>JAJJWW010012088.1:0-670054 GCA_023531295.1 Papaver armeniacum
ACCTTTATCAAAAAGAGGTAATAAAATTTAGCACCTTCCAGTTTAGCTATTGTTTTTGTTAGAGTATAGCTCGGTTGAACCCACCAAGCGTTGGTATGTCAAGTTTGGTTGACATATTTTAGTGAACCAAAACTCATTTAAAGAGTCGCTTGATTATTTACTAGAGTCAACTTCATATAGGTTAGCTAGAAAGTTATTAGGATATGAGACATACAAGTATTACTCGAAGACTTGAAGAATGTGAAGAAGTAAAGAGCTACAACGACGACATCATCCTTCCTATTGAGGTTAGTAATATTTTGACTTGAACTGCTTCATTCCTAACGTATCTTTCAAGTTGTGTTATATTGAAAACATAACTGCGAAGCTTGAATGATTATACTCTAGTTACACGTAGTATTAAGGAATTACAATACGAAGTATAACACTTATCTTTTGAACTTCGTATATAAGACATCAACATAATCGTATGAATGATATTGTGATTATGTATGGGTATGGGTGAAGATTTTGTCTAGAAACAATGTTTTACATTCATTTAAAGGAAGTACAATTCATAAACTTGTTTTGTGAATCGAAAGGAAATGTTGAAGCTTATTGGTATTGTTATTCATTGCAAATCTTTGGATTACCAATATGTGTGTTTAGTATAACCGCTCATAACTTGTTTATGTATCTTAGTTAAACTATTCACAATACGAATTATGTATCGGTATGACTTTTATTTGTGAAACCAATCTTAAGTAATCACCTAAGATGGTATGATCGATATTTGTAATTGGTGTGACCATTCCTAGTCATTGGTCTATAAATATTGAAGTTTGCATTTGAGCAAACTAATCCTCGTAGCTTGACAAAACTACCTTGTTATGTCGATTCTTGGGTGGAGTCAGTCTATTGAGAGGAAAGTACCTAATTAGGCAAAATCTCTTGACTGGCTCGTTTTAAATACTTCTTTGGGATTGGGAAGCTCTACGAGTACCGTTGGTGGGAAACTAGATAATTGCAGTTTATTATTAGTTTTCAATTGATTTGATTGACTAACGGTTGTTGAACTTTGATTGCACCTAGCTTGTTTATGCTTGAGAATCTTCTCTTCTGATATAAGGTTCACTCAAACTAAATCGAAGTATCGACGGGGATCTTTAGACTATTTGTAGATCTAAAGACGTCTTGTGATAATTTATTGTTATGAGACTCCGTTCTGTGTATGATTGATCACAAGAGATTCAAGTTGATTGTGTGCAAGTGTTTATTGGAGATCTAAGAAGATTTGAAGACAAATAAGATTTCTTATTTGAGTTCATAATCTTTGGTGTGCACAAAACTTGATCGGCTAAGGATCCAACTATAATAGGTTTATCTTTTGATATATTGGATTGATTAGTTGAGTAGATCGGTATCAATACATTTATTTGTGATTCATAGTATTGATTGAATAGTCTAAACAATTACTTTGGTAGTTGTTAAATAGATTGATCTAAGACCCGACAAATGAGTTTATTGGGATAAATGAAAGAGACTT
Organism: Papaver armeniacum; assembly: GCA_023531295.1. NCBI lineage: Eukaryota > Viridiplantae > Streptophyta > Magnoliopsida > Ranunculales > Papaveraceae > Papaver > Papaver armeniacum. The sequence goes on from JAJJWW010012088.1 coordinate 1,526, forward strand.
TTGTCAAACTCATATCACGTTGTTTGAAAAGGTTACCAAGCAGTTGTTGTTTCTCTACTGTTAGGAATACGAACCAAAGGAATTGTTCCAAGTGCGTGACTTATTGCAAGTTGGAGGCGCGGGGATATAGACGGAACTAGGTGAACTATAGGTTTAGTTGCTTGGTCTCAACTATTCGAAGTTGATTTATATTTTGTATAGGCTTAATCCACGAGAGTATTCAATTATGGACAAGGTCACAGGGTTTTTCTGCATTTGCGGTTTCCTTGTTAACAAAATCTTGTTGTGTCTTTTACTTTTCTATTTCCGCGAATTTTTTTTTATTATAATTAGAAGTAAAATACATAAATGTTAATTCCTAATTACTTGATAGCAATCCTATTATGTCCGAACCTATTATCAGTAATCATACTTCGTTGTTGTATTGTCTCGATCTCGTATCCATAGACGATCACACGAAGTATGGGCCAAATTAGTTATATTGTCTCGACTTAGTCCATAGACAATCACTTTGGAGAAAGGACTTATATATATGTGGAAAAGTTTTAGATTGAGGTATATTTGGGTACCCTCGTCTTTTCAGTTTTCTCGAGTACAAATTGGTCAAGGTTGGTCCATGTTTTTAATTATATAGTTTCCATTTCGAAAACAAAACAAAAAAAGGAGCAGCGGGATAGAGGATGAATCCATCCATCTAAGTAGCGTAAGAATTTTTTTTAACTTAACACTAAACCAGCCCGGTTTTATATAAGTCATCTTAGTATTTGGTTGTTGTCAAAACAATTTTGACAAATCTAATATTTCCCTTGGTTTTGAATTTTCTACCCGTTAATTTTGTCAACGAAACGGACCATAAAACCCCTAAACTCTATTTAAACTTATCATAAGCCGCGAAAGAAAGCATAAAAATTATACTCAAAGGGAATGGTCTAATTTCTTCAAGGAAATCAATTTTGATCCAATTATACATTTCGAATTTTAACAAGGTGTTGTGGTGGTTTTTAAACAAGGGGTAAAATCGTAAAACCCATGACCTAGTGTTACCCTTAACACATTAACTAAGAGCATTTAACTCGGGTGTAAATAATTAATAGGGGTATTTTTCAAAATGCAGCATTAGAGTTTTCGACAGAACCTAATTCCAAAACCAAGCCGCGATCTTTTAGCACCATGGCAACAATGCCAAATCAAGCGCGCACACTGCGCACCATGGCAACAATGCCAAACCAAGCGCCCTGTTTGCGCACCATGCATGCAATACCAAACCAAAGCGCCGCTGCGCACCATGGAAACAATGCCAAACCAAGCCGCACAGCGCGACCATGGCAACAATGCCAAACCAAGCCGACTTTACCGTGGCACCATGGCAACAATGCCAAACCAAGCCACACACTGCGCACACCGTGGCAACAATGCCAAACCAAGCGCTGCGCTCGCGCTAATCCGTGGCAACAATGCCAAACAAAGCGCTGCTGCAAGACCTTTGGCAACAATGCCAAACCAAGCCGCACTTTAGCACCATGGCAACAATGCAAACTGGGCCCTTTTGCGGCAGCACCATGGCAACAACGCCAAAACCAAGCCGCACATGCTGCACCATGGCAACAACGCCAAAACCAAGCCGCACACTGCGCACCATGGCGGCGGCGCCAAAACCAAACTACATATCGCGCTCATTGGCAACCATGCCAAACTAAGCTATCTTGGGTGGCACATGCCAAATATAGCGCCTAGACTTTGCAAAATGTGCAACTAGGTCAACATGGCCGCACGTGCCATTGGCACATGCCAACACGTACCACAAGCCATACTTCCAAGCGCTATGCCATTGGCGCATGCCAAATATAGCGCCCCAAAGTTTGCAAAACGTGCAACTAGGTCAACATGGCCGTGCGTGCCATTGCACATGCCAACACGTACCACAAGCCTGTATTTCCAAGCAGCTATGCCATTGGCGCATGCCAAATGTAGCGCCCTAGGCTTACAAACCATGCAACCTAGGCCAAGTCAGGCCACGCATGCCATTGGCACATGCCAACATGCTCGCCGGTAGCTTTTCCCTACCAAGGCCACGACCTAACGGCCACGCATGCCATTGGCACATGCCAACATGCTCGCCGGGTAGCTTTTCCTACCAAGGCCACGGCCTAACGGCCACGCATGCCATTGGCACATGCCAACATGCTATTTGGTAGCTTTTCCTACCAAGGCCACGGCCTAACGGCCACGCATGCCATTGGCACATGCCAACATGCTCGCTGGTAGCTTTTCTTACCAAGGCCACGGCCCTAATGACCACGCATGCCATTGGCACATGCCAAACACACACAGCGGTAGCCTAACTTGCAAACCGTGCAACCTACCACCAAGGCATTCCGCACATGCCATTGGCACATGCCACACACGCCACGAGCAAACTCGGCATTGCCACTTACACTCAACGTACAACCTACCACCAAGGCATTCACGCACATTCCATTGGCACATGCCACACACGCCACTAGCGGCTCGGCATTGCCACTTACACTCAACGTACAACCTACCACCAAGGCATTCCGCACATGCCATTGGCGATACACAGCAACGCCACTAGGCTCCGGCATTGCCACTTGCGCTCGAAGTACAACCCGCAACAAGGGCATTCCGCACATGCCAATGGCACATGCCACACGCGCCACTAGCGGCGCCACTTGCACTCAAGGTGCAACCAACGAGATATCAACACAAGGCGGGGATGCTTTCCGGGGTTTTGGTTTGGCGGTCACTGACTTGCAGCGTACACTGCGCTCATATTAAGAAAGCGTGAAAAGGAATAAAGCGGTCAAATAAATGAGGAAATAATGGTGAAAACTTTTTCACCCATTAACACCATGCGGTTACCACCTCCTCCCATTATTTCACCCTTTCTCTCTTCCTTCATGAGGCCAGGGCGTTTCAATCTCGACTTGTATAAATAGGTCTTACCTATTTCCACGGACAACAAGTCTCGGTCAGGGAAATATACTACACTCTTAGAAAGGAAACTTTGCAAGCTCTTCCAAAAGCTTTCATCTCTTGCAAGCTTCCCAAGCTTTCACTTTCTCGATACAAGTCGAGATACTACTCTCCGGCATTATTCTGGTCTCAACACCTTTCTTGTCTTCCCTCCCCAAATCAACCCCTTCTCTTCCACTTTGTGAGTAAAAATCGGAGCAGCCATTTCTTGGTTTAGGCCGGACTTGTACCATTGATCTCTCGAATCTATAAAGTGCTCGTCGTGCAAAAGACATTTGTTTATGGTTTGAACAGTTTCTCACTCACCTACCGAATTTACCGAAATCGACAGAAACGATTTTTACCCATAAACAATTGGCGACCACAGCGGGAGGATTGATCTTTCGGTTACAATATCAAATTCTAGCTTCCATCCTCAAATTTTCGCGCAAGCATGGTCGGCTATCAGGCGATCTCCACAAACATTGATCCCGCTCAAGGTCATGATAACTCCTCGATTTCGGAAGCAATACCACCAATGAAGAGGTCCCAAGACTGGTTGACACGATGCGTGCTCGGGAGATCCACGCCAAAAACATGGACCTAATAAAGGATGCGATTAACAAGATACTCGACTTCCTCATCAATCTAACATCGGGCTAAGTGATTCATGTTCCCCAGGAGATCAAGAGCAGGGGACTAACATCCCGAATGAGAATTCTCAAATCAGCGGTTTCGTCACCGGCGGAAGCCGGCGGACCGGGAGGCGACCATGTTGGTAGAAAACTTATGTGAATTCTTTGCACCTCTCCAAGGACCAGCGGATAAAAACATTCTATGCTATCAACCGAATAGCACTAAACGCATCACTAGTTCCTGCACCCACAGGGGACTCCAAGGATCCCGGAGGAAGATCCGCCAATAATATTGTTTTCACCGATGAGGACATGATGGTGTGAAAGACGGTCACAGCAGGCCTTGCATGTTACGGCTCTCGTCAAGAATATAGAGTTTCGAAGAGCGCTCATTGACACGGGTGCATCTTCCAATGTCATCACTCTCAAGACACTCAAAGCTCTTGGGGGTGCGACCTAATGAGATCGTACGACAACCCACTACGATGCCAGTTTCGAAGGCAACCAAACTAGCACATACGGCTACATCAACTTGGAGCCGGGCGGAGGGGCCAATCCAATCAAGCGTGAAGTTTGAAGTAATTGAAAAGAACAGACTACCACATGATACTGGGAAGGCCGTGGCCGCACAATCTCAAAATCGTCCTTGACATACCACCAATGCGAAAGCGGTATTGAACGGAGAAGTTGTTCGCATTCCTCGCGTCCACTTTGTCCCCTATGCACCAGTCTCTGCATTAGAAGCACATGGGCCGAAGGAGGGTTCAAAAGGCATGGCGACCAAGATTTACGGTTTTGCTATCAAAATGGACATCGCTCGAGATAGCGACAAGCCGGGAGATGGCCCCCGAGAGGAGACCGTCCTTCCACCATCTCCTCGGAGGAAGACCCGCGATCTCTCGCCACCGGGCGTAACCCGCGCCGCACCAAGCGAGAGTGCACCCTTACCGCAAGACGAAGCAAAAGGAAAGCTCACACATTATCGCATTAGCAATTAGCGGGGAGACCATGACCCGTCTCTCCTTCCCGAAAGAATGTCTTCACAATAACCACGAGGAAGTTCCGGACGCCCCTCGAAGCTACAAAGATGGGACCGACTTAACCACCGGCGAACTCGAAAGCGTCGATATAGGGAATGAGGAATTTCGCGACCCATTACGATCGGTTCGACTCTACATCTGCCGGGCACGCTCAAAGCTAGTCGACCTACTCAAAGAATACCGGGACGTCTTCGCATGGACTTACGAAGAAATGCACGGCTTGGATGAAAAAGCTGGTCACCCACCATCCGCATGTGATACCCGTGTATCCAAATGGGTCAAGCATCCTCCAAGACAATTCGAGACACGACGTAGAAGAACAAATCAAGGCGGAGGTCCGTAAATTACTAGCCGCTGGTTTTGTCAAACCTATTCACCATCCTACTTGGTTGGCCAATATCGTTCCGTTAAAAGAAGAATGGTGAGATCGAGATCTTTGTGTCGATTTGAGAGATCCGAACAAGTCCGCCCTAAAGACGATTTCCCGCTACCTAACATCGACATGTTGGTAGACGCTACTAGTGGACATGGTATGTTCTCTTTCATGGATGGATATAGCGGTTACAACCCGGATAAAGATGTATGAGCACGACGCGAGTAAGGCGCTTTCCGAACCCCTCTTGGAAACTTCTATTACACCGTAATGCCTTTTCGGTCTGAAGAACGCTGGCGCTACTTACCAACGCGCCATGACTACCATCTTCACGATATGATGCACAAGCAAGTCGAAGATTACGTAGATGATGTGGTGGTTAAATCGAAGACTCCGAGCGGATCATCCGAAACTTCTGCGACAAGTATTCGAAAGATGCCGCGAATACAAGTTGAAGATGAATCCTTTGAAATGCGCCTTTGGTGTCTCTTCTGGGAAATTCTTGGGATTCCAAGTAGCAGCCGCAGAATAAAGTTGATCCAGTCAAAACGCAAGCTATCCTCACGATGCCGCCACCGCGGACCGTAAGGGAGCTCCGAGTTTCATGGGCAAGGTAAACTACATTATTCGCTTCATACCGGGCTGGCACACTCACCACTACGTTTACTCCTCGCTAAAAAAGGAGCGAATTTCGCATGGACTACATCTCAGCAAAAGCGTACCCGAAAGATCCGGCCAAATCTTTGTCCTCCCCAACCAGTCATGAAGCCTTCTATGCGAGGAGACCACTATGTCCCTACATAGCCTTTAGCGATACTGCCATCGGAGCTCTCCTCGCGCAAGAGGACGATAAAGGAATGGAATACCCCATATACTATTTCAGTCGAACGTTGAGAGACGCTGAACTCAGATACCCCAAGGCGAAAAAGGCGTGTTTAGCACTGATTCATTCCATCCAGAAGTTCAGCCACTACCTCCTCTCCAATAAGGTGGTGCTAGTGTCCAAATCAGACCCTATAAAATTTCTCCTCTCGAAACCTGCCCTGATAGGGAGGCCGGCTAAGTGGCTCCTGCAGCTGTCATAGTTCGACATAACGTGCGTCTCCCGAAGGGCCATAAAAGGACAGGCTGTTGCAGACCTGTTAGCAGCATTCCCAAGAGAAAACACCGCAGAATTACGAGAAGATCTCCTAGGGAGACCTTCCAGATATCTTTTTAGTCAAAGAAGAAACATGGCTGCTGTTCTTCGATGGCTCTTCCACCCCCAGCACTAATACCGGAGGAGCGGGTGTTGTACTAGTATCTCCTGCTGGAGAAGTCTTCTCGCACTCTTTCAAGCTAGACTTTCCGTGCACCAATAACTCAGTGAATACTGAAGCCTTCCTCATTGGACTATCACTAGCTAAACAAGCCTGGGCCACACGTTTGGAGATAAGAGGAGATTCCAAATTACTCATCAACCAGTAAACGGGATCTATGCATTGAAAGAACTAACGCTGGCACCATACAGGGCTCAAGCACAAAAACTACTAAATTATTTGTGAAGCAACCATCACACATGTCGGACGTAGCAGCAAAAAACATGCCGACTGCTTAGCTACACTGGCCTCAAAGCTACAGTTCGAAGAAACTGAAGAAACCCTGACAGTAAAAGGGTGAACCATAGCTTCAACATGGCTTTCACAACCTGAGAAAGCCGAAGACGATGACTGGAGAACTCCTATCATTCAAGAACTCAATAACTCACTTTTCCAAGGAAGGTCGACCTCAAGACTTTGCGGAATTTCTTTATGCTTCAAGGTGTTCTCAGATCATCGAAATCCAGACATCTCTCTCGTCAAGGTGTCTCGGGAAAGAGGAAGCACAACAACGACATGAACATGTTCATACCGAAATCGTGGAATAACATCGTAGGTAACCCTCTACCGTCATTTACAACAACCGGGGATACTATTGGCCGGGAGATGGAAACCCAATCACGATTACTCGAAAGCGTGTCCAAATTGCCGGGCGCCCCCATGTCGATGGGAGTCCTCAACATCAGTCACATTTGGGAATTGGGTGAGCCGTACATCGTTTTCCTTCGTGATGGCATTCTTCCTACTAATAAAGAGGATGCGTCCAAGCTAAGGCGTAAGTCCAAAAGATTCGTGTTCCATGATGGGGTTTTATATCGCAAGAGTTTTGGGAAGTCTACTAAGGTGTTTGAGCTGCAGTAAATCCCAGTTATGTTAAGAGAAATGCACGAAGGCGAACACCAAGGGAAACGAAACTATTCCTGCAGATACGAGAGGTACTACTTGGTCGACCATGGAAGACGACGCGGCTACCTTCGTTCGTAAATGCCGAGAATGCCAGATTCACGGAAACCTCATCCACGTGCCTCCAACACCCTTGCACGCGATAAGTAACCCGTGGCCCTTTTATAGCTGGGGACTCGACATCATTAGGAAGATCAACCCACCATCCTCAAAACAGCATGAGTACATAATAATCGCGACCGAGTACTTTACCAAGTGGGTTGAAGCTGTCCCGCTGAAAGGAACCACTGGAGCCACAATCGCGGCATTCATCAAGGAACACATCATCTGCCGTTTTGGCGTACCTAAACACATCATCACTGACAACGGCACGCCTTTTGCTAACAAGCAAGTACAGGAACTGCTTGAGAGGTACGGAATCAAACAAGTCTTCTCTACTGTTTATTATCCCTAGGGAAATGGGCAAGCCGAATGTGACAGACCAGAGAATTTCCCCTCTAACGGGTTGATTTGGAACCCATTTAGCAAGGCCAAACCCTCTGATGCGCCACTCAGAAATTAAAATAGAAGTATAAAGGAAATGCTAAAATATGAAATACATTCATTTCCGAACATTAGCAACCATCATTTGTAAATGGAAATCACCACTTTTCTGAGATATAGTAAAAAGGGTTTAAAATGTTTGTCAACTAGCACGAACTTATCAGAAAAATCAAGTAGGGAGCATGGCTATATAACTTAGACCAAGTACACGTCATGCTAACAAATGCCAATGAAATGAATTAGAGGGAGAAGATCAAATAAGTTGAATACATTGTTAAAAATGTGAACACTTTGATTGAATTGAAAAGTTAACACTGACAATAATTACGTCTAACTTAGATTAACCAAGTTACAAAGTTAAGCATGAGATAATGAAAAGGGTGTGTACACACTAAATGAAAACAAGGTGGAGTACAATAATTTACAAAAGACTCAGAAATGACATTGCAAGCTTAGCAATGGACCCAGTTCTAAGTCTATTTAAGGAAAATGCAAATGCAATGTATAATACAGAAAACATCGAAAGTACACATTATACTTAACAAATTAATACACTTTTCCTTCGACTGTCAACGGTAGTGGAAACCAACGGAAACACCCATGGAAAAATATTAAAGGAATGACTTAAAAGTGAAAATGTAAAAAGAAATTTCCATGGATGCTAATATATATATATTTGAAACCCAAGCAGCAAACTAACAACAAAATGCATTTTCAAGTGGTCTTATAAACACAACAAAATTGGACCCTTCATTTTCGACATAAGGAAGTTTGGCACACAAAATATATAGACGCTCTGCATAAGATCCAATTAATATGTACACAGCAAAATATAGTACAAAATCATGGGTCAAGCAAGAAATCTAAAACCACCCAGATAACCCCGTGATATACACATTATAGACAAGCAAAAATACCAACTTTTGCTCAAGCTCCTGGCTGCAAGCTCTTCCCAAGCTTACTGCCTCAACCTCGCCTCGTACTCTGTGGAAAACAAAACAAAACGGGGTGAGCCACAGCCCAGTAGGGGTAACGAAATAACGTACCAACAACGGATGAAATGTAAAACAAGCTAGAAGAGTTGAGCATCTAAAATCCAGAAGCATATAAATATAAAGCTTGAAAATTTCCAATTCATTTAAAACACTAGAACTGAGATAATCGTCAACCGATGGTGAAGAAATTCACTTATGCTACTTGTGAGGACCAGTCTCTAATGTTAGGATAGTCAGGATATCAGCCACCGTCCCGGACGGTCTTCCGCGGGTAGCCACATTTGTGGGATGCCCCTATGGGCCTAACAAACTCACCTGTAGCCTTACCAAATTCTTCGAAAATGTGCTCAACAGATTGCTTACGAAAAATCCAAAGAAACTCCAATGACACCGTAGCTCTTAAACCAAATCCCATTTACTCAAACCGCCAAATTATAAAGAAACGAGACTGCATCGTTAGACTGGTTTATGAAAGACATGTGAAACCAACAAATCCTTATAGCAAGAGTTAAATGCAAAGGTAGAAAATAACTTCCAGCAGGAACCACTTAAAGGAAGCAAGTACAAACACTTTTGGAAAATTAGATAGAATCAACAGTAACGTTTAAGAAGAGCATAGCTTATAAATGGGAAAAATAGACATAACAAAACATCATGTGAATGGGTATAAAATAGTGAAAACCACTAGTGATCAGTTGTCCAAATTAGTTGGAAAAATAGTTCAAAGGGACATAAAGATGAGAACCAATTAGAAATCAATGAAATTAAGATTTTCTTTCAAAATAAAAACAACAGCAGAGGGGTCAGTCAGCTGCTACTGCAAGGATAAAAAAACGTATAAAACAAGTATGAAAATTCCATGTGAAAGCCATTATATCCTTAAGCAAATGTACTAATTTAAACAAAGGGGTATTTTAAGATGGAGATTTAAATAACAAATTAAGCTTCATTTCCTCTCTAGTACAAAGTAATTATAAAATAAAGAAGTTCAAAGGAAAAATCACTTAAATGTAAAAACGGGTAATCAAAGGAAAAGGCTAAGATTATAAGTGACATTTTCAGTTGTAAATCATTCACGGCTGACCAACATGGAATCAAAATAAATATGTTCATCGACTCAAACTACATTTCAAAAACGCGGCTCATTGGATCATTTTAGCAAACAGTTAAAAGGCTACTTTGATAACTCGATTTAACACTTGATTAAAACTAAAAATCAGAACTTGGGTGACTACCCATCATTCTTAATTTGTTTTAGAAAGTCATTTACAAACATTTAGGAACCATTCAAAGTTCACTTTGCAGAAATCAATCATATAAAAGGTATGATTTCAAATCCAGTTTGCATGTGCAAACTCATAAAATACAACACAAATAATTTGAAAGAAATTCATGAACAAAAGTTAAGATAAATAAATCTCAAATACCCATTCACAGATTCGTATGGATAGTCATAAACATGGAGAAACTAACCAGATACAGTACATTTAAATGAAGTAAATATCGACTGAAAATTTCAGAAAACCCCCTACCTTTGCGTTCCTTAACCGAAAACAGGGGACGAGTAACGTTCAATTTTGCTTTCACCATACAAAAATTCTTCCACTGGAGTTGGTTAGGAAAGAACAGGGTGCTTAAATTGCAAAAGGAGAGAGAGTCGGAATTTACAAGAAAAATGAGTTTTGTCTCTTTAAATTGAGTTTATAGTGAAGAAAAGACTAAAACACCCTCAGCTGCTCTCATGTTAGAAAAGTGTCAAGCATGCAACGATTCAATAGATTTCCATTTTAGCACCCTAATATTTCTAAGGGACAACCTATCTAGCTAAAAACACCCATATTTTAGTTTATGGCACTCGTCGTGTCTATACGCACCCTATATTAGGATCGTACGCTCACTCTATACAATTCTAGCTTTCCACTAAAATGGGTTCAAATTAGGTTTGGATCCGAATGGAGATTTTTAGTGGTGTTACACCATCAACCCCTAAAAAAATGAATTTCTCCCGAAATTCAAAATCAAGTTAAGAGGAATGAAGATTACCTTCAACCACAGGGTCATTCGCTTCCTCTTTAGTCGCAACGAAGTGGTTCGACTTCCCTTGAACAATTTCTTGGGTATTGGGCTGACGTTGTCTTGGCTGGAATGGTGTATCATTTCCTCGTGGATGATGTTGCTGCTTCTCATCGAAGTTTTGTCGTTGAGCATTTTGATTGTGGGATTGGTTCACATTTCGCACCTTCGACTCTGCTAGAAGAGGACTAATCTTTAGCGTAATAACCGTCCTCGCCGCAACAATAACATTGAGTCCCTTGCCTCTCCCGGCTGCATTGTCATTTCTTGGGCATTCCGTTGTGGTGACGAATTTTTGTCTCGCTCTTCTTTCTCTTTCGACTTGACACACTGGCTGCAACCGCTAACGCAAAGCATCAAGAACCTCGAGTACGTCTTGTGTCGTATCCCGACAACTCTATCACGAATAACATCCTTCAAAGCACCCTCAAGTTTTGAGCCCTCAACTCTTCAGTTTCAACCAAACGTGTCCAGTGACGTTCTAGCTCGCCAATTTTATTGTCTAAGTCGTTGTATTACTTTGCTCCAACGTTGCAAACTCGACACACTTCAGGATCTTGTTGTAGGCTAAAAATACTTGTTAAGAAGTAACGTTTTGAGTCGTTCCCATGACATACCAGTCACGCTTCCCATTCGCTGACGAAATTCCACCAATTGCTCAAAACTCGGATGTTTAACTATAATACTAAGATTCTTGGCTTTACCATTTCCCGCCAACATTTTTAAGCTTAGAACCTTCGGGAGGCATCTTCACAATAAACAGACATTTGAGTTAGAAATTGTTAGTAATGTTCATTACTAACAAGCGCATTAATATGTATATCACACGGTTTCGGTTTTTCCCCAAATCCCCGAAACAAAATGAAAGACTTAACATTTTGTAACACCATTGAAATCCTGAAAAGTAATCGAACAAGAAACATGCACAGTCCCCAAAAATCAGAGTGTTCATGCAAACGAAAAATATTGCTCCTTCCAATCAAATTCAAGAGTCGGACAAAACACAGAAAAATATTTCTATGGGGTTTAGATCAACCAAAACATATAAATGTAGCTGAATTCTTGGATAGTAGACAATTAAGCAAACAAAAGAAAACCAAACACAGTCCTAGTAAATCGGAACCTTTGCTCTGATGCCAACTGTGACAGACCAGAGAATTTCCCCTCTAATGGGTTGATTTGGAACCCATTTAGCAAGGCCAAACCCTCTGATGCGCCACTCAGAAATTAAAATAGAAGTATAAAGGAAATGCTAAAATATGAAATACATTCATTTCCGAACATTAGCAACCATCATTTGTAAATGGAAATCACCACTTTTCCGAGATATAGTAAAAAGGGTTTAAAATGTTTGTCAACTAGCACGAACTTATCAGAAAAATCAAGTAGGGAGCATGGCTATATAACTTAGACCAAGTACACGTCATGCTAACAAATGCCAATGAAATGAATTAGAGGGAGAAGATCAAATAAGTTGAATACATTGTTAAAAATGTGAACACTTTGATTGAATTGAAAAGTTAACACTGACAATAATTACAGTCTAACTTAGATTAACCAAGTTACAAAGTTAAGCATGAGATAATGAAAAGGGTGTGTACACACTAAATGAAAACAAGGTGGAGTACAATAATTTACAAAAGACTCAGAAATGACATTGCAAGCTTAGCAATGGACCCAGTTCTAAGTCTATTTAAGGAAAATGCAAATGCAATGTATAATACAGAAAACATCGAAAGTACACATTATACTTAACAAATTAATACACTTTTCCTTCGACTGTCAACGGTAGTGGAAACCAACGGAAACACCCATGGAAAAATATTAAAGGCATGACTTAAAAGTGAAAATGTAAAAAGAAATTTCCACGGATGCTAATATATATATATTTGAAACCCAAGCAGCAAACTAACAACAAAATGCATTTTCAAGTGGTCTTATAAACACAACAAAATTGGACCCTTCATTTTCGACATAAGGAAGTTTGGCACACAAAATATATAGACGCTCTGCATAAGATCCAATTAATATGTACACAGCAAAATATAGTACAAAATCATGGGTCAAGCAAGAAATCTAAAACCACCCAGATAACCCCGTGATATACACATTATAGACAAGCAAAAATACCAACTTTTGCTCAAGCTCCTGGCTGCAAGCTCTTCCCAAGCTTACTGCCTCAACCTCGCCTCGTACTCATGGAAAACAAAACAAAACGGGGTGAGCCACAGCCCAAGAGGGGGTAACGAAATAACGTACCAACAACGGATGAAATGTAAAACAAGCTAGAAGAGTTGAGCATCTAAAATCCGAAGCATATAAATATAAAGCTTGAAAATTTCCAATTCATTTAAAACACTAGAACTGAGATAATCGTCAACCGATGGTGAAGAAATTCACTTATGCTACTTGTGAGGACCAGTCTCTAATGTTAGGATAGTCGGGATATCGCCCACCGTCCCGGACGGTCTTCGCGGTAGCCACATTTGTGGGATGCCCCTATGGGCCTAACAAACTCACCTGTAGCCTTACCAAATTCTTCGAAAATGTGCTCAACAGATTGCTTACGAAAAATCCAAAGAAACTCCAATGACACCGTAGCTCTTAAACCAAATCCCATTTACTCAAACCGCCAAATTATAAAGAAACGAGACTGCATCGTTAGACTGGTTTATGAAAGACATGTGAAACCAACAAATCCTTATAGCAAGAGTTAAATGCAAAGGTAGAAAATAACTTCCAGCAGGAACCACTTAAAGGAAGCAAGTACAAACACTTTTGGAAAATTAGATAGAATCAACAGTAACGTTTAAGAAGAGCATAGCTTATAAATGGGAAAATAGACATAACAAAACATCATGTGAATGGGTATAAAATAGTGAAAACCACTAGTGATCAGTTGTCCAAATTAGTTGGAAAAATAGTTCAAAGGGACATAAAGATGAGAACCAATTAGAAATCAATGAAATTAAGATTTTCTTTCAAAATAAAAACAACAGCAGAGGGGTCAGTCAGCTGCTACTGCAAGGATAAAAAAAAACGTATAAAACAAGTATGAAAAATTCCATGTGAAAGCCATTATATCCTTAAGCAAATGTACTAATTTAAACAAAGGGGTATTTTAAGATGGAGATTTAAATAACAAATTAAGCTTCATTTCCTCTCTAGTACAAAGTAATTATAAAATAAAGAAGTTCAAAGGAAAAATCACTTAAATGTAAAAACGGGTAATCAAAGGAAAAGGCTAAGATTATAAGTGACATTTTCAGTTGTAAATCATTCACGGCTGACCAACATGGAATCAAAATAAATATGTTCATCGACTCAAACTACATTTCAAAAACGCGGCTCATTGGATCATTTTAGCAAACAGTTAAAAGGCTACTTTGATAACTCGATTTAACACTTGATTAAAACTAAAAATCAGAACTTGGGTGACTACCCATCATTCTTAATTTGTTTTAGAAAGTCATTTACAAACATTTAGGAACCATTCAAAAGTTCACTTTGCAGAAATCAATCATATAAAAGGTATGATTTCAAATCCAGTTTGCATGTGCAAACTCATAAAATACAACACAAATAATTTGAAAGAAATTCATGAACAAAAGTTAAGATAAATAAATCTCAAATACCCATTCACAGATTCGTATGGATAGTCATAAACATGGAGAAACTAACCAGATAAAGTACATTTAAATGAAGTAAATATCGACTGAAAATTTCAGAAAACCCCCTACCTTTGCGTTCCTTAACCGAAAACAGGGGACGAGTAACGTTCAATTTTGCTTTCACCATACAAAAATTCTTCCACTGGAGTTGGTTAGGAAAGAACAGGGTGCTTAAATTGCAAAAGGAGAGAGAGTCGGAATTTACAAGAAAAATGAGTTTTGTCTCTTTAAATTGAGTTTATAGTGAAGAAAAGACTAAAACACCCTCAGCTGCTCTCATGTTAGAAAAGTGTCAAGCATGCAACGATTCAATAGATTTCCATTTTAGCACCCTAATATTTCTAAGGGACAACCTATCTAGCTAAAAACACCCATATTTTAGTTTATGGCACTCGTCGTGTCTATACGCACCCTATATTAGGATCGTACGCTCACTCTATACAATTCTAGCTTTCCACTAAAATGGGTTCAAATTAGGTTTGGATCCGAATGGAGATTTTTAGTGGTGTTACACCGAATGTACCAACAAGACTCTGATCCGAATCCTCAGCCGGACAGTACACGACAATCCCAGAATCTGGCAAGAGCAATTGCCAATGGCACTCTGGGCGTACAGAACATCTCCTAGAAGCTCCACCGGCATGTCTCCTTACTCCCTCGTCTACGGTGCATGTACGCGATCCTCCCATGATAATCATGATCCCGTCGGCCCAGTGCCGCGACAAGCGGACCCAGTGGAATGAAGCCGAATCACTCAATGCCGAAGTGCGGAACTAGACACTCTGGACTCCATAAGATCCCGGGCGGAGGAACATGCACAAGCATACAAACAGATTTCGGGCGTACAATGACCATGTAAAACCGGGGAGGTTTTCAAGGAAGGAGATCCAGTGCTAAAAACCGCCAAACACATCCAAGAAGATGCATCGGCACCGAAGTTTTCTCCCAAATGGGAAGGGCCGTACATAATCACTAAAGCATATAACAAGGGTTACTACAAGATTATCAAAGAAGGTGGGGGAAAGCTAGAGGCGGTCATCAACGGAAAGTGGCTTAAGACGTACTACGCCTAATCATTTCCCGCAACATGCTACATCAAAAGTGTGAACGTCCAGGCACTCTCTTTGCTTTTACTTTCTTTCTTACCGAGTTATTGAATTTCAATACAATTCATTGGTTAACGAATCTCTTTATTTCTTCAAAAAAAAAAAAAAAAAAGGAGCCTTTAAATCTCATAATACAAATCAGAAAAGCCCATCTAGTAAATTATAATCCCTACAAAATATCATCTTCAATCGACCATGATATCTTTCAGTCCTACTCTTCAAATCTTGAGTTAACTCTTCAATCCTCCGAGACCTCCAGGGCCAAAACTTCCTCCTCTTCCATCATGGATTTTGTGGCGGGAATCACACCAAAGAAGAATACCCAGCCACATCGACCTTCACAATATTAAGGCGATGCCGCAACCAATTAACGTTAAACTCCAAGGATTCGCAGTGGACACCATATTCTCCCACTTTTGAATGGTCGACTCAGAAGCGGCATGAATGGACACATTCTCCATCTCAGCAATCATTGGCAAAAAGACAGGTTCACTACGAAACCAAAGCGACGAAAAAGCACTTCACCACGCTCCGGTAGCAATATGGTCGTATGTTTTCCATATCCTCGTATAAAGGGCCACGAATTCTTTCCCGCAGGAAACCACCAACATTAGATAATTGGAGGAGAGACACCTCATACGATTCCCAAACGACAAACTGCGGAAGGGTATTCATGACAAGAGAGCCCTAAATCGGCGTCCTCCAAGTCTGCAGCAGTCAACAAGGTCGGGCTTGAATGAAGGGGAACGACTAGGTCATCCTCGTCGATAACAAGAACGCATGCTCCAACGGGATATCTCTGCACAAAAGGGAAATTTTCCATTTATACAACAAGCGTTAAAGTGTACGTGTGTCTGCCAAAGAAGAAGAAAACATACCGGTATGATTTTCTTAACCCGAATAACCTTTGTTGGGATGCTCATGCGAGAGTCAGACCTCGCACCTTCATCCGGAGAACCTGACTGGTTAGAAGATGATTCGAATATGCGCGACATGACAAAGAGAAAAATCCAACAAGAAGAACCCTTTTCTCAAACGAGGAGACGATGCAATTATTTTTGGGTATGAATACGGAATCTTAAAAAGAGAAAGGAAGCAATGAGAGACATAACGCTTCCAGATTTTAGCATGAATAATGCCCTAATTGAAGACGCACGTGAAGGAAAGCAAGATAAGGAAACTTTGCTATCCGAAGAAACTCCTCCTTGTTTACATCGGTGTTGATGGTGGATTTTCGTTCAAGGTTAGATTTGTAAAAACCGAAAAATCATGCGCCGACATCTTGTAAAAGATAAAGCCATTTATAAGTGTTGGATATTCCCTCACTTAATTCACCAAGAATGGATCATGTAGCAACAATCCCTTCTTGTGAATTTCCTATCACCTTGTATTTCGTACTCATTATCGTGTGGCATGATGACCGAGTGTTACTCTTATAGAGTAACATGAACCTCAAGCACTATAATGAATCATTATCAGTGTGGCATGAGACCGAGTGTTACTCATATATAGAGTAACACGAACCTCCAAGCACTATAATGAAACCATGTACGAAATACCCGTACAGCCGATGCTCGGTGTGTTATATTAGCCCGAGCCCCTCTCGGTGTGTTATATTAGCCCGATTGAGCCCCTCCCGGTGTGTTATACTAGCCCGATTGAGCATCCGGACTTGACCGTATCGCCTCCAGGGATATGATCTAATCGCATCATCCAACTCCACAAGCATGATTGGATGACCACAGATCAATTCCATCACCCCCAAGCAGGTATGGAATACACACGGCCTTAGCTTGCCAAATATGATCTGATCGCAGTCATCCAACTCCACAAGCATGATTGGATGACCACAGATCAATTCCATCACCCCCATGGTATGGAATACACACGGCCTTAGCTTGCCAAATATGATCTGATCGCAGTCATCCAACTCCACAAGCATGATTGGATGACCAAGATCAATTCCATCACCCCCAAGCGTGTATGGAATACACACGGCCGACCCGCATGGTCGACCATTGGCCTTTTGCTTGCCAAGAAACCGCCCATACCAAGCATTATGGACGGAAAACCCTAAATTAGGGTTTGCGGCATATTACATATGCCGCAAAACGGTCTCAACCATCCATCTTCGCAGGTATAGATGGAGGGTGTAGATGTAGACTCAAAGGGCCCGGAGCATGTCGACACAATCACCATGTAACCGCCTACACACTTGGCCAATCGGTCAAAGCCAACCGTGGTTGGTTACAACAAAACCGTCCGCCCAAAAGAGCATGGTCGCGCGGCTTTGAAAGCTAAAATTAGGGTTTCAAGTCATCACGCGCGTCCATCTTCTCCGGTACGAATGGAGGGTCACAGATTGGATTAACCAAGGCCGGTCATACCAGCATGACCACCGTGGGCCCATCTACTTCCTCTTGCGGTCGGCCAAGGCACATCATTCCCGGCCAACCCAAAACGCACACCCAAACTCGTGCGGTTACACTCCCAAATCCTAAACTGATCTCGACCGCTCAACTTCACCGGATGATTTGGATGGCTTAGATCACGTTTTCATGGGATAATCAGGTATAGGTGTGAACACCAACCTACCACCTACACGGTGGTATGATCGACCAAGACCGACCAAGATGGGTCGTCTTGGGGCGCGCCCAAACTTGGGATGACACGCGGTTACCAATTCCTTTGCTAGATTTACGCAGAACCAATCTCGACCACTCAACTTCACCGGACAGGTGGGTGGCTTAGATCACGTTTCATGAGACGGTAAGACATAGGCATGAACGTCGGCCTACCGTCTTCACGCCAAACCAACCGGCCAAGACCGACCAAGCTAGGTCGTCTTGGAAAATGCGCCGGAAAAGGAGTATGGCGCGCGGCTTCTTGCGGTATCAAACTTCCGTCGCAAAATCGATCTCAACCACTCAACTTTACCGGTCAAATTGAGTGGCTTAGATTGCGCCTTCTTGGGAAAGTGAAGTATGGACGTGCACACCGGCTGTTGTCTACACACATGCCCGGTCGGTCCACTTCAAAACCTTTCCCATGCTTAGTTTCGACCAAGCTAAAGAGTGATGCTTGCGCACCTCTTTAAAAACCCTAATTTCATCAACTCCTTGGATGAGTGTCTCAAACATCATCTCATCCGTCCGACTTCACTGACTTGGTTATACAACCCCGGTCAGGAGTTATTTGGTTAGTGAGGAGTCATTACCCATCACTTTACCACACCGCAATGCGCACCTGCATAAAATACACACGATACTTCACAAGTATCGACTTTCGAATAACGCAGTTATTCAATTCGCATTACATGCTATCTTTCGTGGATCCACGATCCACATTCCGACATCAATCATGTCACTGGCGGGGATACTTACTGGGGTATTGGTCTGGCGGTTTACGGCGTGCGGCGTGCAACGCGCCATCACAAGAACGTGTCGGGAAGTCATGGACGGTTAGAGATGAACCGGAGAAGTGGGAAAGACCGGTCGTGTGGCAACCGACACACAACTCCACTACTCCATCATTCCACTTCCTCCACTTCCCACGAGAAACGTGAATAAGGCTCAATGACTTGTATAAATAGGTTCTCCGCCCTATTTTCAAAAAAACAAGCCAAGACAACGAGAACAACACAAGTTCGGTCGACGTAAACCAAGTGTTAATACGACATCGTATTCAAACACCGTGAGCTTGCTTGCATCAACCGTAAGCTTGCTCATATTTCGTTACAAGTCATAAGCAAGCCAACATCTTCACAATCTCAACACCTTCTTCGCTTCCCTCCCTAAGATCAACCCCATCTCCTTCACTTTGTGACCGAAACAAGTCCGGAACGGCCATTTCTTGGTTTAGGCCGGACTTGCACAGCATTGATCTCTCGAATCTACAAGCACTCACCGCGCAGTGCATTTGTTGTAGGTTTAAATTCATTCCTCATCACACCCCAAATTACCAAATTCAGCAGGAGTAATTTTCACCCATCAACAATTGGCGACCACAGTGGGAGATTGATCTCTCGGTTACAAGAATCGAATTCTCAATTCTTCTTTTCGTCTCACGATGTATCCTCACTCGGAATCCAAAGGTGGTTCGGGATATCATGGGAAGCATAGCTAGAATCTTTGGAGGATGTCTTGGCAAATCAAGTCGGTATCACCAGAAGGCAGAGCGAGACATTTCGCCTTTTGAATGATATGGCGGCACGATTACAAGAAGCATCGACAGGCATCCACTCGGGTAATGCAGAATCTTTAACCAGGAGTCACATCTTTACCGGTGGAGAAGCAAAAGGCGCGCAACCGCAGGAGACCCAGGAAGATGAACAACATGGTCCTGGTCAACAATGGAGACCGATGCAACTCCACGGGAGAGGAGACTTATCCGTAATGCTACGATGTCCGCAGGATAAAGAAGGGGAACCTGCAGCCTATGGAGCCTTGCCGAGGATTTATACCTCAAAGCTCTTGCCGAAGCCCTAAGACTGTCCAATCCGCGTCGGCCTTCCAACCAATCAAGAAACGCTTGAGGAAGGAGAAATCAATCAAGAAATGCCGAATACGAGAGGATGGGAGCGTTCAATCCTGGCCACTCAAGAAGTGACATTACGACACCTTTTACATCCCTCTACTTAGGAAGACAATCCGCAGACATGATGGCGCTCGCAAGTCTTCCAACTTCATCTCCTGTTCCATATCAAAGCCACGGGAGACATCGCAACACCCGCTAACGCAGAAAAGCGGGACACAAGGTACTTACATTTCCCCTTCCCAATAAAGAAGATTCCGGAGCTACTAGAGACGTGGGTACGAAACGGAGAGATAAAGCTACCCCCGATACGACGCCCACCTACCGGTCAAGAAGTAATGGACCCGAGAGAACTTTCATTGGCATCACCCCACCGAGTGAGGGATAGCTTGTTCAGAGAGAAGTTAGTGTTAGGAGGATTTTCTTGGAGAGGCTACTCCGGTTTGATACAAATGAGGCTTCAAAAGCAAGTAAGTTCTACTCAACAATTTTACAAGAAAGATAGTTTAGAATTCACTGGGACTTAGCATCCCACACGTGGAGAAAGAGGCTCGTAATCAAACACCATGTCTGCTTTCATTCATGCTTTCCTTTCACACAACGTTTGCAACTTCATGTGACATGTGCAATCATTCATGACCAAGATGCAAATTTCATTTAAAATAACCTCTTTCAGTAAAAAATCATTCACCAAACTATCTCAAAATGAACCAATTCAATTACCTATTAATTCAAAACCGGTAGTCGAAGGAATCCTCACTATCACTCAAAAACAAGAGCATCTAAAAGGACAAGTAGGTAGCTACAATCCTTCAAGGAAAGTCCTTCAGCAGCAACTCGTCCTTTTGGGCAAGAGAGACTTTCATCCTTTGAAGTACAACCCGCTTGAGCTTCAATTCCTTAGGCAACTTTTCAACCTCTTCTTCCCCGGCGAGTAACACAAGATACGTAAGGGGCTCCGTCCTATAATTTCGGAGCTACCGTGGTCAATACACCTTATGCAGCCGTCACTTCTACCACCGGTGCCAGCGTAGAAGAGGAGATGTTCCAAGTAAGTGTAACACCTCCCGTCACCGTGAGTCGAGTAGCCGCAAATCCCGACAACTCCTCAAGCGTAACGCCTCCAAAAGAGTCACCAGAGCAACAACTTTCACTCCCGCATCGGGACGAGGAGCCGGAGGGACGAGAGGAGGACCACCATCCATTACCATTTCAGACTTGATGGAGAAGGGAAGTTCTTGCTAAGACTCAAACGGATATGGCCGCAACTCGTAAAGAGGTATTTCACCGCGGACCACGTGGACCCGATCAAATGAGCGACATCGATATGAACGGTCCTGTCATGGAGATTCCTACACTGGGACCGATCCTCACAACGATCCTCCCTGTGTCAACAGATTTACTACGAACCAGAGACCAATGGATTAGGAAGCGGCATCTCTAGTGGAAAGCTTGTGTGAACTCTTGCGCTCTCAAAGAATCAACGTGCGAGATGTTTCGTAATTAATAAAATAGCTCGGACGTACACCCGACTCCTTCACGTCCGAAGTCTTAATCGCATCAAAAACACCTCGTAAATAATGTTACATTTACGTAAGACGACATGATGGCAGAAAAAGATCACGACCGGCCCTACATGTTACCGCACACATCAAGGGTTCGAGTTCAGAGGGCCCTCGTCGACACAGGAGCATCTTCCAATGTGATTTCTCTCAAGACTCTCAGGACGGCCAAGGTTAGCCCATGCAAGATTGTGCGTCATCCCACCACAATGACGGACTTCGAAGGAAACCAGACCAACACATACGGTGAAGCTTCAACCCATACTCACACCAAAAGGGGACGCACTTTCGAAGCAAGACGTGATTAGAAGGGGAAGACAATATACGGCGTCGCCCGTTAGCATTAGCAGGAGAGACCGACACCCGCCTCTCCGCCCAATGGAATGCTCCAAAAGCGATTCTCCTCTACCGAACATCGACATGTTAGTAGATACAACCAGCGGACACACGCATGTTCTCCTCCATGGATGGATGTAGCGGCTACAACCCGATAAGGATGTACGAGCGTGACGCAAGGGCATATATCTCACCAACAGCGATACAACCTTCAGCCTTCTCGTAAGCGCTCCTCGAAGCAAAGCAAGGGGAAAACCACCGAGATACAATATCCCGCGTGTCCGCCAACTCCAACTCCCAGTGCCACATGTACGACTCCCGCAATGATGCAACAACGTTCGAGATATTCCATACCAGTGCTCGACAAAAACCACTACGAACAAACCATGTAAACCACGCTTGGGGACTGAGGCTCGGCATGAAGTTCCTTCACCGTCAGTCAAGGACTTCTTCAACACGAGAAAGATGGTCTGTCAAGAATCATGGAATTCGCAAGGGTAAATCGAACTGGAGAGGAAGCCACTCCAACTCTCCCTCCCGCAGAAGCTGCTTCAATAGTCTATTCAAGAGACGCCTCAATGCTCTCTCCGGGACCCCTGTTCGCTTCGGAATCCTGCTTCAACACTCTCTCCAGGATCTACCTCAACGTTCGCACCAGAAACCACTTTAACATCCTCTCGAGTCGTTTCAACACTCAAGCTACATCAATAATCTGCACTCTAAGTTATCTTTGATGTACTCATTGCTTAAACGTACGTCTCATCCATCCTTCATGAGGACCCAGCGGAGCATGAAGAACCCTAAAGTCGATATGAGGTGGGTTATCCGGTGGAACGAATATTTTCATAGTTGAAAGGGTGCGGTGAACATCTCATCATCAACGTTCGGGATATCTTTGAAGCTATCAACACTTCCTGACTTGACACCAGCATTATCTCCAGAAGACATCTCAACAGGGATTCTTTCTACCGCAATGAAATAAAAGACAGGAGTTAGAACTTGTATGAAAGCATATGAGAAGTGTCGCCACACACGGCAAGACACAACTCACACAATGGCCAGTCCAAACATCATTCAAGTCTGGTATTGATTTCAAGTCTGGTACAATTTTTAAGTACGGTACAAGCCTCAAGTATGGTATTGCTTAAGTCAAAAGGCTGGTATTGCTCAAGTCGCAAAGGCTGGTGTTAATCACGACATAAGGCTGGTATAATAGGCGCACACAGAGCAAGGCCGGTTTCAGTCGAAGCACATGGCCGACGTTTGAAGCATGTACACGGTAGACCCACTTTCAACCGGCGCATACACAACAAGCCCACGTTCGATCAAGCAGCGCAAAGAACCCCACGAATGAAGGTGCGCAACGGTCAGTCGATTAGGCACATCCCCACGATTGAACGAAGCAGGCGCAATAGCCCTCGACCGAAGCAAGCCATAGCAAGGTCGATCGAAGGTGCAAGACCGACATCATGCTAGGGGAACACTTTTCTCGGACGTCTCTTGAACGTGACATGCTCGAAGGACGGGATGACCCGTCTCTCCCGGTAACATCTAACATTGTCTCATAAGTTTTATCTTTAATCTGTCACCATCTCATGCCTACCACACAATAGTGTAACCATTGTGTGCTAGGCGAGGGACTTAATGTTGATGGTGGATTTTCGTTCAAGGTTAGATTTGTAAAAACCGTAAAAATCATGCGCCGACATCTTGTAAAAGATAAAGCCATTTATAAGTGTTGATATTCCCTCACTTAATTCACCAAGAATGGATCATGTAGCAACAATCCCTTCTTGTGAATTTCCTATCACCTTGTATTTCGTACTCATTATCGTGTGGCATGACGACCGAGTGTTACTCTTATAGAGTAACATGAACCTCCAAGCACTATAATGAATCATTATCGATGTGGCATGAGACCGAGTGTTACTCATATATAGTAACACGAACCTCCAAGCACTATAATGAAACCATGTACGAAATACCCGTACAGGCCGATGCTCGGTGTGTTATATTAGCCCGAGCCTCTCGGTGTGTTATATTAGCCCGATTGATCCCCCTCTCGGTGTGTTATACTAGCCCGATTGAGCATCCGGACTTGATCAGTATCAGTCTCAGGATATGATCTAATCGTTGATCATCCAACTCCACAAGCATGATAGGATGACCACAGATCAATTCCATCACCCCAAGCATGGTATGGAATACCCACGGCCTTAGCTTGCCAAATATGATTCGATCGCAGATCATCCAACTCCACAAGCATGATTGGATGACCACAGATCAATTCCATCACCTAAGCATGGTATGGAATACACACGGCCTTAGCTTGCCAAATATGATTCGACGCAGTCATCCAACTCCACAAGCATGATTGGATGACCACAGATCAATTCCATCACCCCCAAGCGGTATGGAATACACACAACCGACCCCGCATGGTCGACCATTGGCCTTCGCTTGCCAAGAAACCGCCCATACCAAGCATTATGGACGGAAAACCCTAAATTAGGGTTTGCGGCATATTACATATGCCGCAAAACAGTCTCAACCATCCATCTTCGCAGGTATAGATGGAGGGTGTAGATGTAGACTCAAAGGGCCCGGAGCATGTCGACACAATCACCATGTGACCGCCACACACTTGGCCAATCGGTCAAAGCCAACCGTGGTTGGTTACAACAAAACCGTCCGCCCAAAAGAGCATGGTCGCGCGCTTTGAAAGCCTAAAATTAGGTTTCAAGTCATCACGCGCGTCCATCTTCTCCTGGACGAATGGAGGGTCACAGATTGGATTAACCAAGGCCCGGTCATACCAAAGATGACCACCGTGGGCCCATCTACTTCCTCTTGCGGTCGGCCAAGGCACATCATTCCCGGCCAACCCAAAACGCACACCCAAACTCGTAAGGGTTACACTCCCAAATCCTAAACCGATCTCGACCGCTCAACTTCACCGGATGATTTGGATGGCTTAGATCACGTTTTCATGGGATAATCAGGTATAGGTGTGAACACCAACCTACCACCTACACGGTGGTATGATCGACCAAGACCGACCAAGATGGGTCGTCTTGGGGCGCGCGCCCAAACTTGGGATGACACGCGGTTACCAATTCCGGTAACAGATTTCGCCGCAAACCAATCTCGACCACTCAACTTCACCTGGGACGAATTGGGTGGCTTAGATCACGTTTCATGAGACGGTAAGACATAGGCATGAACGTCAGCCTACCGTCTTCACGCCAAACCAACCGGCCAAGACCGACCAAGCTAGGTCGTCTTGTAAAATGCGCCAGGAAAGAGAGTATGGCGCGCGGCTTCTTGCGGTATCAAACTTCCGTCGCAGAATCGATCTCAACCACTCAACTTTACCTGGTCAAATTGAGTGGCTTAGATTGCGCCTTCTTGGGAAAGTGAAGTATGGACGTGCACACCATCATGTTGTCAACACACATGCCCGGTCGGTCCTCTTCAAAACCTTTCCCATGCTTAGTTTCGACCAAGCTAAAGAGTGATGCTTGCGCACCTCTTTAAAAACCCTAATTTCATCAACGGTCGCAGATGAGTGTCTCAAACATCATCTCATCCGTACGACTTCACCAGCTTGGTTATACAACCCTGGTCAGGAGTTATTTGGTTAGTGAGGAGTCATTACCCATCACTTTACCACACCGTAATGCAAGCACTCAGATAAAATACACACGATACTTCACAAGTATCGACTTTCGAATAACGCAGCTTATTCAATTCAAGATTACATGCTATCTTTCGTGGATCCACGATCCACATTCCAGACATCAATCATGTCACAAACTGGGGGATACTTACTCGGGGTATTGGTCCATGGGCGGTTTACAGCGTGCAGCAGTGCAACGCGCCATCACAAGAACGTGTCAGGAAGTCATGGACGGTTAGAGATGAACTGGAGAAGTGGGAAAGACTGGTCGTGTGGCAACCGACACACAACTCCACTACTCCATCACTCCACTTCCTCCACTTCCCACGAGAAACGTGAATAAGGCTCAATGACTTGTATAAATAGGTTCTCCGCCCTATTTTCAAAAAACAAGCCAAGACAAATGTAACAACACAAGTTCGCCGATTAAAAACCAAGTGTTAATACAAAACATCGTATTCAAACACCCAGAGCTTGCTTGCATCAACCGTAAGCTTGCTCATATTTCTGTTACAAGTCATAAGCAAGCCAACATCTTCACAATCTCAACACCTTCTTCGCTTCCCTCCCTAAGATCAACCCCATCTCCTTCACTTTGTGACCGAAACAAGTCTGGAACGGCCATTTCTTGGTTTAGGCCGGACTTGCAGATTGATCTCTCGAATCTACAAGCACTCACCGCGCAGTGCATTTGTTGTAGGTTTAAATTCATTCCTCATCACACCCCAAATTACCAAATTCAGCAGGAGTAATTTTCACCCATCAACAATCGGTCACGCCAGCAAACACGCACAGCTTCTACATTGCGCCGGCCCCACCAGCCAGCACACGCAGTTTCCCTAGTCACGCCTGCAAGCACGCACAACTTCCACATTGCGCCGGTCCCACCAACTAGCACGCTCAGCTTCCCAACTCACGCCAACTTCCCAACGTCGCCCAAGTTGCACCGGCCCCACCAATTGTGCCAGCCTCCCGATTTGTGCAAAACTATCAGAGGCAAGGATTCCAAATCCTATTTATAAAAGGTCGACAAGCCTCCTCAATTCTCTTTACGGTTTCTTTTGTTGATAGTTTGTCACCATCTTATGCTTACCTCGCAACAAAGCCCTGCTCCGAGCCAAGCGGGGACTTAATGTTGATGGTGGTTTTTAAACAAGGGGTAAAATCGTAAAACCCATGACCTAGTGTTACCCGCAACACATTAACTAAGAGCATTTAACTTAGGTGTAAATAATTAATAGGGTATTTTTTTCAAAATACCGGATTAGGTTTTCGACCACGTAACCCTAATTCCAAAACCAAGCCGCATATCGCGCACCATGGCAACAATGCCAAACCAAGCCGCACATGCGCACCATGGCAACAATGCCAAACCAAGCCGCACACGGCGCACCATGGCAACAATGCCAAACCAAGCCGCACACTGCGCACCATGGCAACAATGCCAAACCAAGCCGCACACCGCGCACCAAGGCAACAATGCCAAACCAAGCCGCACACCGCGCACCATGGCAACAATTCCAAACCAAGCCGCACACCGCGCACCATGGCAACAATGCCAAACCAAGCCGCACACCGCGCACCATGGCAACAATGCCAAACCAAGCCGCACACCGCGCACCATGGCAACAATGCCAAACCAAGCCGCACACTGCGCACCATGGCCACAATGCCAAACCAAGCCGCACATCGCGCACCATGGCAACAATGCCAAACCAAGCCGCACACGCGCACCATGGCAACAACGCCAAAACCAAGCCGCACAAAGCGCACCATGGCAGCGACGCCAAAACCAAACTACATATCGCACTCATTGGCAACCATGCCAAACTAAGCCGCTATGCCATTGGCACATGCCAAATATAGCGCCATAGGCTTGCAAAACGTGCAACTAGGTCAACATGGCCGTACGTGCCATTGGTAGATGAATCTTTGAATCTAATTAAGATAACAAGATATACACTCTGGTTACGATGGACCATTACCAAACCGTGTACAAAGAAAACATTCATGAATGGTTAGCCATCGAAACTAGGTAACTGAACTATAGCTTGAGCATTTTCATATAACACTTAAGATTTTAATTATGAGTCAAAATCATGTAATCAAATATGTATATAGTCCCTTTATTAGAGAATTATTCAAACGCTAATTATCTCACAGACGTAATTTTATTGCATTTGAAAACATTCGACATGGTAAGTAGGCTTACTAGGTACATATACACAACTTCGTGAACAATTATGTCATGGTATTATACCCTTAAGACATAACAGAGTCCCGGAGTTCACATAACTTTTTCGGTATGCGTACTGGTATGGATACCAAATCTGCTCCGGACCACATTTATTTTTTAGTATGCATACTGGTATCCGTACTATTCCGGGTTCACGAGTTCACAAAATTTTTAGAAATGCATACTGGTATGCGTACATAAAGCTGTTGTCGACATATACCTACTCTGGTACGTGTACTACGGTTCTGCAACTATAACACTTCTCCAAGTGCATAAAACTAGTATGCATACTATCTTGTATTCGAATATAATAGTAGTTCTATATTTCTCTCTATATCAATTCGAAACATTGCCAAATAACATCAATGACACATATCATTGTTCCAGGTTATTTTCGAATGATTATCTTGAATCATAATTAAGGTTAAGAACAATAAATTATCCTTAACCGAAATTCATCAAGTATGAAAAAATGTTCATTAAGCTTAGTCATATATTTTCATAACTAATTACCAAGATAAACTTTACTCGAAATTCTTGATATGTTTACGATAGTCTAATTAGTTATGCGAGAACGTCTCCTAGATAGAAATATGGATATAACTTGAGATATAGGTGGTTAAGTCTTCACTTACCTTTTGTTGAAGAAGTTCTCCAAAAGCTTCGGTTGATCTTCTCCTGAAAACGGTATAACGCAATGATGACTGCCATGATGTCCGTTGCTCAACTACATCTTCTATCTTAATCCGAGACTTAACTAATTTTTGACTAGAAATCAAGATATAGTTTTGACAACTAAATTTGACAACAAGCTTGAGATAGCAACACTTGTGAGTCCGACCGAGCAATGCTCTAAAACTCACATCAGTTCTTAACCAATTTTCAATCAATTGATGATGCAATTCGTTCACAAACCCTACCGGAAAAGGGAGCACAAGAAGACAACCAGAGGCTGTCCGGTATGAAAAGAAAGAGGTTAGAAGGTAAGGTTTTAGCACTTACTTCTTTAAATGATCATTTAAAGAGAAAAATAAAAGATATGAGTGATGAAATTATTGAGTTACAGAGTGTGATTGTAGAACTTGCTTCTTCTAGTGAACATGAAAAGAGAAAAATGAAAGAAATGGGAGATGAAATTATTGAGTTAGAAAGTAAGATTGTAGGACTTATTTCTTCTAGTGAACATCAAAAGATAAGAATGAAAGATATGGGAGGTGCAATAAATGAGTTAGAAATCAAGCTTTTCGATAGTAATTATGCTTTGGCACAACAACAACAAAAATTTAATCGAAAAACCAAAGAACTTGTTAAAGCAGAATCAAAGTGCTCCTCGCTTTGTAAAAGGCTTGCTATAATCAAATCAGCAGTGGATAATAACCCGGATGAAGAGGACGGCAACCTTGCTTCAAATGCAGTAATGTTGATAACGGTGAAGATACCGTAGGCATTCGAAAGAACCTTCCACGCAATTGTAAGCAGCCCCAATCCCCTAAGGCAGACGATTAAAGGCACGACGGAGCTTTACAAAGAGAATGTACTCGAGCGCTTTGCGTAAAAGTTTAATGATAACGAGGGAAAATACTCGAAATTATTGAACTTATGAAGCAAATTGATGAAGCTAAGTCAAGGGTTGAGAACATACTTGAAGGTGATCAAGAACTTATTTCCAGGCTTTAACAAACTTATAGCCCAAAATATTTAAGACACATCCTAGTGTTGAAATTTTTTCTAGAAGTCGGAGCATGAGAATGATGAAACACTAGATGTTGTACTTCAAAATTCAAGGCTCTCATAAGATTCTTTTAGACAATAAGTCGATCTATCCGACTAAACTCTCAAGTACAATTAGCTAGGTAGAAGAATTAATCTTTATTTACTTCTACTTATTCTTGTGAATCTAACCGAAGGAACAAAATAGAGAGAGAAAGGGAGAGAATTTCCATTAGATGTACGTAGAATACATAGTTCAAGTCTCTATTTATATAGATAGAGGACTTGGTGCCCAAGTTATGTAAACCCTAATCTTAGACACAAAGGACATCTTAGTAATTAAACTTTAGGTTTATAACACTCCCCCTGATGACCACTGTGGCTAAGTCATTACAAATATACCAGGAAAACTCAAAAGAGAAAAACCTGAAATTGTATATACACGTAAAGACTTGAAAAAATGTTGGACACACAAACGTTGCCTCGTTAAAACCTTGACAAGGAAAAACCCAAAGTGGGACAAAACCTCGACATAGGAAAAAGAGTACAACATGATGAGTCCAAGAGAATGCACCTTGTATGATGGTGCTCCCCCGATTAGTACTTGAAAGCAAATTCTTGGCTTGCAAATCTTTGAGTCGAGACATCCCAATTTCTTTGAACAATTTTCTTGAATGCAAAAGATCATTTGTGCTTCCATGAAGATGTCTATTGGTTGATGCGGTCTTCTTTTATGTTGCACAAGCAAGATTGTCTTGATTAATACTTTTGCAGAGTCTACGTTCTTTTTCAACATTGAGAATTTGTTTGATCATTTAATGCTAACTCGTGATGATTTGTTGAAGTCGTTGATGGAGTTTCTTCGACAAAAGAGCCAAGATGTAGATACGTTACCGTAAGTGAACAAAATGGTATTTGTGTGCATACCTTATGTGGTTTAGATGAACATCCAAATTTCTAGGAGATTGTTATGTTGATTTGGTCTAACAAAATGACCTATTCAACGGGTGGGAATCCACCAAATAATCACAATTGATACAACCCCCTCTTGGATGACCACCATGTTGAATTGATTTGCCTCACTAAAACCTTACCATTAAAACCCAATGGGAAAAAAAAATATGGACGAAGGAAAAAGAGCACAAATATCAACATTAAAAGAAATTTAAACGCCGAGATATTGCCTCGTTAAAACCTTGTCAGTAAAACACATGGGACAAAACCTGAAACGAAGGGAAAAGAGTACAAATTTTGACATTTTTATTGATGCTAACCCAATTATATGAGTTTCTAAAAAAATAATTAAATAAGCATCAAAAGAATAACTCTAGTCTATCTTAAAGACGAGTTTATGCTAGCATAATTCCAACTGCAGATTTAAGAAAGAAAGATAGAAATAAAATAGAATTTATGCTCCTAAAGCGTGATTTTTGTGTTTTTACTGGGACTCCTCAAGAGACCTATAAAGTTGATATAATCAACTAATTAATCCGGATTTTCGGTTTGGTACCAAACTTCTAAAAACACATATAGGATTGTTAAACCTGACATAATCAAGTCAAGTGGCTGCCTGAATATAATATGAATCCTCCAAAGAATACAAATTTGAATATGTTCTCCAAGCAAATCACTTGTGTGAATGCAATACGAGTCCTTCAAGACTACCACGCAAAATGCATCATATAGAGAGAACGATATATTATTGAACCAATCCTCGGGCTTGAACTTATAACCCTCAATCGCTCTTAAAACGACTTATTTCTCTTAATACGCAATATGACTACACCAACCTTTAATTATAATAGGCTTGGCATTTTTTTTAGGGTGCTAAGTCATGGATCCAAAATCGCGTCAATCGAGAAATTAATCCAATTTGATTTGGATTGTATGCCAACCAATCACATTGTCGATATTCCTCTACATAGGGGTTAACAACCACCATCTTCTTTATTTGAGTAGCTACTATTAATGAATTTTCGACAATTTATAGCTTAATACGATCCCATGTAATTCCCAAATGTATGCATACTTTGAAAAAAATAAAAATTACCGGTACCCGGTGCAATACCGGGAGTTATAATCTCCTATTATTCAAATGAGGAGATATGAATTTTGAGAATGTGAATCATATTATCATAGACTCTGTTGGCAAATATTTGTAGCCTATATAAAAATGCTACATGCTTGCTAGATGTGATTGGATTTTCCTTTTCAAACGGCATAAGCTTATTCAAAAGCTAAATGAGATCTTTCACGCCTAGTAGACAGCCTTTTTATATTTGATCCAAATGGAAGAGAAACATCTGGTAATGTATAGTCTCCCTCTGATTATGGCGGAAATATAATCATCTCATATATGAAAACAAATTTCGTAGAGTATTATCCGATTAAATCGATGACATATACTCTAATAATTTCTGGATTTCAACAATACCAGTTTGACTAAAGATAATGACTTCTAGAGCCATAAAAAATTGTCCTAAATAAAATAAAATTGTAGTCTTCTTGACATACAAAATTAACATCAACCATGGATTTTATTGGTTAATTACAGCCAAAAGCATATAAAATATGCAAATGAATCACCAAATAATTTTTGACCAATAGGGCCAATAAAATAATCTTACACCTTGGAATAAATCATGGACACTTAATTTCTTAAGAAAATTATCCGAAGATCAATTTTAGTCACTACACGGACTAATAATGTGGTCTAATAAGCCGGGTGCGCACCCATTGATCATTTGTGTCCTACGATAACCCAATTTCAAGTGGAATGTTCCAAAATTTTGAGAATATTACGACGAGGAAAAAATAAAAATTGCTCAATATCCCCAGAATGCAAAGCAAATCCTTGTTTTGTCGGTGTTTGCAATTAAGAATACAAGAATAACAATATTTTATCCCTTTAGGACCGATAGGGAAAAACCAAATCAATTGGCTTATATGATTCTTTGTAAGAAAATAAAGAGATCATTTTCGTTATTAAGGAATCCATGGTTTCCCGTAAGAAATGGAAATCAATGGTTTATTAGTAGAAAAATAAAACCTTAACCGGTAATGGTTTGTTTAAACGGTTGTCGTCAAACTACAAGAATATATATATATAGTGGCTAAAATTTCTTAGAATGCCAGTTTTAACATCTCCTTCATCGGAATTGATGGAGAAAACCAATACCGGTTGGTATATACGATAAGATACGCCAAAATTGCATCGACAAAAAGAAAAAGAAATGTCGACTTAGTCATCGTATAGGGAAAATCCACTTCGTGGTTATAGATGGTTTCTTTAAAAAAAAATAGAAACCAATCATAAAAATCACATGATCTTCATCTAATAGACGAAGATACCAAAATTAATTGGCCGTAGGTTTTTCAACCATGCATATGATTTACCACCGTAAATGTAGCTAAATCGCGATGACACCAATTTTTGGTGATTACAGTTTCATGTAAAGGAATAGGAACTGTAAACCATCTTTCGATGGATTTATTTTTATTTTTTTTTCTCTAAAAAGAAAAAAAATTAGAGAACAAAAGGAGAATAACTTATTCACTTATTCCAACGAGAGTTGCCATATCCCGTTAATATAGACCGTATCTTGTATAAGATTAGTCAATGGATTTTAATTGTATCCAAAAAAAAAAATATTTCGAGGATGACCATAATCATCGCTGTTGCGAAGATGTATATAAAATCCATAAGGGAGGAATACACGATGATGAGAGTAATACATCGGTAAAAAAAAAAAAAAAACTTCCTTTAATATTAACAGGTGAAGTATTCATCCCATAATTACTGTGTATGTACACGCGTTGGATATGGCACTAAAAGAACGATATATTAAATATCCAGATCAAAACAGAATTTAACCAAAAGAATAATAATAAAAATAAAAAAAAGATAAAAAGTTGGTGAATCAGTAGTATACTGTTTATAATGACATCATCTCTTCAAGGATCATATCTCATAGACTCCATGTGGTATACATACCACAAACGGAGGCCCAAAGAACATACTGCAACCTTTTTCGTATACCTAGAAAAAGCAATTGAAAACTTGTTTAGAACCCCATTAATAAACTATTGAATAAAAAAAAATCAATTGAAGAAAAGAAAAAAAAAGGGTTAAATAATATAAGATATAAAGAATCTTCTCTGTTTCCATAGATCAGTTGGTAGAACAACGTGACTGATAACGTCTTGTGAATCTAACCGAAGGAACAAAATAGAGAGAGAAAGGGAGAGAATTTCCATTAGATGTACGTAGAATACATAGTTCAAGTCTCTATTTATATAGATAGAGGACTTGGTGCCCAAGTTATGTAAACCCTAATCTTAGACACAAAGGACATCTTAGTAATTAAACTTTAGGTTTATAACACTTATTACCCTTAAATGGTTCCTTTTACTAGTATATTACATTTTTTCTATACACTTACTCCCTCCGTTCCATTTTACTTGATGTTGTAGAGTTTTTCACGCAGATTAAGAAACAACATAGAGAGTAATTTTTTCCCAAATTTGCCCTTATTAATAGCTTCCTAAAAATTTAAATCACCTAGTTTTTAGTTTCAATATTTAGTGTAAATTACGTATCCCGTTGTAATTTACTTGGGATAGAGTATTTATCCTCCATGGAGTGGATTTAAAAACTAGAATAATTATCCATCTACTAATTTCAATGAAAATTAATGGAACGGAGGGAGTATATCTTATTGAGTGCATAATTGATCATGTCCTACGACATTCGAGAAAATAAAAAGTCAGGAGCCACTTCACCGCCATTATCGCTTCTTAGAATCAACGCAAAACCTAACCCCTACAGAAGTCTTAAAACCCATCTCCAGTTTCGTATATCATCCCCAAATTCATATATAAACCTTCACAAACCACATAATCAACAAAATCAGAACCTCTGATGCGGCAACACTACTTGTCGATTTCTATATAATGTGAAGTAGCAGATTACTAGCGGAACAAACTTTTTGCCGAATATTTTGGGCTGAAACTGAAGTAACAATAGCTGCTTAACTCGTTCTTAAAGAAGATGACTATTTTATTTGAGAATTGTGTATAACACGTAATTGTCTAGCTCACTAGATACTTGTTTATCCTTTGTGATAGTACAACACACCACCCTCTGGAGGTGCTCATGAATCAAGCATAAAACCAGCCTATCTTTTTTAAACGGGATACACTGTAGTTTTTTCCGGTGGTTCCAGAAACATAGAGAAACCAGAATCTGGTCCATCCAAAACGGCACCAAACTGTGCCATGTGCAGCCTTACGAGTTACGGTTACGGGCCTAGAATCAGTTTTTTTGGTGTTCATGTGAAGTCCATCTAGAATCACTGAGGATAGTTATGTATTTTTAATATAACAATGATTAAGCCCGAATACCCTAATTAGGGTCAATGGATTGATCAGTTCTGTCCTGGTAAAGAGCCATCACAAGAATCTGCCGCACAAATAATTATATTCTCTTTTTCAGTCATCTTCTTCAATCTTCACATAGAAACTTCATATTGTCTTAAATTCTTCAATAATGGCCCCTTTTATATATTTATTTTGTACTATTCTATTTTTATTCTTATTTTTGTTCTTTAAAAAACTCATGGGGGTTAGGCAGCCGCAGACACCTGCCTCGAAAATTACTAATGAAGTTGTAGCTGATCAAAAAAAGGATACTGAATGTGGGGTTTGCATGGTATGTTATGAAGATCTAAAACCTGTGACTGAAAATCTTCAAGTAATCACCACATGCGGTCATGTGTTTCACCAGCTCTGTCTGCAGCAGTGGCTGGAGTATTCTACTAATGCAAACAATAGGACATGTCCAGTATGTAGACAAACGTTTCGTCGAGAAAATATAAGGCGTCTTTATTTTCAATCAGATTATGATGGTGATACGACTGATCATTCGCAAAACCTAACAGGTAAGGAGGGGACAGAAGAAGATGAAGTAAAGAAGTTACAAGGTAAGCTTTTAGGACTTACTTCTTCTTTTGAGCATCAACAGCAACAATTGAAAGATATGAGTGAAGAGCTTAACAAATTGAAAGATACGAATAAAGAGCTTGATATGTGCAATGAGAAATATCACAAAAACATAGTGTATCAACAACGAAAATTGAATGATATGAGTGAAGAGCTTAACAAATTGAAAGATAAGAATAAAGAGCTTAATATATGCAATGAGAAATATAACAAAGCCATAGTGTATCAACAACGAAAATTGAATGATATGAGTGAAGAGCTTAATAAATTCAAAGATATGAATGCAGAGCTTAGTAGATGCAATGAGGAAAAGAACAAAGAGCTTTACAAATTCAAAGATGTGAACAAAGAGCTTAGTAGATGCAATGAGGAAAAGAACAGAGAGCTTAATAAATTCAAAGATATGAATGAAGAGCTTAGTAGATGCAATGAGGAAAAGAACAGAAAGCTTTACATAATCAATGATATGTACAAAGAGCTTAGTAGGTGCCATGAGAAAAGGAACCATGAAATAATTATTTATAAACCTTTACTCATATTTTTGGTCTTACTCAAATTTTGTAGCATGCTGCATGGTATAATCAGTAATGAGTAAGTAATTCAAATATGTCGGATTTTTTCTTTGTTTTTTGTTGCTGACATTTCTTTAAAGTGTTGGTTTAGATTTCTCAATTTTCCATCCTTTATGAATTAGTAATGGATTTTCATTCAGATTTCTTTATGCTCATGAGATTATGCATCTGAAACAGTTTGGGAAAGATTATGAATGTGAAATTTTGATTCTTGGCTGTTCAAAAAATAAATTCCGATTACTGGAATGTAAACTAGATTGAGTCTCTCCTTGATATATGAGTGTGCAAGCTATTTATCACGAATTAAACCATCAAAGAACTGCGTCGAACATGTCAAAATTTAATATTCTTGTTTTTTCATTACACTATTTATAAGAATTGTTTGCAATCTGGACATCGTCTGCAAAAATAAGAGTAATGAGCGCTGTATTGATATGTTGACAGTAAGGTTCCTGTCAGCTCAAAAACTTGGTTTACTTTACACCATGGTTTTATCAGGAGTAATGGCTTATGCATGATCAGGGAAAAATTATTTCTGCAAAATTTTCTTCCGACTACATTTGGAACAAGACTAGTCCTCCTAAGATTAGTTTCCTGGTTTGGGCAGCTGCTTGTTCCTAATCCTTCCATGTTGCCTGAGAAGGTGGGTATATTCTAGTGGTGAATATGTGTCCTTTCTGCAATAATAGTGAGGAGTCTGTGGAGCACCTTTTCTTGCCTTGCTATTTTGTCTGGCAGATATCTGAGCACTTTTTCATGCAGCTGGGCATTGTTGGGTTCATCCGACAACTGTGTTCGAGTTCTTATGGTAGTGGAAATTGAAGATACTTATCAACCATCTGGTTTTCTTAAGATATTGCGTGTTGTACATACCTGGAAAATGTCAAAGTAGAATGTTAGTCTCCCCATATCCAAGAAGAGATGCTAGAGAGTATTACATTCAAAAACTGGGGAAGCCTCCCCATATCCTAGAGAAAACGCTACATAGCGCCCTTCCCCCGTTGACAAGCACGTGCGCACCCAAGTCACGTGGGTTCATAAAGAAGAATCTAAGGTACACTTGTCTTGCTATAGGGACATATGTAAGATAAGAAAAGATAGGAAAGGATACATGCTTGACAATCTCATTTCAAGAAATGTCTATAAATAGGGATCCTCTCTCAACTGAGAGACTCAGAGCTAACTTCTTGTGGTTAACCATGTACTACTTCCTATAGTAGGCTTCTGATTCTACTATGATATTTGTACCTATTACATTTTTGCGACCATAGTGGGAGCCTATCTCATATGATTAGGACAGCGGTTCAACCACTGAAAGCTTTAGTGTCATTTTTAACGCTCAAGCGTCTTTAATCAGTCCAAGCCGAACCATGAAACCATCCAAGCACCTCCATCCCTCCCAAGAGACTGTCTAAGCGCCTCCATCTCTCTCCCAAATTTTTTCTAAGACGCCTCCACCCATGCGCCTCCATCCAAGCGCCTTCATCCCTCCCAAAAGAATGTTTTAGCACCTCCATCTCTCTCCCAAATTTTGTCTAAGACGCCTCCACCCATGCACCTCCATCCAAGCGCCTCCATCCCTCCCAAGAGACCTGTCTAAGCGCTCCATCTCTCTCCCAAATTTTTTCTAAGACGCCTCCACCCATGCGCTCCATCCAAGCGCCTCCATCCCTCCCAAGAGACCGTCTAAGCGCCTCCATCTCTCTCCCAAATTTTTCTAAGACGCCTCCACCCATGCGCTCCATCCAAACGCCTCCATCCCTCCCAAGAGACTGTCTAAGAGCCTCCATCTCTCTCACAAATTTTTTCTAAGACGCCTCCACCCATGCGCCTCCATCCCTCCCAAGAGACTCCGTCTAAGTGCCTCCATCTTTCTCCCAAATTTTGTCTAAGACGCCTCCACCCATGTGTCTCCATCCAAGAGCCTCCATCCCTCACAAGAGACCGTCTAGGCGCCTTCATCTCTCTCCCAAATTTTGTCTAAGACGCCTTCACCCATGCGCCTCCATCCGAGCGCCTTCATCCCTCCCAAGAGACTGTCTAAGTACCTCCATCTCTCTCCCCAAATTTTTGTCTAAGACGCCTCCACCCATGCGCCTCCATCCAAGCGCCTCCATCCCTCCCAATAGACTGTCTAAGCGCCTACAACTCTCTCCGAAATTTTTTCTAAGACGCCTCCACCCATGCGCCTCCATCCGAGCGCCCCTATCCAAGAGCCTTCATCCCTCTCCAAATTTTGTCTAAGCGCCTCCATCTCTCTCCAAAATTCTATCTATAGCGTCTTTAACCAAGCGGAACCATCCAAACGCCTCCATCTCTCTTAATATTTATTTAACTTCTTAAAAGACAAAACCAACTTCAACAGTTCAAGATTATAACCACCACCAGCGCCAACATCACTCACCTCCAATCAACGCCTATATCCGTCACTAGCCTTTAATAAAGCGCCAACATCACCACCCAGACTCTAATAAGCGCCTACATAACCTCTAATGAACGGCTCCACTCTTTCTCTCTTTCTACAATTTCCCTAACAGTTAAAAACTGCGTCACCTCCTTCCAGCGCCCAACTCAACATGGTGGCGTCCCTTTTGCAATTTCATTTTTTGTTTCTTTTTTTGGTCGTCAGCGCCTACATCCCTCTAGACAAATAAAAATAGCTCAGTGGCGGACGAGTACCAATATAATCCCACCACCTACATCCTTTTCTTTAAAGACAAGTATAAATATTTTAGACTATCCAGGTGTTGATGGTGGATTTTCGTTTAAGGTTAAAATTGTAAAAAAACCTGAAAAAATCATGCGCTGACATCTTGTAAAAGATAAAGCCATTTATAAGTGTTGGATATTCCCTCACTTAATTCACCAAGAATGGATCATGTAGCAACAATCCCTTCTTGTGAATTTCATATCAGCCTTTGTATTTCCCGTACTCATTATCGTGTGGCATGACGACCGAGTGTTACTCTTATAGAGTAACATGAACCTCCAAGCACTATAATGAATCATTATCAGTGTGGCATGAGACCGAGTGTTACTCATATATAGAGTAACACGAACCTCCAAGCACTATAATGAAACCATGTACGAAATACCCGTATGTGCCGATGCTCGGTGTGTTATATTAGCCCGAGCCCTCTCGGTGTGTTATATTAGCCCGATTGAGCCCCTCTCGGTGTGTTATATTAGCCCGATTGAGCATCCGGACTTGATCAGTATCAGTCTCCTGATATGATTCGATCGCATCATCCAACTCCACAAGCATGATTGGATGACTGCGATCAATTCCATCACCCCAAGCATGGTATGGAATACCCACGGCCTTAGCTTGCCAGATATGATCTGATCGCAGTCATCCAACTCCACAAGCATGATTGGATGACCACAGATCAATTCCATCACCCCAAGCATGGTATGGAATACCCACGGCCTTAGCTTGCCGATATGATCCGATCGCAGCTCATCCAACTCCACAAGCATGATTGATGACCACGCATCAATTCCATCACCCCCAAGGGTGTATGGAATACCCACTACCGACCCCGCATGGTCGACCATTGGCCTTCGCTGCCAAGAAACCGTCCATACCAAGCATTATGGACTAAAACCCTAAATTAGGGTTTGCGATATTACATGTGTCGCAAAACGGGTTTCAACCGGGTCCATCTTCGCAGGCATAGATGGAGGTGTAGATGTAGACTCAAAGGGCCCTGAGCATGTCGACACAATCACCGTGTGACCGCCACACACTTGACCAATCGGTCAAAGCCAACCATGGTTGGTTACAACAAATTTGGTCCGCCCAAAAGAGCATGGTCGCGCGCCAAAGCCAAAATTAGGCTTCAAGTCATCACGCGTCCATCTTCTCCGCACGAATGGAGGGTCACAGATTGATTAACCAAGGCTCTGGCCATACCAAAGATGACCACCGTGGGCCCATCTACTTCCTCTTGCGGCCGGCCAAGGCACATCATTCCCGGCCAACCCAAAACGCACGCCCAAACTCGTGCGTTACACACTCCCAAATCCTAAACCGATCTCAACCGCTCAACTTCACCTGATGATTTGAATGGCTTAGATCACGTTTTCATGAGATAATCGTATAGGTGTGAACACCAACCTACCACCTACACTGGTATGATCGACCAAGACCGACCAAGATGGGTCGTCTTGGGGCGCGCGCCCAAACTTGGGATGACACGCTGCTATCAATTCCTTTGCAGAAGAGATTTCGCCGCAAACCGATCTCAACCACTCCTTTTGACGGTCAAATTGAGTGGCCTAGATT
This sequence comes from Papaver armeniacum, assembly GCA_023531295.1. Classification (NCBI taxonomy): domain Eukaryota; kingdom Viridiplantae; phylum Streptophyta; class Magnoliopsida; order Ranunculales; family Papaveraceae; genus Papaver; species Papaver armeniacum. The sequence continues at coordinate 42,112 of JAJJWW010012088.1, forward strand.
GCATCTCCATGAGACGTGAGACATGGACGTGTACACCATCATGCCGTCAACACGCATGTATGGCCTGGTCCTCCACAAAATCCTTCCCATGCTTGGTTTCGACCAAGTCAAGAGTGATGCTTGCGCACCTCTTTTAAAAACCCCGATTTCATCAACGGTCGCAGATGAGTGTCTCAAACATCATCTCATCCGTCCGACTTTCACCAAATGCCTTGGTTATACAACCCCGGTCGAGTTATTTGGTTAGTGAGGAGTCATTACCCATCACTTTACCACACCGTAATGCAGTACTCGCATAAAATACACACGATACTCCACAAGTATCGACTTTCCGAATGACGCAGTTTATTCAATTCAAGATTACATGCTATCTTCCGTGGATCCACGATCCACATTCCGTACATCAATCATGTCACAACCGGGGGATACTTACCGGGGTATTGGTCCTGGCGGTTTACACAGGTAACGGCAACGCGCCATTACAAGAACGTGTTAGGAAGTCATGGACGGTTAGAGATGAACGGAGAAGTGGGCAAGACCTGCCGTATGCTACCGACACACAACTCCACCCACTCCATCATTCCATTACCTCCACTTCCCACGAGAAACGTGAATAAGGCTCAATGACTTGTATAAATAGGTTCTCCGCCCTATTTCAAACAACAAGACAACGGCGTAACAACACAAGTTCAGTCGACAGCAAAACCAAGTGTTAATACAAAAACCGTATTCAAACACCTGCAGCCCGCTTAGTATCAACCGTAAGCTTGCTCATATTTCGTTACAAGTCATAAGCAAGCCAACATCTTCACAATCTCAACACCTTCTTCGCTTCCCTCCCTAAGATCAACCCCATCTCCTTCACTTTGTGACCGAAACAAGTCCGGGAACGGCCATTTCTTGGTTTAGCCGGACTTGCGATTGATCTCTCGAATCTACAAGCACTCACCGCAGCAAAGGCATTTGTTGTAGGTTTAAATTCATTCCTCATCCACACCCCAAATTACCAAATTCAGCAGGAGTAGTTTTCACCCATCAACACCAGGCGTCACCTTTTATTTACTAGTACCTGCGGCACTACAAGACGCGCTCCATTATAGTATTATGCAAACCCCGACCTTTAAACCATCACCACCTCATCCAGCGTCTCTTCTCTCAAGCATCTAAGCGCCTCACTTCTCCACATCTCCTCCTCGTGACACCAAACCTCTTCCATCAAGAGCAAACAACGCTCTCTTCTTCGACTTCGATCGTAGTATTCGATGAATCGACTTTGGTCGTTCAATATCAGTTTCCGTATCACCCGATGTTACCTCAGTCCCGGCTTACCAATTGCAACGGGCGTTCCCATATCAAAGATTCCCAGACTTCGCCGGCTTCCACCCGATCTTTCATTGTCGCTTGTATGAAAAATTGAAGTAGTAAGCAAGAGCTAAGCCTCATTTAAAGGGGGTCGAATGCACATCAACTGTTTATGCAAACTCCACAAAGAGAAGCTCGTAGGTGGAATTCACCTTCTCATGAAGAAAGCTAAGTATTCGATGCCAAATCTTGACATCTTACAACATGTTTTGTTAATAAAATAAATATATAAATACGTCATATGCTTTAATAATGTGTTTGCTCCATGATGTTATCACCTTGGCGTCCTAACATGCATCAAGGATGGAAGAATAATTGAAAGATAGATGGGAAAAGACCATCGGTTCCAGCTGCTACCAGTTCATATCTTAATGATGCCCCTACTGCTCCTCATGCCAAGGATGAGACCAACAACTCACTGTCGGAAGACATCCATCATCCATAAGCATTATCCCATCCCAAAGCCACGCCAGAGTGTACTAAGGTGTTTTGTTTTAAAAAAAAAAAAGGTAAACGAAACTCTCCCCCTACACTGCCCAAATAAGTATAAACTTACTCTTCAATGTGAATGTCATGCTTAGAAATGTAACACGCCTATCTAGTTGTCACCTCAATTAGTAAATACCATGCCATGACATACTTTTGAATATCCTACATAATTAAGATTAGAATAACAAAGTAAGTGACATAGCATGTTTGCATGCTACTTTAATAATGAATATTTATGTTCATGATCAATCATGTATCTAAGTAAGATTGCAGTCACCAACTAGCTGTACAATATATGAAAGACTAAGTACTTTAATTTGGCACGTCATTTTGTCACAACGCTTATACGTGTTTTAATATTTTACAAAAATATCATTTTCATGAATGCATTATCACATTAATAAGAACGTTAGCCTGCGCCGCCAGGATATTAAAATATCAATGTTGTCAATATTGTATGTTTCCTTGTATGAAGCTAAGGATAAAAAAGAAACCCAAACGGGTCTGTCAAAATAGTATGTGAAAAAGATAACAAATAAATAAATGAGAGTCTCCTCGACAAGAGGTGTCAGCAATTTAAGAATAAATCTTCTTGTCCTCGAAACCAAGAGACTCGAGTGTCTAAATCCTATTGCTCTCACTCTTTGAGACTCAAGCGCCTAAATCCTCTTGTGCTCACTCTTTGAAACTTGAGTGTCTAAATACGCTTGCTCTCACTCTTTGAGACTCGAGCGCCTAAATCCTCCCGCTCTCACTCTTTGAGACTGAAGCGCCTAAATCCTCTTGTTCTCATTCTTTGTGACTTGAGTGCCTAAATACTCTCGCTCTCACTCTTTGAGACTCGAACGTCTAAATCATCTTTCTCAAGCGCCAAAATCCGCTTGCTCTCACTCTTTGAGACTCCGGCGCCCAAATCCTCCTGCTCTCACTCTCTGAGACTCGAGCGCCTAAATCATCTTGTTCTCACTCTTTGAGACTTGAGTGTCTAAATCCTCTCGCTCTCATTCTTTGAAACTCAAGCGCCCGAATCATCTTGCTCTCATTCTTTGAGATTGGAGCGCCAAATCCTCCCCGCTCTCACTCTTTGAGACTCGAGCGCCTAAATCCTCCCCGCTCTCACTCTTTGAGACTCGAGCGCCTAAATCCTCTTCTCGCTCACTCTTTGAGACTTGAGTGTCTAAATCCTCTCGCTCTCACTCTTTGAGACTCGAGCGCCCAAATCCTCATGCTCTCACTATTTAAGACTCGAGCGCATAAATCCTCCGGCTCTCACTCTTTGAGACTTGAGCGCCTAAATCCTATTGTGCTCACTCTTTGAGACTTGAGTGTCTAAATACGCTTTCTCTCACTCTTTGAGACTCGATCACCTAAATCCTCCCGCTCTCACTCTTTGAGACTCGAAGCGCCTAATTAATCCTCTTGTTCTCATTGTTTGAGACTTGAGTGCCTAAATATTCTCGCTCTCACTCTTCGAGACTCGAACGTCTAAATCATCTTGCTCGAGCGCCCAAATTCGCTTGCTCCCAATCTTTGAGACTCGAGCGCCCAAATCCTCTTGCTCTCACTCTCTGAGACTCGAGCGCCTAAATCCTCTTGTTCTCACTCTTTGAGACTTGAGTGTCTAAATCCTCTCGCTCTCACTTTTTGAAACTCAAGCGCATGAATCATCTTTCTCTCATTCTTTGAGATTGGAGCGCCCAAATCCTCCTGCTCTCACTCTTTGAGACTCGAGCGCCCAAATCCTCCTACTCTCACTCTTTGAGACTTGAGCGCATAAATCCTCTTGTGCTCACTCTTTGAGACTTGAGTGTCTAAATACGCTTGCTCTCACTGAGACTTAAACGCCTAAATCCTCCCCGCTCTCACTCTTTGAGACTCGAAGCGCCTAAATCATCTTGCTCTCCTTCTTTGAGATTGGAGGGCCCAAATCCTCCCGCTTCTCACTCTTTGATACTCGAGTGCCTAAATCATGTTGTTCTCATTCTTTTGAGACTTGAGTGCCTAAATACTCTCGCTCTCACTCTTTGAGACTCGAACGTCTAAATCATCTTGCTCAAGCGCCCAAATTCTCTTGCTCTCACTCTTTGAGACTCGAGCGCCCAAATCCTCCTACTCTCACTCTCTGAGACTCGGGCGCCTAAATCCTCTTGTTCTCACTCTTCGAGACTTGAGTGTCTAAATCCTCTCGCTCTCATTCTTTGAAACTCAAGCGCCCGAATCATCTTGCTCTCATTCTTTGAGATTGAGCGCCCAAATCCTCCCCGTCTCACTCTTTCGAGACTCGAGCGCCTATATCCTCCCGCTCTCACTCTTTGAGACTCGAGCGCCTAAATCCTCTTCTGCTCACTCTTTGAGATTTGAGTGTCTATATCCTCTCGCTCTAACTCTTTGAGACTCGAGCGCCTAAATCCTCCTGCTCTCACTCTTTGAGACTCGAGCGCCTAAATCCTCTTATGCACAATCTTTGAGACTTGGGTGTCTAAATACACTTTCTCTCACTCTTTAAGACTCGAGCACCTAAATCCTCCTTCTCTCACTCTTTGAGACTCGAAGAGCCTAAATCCTCTTGTTCTCATTCTTTGAGACTTGAGTGCCTAAATACTCTCGCTCTCACTCTTTAAGACTCGAACGTCTAAATCATCTTGCCCGAGCGCCCAAAACCGCTTGCTCTCACTCTTTGAGACTCGAGCGCCCAAATCCTCCTGCTCTCCCTCTCTGAGACTCGAGCGCCTAAATCCTCTTGTTCTTACTCTTTGAGACTTGAGTGTCTAAATCCTCTCGCTCTAACTCTTTGAGACTCAATCCCCTGAATCATCTTGCTCTCATTCTTTGATATTGGAGCTCCCGAATCCTCCTTCTCTCACTCTTTGAGACTCGAGCGCCTAAATCCTCCTGCTCTCACTCTTTGAGACTCGAGCGCATAAATCCTCCTGCTCTCAATCTTTGAGACTCGAGCGCCTAAATCCTCTTGTGCTCACTCTTTGAGACTTGAGTGTCGAAATACGCTTGTTTTCACTCTTTGAGACTCGAGCGCATAAATCCTCCTGCTCTCACTCTTTGAGACTCGAAGCGCCAAAATCCTCTTTTTCTCATTTCTTTGAGACTTGAGTGCCTAAATACTCTCGCTCTCACTCTTTAAGACTCGAACGTCTAAATCATCTTGCTCGAGCGTCCAAATTCGCTTGCTCTCACTCTTTGAGACTAGAGCGCCCAAATCCTCCTGCTCTCACTCTATGAGACTCGAGCGCCTAAATCCTCTTGTTCTCACTCTTTGAGACGTGATTGTCTAAATTCTCTCGCTCTCACTCTTTGAAACTCAAGCGCCTGAATCATCTTGCTCTCATTCTTTGAGATTGGAGCGTCCAAATCCTCCTGCTCTCACTCTTTGAGACTCGAGTGCCTAAATCCTCCTGCTCTCACTCTTTGAGACTCGAGCACCTAAATCCTCTTGTGCTCACTCTTTGAGACTTGAGTTTCTAAATCCTCTCGCTCTCACTTTGAGACTCGAGCGCTTAAATACTCTTGCTCTCATTATTTTAGACTCGAGCGCATAAATCATCTTTCTCTCACTCTGAGATTGGAGCGCCCAAATCCTCTTGCTCTCACTCTTTGAGATTCGAGCGCCTAAGATTAAAAATAAAATAAAATGATGAAAGCGGCTCTTAAGCCCTTGACAAGAAAAAGAAAAAGAGAGATAGCGAGTAGAAACCCTTCATCTCAGGAGGATAAAAAACGTCTCTTACGCCCATGATAAAATAAATAAATAAATAAATAATAATAATATTAAAGAAGAAGCGGCTCTTAAGCCTTTTATAAAAAGAAATAAAAAAAGAGAAGAAACCATTCGTCCTCAAAGCGGCTCTCAAGCCTGTGACAGAAAAGAAGAGATGGTAGAAACCGTCCAACTACAAAAGGCGTCTCTTGCGTCTTTGAAAAAAAGAATGAAAGAAGAAATGGCTCTTAAAGCTCTCTAAAGCGGCTCTTAAGCCAAGAGAAGAAGCGGCTCTTACGCCTTCGATAAAAATAAAATAAAATACAAAGAGTCTCTTAAAGCTCTCGAAAGCGGCTCTTAAGCCCAGAAGCAACTTTTATACCAAGATAAGAAGCGACTCTTAAGCCCTCCAAAGCGGCTCTCAAGCCCTTAAAGCGGCTCTTAAGCCTTTGATAAAAAGAAGGAGAAAGAAAGAAATAACAACTTTTAATCCCTTGATAAGAAACCCTTCGTCTCTAAAGTGGCTCTCGAGCCTTTGATAAAAATAAAGAGGGTAGAAACCTTCGTCCTCAAAGCGTCTCTCAAGCCTTTGATAAAAATAAAGTGAGGGTAGAAACCTCCAACTCCAGAAGCAGCTCTTAAGCCCTCAAAAGCGACTCTCTAAGCCTTGATTAAAATAATGATAATAATAATAATAAATAAATAAAAGGTGTTGGCGCTCAGCTTGTTGCTAGGTTGCCCACCATTCCCTGTAATCCCGACTCCCGTTCTATAATAATAATAATAAATAATAATAATAATAATAATACTAATAATAAATAATAATCCTGACTCAGCTCTAACTATCAACATGCCCTGCTCACCTACACGCAAACTTGTGGTGTCTCTTCTTCAGACTTCGACATCAAAGACGCTGCCCCCCCAGTATATGAACAAACTGGCAGCAAAATACTTTGATGTGATCTCCGACAATTTACCCATAGAGTTTAATCTTACTGAGCGTGACTTATTTTTATGGCATAGCAACGCGATGGACTTTCTCAAGGCAATCCCTATCAGTGGGCTTGGACAAGCTGTTGGGCCTAGACAATTCCGGGTTGTACTTCAATACCGCCTTGGCATTCCCATTTTCGACGAAGACAATCTATGCTCAAGTTGCGAGAAACCGATGGATGTCTTTGGAGATCACGCTTTACACTGCGCTAAGGACGTGGGACCTAAATACCTCCATGACTTTGAAAGGGACACTTTGTTTGATATATGCTACAAAGCCAAAGTACCCGCGATGAAAGAGGCCTCTTTAGGTCTACGGTCTAACTCTACCAAGGATCTTAAGCCAGCGGACATTCTCGTGCTTAATTGGGAAGGTGGTAAAGATGTTTGCTTTGATGTCACGGGTGTTTCCCCATTCACAAGTGCTAGTACCCGCAACTTCACTCCTGGACACACAATTTCCATGGCTACTACTCGAAAACGTAATAAATATCTCGAGAAATGCACTACACATGGATATGGTTTTGGAGTTCTTGCTTTTACTACCCTAAGGGAATTAGGAGAAGACACAATCACTTTTCTGAAACGATTAAGGAACTGTCTTATCAGCCACGATGCAAATCATAAGATAAGGGGAGATCTCTTTCATAGACTAGGCATTGTTATTCAAAGAGGTGTGGGTGCCCAGCTTGTCGATCGGCTTCCCTCTACCGATGTGTAATATTAATTATACAATAATTGTCTGTTTTATTATTATTATTATTTTATTGAAAAAAAAATAATAATAAGAATAATAATATTATTATTATTATTAATGTAGGCTAGCACAAAGAACCTGTTCAATTAATGTAGTAGTATGTCGTTGGAGCTTAGCTTGTTAGGCTTCCAACTAGTTTCATGTAATAATCGTTATCCAATAATATAATAATAATAAGAATATATTTGATTATGTAATAAATAAATAAATAATAATAATAATAATAATAATAATAATATGATGAAAGCGGCTTTCAAGCTTTTGACGAAAAAGAAGAGAGGTTAGAAACCCTTCAACTCCAAAAGGTGTCTCTTGCGCCTTTGAAAAGAAGAATGAAAGAAGAAATGGCTCTCAAAATCCCTTAAAAGCGACTCTCAAGCCTTTGACGAAAAAGAAGAGAGGGTAGAAACCCTCCAACTCCAAAAGATGTCTCTTGCGCCTTTGAAAAGAAGAATGAAAGAAGAAATGGCTCTTAAAAGCCCTTGATAAGAATGAAGAGGGGGTATAAACTCTCCAACTCCAAAAGGTGTCTCTTGCGCCTTAGAAAGAAAGAAGAAATGGCTTTAAAAGCCCTTAAAAGCGGCTCTCGAACCTTTGATAAAAAAAATAAAGAAAGACGAGGAAAGTGGCTCCCAAGCCTCCGACAAAATACAGGTAGAAACCCGCCTTCATCGCCAAAAGACGGCAAGCCTTTGACAAAAAGAAGATAAAGGGTAGAAACCCTTTACCAGGGAGAAACTTGCGCCTTGACAAAAAAAAAAGAAGAAAGAAGCGCTTCTCGATCCTTTAACAAAAAAGAAAGGAAAGAGAGAAAGGATAGAAACCCTTCATCTCCAAAAGGCACCCTCAATCCTTTAACAATGTAAAAGACGCCTAGAATAAAGCAAGCCCGAGGGACGCCGAGAAGATAGAGAGTCGAAGATACACCGCACAAGGGGACTTGAAAGAAGTGAGCAAGCCCAAGAGGCACCAAGAAGAGAGCGATTCTAAGAGACATCGCACTAGGGGACTTGCAGGAAGAGAGCAAGCCCAAGATACGCCGAGAAGAGGGCGAGTTGAAGATACATCACACAAGGGGACCTGCAGGAAGAGTGCAATACCAAGAGACGCTGAGGAGAAGGCGAGTTGAAGAGATACCACTAGGGGACTTGCAGGAAGAGAGCAAGCCCAAGATACGCCGAGAATAGGGCAAGTTGAAGATACATCACACAAGGGGACTTGAAGGAAGAGTGCAAGCCCTAGACACACTTAGAAGAAGGCGAGTTGAATAAATACCACTAGGGGACTTGCAGGAAGAGTGCAAGTATAAGAGACGTCGAGAATAGAGCGGGTCGAAAAGACGCCACACTAGGGGACTTGCGAGAATTGAGCAAGTCCAAGCGGTTCTGAATCAAGACTACGGGACTTGTAGCGAGCGCACAAGTCATAAATCATCGATAGACAAGGGGACTTGCGAGAAAATACGCAAGGCCCTGGCAAGAGGCGCATAAGACTGACTAGGGGACTTGCAGCAGGCGTGCAAGTCGAAACCATCCGAGCTTGATAACAAAAGGACTTGCAGTGAATATGCAAGTCTCAAGGTAAAGGCGCTGTAACAACCGCAAGAACGACAAAAAGAGCCGAGGAGGCAGATGATAGATCGTTGAGAAGACTAACGCCTTACCCAAACGGCCCTGGGGACTTAATGTAGATACTGAAAATTTCAAAGTAGAATGTCAGTCTCCCCATATCCAAGAAGAGATGCTAGAGAGTATTACATCCAAAAACTGGGGAAGCCTCCCCTATCCTAGAGAAAACGCCACATAGCGCCCCTTCCCTGTTGACAAGCACGAGCGCAGTTGATAAGCACGAAAGTGCGACACATTTTCACCCATAATTACATTAGCTAGGACTCATTATTTCTCTAATAAACTTGTTTTCGTTATTTTTAGAAGAATAAGCTCTTGTGGAGATTTGGCTTGAAAAATTGTTATTTTCAACCGGAGGACAAGTGTTATTCGGACTTTCAAACTTGGTTAAGGGGCACCTCAATTACTAAGGGGCGCCAGTTGCTAAGGGTTACTAATTAACACATGTTGCTATTCACACTTCAGCACACAGGATAAGGGGGGACCTTCTTCTCCGTTTGAACATTCAGTTTTGCGGGAAAAATGGTGGAAGAAAAACAGTGACAAGTCTCGGAGTTACCTGCGTTATTTCCTGGGAAGATTTTTGGGCGAGATATTCAAAGGATTTTCAAATGTTTGGATTGATATTATCATGTTCGACTAAAACAGAAAGGTAATAGAGTTAATTTGGAAATAAGAGGAAAGATCTCACGTGATTTTTATAAACATGGAAAACGATTAACTCGTTATTCTGTTTGATTTGCTGGAGTTATTGGCGAGATTCTGTGAAGATATTTGACGCGTAAGAGAAGAAAGAATCAGCAGAATATCAGAACTTTATGTCAAAGAAAGGAACGAATATTTCGAAGTTAATTCAAAGATTTGTTGGAGGAGATAATATCCTGGGAGTTTACTCTACATTGGTTGAAAGATATTTGACATCATGTTTTGGTGTAGCGGATGAGGAAAGGAGAATAAAAAATCTTCGTAATTTGCAGTGAAAAAGGGAAAGAAGATAATGGGTATTAACTCGCCTGATTTGATGTCCTGTGGAGTATAAATACTATGCTGGGGAAGCTGAGAAGGATATAGAGAGTTGGGGGAGAAGAACAGAAGAATCAAATTGAGTAAACTTCTCTCGCTGCTCCAAGAAAGAAGAACAGAAGAACACATACGGCACTTTTGTTATCTGTCGTTTATGAATTCCGCATGTTCACATCTTAGCGACCGTTTGTCTGACTACATCACTTTTGTTTTATCGTAACACAAGTTTAAGCTGTAAGGAGTTTGCAACACCATTAACCGTTGTAAATTCCGGTTTATTGTATTTTCTCTTCTTTTCTTCATTGTAAGCACCATTTGAGCTATAATAAATATTTTGAGAGTGTCTACAATATGAGTAGCTAAACCCCAACATTGGGTCGACGGAGGAAGCCGAATTTCACACGTGGGTAATTTTAATTAATTCTTTATTTGACTTTTGCACTAATTAAAATAGAATTATGATTTGAAAAATTAGTTATCATTTTACTAGATGGGGTCATGCTTGCTTAGATGTTTGATGGTCCATGATACATTTATAACTAATGTTTGGAGAATCTACCTTGGCAAAAATAAGAGTCCTTGTTGTTTTGTTTATTGAGCTTTAATTGTTGAGAATAAATAAATTGAACCTATTGATATGAATTCGGTGGAATCCTAGGCCCAGTAACTCTCGCCTTTGTTTATTATTTTCATTAGACCTTTAAATTTAATCTTCGCAAGTCTGAGAGAACGAATCTTAATTACTACTTCGAAAACTAAGAAAAATCTTAAATCATTTTGGCGCCGTTGCGACGCGGATTTGTTTTTAGATTAATTTTTAGGTTTTTTTATTTTTATTTTTATTTTGTACAGTATTTTCTTTTTCCTTTTTATGCGTTTCTTTTTATATTTCTTTTCAGGGAATTTTTGAGGATGATGACTTCTTCTGAGGAGACGTCACCTGCAATGACGCTGGCAGAATATATGCGTAGAAATTCAAATTATCAGGAAAACTCATCTGAGATGACGCTTGCTGAATATATGCATAGGCAATGGTATGGAGTTTCTGCTCCACATGAGGTAAGTGAAGAATCACATGAAACTATTTATGAGAAGTATTACAAACACACACCGCCTAGTTTGGAACAAAGATTGAGAGTTCTTGAATGTGAAAGATTATTTGCTGATGATGATGAATCTAGTAGTGACTCTCTATTCCAAACAGAACATATAGATGACCCTGTGGATGATTGTGTGGATGATTCGCCTAATTCCATAGATGAATCTACCTCACAAGATCATTCACCCAACTTAGAGGTTGTTTCTAGACCACTAGACTTCCAAAAGTTGCCTAATTTAGGGTTAGAATTGTGTGCTTCTAAAGTGTTGTTGGATTACTTTGCATCTAAGTACCCAGAGGATTTGCCAATTTCTAACATCGTGCATGAGCCAGTTGAAAATTTCCCAGTCTCAATAGAATCCCCATACTTTGTTCTTTACGCACTTCCATGTGCAGTAAAAACTTGGTTTAGGGGTAAATCTTATTTTTTGATAGTTTCAGCGTCTTTGCGTTTTCATGACATAAGTGTGAAGCTGTCATTTGTAAATATTGTATTTTTGGGTCGATCCCCAAGTTTTCGGAGTTATTAGTGTATGGGGATCCGTTTTGTACAGATCCAGTAGAGGGTATAATTATTTATTTATGTTTGTTTACTTTTGTTTATTTTATTTTGAATTTCCCATCTTAAGTTTTGCGTTGGATGACTCAATTACATTGAGGACAATGTAATGTTTAAGTGTGGGGGAGTGGTTAACTTTTTACTTTACTTTTTTCAGGAACCAGCTGTTGAGCGGGTAAAAAAAAAAAAAACTAAGAGAAAGTCAAATTAAAAAAAAAAAAAAAAAAAAATTTATTATAATTGTTGTTAGCCTTATGACCAGCTGTGGAGCGGGTCTAAAAAAAAAAAAAAAAAGTCTATTCCTTTCTTTTCATTTTCTTATGACCAGCTGTTGAGCGGGTCTATTCTTTTGTTTTCTTATCACATTATGACCAAATTGTGGAGCGGGTCTAAAAAAAAAAAAAAATTGTGTGTCTTGTGTATGTGGCATTCGTCATGACCAGCTGTGTAGCGGGTCTAAGTCTCTTATTTATGACCAACTGTGTAGCGGGTCAGTTTTCTGTTTTGCTCGAGGACTAGCAAAATGTAAGTGTGGGGGAATTTGATAAGCACGAAAGTGCGACACATTTTCACCCATAATTACATTAGCTAGGACTCATTATTTCTCTAATAAACTTGTTTTCGTTATTTTTAGAAGAATAAGCTCTTGTGGAGATTTGGCTTGAAAAATTGTTATTTGCAACCGGAGGACAAGTGTTATTCGGACTTTCAAACTTGGTTAAGGGGCACCTCAATTACTAAGGGGCGCCAGTTGCTAAGGGGTACCCTATTTACTAATTAACACATGTTGCTATTCACACTTCAAAGACACAGGATAAGGGAGGACCTTCTTCTCCGTTTGAACATTCAGTTTTGCGGGAAAAATGGTGGAAGAAAAACAGTGACAAGTCTCGGAGTTACCTGCGTTATTTCCTGGGAAGATTTTTGGGCGAGATATTCAAAGGATTTTCAAAAGTTTGGATTGATATTATCCTGTTCGACTAAAACAGGAAAGGTAATAGAGTTAATTTGGAAATAAGAGGAAAGATCTCACGTGATTTTTATAAACATGGAAAACGATTAACTCGTTATTCTGTTTGATTTGCTGGAGTTATTGGCGAGATTCTGTGAAGATATTTGACGCGTAAGAGAAGAAAGAATCAGCAGAATATCAGAACTTTATGTCAAAGAAAGGAACGAATATTTCGAAGTTAATTCAAAGATTTGTTGGAGGAGATAATATCCTGGGAGTTTACTCTACATTGGTTGAAAGATATTTTACATCATGTTTTGGTGTAGCGGATGAGGAAAGGAGAATAAAAAATCTTCGTAATTTGCAGTGAAAAAGGGAAAGAAGATATTGGGTATTAACTCGCCTGATTTGATGTCCTGTGGAGTATAAATACTATGCTGGGGAAGCTGAGAAGGATATAGAGAGTTGGGGGAGAAGAATGGAGAATCAAATTGAGCAACTTCTCTCGCCGCTGAGAAAGGAAGAAGAAGAACACATACGACACTTTTGGATCGTCGTTTATGAACGGTTTCGCATGTTCACATCTTAGCGACCGTTTGTCTGACTAGTTTCCTTATATAGTTCTTCGTAACACAATAAGCAAGTGTAACGGTAGTTTGTAGCAACCGTTAACCGTTGCAAATTCCGGTTTATTGTATTTTCTCTTCTTTTCTTCATTTGTAAGCACCATTTGAGCTATAAAAATATTTTGAGAGTGTCTACAATATGAGTAGCTAAACCCCAACATTGGGTCGACTTGAGGAAGCCGAATTTCATACGTGGGTAATTTTAATTAATTCTTTATTTGACTTTTGCACTAATTAAAATAGAATTATGATTTGAAAAAATTAGTTATCATTTTACTAGATGGGGTCATGCTTGCTTAGATGTTTGATGGTCCATGCTTACGATTTATAACTAATGTTTGGAGAATCTACCTTGGCAAAAATAAGAGTCCTTGTTGTTTTGTTTATTGAGCTTTAATCGTTGAGAATAAATAAAGTGAACCTATTGATATGAATTCGGTGGAATCCTAGGCCCAGTAACTCTCGCCTTTGTTTATTATTTTCATTAGACCTTTAAATTTAATCTTCGCAAGTCTGAGAGAACGAATCTTAATTACTATTACGAAAACTAAGAAAAATCTTAAATCAATGTTCACCTTGAGGGTGATGTGGCCATAAGCACCTCTCGGTGTTCCTTCATTTTTTTGATTGTTACTAGAGCATGAATGGCTTCTTGTCGTGTGATACCAGCAGCTTGTTTTTGAGGGATAATATTAACAACGGTGACGACATCAATCAATGCTCGTTTGAACTCGTTTCCCTTGAGATGGACTGTGGTGAGGAGTCCCCAGTCGTACATTTATTCATCTGTTGTTGAGGGCGGCTCAGGGAATGCTTCTTGAATCAACAAATGCTTTCCTGACATAATGTGGTTGAGTCAGTGAACATGTCTCCCCTCGGGCTTTTGATAAGTATAGCAATTCACAGATATGTTTAATTAAGGATTGAACTGCTTCTTTGACAGGTGGTTCAGAAGGAGTGAAGGTTCTGACAAGGAGAGGATCTCTGTGCACTCCTTCAGTCCCCAAGTTGAGTTCTCCTGATTCGATCTTTTCTTTGAATATGCACTTCAAAGTTCTGCAATCACTTGTGGGATGGTTGACAAACCTATGAAAGCGACGATGAACGAGGATTTTCCATGGCTTCTTGAGTTGGTTCTTTCTTGACATATGGGAGCTTGATCGCGCCGTCTTGAACCCATGCATCTAGAAGTTCAATAACTTCCTCAATGGAACAGGGGGAAGTCGGGTGCCTCTCGGATCGGCTTACGTGTGTTGAGCGGGGAACTTGCACATTATCCTTCCTTTGCGCCTTTGAAGGGGTTGAGGAAGTATGTTTGCGTTGTGGCTCGGATTTTCGTTTACTCCCTTATGCAACAACATTTGTGGAAGGTTGGAGGTTGTACTGTTTGTTAATTAGACGCCTGCTACCTCGAGTCTCCCGTGTCTCTTCAACTTTTGTAGTCTTAGCCCTCTCTAATAGGGCAGGTGCAGTAGTTGCTGATCTCTTGGCTGCTTCATGGAGTTCTGAGAAAGTCTGGAACCTGAGATTTTCCAATAAATCTCTATAGACTGGTATCATTCCGTTGATGCACAAGTCCACGAGTTGTTGCTCTGTGACATTCGAATCATGGCAATCCAAGGCCTGAACCCTGAACCTTTTCACATAATCATTAGGATGTTCATTGCTCCTTTGAAACTTCCTTCCGAGGTCAGAGAGGGTGATTTGTTCTGAAACGAAGAAGTATTTCATGTAGAAAATATTAACCATTTCTCCCCAACTTTTGATACTTCCTGGTGCGATGTTGTTGTACCAGGTATATGCTCTACCCCTTCAGAGACTTTGAAAATTCCTTCAGACGGACAGTATGGTTGTGTTCATGTTCACCCAGTGCTTCCAGAAACCGAGAAACATGTTCTCGAGCGTTGCATGTTCCATCATCAAGTGTGAAGGTTGGAGAGGTGTAACCTTTTGGCAGAGGAATTCTTTGCGTAGTAGCAGGGTATGGAGGTTGGTGACGATGCTCAGAAGGCGTTTTATCTTTTCCACGATCCTCCAAAAGTCGTTCCAAGTCTTCACGAGTGATGAAACTGGATGGATCTTTCGCGGGTGGATTATTTGCAGCCTTAGGAACTTCCTCATCATATACTACATGGATCAGAGTGACTTCGGGATCAACATCTGAAGAATTTTCTTTAGCTTTTCCTTTCTCTTGAGTTTTCTCTGACATCTTGTCTGTGAGAGTCTTGAGATAGTTGAATAGTTCTTTTTGAGTGGCAGCCATATCAGTCTGATTTTTGGCAAGATTTTCTTGCACTTTCATGAAGTCACCTATGGTAGGTGGATTTTCCCTGACTTCTTCAGGAGACCGACCGAAGACTGGATTATTGATGGCTCCAGTGCTAGTACCAGCGTTCGGAGGAGTGGTAGTGGCGGGTTGCACCGGAGGAGTGGTAGTGGCAGGTTGCACTGGAGGAGTGGTAGTGGCAGGTTGCACCGGAGGAGTGGTAGTGGCAGGTTGCACCGGAGGAGCGGTGTTAGCAGTACCACTAGAGCTTGCAATATTAGAACCGGGGGTTGAATCCGGGTTGGTAACTGAACCGGACCTAAGACCGACCATCTTTGTGATAAGTGAATTTAAAACCGAGAGAATGATCTCCCACCGTGGTCGCCAATCTGTAGATGGGGAAAAACGATTTGCTGGTTTTTACGGAATTAAGGAAATGATCGCACGGAGGAGACTCCTTTAACCGAGCGAAATGATTAACCTCACACAGATGCACTGCAAGAAGGGAGTGCTTTGAATTCAAGAGATCAATCTATAGTACTCCGGCCTAAACCAAGACAATGGCCGTTCCAGAGTAAATTCAGTCACAAGAGAGGATGGGTCGATGCAGTAGGAGGAAGCTGAGAAATGTGTGAGATCAATGGTGATCGAAGATTGTAGGTGTGTTGTGTATTATGAAAATAAGATAAGTTCTGAATGATTGAATTTGCTCTGTTGAGAGTTGGATTGTTAATCTCGTGTTGTCTGTTTGACGTGAGATTATCCATGTTTCAATGATTCAGAGACTTATTTATATTGTTGGAATTGAAAACACCATGATCTCATGAAGTGTGACAGTTGATGGAATCAAAGAATGTGGAAGTGGAAATCGTGTTAAAACCAATTTCTCAACGTGCGGAGACTTGGTTGATTTTCCATCCACTACTTTGTTAACTCCTTCAACTGATTGCACAACTTGCTCACATTCACATCGTGTGTATGAACACACGTGCCGTAGACCGCCAGACCAAAACCCTAGTTAATATCCCCCCATGTGACACGATTGATGTCTCGTGTAAGTGTGGAGTCTGCAAGGCATACGTGTATTTAGTTAGTCAGTTGTTGACTTTATGACTTCATGGGACGATGAGTCCTTGTATTGTTGAGTCGAACGTGGTTTGGAATTGTTCTGAGACTCATGAATTGAACATGTATGTTGAGACATAGATATGATGTGTGAATAAGTTAACGTGAGCAAATATTGCTCATTCGATGAATTGTTGAATATTGATAGTTGAACCAATATTCTTTGATTTGAGCAAGTATTGCTCGTTTGATGAATATGGTAACATGACCAAATAAAATATTAAATCAGAATACTGGCAATTGAACCGAGTATGATAAATAAAATGTTGATCACGGGATCAACGTAAAATTATTAGCGTTTGAATCTGGAATCATTAACCTTGGACTCAAAACCCTAATTTGATCAATTAATGATTTATTGAGAATTAACCACAGAAAAGGAGGGACCGGATACATGGGATTATGGGTCGACCATGTAGTGCCCAGATGCTCACGTGAGCAAATATCAAGATCTCCTGAGGACCAGTTAATTTGTTGATGAAAGGATGATTAAATGCTGGTTTAATCATTTGTTAAAATAATGCTGAACCTTAGGTGATAAAACCCAATTAATTATGAAGAGATGAGGGACCGACCCAGGGGTCATGAAACCGGCCCTGGGTGTTCACGGGATCAAATGATGATCGTTCCATGAAGTTCCAAGTTGTTTGGAAGAGTTTTGGACCTAATACGTGCAATTGTGCAAATTAGATCAAATCATGAGAATACGTGGGACCGGCTTCTTGCAAACCAAAGAACCAACCTTGGTCGGTCTGTAGGATCATAATATCGCAATGTATAAGGCTCGCGGGATTAATGAACGACGGCATCGCGAGGGAGTCGCAGGAAGTTAAAATAAACGACGCAATAAATAACGACAGGCAAAACATAAAGAAGACGTGAGACTTGGCGAGGGTTAAGAAGTGTCGCGAGAGCGAATGCTTGTGCATCTGCGACACTTCGCGGGACATTCCCGAAAATAAAGGGTAGCTTAGCTGTCATCCACTATGTATCACCCTATATAAAGGGTTGAGTGAGTCTGTGAGAGGGGGATCTTCTTTTTGGAATGGTTGGGCAAGTCATTAGGAGAGAGAAAATTTAAGCACGCTTTAATTTCTAAGTGTAATTCTATTTTCCTGTGTAAACATTTCATGAATTCAATCAATAAATATTCTTGATCTTACAACTTTCAATGGATTAATTAAGCAAAATCGAGTAAGGGGTGTAGTGTGGGAAATCCTGCCACTACATATGCGCTAGAAACAGGGACGATCATTTGTGAAAGGAAGAAGATTGTAATTAAAGCTGGTTGAATCAGGAAAATGAGAAAGGGAAATCTTAAATCGGATGAAAAAGATATGGCACGCAGTACAGACACAAGAGTAATGATTAGTGAGTTTCATGAAAATATCAGAGGAAGAATACACAAACGAGATTTTGAAGGAAAGAAGATTACAGATAGAGAAATAACATCACCTTTGAAGGATTGGGAAAAGCAAGCGATAACTTTTACAACGGAGGAAATATCCAAAGAAAACTTGGATCACGCATCTCCACTGGTAATCGCAATAAACGCGTACAAGGAAAGAAAGGAACTAGAGAACACAGTGAAAACGTGGGTAGTGAATGGAGTTTTAATTGATACAGGGAGTCTGGTGAACATTATGTTTTATCACGCTTACAAAAAGATGGGATATAAAGATGAAGACATGATTTTCGCGGCGTACAGTATTCAAGGTTTTGGTAAATCTATAACAAAAGTTAAAGGGGAGATAAAAATACATATTCCGTTAGGGGAAATTGAAACACAGGTGATGCTGAGTGTAGTGGATATGGAATCGCCGTATAACATATTACTAGGAAGACCTTGGGTACATGCAATAAAAGCTGTGGCGTCGACGCTTCATCAATGTATCAAATTTCCTACACCAACCGGAGTCGGCGAGATCAAAGGAGATGCTGCTAAAGGAAGAATATACTATCAAAATGAAGTAAAGTGTTGCGAAGAACAAGTAAACAAGCGAAGGAGTATATCAAAGTATCACAAAAAGCTAGCAAAGGTGGCTAAAAAAGAAGAAGAATTCAGAGTTTACATGATAAGAGCAAAGGAAGGAAAAGGCATACCTGGCGAGATCTTGGGAGAAGAAGATGATCTTGCGAAAGAACCAAGAGGACCAACCCCTATGGGAGAACCGAAGGCCAGTTACATCGCGGCAGAACAAACCAAAGAAGTGAATATTGGAACTAAGGAAAAACCTAATATGCTAAAGATTGGAACTAGCATGGAAGCAGATGAAGAGAAAAGAACTGTCGATCTGTTGCGAGAATATAAAGACATCTTCGCGTGGGATATGGATGAAATGCCTGGTATAGATCCGTCAATCGCCTGTCATAAGTTAGAAATTGATAAAAATGTGAAGCCATACAAACAAAGAATTAGGAAAATAGCAACAGCATATCACTCTCAAATAGAGGAAGAACTGCAGAAGATGCTGGATGCAGGGATTATTAGACAAGCGAAATATCCTGAATGGATAGCGAATATGGTTATAGTTCCAAAGAAGAACAAGGGAATACGGATTTGCATTGATTTCACTGACTTAAATAAAGCTTGCCCTAAAGACAGTTTTCCACTGCCAGATATTCCACAACTAGTCGAATCAAGCAAAGGGAATGAAAGAGTATCATCTCGGACGGGTATAAAGGTTACAACTGAGATTCCCTCGCCGAGGAAGATCAAGAACATACCGCTTTCTTCGCTCCAAGAGGATTATCTTTGTTATACTAAAATGCCGTTTGGTTTGCGAAAATGGAGCGACATATCAGAGGATTGTAGAAAAGGTATTCGCAGAATGGATACATAAAACACTAGAGGTATACGTAGATGACATGTTAGTAAAAAGTAAAAAGGCAGAAGATCATGTGCGAGACCTGAAAGAAATTTTTGAACAAATGAGACGCTTCAACATCAAAGTCAATCGAGAAAAATGTACCTTTGGAGTAGCGTCGGAAAGTTCTTGGGTTACATTATATCAAAGGAAGGAATACATGTTGACCGGAGAAAGTAAAAGCGGTTCGCGATATGCCGACACTGCGATAAAGTAAAGGATGTTCAAAAGTCGAATGGGTTACTAGCATCACTAGGAAGGTTCATCTCGCGGTCATCGATAAGTGTAGACACTTTTTCAGTGTTTTGAAAAAAGGATCGAAGTTCAAATGGACGGACGAATGTGAAAGGGCTTTACAAGGGATCAAAGAGCATTTAATGGATATATCCATTATGCAGAAGGCAGAAGCAGGAGAAGAACTATCCATATATCTCGCGACAACATCGCACGCCTTAAGTGCAGTTTTACTGCGAACGGACGCAGGAGTAGAAAAACCAATCTATTATATCAGTAAAACTTTTAATGCTGCAGAAAGAAATTATTCAAAGATTGAAAAATTAATCCTGGCGTTAGTCTATGCGTCGTTTAAACTTAGCATATATTTTCGTGCACATCTTGTTAGGGTGGTAACAAGGGTACCAATTGAGTCGGTAATGAAAAATTCAAAAAGATCAGGAAGAGTCGAAAGATGGAATGCTCAAATAAATCACTACAAACTCAAGTATGAAATATTATCTTCAACAAAGTCACAGGTGGTCGCAGACTTTCTGGCAGAATTTCCTTTAGAAGAAGATGAAGCAGTGGATGAAATGATGGATGTAGAAGAAGAGCATGGAGACCCAAAAGACTTGTTAACTGAACCAGATCGGTGGGAAATATTAGTGGATGGATCATCAAATGGAGAAGGTAAAGGAGTGGGAATTGTTGTGATTTCGCCAGAAGGCAATAAGTTAGCTTTTGCCTTTAGATTGGAATTTGAGTCTACCAATAATGAAACGGAGTATGAAGCTATAATACATGCTCTACGATTCGCAATAGAAATGAAACTGGAGAATGTGAGGATTACCAGTGACTCACAATTGGCAATTTGTCAGATAACAGAGAAGTATGCTACAAATGATCCTTCTCTACAGAAATACAGGAAGCTTGTAGAAGTGTTGTCAGCACAGATACCGAAGATAAAATGGAGGCACATATCAAGGAGAGATAATAGGCTCGCAGACGCTTTTGCTTTTATATCAAGTATGATGACAGATCCAACTGCGAGGAATATCAAAATACAGACGCTACTGGCGCCATCAATTAATAAAGAGGAGGGACAAGAAGCAGATATAATGATGGTGGTAGATGAAATGCAAGGTCGCGAAGAAGACTGGAGAGTGGAACTTCACGCGTACTTAATGAAAGGCGAGGTACCGAGAAATAGATTGGAAGCACACAAGTTAAAAAGCCGGGCAACAAATTATGAATTACGAGATGGTGTACTTTATCGACGTTCTTTTGAGGGACCCTCGCTTCGATGTCTATCAAGGGAAGAAGGAGAAACCATATTGAAGATGTTGCATAGCGGGGATGCCGGAAACCACAGCGGCGGGAGATCTTTAGCATATAAGGCAAAGACGCAAGGATATTATTGGCCATATATGCATGAAGACGCAAGAGCAATATCCAGACGTTGCGAAGATTGTCAAAGACATGAGAAGAAGATACATGCACCGGGAGAACCATTAAATTCTTCAAGAAGTGTGTGGCCTTTTGGAAAATGGGGTTTAGACATTGTGGGACCATTCTTACCGGGAACAGGACAAAGAAGATACTTAATTGTCGCAGCAGAGACTACTTCACAAAATGGGCAGAGGTGAAAGGAGTCAAAGCACATTCGCGATAAGGATATTTTTACTTTCATATTTGAAAATATTATATGCAGATTTGGGATTCCTGCACAATTGGTATCTGATAACGGGAAGCAGTTTGAAGGGCAAAATATAGAGTTGCTACTCAATGCATTTCAGATAAGATGTGGAAAATCAACTCCATTATATCCACAAGCTAATGGTCAAGCGGAGGCAACAAACAAAACAATTGCCGATATATTGAAGAAAAAGTTGGAAGGACACAATAAGGGATGGTGCGAACAAATACCCAATGCAGTATGGGCCTATAATACAACTAGAAGAGAAGCCACAGGAATGTCCCCTTTTTGCTTAACTTACGGAGTGGAAGCAGTGCTCCCAACAGAGGTCGTGATTCCGACAACCAAAAAAGAGGTCTGGGAGAAAAATCTAAGTGCAGGCAACATTCTAATCAAGTTGGATGAATTGGAAGAAAAACGAGAAAAGGCCTTGCGACACATGGAGAATTATCAGCGAAAACTGGCTAGAGAATATAACAAGCGTGTCAAAATACGTGAGTTCCAACCAGGAGACTTGGTGTTGCGAGAAACCCCAATATATCAACGTGAAAGTGGAGGCAAATTGGCGAGAAAATGGGATGGACCGTATATCATCAAAGAAGTAGTTGGAACAGGGGCATATAGATTGATGGATCCCGAAGGAAGAGATGTGGGACAAAAGTTGGATAGACCATGGAATAGGTTATATCTAAAGAAATACTACCCATAAAAATGAGAGAGGAAAAAGGAATCAAGATGAAGTACTTCTTCGCAAGATATTTGCGACATTCAGTAAAATGCAGAGAAAATACGCGAAGATCTCGCGACAAGAATAACAAAAAAGTCATGAATGGCTTAACAAAACAACAAGAGATAACGAATGATTGAGTGAATGAATTGACGAATATCTCGCAAGCAAAATAGCAAATGATGAAGAATGATTGAATAAAAGATTGAATGAATGGGACGAACCTTTATGGCGTACACCCTAGTTCGCGAATAACATTTCGTAAGAGGCAAATGTAAGACCTAAAGTGCGTCATATAAGGGGGTATCTCTCAACATGGCTCAGGGGAAAGGTTACACCGCTCCTGAAGCCTGAGTCATGAAAATTTGGGGCCCATGAAAGCCTATCCGGAAGAGGTACCTTGGATTCCCAACTATATATGTAGGTTATACCCTGGTTGGGCGACCGAGGGTCTCTTCTTAGGAGTCAGTGTATGCTCAAGGCGCCGAGGTACACGGTTGAGCCGAGTGCCGGGATGGATGAACCTACCTGGCCATTCTTGGTAAGTCTTGGCATATGTTGCACTCGCCCGAAGAAAACTCCACTTAGGGTGCAGCCTTGTAACCATAAACCCTATAGGTATAAGGGATAAGAGGCTGCGAAAACAACTGGTTGTTGTTAAGACCGGATGGGAGGAGCTAGTCTTGTATGGCCGATGTTTCGCCTCCTTGAAGGGGCAACAGGGAGATGATAAGGGCGACGCTCTCCATTAGGGGGTGTCAAAACAGACGCAAATGTCATGAGGCTTTGTTTTCGCAAGGAGACTTAGGCTTGTCATATTTGTGCAATGATCCTGCAGAGGCAATAATACTAACGCGAGGGTAAGGCGAGATCAATGGGTCTTTACACAACAGTGTACGGACGTCCTGCGATTTCGTCGCACGACGGCAATATCATGGGGATTTATGTTCGCAAGAATATCTAGGCCTGTCATATTGTCGCAACTAAAACATCCTGCAGAGGCAAAAATACTTGGAAAATGATAAGGCAAGATCAAGGGGTCTTTACATGCAAGTGTAAAGACGTCCTGCGATTTTGTCGCAATGAAAGGTGGCAGGGGAAGACCTCTAATTAGGGAGGTCTAACTCGGAAGACCACACAAAGATGATAAGGCAGGGTCAATGGGTCCTTGCTTGAAAATGTAAGGGCGGCTTGCGACCTTGTCGCAATAAGAAGAGATAAAATAAAGATTACCGAAATGATAAGGCGAGAAAAATAAAGAACAAAGGCAATACTTCTTATACTTCAAGGATTAATACTTCATGAAAGCATAAAGCATAGCATGAGGCAAAGAACATGGAGCGAGAGTTTTGCATGATGAATTCGCAATACTTCTTATATCTCTCAAAGGATACTTCATATTTCGCGTACCTTAAAAGGATGATACTTCTAATTATTTCTTAAAATCATTTCATGAAAATGTAAGCTTACGAGATTATAATCGTGATTAAGAAGAAGGAAATAAGAGAATTATTCAACAACGGATTTAATCTTTCAAAACAAAAAGAAAGTTGCAGCAAAGTTACAAAAGCAGTTAATTCTCTACGTCAATGTTATCATCCTCGCCAGAAACTTTCTCAACTCCATCTCCGTCAATAACTTTCTCAGCTCCATCTTCCCCAGGGGGTGGAATCTCATCAGGGGAGTTGGGGGCTTCATCATCACTCACTTCCAAAGGATTGACGCGAACAGGATCAAGAGATCTAGACAATAAAATGTCATTCACTATGACCTCAGCCTTAAGATGAAATTGGCGAAGAAGCGCTTTTTGCTGATTTTTACTATCTATGTCCTTACAGTCAGACATGTAGTTAAGTCTCCTTGCGGCACGATCGCGAGAACGAACAAGAGAAGTAGCGAGCGCCCCTCTTTCTCTGCGAAGTTTAGAATTGTCTGACTTGAGAGTAGAAATAATAGAATGGAGCTTTTTCTCAGAATCTGCATAACAATTGGACAAATAAAGATTAAAAGAGATTCTTAAGGATAAGGAGATACACAAATGAATTAAGGTAGTCAAATAACATGACTACCTTCTTTTTGAGAAGCAAGATGCTGAATAAAAGACGAACAACTATCTCCCAATCGGTCCATAGCATCATCAAATGTATCCCCAACTAAGCCTTTCAGGCGAGATCGCAGGTTTTTATCATTGGAGACAAGTATGGCATTCTCGGTCGCGAGGGAAGAATTAGATCTTTTTAACTCAGAACATTGATCTTTAAATTGGCTCACTTTTACACTCAACGTTATTCTACCCTGAATAAGTTTATCTCTCTCGGCGGAAATTTCTTCAAGTTGGCTTTTCAAAGTATGATTAGCTTGTTTGTATTCTTCACATAACTTTTGACAAGCATTATACTGCTGCGAGTAGCTCGCCATCTTATTCAACAGAGAACGTTTCTCTTGCGAAAGAGTTCGATTCTCATCTGATAAAGTTTCCAACTCCAAATTAGTCTTAGTCAAAGCATAAGAAAGGCGAGATAAGTCATTACTTAATGAGACTTGCTCTTGCGATAAATCAAAATTCTCTTTAGACAAGTTATTTATTTGATCACATTTGCATAGGTATGAAGATTATCTAAGAGATTATCTTTGCTCCATCCAAGCATCTCTTTCAACTCGAACTTCTTCAAAGAATAGACTCCGCTTGATATATCTCCATTATTCGTTTTGGTTTAATACTTTGAGGACGCGCAAGGGTTTGAGTTGTGATCTTAAAAAAAAAAAAAAAAAAAAAAAAAAAAAAAAAAGGGGGTTGTGAGAGCATACTTTTTAATTCTTCATTCTTCTCGCGAAGGTTATCACGATCCAAATGAGATGTTGTGAAAATTTTGATTTTCAAGAAGTAGACTATTACATCTCACGTCATAGCTTGGAGATCATCCTTCAACTTGTTAACTTCTTGAACCAAAGATGCTTGCAAAACCCTGTCGGGACCAAGATGCTTACTCGAGTAATCTCGCAAATGTCGACTTAATAGGATCGACGGAAGTCTTCTTGGCATCGCTCACAAGATCGGATAGGACTTTGAAAGCTACTTCTATCCCTTCTAAATTTTCTTTGGTAAGAGGGATTTGCTCAGATGAAGAAGCAATAATGGCAGAAGAAGATGGAGACGAACCATCTTTTGTTGAGTGGGCATCGCGAGAAAGGGAAATCTCGGGAAGGATTGGAGAAATGCCAGAGGCATGAGTAGTAGGGCTGTCATGAGGAGCTTGATCTGCGAAGAGTTCAGACATAAGAATGCCTTCATTAGAAATGTTCTCGCAGGAGGAAGCTTTAACGTTGTCGTGCGAAGACTTCGCAATTGGAGAAGGGGGTCTGAAGGAAGGAAAGGAGACGCTAGGAGTGACAAGCTTGGGTTGGCGAGGCCTCTTGGGAGTTCTATCAACAACCTCGTCATCCTGCGAATAACAAGCTAAATAAGAAACAGAGGCAACAATATATTGTTAATAAAAAACAAATGTTTCTTAGATACCTTGTCACCCGCAGACTTTCTTTTCGAGGCCATAGATTTTACTCGCGAGGAGGACTTTGGTGGCACAAGAGGCTCTTGTGGTGAAATAGGTTTCAACGGCGAAATAGACTTCGATGGCGAGCCCAGAGAAAGAAGAGGATTCTTCACAGAAAATTTAGTTTTGGATGGGTTCTTGCTAAACAACAATGGCAGAAAGAGAATTGCAAAGTTAATCATAACAGTGTGATTTCGGCAAGAAAGGTTAAATCTCAAAATTAATCAATCACAAAATCAACCAGATCTGGTAAGGTTAACAAACCTGGACGCCATAAGAGCAGCAGCAGATAGGAAATAACAAAAATGGTGAAGAAGAAGAACACTTGCAGAACGATGAAGAAGAAGAATACTTGCAGACAAGGGGAAGACGAAAAAGAAAAGGAAAATTCTTCACAAGGGACACTCCTATAAATAGATGAGGAAAGATGTTACGACCGGATAACATTAAATACACCGGTAAAAAGGGTAAATATAGACACGCGTAAACGGTCACTGCTAAATCTAAGGAAACCTGGCAGAAGGGATTTTAATAGGATTCAGATATCGCACAACATATTTCCTGACAGGCGAGAAGAACTTGCGAGATCGATTATTTTTCATAACTCATGAGGTAAGAAATGACACTTCATTCATATTACAAAGGAGCTTCGGAACTTCGCCAAAAGAATAGAGGCAAGTACGTACTTTTAAGAAAAAGTATTCTTTTGCTCGTTCCTTTACCAATTGAAACCACGGAATGTGACAACAATGAATTTTTCCTTCAAATCGCTCTTCAAGCAATATTCAAGGAAAAAGAGGCAAGATGTAGGATCATAATATCGCAATGTATAAGGCTCGCGGGATTAATGAACGACGGCATCGCGAGGGAGTCGCAGGAAGTTAAAATAAACGACGCAATAAATAACGACAGGTGATAGGTGTAGAATACACCGTATTTACTATATAGAGTTTATGCTTTCTTTGCTATTTTTCGTGTGAATTATGTATTTTATGGGTGCTTTTGAGTTATTAGGTACTCTGGAGTCGCACGGAGGAAAAGAAGCGGAAATCATCCCAGTTGGAGCAAAAAGGCGAAGCTATCGGCGAAAGAACGAGGCCATTCCGGGTCCGTATGAGAAGGTTGTAAGCAAAGTCAACAATTAAGCTTGTCAGTTCCCAGATCGACAACACAAAGGGATTTATTGGTGGCCCATATCCATTATCCGGGGTGCCCTAATAATTGCCGTACAGGCAACCTTATCATTTGGTCGAGAAATTGTTCTCAACCTCAGAATTTTTGTTTCTGTGAAAGAGAAGTGAGAGCTGAAAATGAGAAAAGTTGTGCTGATGAACAGCTTGTGATGCAGATCGAGAGCATTGAAACAGATTAGGGTTGAATTTGTGAGAAGATTAGGGTTTGAATTTGTGAGACATTGAATCGAGATTGGAGCAGATCGAGAGCAGTCAGAGAAGAATCTGTTGCCGCTGAGATAACTTCAGGTGGAATTGATACAGATTGGAGAAAATGTGTTGACGATGGAGGAATAGAAGCTGAGAAAGGGTTCGGCTCTGTTGGTGTTCAATAATCCAGAGATGGAAATAAGGGTTGATAGATTTACAAAGATTAACTGGGGGTTTTCTGCCAAGAATTGAAAGAGTGCAATTAGAGTTGAGGCTCAATGTCAACAGGAACCTGAGATGAATTATAACTCAGGGTTTGAGCTTTGGAAGGATAATAAAGTTGTAGATGATTTGAATTGAGCTGTTTCAGGTGAAGCTGTTGATGTTAGAGAAGGGGTGAATTGATTGAGAAGCTGCAGAACAAGATGGATTGGGTTCAATGCTGTTGGCTTGAGAGTGTTGGTACTTATATTATTGATGTTGCCAGAGGTACAATGGTTTTGCAGTAGAGATGGCTCAACTGATGCCTTGAGCTGGTGATTGTGATGGCCTGGGAAGTGTGGAGCTGTAGCTACAGGGCATGGCTCAATGCATGAACCCTGAATTGCTAACTTGAGGTCTTTGCTAACTTGAGGTCTTAATGAATGAAGTGGAGCCATTGTTGAGAGGGTAGAAGGGAGCTGAAAAATGAATGAATGAGTACAAAGATGAGAAAGAGCTGTGCAAGTGATGGATCAAGTAGCAGCTGGGGTTCTGGGCTGGTGTTATGGCTGTGTGCTTGTGTATTTTTGCAGGCCTGGAATTGGAGCTTAGTTACAGGCAGTGAAGCTGTGCCTGTGGCAGTGGTGTTGCTCAGGGGGAATGAAGCTTTCATTGGTTGTGTGAAGTTGAGTTAATATTGCAGGTGCAATGGGTCCGAGACCGAAATGGTTGGTCACTAAAGTGGCAGGAGGCGTCGCAAGAAGTCGGTTTACGAAATGAGGTCTGCGGTGCAAGAAGACAAGTGTAGCTGAAATTGTAAAAGTACAGGCAAAAGGGGTTAATGATGTTGTCTCAGGTTATGTCTTGGACCACTGAGGTTGTGTTGCAGTTCTGGTGGGGCTGCTAGTGCAGATGGTAACTACAGATCAATGAGCTGAGCTGCTGTTGATGTGAAGCCAAGGCAGCCATGCATTAATGACAGGGATGGAGGTGATAAGCTACAGGGCATTGCAGGTTTGGAGCTACAGATGAGGGAAGGTTCAGCCTGGAATGAGGCTTAGTTGAATTCTTGCAGTTAAAAGAGCAGGAGAGTGTTGCTGCTGTATTGGATGAAGAAAGGAGGTGGTACTGATGCAGAGTGGCAGGGCAGTGTGGGTTTGCTAATTCTAGAGACCTGGAAGGCATTAGAAGACAGGGGTTGTTCTCAAATGCTTGTATTAATGGGTTTCTAATGAACTCAGGGAGAAGTTCTGGTGTGATAATGATGATGCGGGTGGAATGAATGAACCAGATGGAGTAGAAGCGCAGAATACAGCCCTCTTGGCTGGGAATGAAGTGCAGGAAAGGCTACAGACTCTAGCCATCATGGCTGGAGTTGAATTGATGAAGTATGGCCATTGTGCATCACAGCATTGAGCCTGTGCAATGGCATGGCCTGGGTTGGCCACTCAGCCCACTAACTCACCTGACCCGATCCAACTCTCCCTGACTCGGTGCTGACCGAGTTGACCCGCCGAGTTGATCGAGTCGACTCACTGAACCGGTGACCGGGCGGACTTTGCCGGTCACCGGAGCCGATTTCCGGGCACTTTTCCGGCCTATTTCCGGCCACAATACCGAATTCCGCGACCGTTTTTGGGTCATATTTTCACATGGGTTTTTCACACACATGAGTTTTAGTGGACTTCTACTTATTGGACCGTGGGCTTTGAAGACCTAATATGGAAAGTTGGAAGGCTATAAAAAAAAAAGTTCCTATTCTTTTGAGGGATCACGTATTTTTTACTGGAGTTTTGGAGGAGAGCGATTCTACTAGGGTTTGCTTCCATTTTATTTTACATGTTCTTCATCTTATTTTTGATAATAATTATGTTGAATCAAAATACTATGAGTAACTAAATACCTATTATTGGTTATGGGATAATAAGTGGATTTCACAAATAAGTTTTGATTCAATGAATTAGTTTTGTCTCAAGTTTATTGTTTATGATTCATTGTTAATATTGATATATGATTCGATAGTTTGTTTGGTTGAGTCCGGAATCAATCCGATCTACTTTCATATCTAAAGCTATATTAGGGTTTTCAATACGAAAACGTTGTCTATCCCTGATTTTGAGTAGCATAAATGTGGGTAGTGCTTGTAGTGATATATCCTACTAGTCACATATGAATCATAACTTGGGTTAAATCGAATTAGTGCTTTTACACATTTTGGTTGCCTTGATTAGTCTTATTCCATAGAACTCATTGCTTTTAGGGAGTTAAATCTAATTGTGCTTTTACACTTTAGGTTGCTTTCTAGGAAGAATTCACATATGCATCTTTTAATGTGGTTGTGATGAAATCAGGGAATTAGCGGGATACTCTTGCGATCAAGGTATCCTAGGACTTTTAGTAAATGAGAGATTAAAATTTCAATTCTAGTCATTGTTGATAATTCGAGTTTGTGAATGAAACTATCCCGTGACCAATACTTTCTCCTTATCGAGTTTCTTTATTATTACTTTGCTTTCAAATTAGTTTATTTACTTTGAATTATCAAAACATCCCCCTTGGTTACTAGGAAGGCGAAAATTTGCATAACAACAAAGGCCTCTCTGTGGATACGAACTCTTTCTTATTGCATACTACTTTATTTTAGTAAAGCAAGAAAGTGAAATTATTTTTTGACCGGGTGACAACCGATCAAATTTTAGCGCCCGCCGGGAGGCATACGGCTTGTTATTAAGTTTTTAGTTTCTTTTTACAATTTCTGCTTTTATACTTGCTTTTCGTTTATTGTCTTGTTTCTCACTTGTTTGCGAGAATTGTTTTTCAGGTACTAATCCCTGGCTTCCAAAGATTGGAATTATCAAAGGTGCGGGATAGCTACTCGAAGAGGCACAATACTCCAACCAAGGCAAGACACAACGGAAGAACAAGTCTTGGAAGTAGAACACGAAGCTCTTCATCGAGAAGAGGAAGAAGAGGTTCCATTCGTAGGAGAACCACTAATTGAAGAGGAAGAAGCAATGGGTGACAATGCGAACCGTACACTCAAGGATTTGGCTTCACATAGGCTTGATGCACAACAATGGTGTATCCAAACAAACTCAACTTTCGAGATCAAGCCGGGGTTGCTTAGAGAGTTGCCAAAGTTTCATGGTATGGCGAATGAGGATCCAAACAAGCATCTCATGGAGTTCTATACCATTGTCAAGGCTATGCTTCAATGAGACTGAAGTCGATGGTGCAATGATGAAAGTTTTTCCATTTTCTATGGTGGACAGCGCTAAGGATTGGTTGTATTGTTTGCCACCTGGGAGTGTCACTACATGGAACGGGTTGAAGAAAATCTTTCTAGAGAGGTATTTTCCTGCGTCTAAGGCCACTCAAATTCGCAAAGAGATTTGTGGAATAAAGCAACATGTTGGAGAATCATTGTATGAATGTTGGGAGAGGTACAAGAGATTGGTTGCAAGCTGTCCACACCATCAAGTTAGTGATGCTATGATAATCCAATACTTCTACGAAGGTCTTCAATCAAGTGATAGATATCTTCTAGACGCTGCGGGTGGTGGTGCTCTCGTGAACAAGACGGTGGCCCAAGCTGCGATTTGATTGAAAGCATGGCTGCAAACTCGCAAAGCAATTCTACACAAGAGGTGAACCAATGGTTAGGCAAGTGCATGAAGTTAATGATTCATTAGCATCACACCGTGAGCAAAGGATGGATAACATGGAGCACATGATGCAAAGGATGGCTGCGGTTATTTTACCTTCACATGGTGAAGGGTTGGAGCAAGCTAATGCGGTCTTTCCAAATCAAGCAAAGACGGTATGATCCCTACTCAAACACGTACAATCCAGGATGGAGAGATCATCCCAACTTTAGCTATGCCAACAATCAAGGTGCGGTTTCACAACCTACTTTCAACCGTCCAAGCGGGTTTCAACCACAACAACAACAACCATTTCAAAGAACAACAACAACCAATGCAAAACCAAGGTTCGACATTGATGAAAAGCTTAAAGCAATGATGCAAGGTATTTCTACCATGTTCAAAGAGAGCCAACAAGAAACTAAGAGTGCTATCAAGGATTTGCAGACTCAAGTGGCTTCCATGGCGATTGATATCAACAATTTGAAGGCACAAAATAGTGGGAGAGTTCCGTCTCAACCTATCAACCCAAGAGAGAATGTTAGTGCTATTACATTGAGAAGCGGTACACAACTTGTGCAACCCGAAATTGTTGATGTGGGTGATATGGAGACCCAAAAGGAACTGTTTTGGAGGAAAAGAATGCTGATTTTCCCCAAACTTCCGAGGTACCTAATTCCAACTCTAAAACTCCTATTTCTACTTATGTTCCTCCTATGCCTTTTCCTCGCAGATTTGCAAGTTCTAAGAAGGAGGAATTAGAAAAGGAGATTTTAGATATCTTCAAGAAGCTTCATGTAAACATTCCACTCATTGATGTTATCAAGCAAGTTCCCAAATATGCGAAGGTTTTGAAGGACTTGTGTACCAAGAAGAAAAAGCTAACCGGTAATGAGGTTATGAGTGTGGGGGAAAACGCCGGCGGTCTTGCAAAAGAAACTCCCACCCAAATGCAAGGATCCGGTAGTTTCACTATACCCGTAGAGATTGGTAATACAAAGATTGGTAAGGCTATGCTTGACTTAGGAGCATCCGTGAATATCATGCCAAAGCATCTATTTATAAGTCTTTAAAGTTGGGTCCCTTGAAACCAACTAATATTGTGCTTGAACTTGCGGATCGTTCTAATGTCTACCCTAGGGGTATTATTGAGGATGTCCTTGTGCAGGTGAACCAACTAGTTTTTCCAGCTGATTTTTGTGTTCTAGAAATGGATGATGGTTCGGATGTGTCCATACCCCCGCTTTGCTTGGGAGACCTTTCATGAAGACGGCTAAAACCGTCATTGATGTGGACGCGGAATACTCACTATGAAGTTTGATGAGGAGATAATTCGCTTCAACATGTTTGAAGTCATGCGGTATCCAAGTGATGTTCAGTCGGGTGTCCATAACGCATGGGACCCTAGCTAAGGCTTTGCAAGCAAGGAGATAGTCGGGCTGACGACTTTAAACCAAGCGCTAAGTGGGAGGCAACCCACCGGTTTTGTATCTTTCCCTTTATCTTTTTATTTTTAAGCATTTTATCTTTCTTATCTTGTTTTTGCATATCATTTGCGGGCTTTCCCACCTTGAACCTTCTTTGGATGATTCAATTTTACATTGAGGACAATGTAAAGTTTAAGTGTGGGGGAGCATTTATATGTTTGTATAGTTTGTTTTATGCGTTTAGTAGTTTTGTCTCAAAAAAAAAAAAAAAAAAAAAAAAAAAAAAAGAAAGTATTTATATTTGGTGAATAAAGTCACTCCTGGTTCCCTTGTATATGCCAGTGAGTTGATGTAGAAATAAGTTTGTTGACCACTTGGTTCCCTTGTATATGCCAGTGTGTTGACGCTAGAATTGACCCGAGCAGCTCAATCCAATAGGTTTCATAGGTTCATCTTAGCAAGTGACCTTCAGACGAGATATGGGAAACATCGAACACTTGTGAACATTCGCCAACATCTACATCTTTATCCATCTTCTTAATCTTTTCATTGTGATTGTGGTTTGTTAGTTTCCGAGTATTGTGGCTTGTTCAACTATCTAATTAAAGCTTTATTTACTTGAATATGAACTGAATTTGCAAGGTACCTCCTCCTGTAGTCATTTTGGATTCATTCATTGATTTGTCACAAATAGACGGAGTTGGAAATATAGGTTTTGTAGGCAGACCTCTTGTAAACCTTCACGAGACTATAACTCGTCCACTAGGGACACCTAGGGGTTTAAAGGCTTGTTATTTATGCTAAAAGTGACCGTAGCCTCGACGAGACGGAGTTGTATGTATTTGTTTTAGAATTGTTTTGTTTGATTTGCTCGAGGACTAGCAAAGTCTAAGTATGGGGGAATCTGATAGGTGTAGAATACACCGTATTTACTATATAGAGTTTATGCTTTCTTTGCTATTTTTCGTGTGAATTATGTATTTTATGGGTGCTTTTGAGTTATTAGGTACTCTGGAGTCGCACGGAGGAAAAGAAGCGGAAATCATCCCAGTTGGAGCAAAAAGGCGAAGCTATCGGCGAAAGAACGAGGCCATTCCGGGTCCGTATGAGAAGGTTGTAAGCAAAGTCAACAATTAAGCTTGTCGGTTCCCAGGATCGACAACACAAAGGGATTTATTGGTGGCCCATATCCATTATCCGGGGTGCCCTAATAATTGCCGTACAGCAACCTTATCATTTGGTCGAGAAATTGTTCTCAACCTCGTAATTTTTGTTTCGTGAAAGAGAAGTGAGAGTGAAAATGAGAAAAGCTGTGCTGATGAACAGCTTGTGATGCAGATCGAGAGCATTGAAACAGATTAGGGTTGAATTTGTGAGAAGATTAGGGTTTGAATTTGTGAGACATTGAATCGAGATTGGAGCAGATCGAGAGCAGTCAGAGAAGAATCTGTTGCCGCTGAGATAACTTCAGGTGGAATTGATACAGATTGGAGAAAATGTGTTGACGATGGAGGAATAGAAGCTGAGAAAGGGTTCGGCTCTGTTGGTGTTCAATAATCCAGAGATGGAAATAAGGGTTGATAGATTTACAAAGATTAACTGGGGGTTTTCTGCCAAGAATTGAAAGAGTGCAATTAGAGTTGAGGCTCAATGTCAACAGGAACCTGAGATGAATTATAACTCAGGGTTTGAGCTTTGGAAGGATAATAAAGTTGTAGATGATTTGAATTGAGCTGTTTCAGGTGAAGCTGTTGATGTTAGAGAAGGGGTGAATTGATTGAGAAGCTGCAGAACAAGATGGATTGGGTTCAATGCTGTTGGCTTGAGAGTGTTGGTACTTATATTATTGATGTTGCCAGAGGTACAATGGTTTTGCAAGAGAGATGGCTCAACCGATGCCTTGAATGGTGATTGTGATGGCACGGGAAGTGTGGAGTCAGTAGCTACGGGGCATGGCTCAATGCATGAACCCTGAATTGCTAACTTGAGGTCTTTGCTAACTTGAGGTCTTAATGAATGAAGTGGAGCCATTGTTGAGAGGGTAGAAGGGAGCTGAAAAATGAATGAATAAGTACAAAGATGAGAAAGAGCTGTGCAAGTGATGGATCAAGTAGCAGCTGGGGTTCTGGGCTGGTGTTATGGCTGTGTGCTTGTGTATTTTTGCAGGCCTGGAATTGGAGCTTAGTTACAGGCAGTGAAGCTGTGCCTGTGGCAGTGGTGTTGCTCAGGGGAAATGAAGCTTTCAGCTGGTTGTGTGAAGTTGAGTTAATATTGCAGGTGCAATGGGTCTGAGACTGAAATGGTTGGTCAGCTAAAGTGGCAGGAGGCGTCGCAAGAAGCTGGTTCTGAAATGAGGCTGCAGTGCAAGAACAGCAAGTGTAGCTGAAATTGTAAAAGTACAGGAAAAAGGGGTTAATGATGTTGTCTCAGGTTATGTCTTGGATCACTGAGGTTGTGTTGCAGTTCTGGTGGGGCTGCTAGTGCAGATGGTAACTACAGATCAATGAGCTGAGCTGCTGTTGATGTGAAGCCAAGGCAGCCATGCATTAATGACAGGGATGGAGGTGATAAGCTACAGGGCATTGCAGGTTTGGAGCTACAGATGAGGGAAGGTTCAGCTCTGGAATGAGGCTTAGTTGAATTCTTGCGGTTAAAAGAGCGGGGAGAGTGTTCTTGCCTGTATTGGATGAAGAAAGGAGGTGGTAGTGCGATGCGAGTGGCGGTCAAAGTGTGGGTTTGCTAATTCTAGAGACCTGGAAGGCATTAGAAGACAGGGGTTGTTCTCAAATGCTTGTATTAATGGGTTTCTAATGAACTCAGGGAGAAGTTCTGGTGTGATAATGATGATGCGGGTGGAATGAATGAACCAGATGGAGTAGAGCGCGAGAATACTGACCCTCTTGGTCGGGAATGAAGTGCGGGGAAAGGCTACGAGACTCTAGCCATCATGGCCGGAGTTCAATTGATGAAGTATGGCCATTGTGCATCACAAAGATTGAGCTCGTGCAATGGCATGGCACGGGTTGGCCACTCGGCCCACTAACTCCGACCCGATCCAACTCTCCACGACTCGGTGCTGACCGAGTTGACCCGCCGAGTTGATCGAGTCGACTCACTGAACCGGTGACCGGGCGGACTTTGCCGGTCACCTGAACCGATTTCCGGCGGTTTTTCCGGCCTATTTCCGGCCACAATACCAGAATTCCGGCGACCGTTTTTGGGTCATATTTTCACATGGGTTTTTCACACACATGAGTTTTAGTGGACTTCTACTTATTGGACCGTGGGCTTTGAAGACCTAATATGGAAAGTTGGAAGGCTATAAAAAAAAAAAGTTCCTATTCTTTTGAGGGATCACGTATTTTTTTTGGAGTTTTGGAGGAGAGCGATTCTACTAGGGTTTGCTTCCATTTTATTTTACATGTTCTTCATCTTATTTTTGATAATAATTATGTTGAATCAAAATACTATGAGTAACTAAATACCTATTATTGGTTATGGGATAATAAGTGGATTTCACAAATAAGTTTTGATTCAATGAATTAGTTTTGTCTCAAGTTTATTGTTTATGATTCATTGTTAATATTGATATATGATTCGATAGTTTGTTTGGTTGAGTCCGGAATCAATCCGATCTACTTTCATATCTAAAGCTATATTAGGGTTTTCAATAAAACGTTGTCTATCCACGATTTTGAGTAGCATAAATGTGGGTAGTGCTTGTAGTGATATATCCTACTAGTCACATATGAATCATAACTTGGGTTAAATCGAATTAGTGCTTTTACACATTTTGGTTGCCTTGATTAGTCTTATTCCATAGAACTCATTGCTTTTAGGGAGTTAAATCTAATTGTGCTTTTACACTTTAGGTTGCTTTCTAGGAAGAATTCACATATGCATCTTTTAATGTGGTTGTGATGAAATCAGGGAATTAGCGGGATACTCTTGCGATCAAGGTATCCTAGGACTTTTAGTAAATGAGAGATTAAAATTTCAATTCTAGTCATTGTTGATAATTCGAGTTTGTGAATGAAACTATCCCGTGACCAATACTTTCTCCTTATCGAGTTTCTTTATTATTACTTTGCTTTCAAATTAGTTTATTTACTTTGAATTATCAAAACATCCCCCCTTGGTTACTAGGAAACTGAAAATTTGCATAACAACAAAGGCCTCTCTGTGGATACGAACTCTTTCTTATTGCATACTACTTTATTTTAGTAAAGCAAGAAAGTGAAATTATTTTTTTGACCGGGTGACAACCGATCAACAGGCAAAACATAAAGAAGACGTGAGACTTGGCGAGGGTTAAGAAGTGTCGCGAGAGCGAATGCTTGTGCATCTGCGACACTTCGCGGGACATTCCCGAAAATAAAGGGTAGCTTAGCTGTCATCCACTATGTATCACCCTATATAAAGGGTTGAGTGAGTCTGTGAGAGGGGGATCTTCTTTTTGGAATGGTTGGGCAAGTCATTAGGAGAGAGAAAATTTAAGCACGCTTTAATTTCTAAGTGTAATTCTATTTTCCTGTGTAAACATTTCATGAATTCAATCAATAAATATTCTTGATCTTACAACTTTCAATGGATTAATTAAGCAAAATCGAGTAAGGGGTGTAGTGTGGGAAATCCTGCTACTACACGGTCAAGGTAACATGCTCACATTATCAAAGTGTCCGTATCTCAATTCTGAGAATTTTGATATTTTCTGGTGTGCGTTTGAGCAACATTTTGAGAAAATATGAAGAAATCGGGGTTTTTGCTGAAACCGTCAAAACCTTCATGAGATGAAGGAAAATAATAGAAAATGAGGGAATCATGAAGTGTGGGACCATCTATGGCCAAGGCATGGCAGCCGGCCAAGGAGCCTGGTCCCACGGTGTTTTCCCTAATTTTTTATAATATATTCATGATTTTAGGGAAATATGATAAAACCAACGAGTTTGTTGAAACCAAGGAGTTTTGTTGAAATCAAAGAGTTTCCATGAGATGAAGGAAACAAAAATATTAATAATAATAGAATAAGGGCGTGTGGGACCGGCCTGAGCATGGTTGGCCGGCTAGGGCCCGATCCCGTGAGTTTTCCCTTATTTTATGTATTATTTCATGATTTGAAGGGATTTTCATAATTTTGAAAGAATTTTCATAATTTGAAGGAAATATCATGAAATCAAGTAATTTCATAAAATCAAGGAAATATAATAATAATAAAAAAAAAATAAGGGGTTTGTGGGACCGGCTAGGGCATGACCGGCCAGCTTGGGCCCAGTCCCACAAGTTTCCTTAATTTTATGTATTTTTTGTGTATTTTCCCGTAATTTTAAGGAAACATCATGAAATCAAGGAATTTCAAGGGATTAAGGAAACATGAAAAATATAATAATAATAAAATAGGGCGTGTGGGGCCAGCTAAGGCATGACCGGCCGGCTATGGCCCGGTCCCACGGGTTTCCTAATTTTATATTATTTTTCATGGGATCAAGGAAATATCATGAGATTAAGGAGTTTTCATGAGATTAGGGAAATAATAATAAAATAATGAGGAACCATGAGGTGTGGGTCCGGCCGGGATCAAGGCATGGCCGGTTGGCCAATAATCACAGCCTCACAATATTTTCCCTAATTTTATATTATTTCCTCAGTGTGAAGGAAACACCATGAAACTGAGGAGTTTCCTCAAAACGAAGGATATTTGTTCAAATGAAAGGATTCTCATGAGATCAAGGAAAATAATAAAATATGATAAAATATAGAATTTGGGCATGGGACTGGTCATGGCATGACTGGCCGGACGGTGAGCCAGTCCCCTAGCGCCTTGACTATTATTTTATTATTTTCTTTCCTATTTGAATAGGTTCATCGTCTCGTCGTATTTTGAAATACTTGTTTGTTCATTCAGGTGTTTGTTAATGCATTATTTGTCGAATACATTTACACCATTTTGGTCGGGGCTTACTCGAAGGTAACTCAGATGCCCGTGTGTTGAATATTTATTACTAACCCATGGAATTCTGCTGGGAAGAACCATAAATTGAAGTAACGAAATATTATGAAAATGTTGAATATTTTCCAGGAATTTGAATCTATTGATTTTGAGAATAATTAATTAATGGATCTATACTAGTATGATCGTCTAGGAGTGTTATTTATTCAGGAATTGAGTGATATGAGCTTGTTGAAGCGTTATATTTCTTTTAGATAGTCGGGGAAAATATTGTTACATCCTGAAGACGTTATTGCTCTATACTAGCAGGCAAGCTGTCTAGGAGCCGTCTAATATTTCGATTCTATATAAAAGTAATTACTGAAATTGCTCAGTATTCGTGAGATATGCCGTTGCCTCAGCTGAGAGAATACATATCTATATATACTCTGAGATACAGTATTCTCAGTCAGAGATTCTCGTAGCATGATCTTTCATGCTTTCAATAAGAGACACGAGCCTCAATATTCATCTGATTGCTGGATCAGGAATACATATAAGTATGGGTTTACAATTTTAGCTTTTGTCGAAAATCCACCATCTACAACTTTAATCCTAATCTAAGACTTGATTTTCTTAAATTAGAAATCAAGATAAAGTTTTGTACATCTAACATTGACAACAAGCTTGAGATAGCAAAACTTGCGAGTTCGTCCGAAGGATGCTCTGACAATATCCCATTTGTTAATTTTAGTGACAAAACTATTAATACATATGGATTCAATAAAATAAATCTTTCATCTCAATTAACATAGTGCTTGATTTCTTGAATTTTCAACATTTGCTTGAACTCTTGGTACTTCAAGTTCTTCCATAGTTTCGCATATGACCATTTGAACACCTTTGTTGTTGAAGATCCGTAGCACAACTTATGAGAATACTCAACTATATATTTTCTAGAATAGCCAGCCACTCTCAATAGTTGTTACTGTTAGAGCATTGCTCGGTCGAACTCGCAAGCATTGCTATCTCAAGATTGTTTGTCAAGTTTAGTTGATCAAAACTATAAGTCTTGATTTCTATTCTACTTATAGTTATGTCTCGGATTATGATAAAATTTGTCGTTGAGCTTTAGACTTCACGGCGTTCATCGATTGAAGACGAAGATCTACTGAGGAGAGCTTGAAGGAACTTCATCAACAAAAGGTATGTGGAGACTAAAACTTATCTATCACTCAGAAGTCTATTATATTCTATCTCATAATGAGACTAAGTTGTACAACTATATAGACTTTTATATTATACACATTTGATATTTCGAGCTGAGCGAAATATGTGTTGGAAGCTTTTTTCTTTAGCTACGTTTATCATTATTATTATCGAGTTTAGTTGGAAACAATTTATTTGTTGGAAACTAAATAATAAGTCAAAAGATAATCATGTGGAAATTTCCTTGAAACATCTTACATGATTTGTGTGAGACAATCATTTGATGTCGACTCGGAAAGTTTCGTATTGATCATTCGATCACTTGAAAACTATTTATAAGCTAATAGTTTGTGTGAGACAACTATTGTCGTCTTCTAAGGATGTTTCAATGATTGAAATGTGAGTTTAGAACAAAAATATTTGTCTGGATACATCACAGTACGCATACCTAGTATGCAAACTATTTTGGTATAATTCAGGTCCGGGAACCTTGTTTGCATACCAGTATGCGAATGGTTCTACCTGAGTTAGGTCCGGGACGGCTGTTTGCATACCCGTTTGCAAACGGCTAGACAAGACCAAAGTCCAGAACTACAGTTTGCGTACCAGTTTTCAAACTTAGTGGTTAAATTTCTAAAATCGGTTAAGTATGATTCCCATACGCATGAAAAAATACGTTTATAAATCAAGGAATGCAATCTTTGCAAACTATGGCTTAATGTTCATGAATTAATTCTTGTATAAGTACTTTGTACGGTTACGAATCAATCAAGCTTTGTTTCAATTGGTTCTTATATACTTATATGAGATATAAACAATTTAACAACACTATGAGTAACCCAATTAGATTCATTTGATTATCTTTCATGATTGATTGATCATTATATTTGATCTAGAAGTGTTAGATGAATGTGGTTAAGACAAAAGTGTTCATATGGATAACTTCGGTTAACTATTATTGAGCCAACTCAATATACACGTTTAGGTACGGTTACCCACATCTAAATGAAAGTATATTTCATTTTTGTGTAACAAGCTAAGACCATCTAACGCTGGAGAGATATTGCTTTGGTTTTAAGCAAACTTAGCTTGAATCTTAAATCAGGTTTTCATCTAGCGGTGAATATTGAATGCTTTGTTACTAAGCTATCTTAGCTTTGATTGTAAGCAAACCCTGATTTGAAAGAATATATAAGGAGAATTGTAGCAAATGGAAAACCTAATATCGGCACTTACCTGTGTCCTAGTTGCGAATGAAATCGATTCTCCTTTAACCTTGGTTTTTCCGAAACCATTATAGGTTAATGACTTGAAGACTTCATTTGGGATTTGTGAAGCCAGATCCAACTATTTCTCTATAGTTGCGTATTCTGATCTTACTTGCTCTATCGTATTGAGTACTATCTTCTCCAAGATTTGCTCGAGATTTATCTTTGATAGGTAAGATATAAAAAGTAATCACAAAGATCTTCGTCTCGTTCTTTGTGATTCCACAATAACTTCTTCTACTACCATATAGTTAAGTTATTATGAGGTGATTGATATTTTTAGGCTGCTCTTCGGGAGTATAAGACTGCATTATCAATTGATTCCTGTTCACCTTAATTTATCAAAATACGGAATAAAACTTCATAGGTACTTCTGTGGGAGATAGATTTATCTATCATAATAGACTTATCCGTGGGAAACGGATTTGTTTATAAGTGTTCGACTTTGGGTCGTAGCAACTCTTAGTTGTGGGTGAGATCAGCTAAGGGAATCAAGTACGCAGAATCCGGTGTGGTTCTAGAGGCGTAAGGAACGAGACTGTACCTTAATCGGTGTGAGACTTGGTTAGGTCTCAATACAGTGTGGCTTAATACAATGTGGTATTCAAATCTGGACTAGGTCCTAGGGGTTTTCTGCATTTGCGGTTTCCTCATTAACAAAACTTTTGGTGTATGCGTTATTTTTTTTCCGTATTATATTTGTTTATATAATTGAAATATCACAGGTTGTACGTAGTTCAATCAATTGGTAAATCCGACCTTTGGTTGTTGGATATAATTGATTGACACTTGGACATTGGTATTTGGTACCGTCCAAGTTATTTCTCATATCAATCAGGCTCACAGATTCTATCTGTTCGATTGCAGATTGTATTGAGAAATTGAGATATAACTCTTTGATATATTTCTTGGTTGAGCTCGCTTTATTAGCTGGTGTTCTCATAATTATATTGGAGTTAGTCTATATAGATTTCCGAACGAATTATTGGGTTTAGTTGTTATACCCCCGCTTTTTTAATTGGTATCAGAGCAGGCAAACACGCTAAGACCTCATAAGTCTGTGTTTGTTGCAATCTGACTATATGAACATAAGTGCTATCTTTATAATTATCTTTATAAGTGCTATTCGACGGCTCGAATTACTCATGGTGGAAAATTTCTATGTGTGCCTTCCTTCAAGCACATGATTTTCCATCATGGGTTCGTGTTGTCAATGGTTATAATCCTTCAATGGTAACTGTAAACAGTGTAACTGTTCCAAAGGATATTGGTGAGTATGAACCTGACGAGATTCTCACTGCAAAGCAAAATTCTGACGGTTTAAATGCTATCATCCATGCCATTACCCAAGATCTTCAGCACCATGTGACCACATGCAATAAGTATAAAGATGCTTGGGATATCTTTGAAACAGTATTTGAAGGGAATACCTCTGAAAAGGAAGTTAGGATTCAAAACCTAAATTCTGATTGGGAAAACCTTCGTATGGCTGATGAAGATTCATTTGATGAGTTTAATCACAAAGTGTCTCAAATTGTTAATGCTTCTTTTGCATTGGGTAAGACTATTCCTGAAAAGGACATTGTGATGAAAATTCTTAAACCGTTGCCATCTAGATACGATTCTACGAAACACGTCATAGTTGAGGGAAATAACCTAGAAACACTTTCCAAAAATACTCTTGTTGGAAAGCTAAAGATTTTTTATCTTGAACTGAGTAAAATAAAAAAACTTCACATGTCTTGAAATCATGTTGCTACATCTGATGTAAAGTCTCTATGTCCTGAATTGATTGATATAAAGGATGAGAATTTGTTTAATTAAACTCTTTCACTGTTTGTATAACAGTTAAAGAAAACTCTTAGACTAAGAAAAAGAAAGTCTCAAAAAAAATCTTCTTCTTCAATCAATGAGAAGGATATAAAAATTCACAAAGACTATAATAATGAAACTTGTTCCAAGTGCTATAGAAGTGTTCATGATATCTCTGGTTGTCCTAATAAGGAGGTTAATGAGTTAACCAAAGCATGGATGGCAGCTCTTGACTATTGTCTTGAGGAAGAAGCCTGTGAAAGTTCTCTCACCTACTTTGCTGATAATCACACTTGTCTATCTAACATCTCCGATTGTTACATGATAAATGATCTAACTTCCCAAGAAAAGAAAATTGATCTATTGACCAAAGATTTGTACTTAATGAAGAGTATGTTTCAACTGGAGAAAGAATCCTGGATTAAAAGGATTGAAAATCTGGAATGTCAACTGATAAAATTAAGACAAGAGAATGCAACATCTCGCAATCGTGATTTTAAGAAGAAGAATCGATTATCTTCGATAAACTCTTTTTAACCCAATCAACATATTACTCCTGAGAATATGTCATGTTCAAACTTTGACAGGCATGATCAAAAACTTTTGATCGATTATCTTTGATTGTGCTAGAAATGGCAGGTATGATCAAAAATTGTGTGTTCTAAACTGTTCACTCTTACACACTTATTTGCCTTGTTTATCAGGTTCATCAGATTGTTTTACTTTTTCTTACACACTTACTTCATCAGATTGTTTGCCTTGTTTATCAGGTTCATAAGATTGTTTTACTTTTTCTCTAGAAAAGTTGTGTGTTCTACACCATGTTATTAGAGGAAATTTTTGATGGGGGCATGGGGGGCAAATAAGATGTTAACATGTGTCATTCATATTAATTGTTTTCACAGATTTTGTTTCCAAAAATACCAAACATAAAATATAAACAATTAAGATAAGCAAGATTTTCTCCAAAAATACATTTCTTTAATATTTTTGGAAACAAAATTTGTTGGAAGCAATTAACAGGAAATACATGTGTCAACATCTTATTTGTCCCCCATGCCCTCATCAAAAAAACGCCCCCATCAAAAATTTTCTCATGTTATTAAGGGGTTTTTATTTTATTTTATTTTCTATTGAAAAATGTGTGTTTAATCATATATTTCTTTATTTCACTGGCTCATCATGCATATCTTTTTTCACCTTTTTACTCTGGGTTTTTTAAAGCAATTTTTTAACTAATCTAGGTTCTATGAAGATCTTTACTACTTGGTTTATCTTTTTTTCATCCATCTTTTCTCATCCATTTTATAGGGTAATAATACCTATTTGTTGAACTACTGTTTTTTTACTGCAACTTCTTTAAATCGATCTTAGGGTTTTGCTCATTTACCGAAAGTTCTTTAAATCCATCTTAGGGTTTTATCAAAGAAGTGTTCAATCTTTACTGTGTCATTCTTTCAGTATCTATTACTCATAATCTTTACTACTTTCTTTGTCCATGGATGATGTCCTATGATGTTGTACTTTTCTGAACCTACTTATGGGACTTAACTAGACGTTTTCATTATTCTTTCACTATCTACTGTTTATGTGGACTTAAATAGATTTTAATCTTTGGATACTTTCATTAAGACCTGGCTGGGGTTTATCTAAAACAGAAGAAGAAACGAATGTCACTTTAATCTTTCATTAAGACCTGGGGTTTATTGATCTGGCTCATAATTTAATATTAATTTAAACTCCTTTCATGTTTTTGCATAAAGGTACTGCAGGACAGCCAAATGTAAGATATGTGGACGCAAAATGCCAGCGTCCGAACTCACTTCTCATAGGGCTCGAGATCATCAGTTGGGTATACCGTGGGATTATCTCACTAGGCTGGCTAACCTTCGAAGGCGTCTCCGTCTTTTGTGGTTAATGGGGCAGCCAAGTAATGTTGCAGTACTCAAAAATTCTTTATTTTGTTTTATTAAAGAAAAAAATTATTTATTCTAATATAATACTAGGATTCCAAATTAATCACTGAATTGTTTTTCCTAAAAGGAAATATCGCAGCCATCACAGCCATTGAATGAGCCATGGGAGTCGGTGGAGTCCTAGTTGTTTATTTCACAAGGTAGTTTTTCTAACAGAAACGCACCTTAAAGTTTTAATTATGACAAACAGTAATTTACTTACCATCTCCATCTATATGTGTTGCATATTCAAAATATTCCAGCGTCTGGTTGCTCTGTGCTAGTGACTCTCCTCTCCTTACATGAAGTTATCTTAATACTTACTTTACTTTCGATTTTAAGTTATTTTGGGTTACTATTATGGATTTCGAGTTGGTTTTAATTACTGCTATGATTCAAAGCCAATCTTAAGTCCTTTTGGGTTAAAACTATGGATTTCAAGTTAGTTTATTTATGATGGATTGAAGTTAATTCAGTTATTGTTTCTGTT
Organism: Papaver armeniacum; assembly: GCA_023531295.1. NCBI lineage: Eukaryota > Viridiplantae > Streptophyta > Magnoliopsida > Ranunculales > Papaveraceae > Papaver > Papaver armeniacum. Next base: position 87,074 of record JAJJWW010012088.1, read on the forward strand.
TTATTTTATTTTATTTTATTTGGGCTTCCTGCTTTCCCTGAATCTTAATTTATTTTTTTGGATGAAAAAGCAATTCTGACGTTTTAGCATTAGTTATAAGTTCGAAACAATAAGGTCTAAACAGAATAATTACAAATGAACTACATATAAAATAATAGATAAAGATAAGAGAATGATATTCTCCGTCAATAATGAATAGGCATCTCAGCATTCATCCGTGGTACTAAACTTCACTTTTCCTTAGAAACTGACAAGAACAAATGAGTTTCAGGATAAGCATAAAAGCACAATTTTGAAAGATGACATTAACAGATAACATTCTTCATATGAAATGAAAAACAAATGATGTCCACACTCAAAAGCTTTACGTAAATCCTGTTATGAGGTTGGACTTGATGAAAAATTTTCTTCGCACTCTTAGACAAGCATCATCATCATAAATCACCTGGTTCAGAATTGATGAATATAATATCGAAAATGGGACTTTGAAGCCTTGATTTTGCAAAACTAATACCATTTTGATATAATATCACCAACATTAAAAAGACTGTGTAGGTTATTGTGTAAGATAACTACAAGGTTTCACAGTTCTAAAATTATAGGGTTCCAATTTCATATGTTAGCTCACAGAGATATAAAAGAATGCACATAAAAACAATCATCCCAATTAGATAAACATAATAACATAACAATTATGAAATTCATTAAACTTCTTTTATATTAATTCTTTTCTCTTAACAACATAGCATTAAATTCCATAAACATTTTGTTCTAGGTTAGATTCTTGACCAGTTAGTTAAATACTAACCCCCCCCCCCAAACTTAAACCCTAACTGAAAAATCTAGTTAAATGAAGTACCAAACCCTAACCCTAAACCCAATAGCCTAACCAATCTCGAAACAGTTTTATTAGCTGGTGATGGACGAGAAGCTAGAGGATTCATCTTCCCCCCATCTCAGTTACATCCAAAATTGATCTAGAAACCACAAGACTCATACCTGCACCCATACCCAAATCTCTTGAATCTTTTACTTGGTAACAGAAAACTATCTAGTCTTCTTTTTCTTGTTGCTCAACACCAAGTGATAGACACCGAACATGGTAAAGGCAAGCAAAAAAACTCCAACTTTTACATATGAATGAATTGATTCGGCCTTAACCACGAATTTCTCAGTAATATCTTTCCATTCATCATTGATTCCACTGATATGAGCACTTTCAGAACCTGATAACGATGCACCCGCTGATTTCAAGATCTTATGAACACATTGACATGAAGAAGAATCTGCCTTTTTTTTTTCCAGGAGCTCTACATATTCAAAATGATAAAGAGGTATTTCCGGGTTTCTTTTTGCCTTGTCAAATTGATTAGTGCAAAGAAATTGTAGTATCTCCAGTCACGACCCAAGGTATATGTGGTCATGTTAGGCTATTTCTTCTATATCTGCAATACAAAGTTGGGTTTTTATTAATATTGGACGATTGATACGATTATATACACAACAAATAGTCAATTGTGTTGTTATGGATGGCTGTAAAGAATCAAATCCACATTTATCTTTTTGATTAAATTAAGTTTCATGTTGTTTGTGCAGCAGAAGATTCCCCGTATAATCAAAAGTTCGATTGTGTGACATTACTAAACATAATGTCCATGGATGGATGGGTATTCTACTATCCAGTTCGAATCAAAGATATTGTTTGTGTTGTTAGCAAGCAGGTTGCTTGCTATAATCCGATGTTTTCGTCTTATCAAAATATCGAAAGTATAAATGTGGTATCTTTTATATTGACGAAACTCTTACCGTATAGGTCTTCATAGTCGAATGCTAGCATACTTTTATCTTGAGCCTGTTTTTCGTAAAGAGTTTGTTGCTAACCAAAGTAGGAGAATGTTGGGCTTATCACTAATATGAATTTGAGTAAAACAATTAAGATTAACTTAAGCAAATATGATTTGTTGCTAAACCTATGTAAAGTCCAACATGATACACTCGGTTATAATATAAGGTTATTTTGTTTGAGACAACAAAAATTAGCTTCGAAGATTCTTTGTATAATGAGCTATATTTGATTAAAAAAAAAATTTATTCCTAATATGACATGTTGTAGCTTAATCGTCAATTAACTTTTGACAAATTCCTATTAATAAATGAAGACTATATTTAAGTCCACAGACCATTAATGAACGTTGCTTGCATAATAAAAATATATTGCCAATATATAAACAAGTAACATAACAATAGGTACATTCCCACGAGGAGTAGTAATTTTTAATTAAAGTAATTAAAACGTGATCAGTAAGGAGAAATATGATCAAAGGAATCCTTCATCGTTACAAAATAATCATGAAACTAGCATACTTACTTATCTCTTGTTAATCATCAAACTTGCATACTTGTAAAAAAAAGTATATATATATATAATGGATCTTGTTTCGCGGATCATCCAAACCTTTTCCAAAATAAAAGTTTTATTAAAATCTGACTTTTTTCTTGAAAATTATGAAAAAGAATTGCAATGATTTTAAATCGGAAAGATGGGAAAATATGAAAAAAGATAAAAGTAGGGTCATGAACATAACTCTATGACATTCAGTATTTATTTCACGCAATCCTAACTTTTACTTGCCCGTTTGTGCGGAGTTTTAAAAGATTTAATCGTGGTCATTTTTTCAGGTGCCATGTTCATAGTCGGACACCTATAACCATTATAAGTAGACATTCAGGCACATATACCTATTTTTTAATTCTTAAGGCTAATATGAAAATAAAGAATGCTATGTTGCTGAAATATTATTTTAGTGAAGTCAATGCATTAACTTGACGGTCATTGACGGTCAATGACGGGTCAAGGTACCAACCCTTGATATTGGGTAGTAAAGCTAGGTTTTGAATATTTGTTGGGTACCAACCGTCAAATAACCTTTTTTTTTTTGTTTAATGTTATTCCAACTTAAAGTTAAAACTTCCAACAAATAAAAAAGAAGAAGCTAAACCCTATTAGGAATACCTATTAGGACATCATCAGTTATAATATGATTAGTGTCCGATAAGTTAGTTTCGCTTTGAACTTACAAAATTGGACAATAATATTAAAACACAGTGTTTGTTGTTTTTATATGATGTGTTTTTCCTCGAACCGAAAATGTAAAATAAAGGTTGGTATTTTGGTTCCAATTTTTTTTGAACGTATATAGAAGTCTACAAACTACTATTGGATTTATTTTGAAATATTCTAACATATTTTCCTTCCAAATTAGCCAAAACTTATACGAGGATTAGGAGGAAGCATCCACACAACCTTAGCATACTCACCTTCCAAAAATAAAGGCTTAATGGATTCACATGGGTTGTTACAAAGGACACTATTTATCTCAATATTAGTGACAAACTGACTTATTTTTTGCCTAACAGGAAGATCATTACACAAGCATTTCCAAATAGACGCTTTTATCATTTATGAGATGTTCCAATATAAAAAATTCTTCCAAAATTTAGTAAATACACTATCAACTACAAGAATCTTCGGTTATTTATCACACATCATTTTAACACGAAACTCTATGTTAGTTGTAAGAATCCATCCTTGTTTATCATTTTGAAACATACCTGTGTCTGTCAGATATAACCTAATGTTTAAGATTCTTTCACCAATCTGTTTCGGAAACTTGTGCATGATTAGATCCACATTCCACTTCTTTGTGTTTGAGTCAATAAGCTCAGACACAAGTGTAAAGTTGTTTTGTCCTAAAATACCGGAAGATAACATATAAAGAGTTACCATCTCCTTCCAACAACTATATTTATATATGGACATCAGTTAGACCCTGCAAAATATACTTTTAAATCCAAGAAGCATTATAATTTTAATTTTGTTTTGCAAAAAAATTAAATAAAAACCAAGGAATACATGTAATACTTAGCCTTTAACAAGTTTTCCTATAGAGTAGTTAGTTGATCCACTAACCCCCATATCTTCTTAGCAATCATGGACCTATTCATGTTATTAGCCTCCTTGAATCCTAAACCACCTACTAACATCGGTTTATATAAAAAATCATAAGACTTAGAGTATAATTGTTCCCTCACCAGATTTCTCTCGGGATGGAGTTTATTTTATGTGTTATCTTTTCTAGAAGCATAAAATAACCCACTTGAAAAATAGGGAAGCTATATAAAACATTTTTACATTAAGAACTACTCTACTACATTGCATTTTACTTTACCAGCCTTTTATCACATGATCCATCTATTCCATAATCATATCAAAAGTTCTTACTTTTGAACCAAGAGAGTACTTCAAACTTTTGATTGTTAACAATCTTGTCATCATTCTTTGTAACTTTGGACAAGTTTTTTTACTAAAGAAATGCCCAAATTTTTCGATATATAAAGTTTGTGTGATGCACTAAATTGTTCAATAATGTTTAAAAGATGTTTGCAACTCCGTAAATCAACTTTTGTTAAGAGAAGACATTCATCGAAAAAAAAAGAGATGTGAGACTGATAGGATTTGGGAAAACCCTATATAAATAGCCGCAAACGCACGATGTCTAACTAATAGACAGAGGCAAGTACGGGTTGAACCCACAGGAAACAGTAGAAATAGTGTAATCAATATCTTTATTCGACTAACCAGAAATGATATTTTTGGATTTTTAGAATTAAGGATTTAAAAAGAAAGAAACAAAAGAAAATTAATTATATGCAATGAGAAAGAGAGTCAGTAACCAGGGTTGACGGATTCCACTAATATTTATAATTCTGCACCAAAAAGAACTCAAATTCCAGTTATGTATATATCTCAGTTATATTGCAACACCTATTATTGATATGATTTTCGATCATAAACTCGCATCTCTTAAGTCTAGCCCATCAAATTCTCTAAGCATGACCTATCAAATAATAATGACGAGAGTATTATCGAAAACATAATTTATAGAGTCTACAATTATTATTTTCTTCGTCTAAGTATAACCCATCAAATGATTCAACCTAAGCATGGATTGTCAAATACTAACACATAAAATTGTAACCTACATGAATTAATGAACTCAGACTATTGTGTCGTACAAAGCCGGTGGAGCAACACCATATGTTCTTGTAGTAGCAGGAAATCTCACACTACACCCCTCACAAGAATTCACACAATCAAGTCATTTTAAGATGAACAATTATAGTCTTTATTGATTAAACTCACAAATGTTACAAGATGAAAAGGAAATAAGCTAAAAAATTTACAACCGCTCTAAACTTTCTCTCTCTTAATAACTTGCCCAACGCTCGAAAAAGATCTCCCCTTGTCTTAAGCCTATTCGACTCTTTATATAGGACATTACATAGTGGATGACAGCTAAGCTGTCCTTTATTTTCAGATCTGACTTGCGACACTCTCGCAAGTATTCAAATGTCCTAAATCTCGCTAGGTCTTCACATCTTTCTCGTGTTCAGGCTGTCGTCATCCGTTGCGTCATTTATATTACTTATTTGCGATATCTTCGCAGTGTGTCGTTTATGGATTTCGCAAGGGTCTTAGTGTTGCGATATTCTGATCCTACATCTTGCCTCTTCTCTTGTCTTCTCTGCGAAGGAGATAATGTCATGAGAATTAGTACTTTCAAAATGCCGCAGCTGTTCATTTTTTCATATTTTTCTGTATTGACATGATTCGGTACTTTTACGCAGAATTTATTACACGTATCTCTTCCTCCATCTATTTCTTGACACGTTTTTTTCAACTGCTTTTTCTCAACCGTTCATGTTTACTCTTCGCATTAAATGTGTTTGCCTTTTCGAGAAACCTTCTCTCTATATATACTTTTCTTACTCCTCTCTTCTTCTTTTTTACTTTCCTTCTTGTTTTCTCTGCAACTTTTCTTCAACATCTCTCTCAGAACTTCCGTTTAAGCTCATCAGTAAATCTTTTCCTTTTCACTTCTTTTGATCTACAGTTTCTCTTCATTCCCATACTTTGAAAATGCCTCCAGTTGGTCGTAAATATGAAGCTTCTCTGGACAAAGTGCAAAAGGATTTCGAAGATAAAGGTTTCACGTTAACCACCATTCCCAATCAAGAATCTAAATCCATTCTTTCGCTAAATGTTTTCGATCATCGTTGTGATGATCAGGAAATCATAATTTCGCTAGGTCAGATTATCGCTGGTCTTCCCATTCCTCTCTATGACCCTGATCTTCCCTTATTTTATGAAATTCTTGCTCATGCGAAATTCTCGCGAGCCATCTACCAACTGAGCGGGGATTGTATCCGCTTAATGCTTGAGTTTGCCAACCGTGGTGCTGGTAAGGGATCTCTTTACCCAAAAGAAGTCATAAATCCTAAATTTGTGGACTTAGAGATATTCGCCGAAAAATATACGGTGGAAAGCTTCTTCGAAAACTATGAAGTAATAAATATGAAGAATGATAAAACTCGCTGGGGTGCTCGCTTAAAGAGAAGAGAGAATGTCGCCAGCGATAAAACACTTATGCAGGATATCGACTGGCATTCTGGAAAGAACAATGTTCCTCGTCATTCTAAAGACGACAGATGGTGCGTCTTTCCGTTGGTTTTGAAAGGACCTTACATTTCAGGTTCGCATGTGCTCCTTGCGAATCTTGCCAATTATCAACCTTAGGTTTTTAGCTGGCCTGAAAAGGCAAAAGAGGTATACTTCCTAAATTTCGCTCAATTTATAATCTTCACTCCTTTTTATACCTATTAATCTTGCGAAATTTTCAGATTATCAAGTTGAGAAAGAGCTACAAAAGAAATACTAAGGCAAGTACCCTAGCAAAGACTCCGTTCGATCACGAGATGAAGTAAGAAATACTTTTCTTTATTATTTTTAACAATATTGTTGCCTCTGTTTCTTATCTTCATTCGTGTGCGAAGGTTGATACTGAAGTTACTGAAGAAGAAGAAAGTTCTAAGGTTGCGAAGACCAAAAGAAAGAGTAAAGGTTCTCTTCGCAGGGAAAAGTCTACTGCCCCACCTTCAAAGAAGCGAAAGATTCATTCCCCTTCTCCTTCAAATCCTCAATCCAGCGAAAGCTCTGATGAAGATAATGATGATATTGATACTCCTCTCGCAAAGGAGAATTCTCCAACTGAATCTTCTATGGCACAATTGTCTAGCATCTTCTTTGACTCCATGCAAGGAATTGGAGATGATCGTCTCTCTAGCACGTGCAAAGCTCTCGCGAGTATCTGTGATGCTCCTTTACTAGAGGGTGATGATTCTCTTCATGGGGTCTCCAGATCAATGACTCCCAACTTTCTAAATTCGCTTGGTGTCTTGGTATGTCTTTGTTCCCTTATTTCTTCATAATTTCGATTTTAAGTTATATCTTGATAATTTCTTTACTTTCCTTTATAGTCCGGGAGAGCTTCCTTTGCTGTTGCCTTAGATTTTGAGAAAAGGCGCAGTATTCTCGAAAAGAAGAATCTTCAATTTCGCAAGAAAAATGAAGAATTGGAAGTCTAGTCTTGCTCTTTCGCAAGAGAAATGAAGAATTTGAAATAAAAGTCGCTACTCTTTGCGAGAAAACCAAGCAATTAGAAGCTGATTCTTCCACTCAGAAGAATAAAATTTCTAGTCTTCAAAGTGCCAACCAACAACTTTATGGTATGAGACTTTTCTTTTTCCTTTGGTTTATTCTCTCATTATCTTCCTCATCGATTTACCATTTTCGCAGACGTTTATAACCTTTCTGATGAAGCCATTCTTCTTCACTCATTCCCTGATCCTATGGATAACAATGCCCTTCTTGATCACCTCAACGATTCTTTGAATAGTTTTTCAAATAACAAGATTAAATCTCTTCCTCTAAACGAACTTCAATCTAAATTTCGCCTCTTAGAAATTGATCATAGATCTAGTTTAGGCTTAGCCAACCAATTTAAACGTCTATATCTTAGCTCTAAAGAGAAAATTAATACTTTAAGGAAGAAAATCAGTGATCTCATAGATGACAAAGATCGCATTGCTAGTCAAGGTGCTCAAGCATTAGCGAAATTCCAAAAAACTCTTCTTGAGGTTCAAATTGAACGGGATGAATCCATCCGCAAAAATGCTATTCTTAGCGAAAGAGAGAATCAAATTTTCTCCCTTGTTCTCATAAACAATGATGATGAATTCGCTTGGGCTGCGAAGGTTCTAGATGATGCCAGAAATAATTTAGGTGTTAACGTTAGTCTTCAAGCTGAGCATACGGCCTTGATTAGGGATATGATTTCTGACAAAGAAGGTTGTTGATCATTCTTCTTTATTTAATTGTTTGTTTTTTATGAAGTTGTCATTAAGTTGCTGATTCATTATCATATGTTCGCAGAGGCTGAGGAGAGATTTCGCAAAAGAATTGAAGAACTTGAATCTGAGAAGGAGCAGCTCGCAAAGGACTTTTCTTCTCGAGATGACAAATATTCCAAATTGAAGAAGCAACTACAAATTACTGTTGCGAATTTCAAGAATGATGCTATTCTTTTTCGCAATCAGACTATTAAGATGGTCTGTGACGACAACAACATTCCTCATTCTTCATACCCTTGCCTCCTTGATGAAATCCCCGAGAATGTGCCTTCTTTAGATATCTCTGACAGCGATGCTAGCGAAGAAGAGGAATCTAATAAAGATGAAGAAATAGAAGGATCTGATGAAGATGAAGAAAATGAAGAAGAAGAATCAATCAAGAAATAGTTCTGTCTTCTTCCTTCTCTTTTTGTAATATTTGTATATCCATTCCTTTAATCTTCTATTTTTGTAGTCTTTTCCTGCGAATTTCTTGGATCTTCAAGTTCTAACTTTGTTGTTCCTTTCTGCACATGTTGAAAGAGCAATTCTTTTTTGCAACATAATTAATCAATATATTATCAACTTTTCATTTTATGAGCGCGTAAATCTATCATATGAAGACAAATAACATGTTTTTATTCTATACATTCCCATACTTGCCTCTGTTATTTGCATTCACATGAGAGATTAAGCGAGTTACTTTCGAATAGTGATATGTATTCATGCCTCAATCTCGCAGCTGTGGCTGCTGAATTTTCGCAAGTAAGGAAATCTTGGTTTCTTCCAAGATTTCCTTTTTTCCTTTTCTCTTATGTGGTCTTATTTTGCCTTCCTAGTTAAAGGTCTTATTGCGCCACCTCTTGTTATTGCGAAAAAATCGCAGGACGTCTTTGCATTTGCATGCAAAAACCCATTGATCTTGCCTTAACCTTTTCTTTGAAATTTTTGTTGCGACAATATGATAGGCCTAAAAATTCTTGCGAAAATAAAGCCCCATGACATTGTTAGTCTTGCGATTTAAATCGCAGGACGTCCTTACACTTTCATGTACTGACCCATTGATCTCGTCTTATCTTTGTCTTTTATATTATTGCCTCTTCAGGATTGTCGCACAAATATGACAAGCCTAAATTTCCTTGCGAAAATAAAGCCTCATGACATTTGCGTCTTAAGACACTTATCAGCTCCCTAATGGAGGGTGCCGCCCTTATCTTCCCCCTGGTTGCCCCTTCAAGGAGACGTACTTCTGCCATACAAGGCTAGCTCCTCCCATCCGGTCTTGACAACAACCAGTTGTTTTCGCAGCCTCTTATCCCTTTTGCCTATAGGGCTTATGGTTACGAGACTGCACCCTAAGTGGAGTTTTCTTCGGGCCGGAAAAGATAAGCCAAGACTTGCCAAGAATGGCCGAGACACTTCAAATTCCCCAGGCACTCTTGGCTCAACCGTGTACCTCGGAGCCTTGGTCAAATGCTGACTCCTTAGAAGATACCCTCGGTCGTCCAATCTAAGTCATAAGCTTAGATTGAAAATCCAAGGTACCTCCCCTGGATGGGCTTTATTGACCTCAATTCTCCATGACTCAGGTTCCAGGGGTGGTGTAACCGTTTCCCTGAGCCATGCAATAGGTACCCCCTTCTATGACGCACTTTAGGTCTTACATTTGCCTCTTGCGAAATTTTGATTTCGCGAACTAGGGTGTACGCCATAGTTGGTTCGCCTCTGTCTGATTAATTTGTTGATTCTTCTGCATATAAATTCTTTTGTAATTTCGCAATCGCATCTTTATATTTCATAAAATATATTCTCTTCTTCTACATATCAAATTCCTTTCGCAACCTCATCTCTGCTATTCATAAGAAAGATTTTCATAATCATTTTTTTTTTACGATCAAACCAATCATACATTTTTCTTTCACCTCCCAATTTCTTCTTCGACAGTCAACAAGTACATTCATTCTTTAAGTCTCTTATTTCTGCTACTTTATGCCTCTGCATTTTTGAATTTTCCTGTCATTTTCTTGTCTGTTGCGAAGCCTTCGCCACTTCTTATCTTCATCATATATTGGTTTCGCAACATTTTTTCCTCTCTATGTTCTATTACATCTACCATCAATCTTTCACCTTTTTGTTTTTCTTTGATGTTGTGTTTCCAATTCTTCTTCTTCGCAACTCTTTCTTCGCAAGATTCTATATCAATTTCATAACACTTCTTTCCTTCAACCCAATCTCCCTTTATGATGCCAACACCAGTGGGATGAGGGAACTTGATACATTGATGGAAAGTCGCCACACCTAAAATCTCATGTAACCAAGGTCGTCCAATCAGTGCGTTGTATGGTGATTCCACATCAACTACACGGAATAAAATTTCAGAAGATAATCCTTTCAGTGGAATTCACATATGAACTTCTCCTTTTGGCTTATTTGCAGTACCGTTAAAACCATAGATTTTGTATGTTGAAGGTATTAGATCTTCATCTTTCCCTCCCATAGTTTTATAAGTATGATAAAAAGAATATTCACAGAACTTCCAAGTATCGATCAAAATTTCGTTGATTTCCATGAATTCTCGGCCCATCATCTTCATCCTCGCTAGGTTTTGGGTTAATCTCCAATCTTACCACCAATGGGTTGTCGTGCATTTCTCCACCCTCAGGTACTTCTTCTGCGGTAAAAGAGATAGTCTGCTTTTGCCATTCTTCCAGTGGCGATGTCTTCGCAATGTTCATTATTTCTCTATCATTGGCATCTCTTGCGAAAACCCTGCCGAGAGTGTATTTTCAATCGTCTTGTATGAGTGTACGATAGAGTTACAAAATAGATTCTTTGCCTTTGCGCCAACTTCAATCACAAATGTTTCTCTTTCTTTTGCTGTGTTTGGCTTGTGAATATCTGGAGGAGGTGGTAATGCTTGAATTTGCATTTGTCCTACTAGAAAGTGATTTAATTTTCCATGATCTATCATCCTGAGAATGATTCTCTTTATATTTCTGCAGTTATTTGTTGTATGTCCATGGAAATGATGATAAGAGCAAAATTCATTACTTCTGTAGCTTGGAGGTGGTTCACTCCCCATGTTCCATGGTGCGGGTATGTTTTCCATTAGGATTATAGCTTCCCATATCTTCTCCACACTAGCATTCAAAGGTGGCATTTTGATTTCTTCCCATATTATCTTATGACTTCGCTGTCCTATGTGATAGTTTTGCCTCTGAACTCCATAAGTTCCTTGCGGCTGATGACCTCCATAAGTTTCTTGCGGCTGATCAAGTCTTTGGATTTTGTTATTTCCACCACGGCTATAGAAGTTTCTCTCTCTCTCGAATTCTTCTTGATCACGACTCCCCAGAGCTACTAGCTTTTGTTAACTATCTCCCATTATCCTCTCTTGTTGCCCTTGCGAGATGCTCGCCACTGTATTTATTAACTTGGGTAACAAGCTTGCATTCGCTGCTCTTGAACTTGTGTTCGCAATGGGGTATGATTCCATCTCATTTTGCTTTTCCTCAAGAGCAATATATTCCTCCTGAAGTTCTCGCAACTCAGTCATTGTGATTGTATTCTTGATTCTGAAAATTTGAATGTATAACAGGTTGGTTGCGAACATAGCGTTGATGAATGACAGAATGAGATATCTTTCGTCCACACGACCAGCCATATCACTACACATTGTCTTCCATCTCACAGTTAGATGCTTCAAACTTTCGCTAACCCTTTGCTTCAACCCAAATACATCTTCAATGCCAGGTCGCGAGGAATTGTTACTTATATATGCCCCTAAAAATATAGCTTGCAAGTGGTTGAAAGATGTTATAGTATTCTTTGGCAAACCTTCAAACCATTTTAATGCCTCTCCTGTTAAACTTGATGCGAAATACTTGCATAATATTGCATCATGGTTCTCCCATTGTAGCATACATCTCACATAAGCTTTGATGTGTTGGACTGCACAAGTTGTTCCATCAAAAATGTTTGGTTAACGCAGGTAAATTGCATTTTGGGGGTATTCCTCCTAATTGTACTTCTTGTGTGAATGGAGTTTTCGCAGCTTCCTCTATGGCTTCATCCAATTGTCTCTTACATCCTTCTCTTTTATTATTTATCATTCCTCTCATTTCCACTAACTCTCTCAAAATTTGTTCATTTATACCAGAATTTGGATCCATTGATATTTTTAACTCCGCCTCTCTTCTCCTGCGTTCATCTCTGTTTTGACTTTCTTGTTCATCATTTTTCTCTCGTCTTTCTCTGCGATCTTCTCTTTCATTTCTTTCATTAATTTGCACATCGTTATATCTCTCATTTTCTCCTCTTTGCCGCCTTTCAGTTCTCCTTTGTAATCTATCATATTCTTCATTGATATTAGCATTATTGCGATTTCGCTCACGCCTCCTTTCTCGATTATCATGGTTATTCTGTCGAATTGCCTCTTGTAGCTCTTGTTCTTCCACTTCTGCTCTTAGTCTTTCTCTCTCGCGAGCTAAATGTGTTTGTTCAGTATAGTGTCTTTCAATTTCATCTTCAATTACTCGTTCATTTCTTTGTATTTCTCTCCCATGTAATATTCTCCTTCCTTCTTCCTGATTTTCTTCGCCATCTTGATTATTTCGCCCTTGACGGTGTCTATTTCCCTGAATTCTATCATTTTGCCCGATTTGAAGAATTTCAGCACGTTGAATATAACGATCTTCCAATATTTCTCTTCCTTCGCGACGTTCTTCGCCTAGATTTTGTATTCCCTCTCGAGTTTCTTCATTAGCATTTTCTATAGGCAAATTTTGTCTTATTTCTTCTCTAACTGATCTTGAACTTGATCTTGTGGTGCTTATTGACCTTCTATTTTGTAATCTCATATTTTCCATCCTCAATTCATGATTTTGCCTTGTCAAATTCGCACGTTCTTCTGCTTCTAACCGCATTTCTTCATGTATTGTTTGCCTCAATGCCTCTAATGTTGCAATCTCTTCATTTTCATGAATTATTCCTCCAATTACTTCTTGGTCTCTCTCCTCTTGTCCATTGCCTCCTAATTGCTGCTCTTCTCCCATTTCATCTACAGAATCTGATCGCCAAGTATGTACACTCACTCTGTCATAATCCACAGCTCTATTTTGTATTGGTGGTGTACGTTGAATTGGCGGTTGAATTTGATTTTCTCTATTGTTCCTTGTATTCATTCTTGAAGATTCCCCCATCTCGTCTCTCCTTTCTCCAGCAAGTCTCCTACTCCTTCTAACAGTTGTTGGTTGTTTTGATGCATGTCTTCTTCTAGCCATTTTTCAATCTTAATGAATTGTTGAAAATTATATGAAATTCCTTCCCTATTACTCCAAATTCTTTCAAATCACAATATCAATCTTCAATCGAGTCCCTGTTGGGCGCCATATGTAGTAGCAGGAAATCCCACACTACACCCCTCACAAGAATTCACACAATCAAGTCATTTTAAGATGAACAATTATAGTCTTTATTGATTAAACTCACAAATGTTACAAGATGAAAAGGAAATAAGCTAAAGAATTTACAACCGCTCTAAACTTTCTCTCTCTTAATAACTTGCCCAACACTCGAAAAAGATCTCCCCTTCTCTTAAGCCTATTCGGCTCTTTATATAGGACATTACATAGTGGATGACAGCTAAGCTGTCCTTTATTTTCAGACCTGACTTGTGACACTCTCGCAAGTATTCAAATGTTAAATCTCGCAACGCTCCTAAATCTCGCTAGGTCTTCACATCTTTCTTGTGTTCAGGCTGTCGTCATCCGTTGCGTCATTTATATTACTTATCTGCGATATCTTCGCAGTGTGTCGTTTATGGATTTTGCAAGGGTCTTAGTGTTGCTATATTCTGATCCTACAGTTCTAATAGTATCAATAAATATAATTAAAGAATTTATGATTCACTTCGCATAGCCTAACACCATCAATTCCAAATTATTTCGTAATGGTCCATGCTTAAAGTAGCTTTCTCCATGAACCCTAGTTACAAATTACTTAGAAATACATAGGCATGGATTTCTTAAAACCCATAAAAATAAATTACAAGAAAAAGAAAATTAAACCAAATCACCATTGTCACCCGGAAATCGATCATCTTCTTCTCCTCTTGTTTTATGTGCTCCTGAATCTTCATAACAGCTTACTCCCTTGTCCTCTGTTCTGTCACCAACAGAGAAGAGAACTTCAGCGATAGAACTCCCCCCAAACAGTATCCCAAACCAACCTCCTCTTTGTCTGACTCCTCCTTTTTTTAAATCACAACCACTCACCTTACTTTCCAAAATGGAGAAATGCTACGACCACATAGAGTTTTCAAGGTAGGTTTAGATTTTGTCGTATTTGAGTTGATTTTCATTAAATGTTTGAATCTCCATGTCACCTTCTTTCCCACGAAAAAGTATATGGGAATGCTATGATTTTCCTTTATTTTATCCAATGGGACTAATGAATGGGTAATTCTTCCACTAACTCTTATACGTTCATAATCTTGCATGCAAGATAATTAAACTCTTATACAGCTCACGCCCATGATGTCGTAGATAACAATTCCACAGCAAATCAACATTGCTTCTGTTAATAAGATGAGCATATTTTGGACAGTTTATTTCTTGGTTAAATGATTCCCAGCCCACTATGTCGACATAAAATCCATTCTCAACTCAGTTCATACAACCCATGGTGTCAATTTTCTCCAGCTGCTTCATTCCAGAACTCATGAGCTACCGGCTACACAACCACCACCATTCATGACTAATCCAGCCACATACCGAGCTCCATTATTGCCATTTGACTTCTTGTGGGGTTCCACTTGTTTGCTGCCATGAGTAACTCGAGTGGTTCTAATATATATATATATATATAAATACCAGGCCAGCCACACTATTCGGATCCAAATGCCAATTAGTTCTCATTTTAGTCGTTTATTGTACCGGTGATCGAATTAGCTTGTAATTCCTATAAATGACTTAAAACAATGTTATTACCCAAAATATCGAAGCCTAGCTTATATAAATATGGGTATAAAATGTAGCACCTACGTGCTTATCAGACACCCCCACACTTATATTTTTCTGATCCTCGAGCAAAACGAAGAATATATTCGCTCCACAACTGGATATAAAGAGTGATATCCGTTTAACAACGGATAGGTAAAAGATATTCGTTCAACAGCTGGATATGGAGACATGTCTACTAAATAGCGAAAAGGAGAGAAGGATATGCTCAACAGCTGGTCATAATATGCAATTTTTGTTTTTTGTTTTGAAAGACCCGCTCAACAGCTGATCATAAAATGTATAAAAAAAAAAAAACAATAGTGAGAACCTATAAAAATCAAAATGTGTAACCACTCCCCCACACTTAAAAATTACATTGTCCTTAATGTAATTGAGTTATCCAACGTAGAAATTAAGATAAGAAATTTCTAAAGTGATACACAAAAAAATTAACAAATAAAATAAACAAGAACATAGATGCCTACTGGAATGTACATTCAAGACTCTCCATATATCAACAACCTAAATATCCGGGGATCAACCCATAGCATAATATATACAACCAATGACAACCTCACACTCTCGTTGTAGCAACGTAAAGTTACTGAGACTATCAAAAAGAAAGAGCTACCCCCAAACCTGGTTTTTGCAAAGGATGTATCATTTTGATCAAAAATAACCGAGTCAAAGGGTTCGCTAGGGATGGGAACGGAAACGATCTGGGAGACATGTGCCGGTAAAGAGAAGTCACGAGATGCAAAATAATCTAGTATTACTGGAGAAGCATGCAGTTCTAATCGAAAATTAGGAATCTTCCGAAAAGTTGTGCTAACAATTCTAGGTGTATTAACTTCTCCACTAGGTTTGCAAACCTGTATTAAATCATCATCATAAACATCATCAACCAAGGAATCAATAGGAATATCACAATATGGATGATTAAAAGTAACCTTATAGATAGAGTGTAATGTCACTAAGTCGTTAGAATTAAGCATCATTGTTATTACACTGATATGTCACACCGTCTAAAAGAACGGTGTCCTCAATCCTAAACTCTTCCTTTTGAATAGGAGAATGATCATTAATACGACCAGGAGTAGGACTAAGTACACCATTTTCAGTTGGTATGACAATATCTTTATTCCTATGATCACAACTGTCAAGTTCTTTATCCTCATGGTACTGGGGTTTATACTCATGTGAATAACCACCCATATCGAAATGACGTGGGTTCCAAGTTCCATACCTGAGATGATTATAAGCAAAAATTTCCTTATATCTTGGCCCATACATGTATTTACCAATCGTCATCTCAGATGAAGTCTCCTGAGAAGAAGTCATCATCTTCAAAAAGGTACCTGAAATAAAATTCTAAACATAAACCAAGTCAAATGGAACTAAAAATAGAATAAAAAGACTATACAAAACTAAACCTAAAAATAAAATAAATAAAACCCTAATTTACAAAATCAAAAATACTAATTACAATATTCCACAACCGCTCCCCGGCAGCGGCGCCAAAAATTGATGGTGTTAGAGCACTGCTCGGTCAAACTCGCATGCGTTGCTATCTCAAGCATGTTTGTCAATGTTAGTGACCAAAACTATAAGTCTTGATTTCTAGCCTGTTTATAGATGTCTCGGACTAGGACATAGATAGTGTAGTTGAGCTTAGTTTTCACGGAGTTCATCATTTGAAGACGAAGAACTACTAAGGGGAGCTTGTGGAACTTCTTCGACAAAAGGTATGTGGAGACTTGAACTCATCATATCACTTGGAAAGTATATTTCTACTATCTCCTATATTGAGACATAAGTCGTGTTAAGATATAGTTTCGAGATTCGAGCTGAGCATATCTCCTATATTGAGATTTCGAGCTGAGTATATCTCGCTTACATATTTCTCGAAATATGTGTTGGTAAGCTTTCGCTTCGACCAAGTTCATCTTATATCATGAGAAAATTGCCGAGTAACATCTTACATGGTTTGTGTGATACAATCATTTGATGTAGGCTTAGAATGTTTCGATAATGATTATTTCAAGATCTTGAAAATTGCTTTGATGCTAATAGTGTTTGAAAGCGGCTATTATCATTATAGAAGAATGTTTCAATGATTGAAATAAAGAGTTTAGAATCTTGTAACCATCTTTGGATATAATCATAGTGTGTTCGCACATTAGTGTATAAGTCCAAAACCGGGAAACTAAAGTATGCATACTTGTGTGTATACAAAACGGTTGTAGGAGACTGGGTAAGTATGCGTACAAGTACGCATACTGTCGGAAGTTCTCGTCCGTGAATTTCTGCTGAGTTTAAATACCAAAACTAAACTCATCCGGTTACCTAAAGTACGCGTACTGGCGGAAAGTTCACGTCCGTGAATTTCTGCTGAGTTTGAAAACTAAAACAAACTCAAATCCGGTTACTTAAGAACGCATACCTGTACGCATACTTAATTGTGTTACTTTTCTAAAATCGGATGTACGTGAACCTAAATATTTATCAATAAGGAATGCAATCTTTGAAACCGTGGCTATAATGTTCATGTATCAATTCAAGTGAATCAAACTGATTTTGCTTCAATTGTGTTCTTGTATAATCCATGAGAATATATCAATTGAACAACTCTTTAACTAGTTTCATTTGAGTCATTTGAACTAGTTATGGTTAAGATGAATAAGGTTGATATGAGAGTAATCATATGGCTAACCTCGGTTAACTATTTGTGAACCAACATGGTGTACACGTTTAGGTATACATAAACCTAAATGAGGGTACAAATCATTTGTGTGTAACAAGCTAAGTTCGATCTAACGGTTGAAAGATATTGGCTTGGGAGAATCAGGTTTTTCATCTAACGGTGAATATTGAATGCTTTGTGAAAAGATGAGGGTACCCAAATATACCTCAATCTAAAACTTTTCCTACCTATAAGTCCTTTCTCCGAAAGTGATTGTCTATAGACTAAGTCGAGACAATACAACTAATCGGTTCATACTTCGTGTGATCGTCTATGGATACGAGATCGAGACAATACAACGACGAAGTATGTTTACTTGATAAAAGGTTCGGACTTAACCAAACACAATAAGATTACTTATCAAGTAAATAGGAATTAGCGTTTGTGTATTTTACTTCTAATTATAATAAAAAATAATTATAATTGCGGAAATAGAAAAGTAAAAGACACAGCAAGATTTTATAAACGAGGAAACCGCAAATGCAGAAAAACCCCGGGACCTTGTCCAGAATTGAATACTCTCAGGATTAAGCCGTTGTACAAAATCACACCAACTTCGTATAGTTGAGACCAAGCAACTAAACCTATAGTTCACCTAGTTCCGTCTGTATTCCCACGCCTCCGACCTGTAATAAGCCACGTACTTGGAACAATTCCTTTGGTTCGTATTCCAAACAGTAAAGGAACAACAAATATGTTTGGTAGCAACTCTTTTCAACCAAGTGATGTGAGTTCGACAAAGGCTCTTCTGTTTATCTCAATAAAATCCTTCGTCAGGTTCTTAGATCTATCTTATTATCAACTACCGAAGTAATTGTTAAGATTTTGCAATCAATACTTTTAATCACAAAGAATTGTATTGTTGCCGATTTGCACAACTAATCAATCTAATCTACCACAAGGATAAACCGATTATAGTTGGATCCTCTTTTACCGAAACAAGTATTGTGCACACCAAAGATTATGAATCCCAAATCAGAAATCTTCAAAGTCTTCTTTGTCTTCAAATCTTCTTAGATCTTCAATAAACACCTGCACACAATCAACTTGAATCTCTTGTAATCAATCACGCACAGAACGGAGTCTGTTAACAACGGATTATCACAAGACGTCTTTAGAACTACAAACAGTCTAAAGATCACCGTCGAAACTTCGATCTAGTTTGAGTGAATCTTATATCGAAGAGAATATTCTCAAGCATAAACAAACTAGGTGCAATCAAAGTTCAACCACTGTTAGTCAATCAAATCAATCGAAAACAAAAGATAAACCGCAATTATCTAGTTTCCTACCAAGGTACTAATAGAGCTTCTCAATCCCAAAGAAAACTTTAAACTGAGCGGCCGTAAGAGATTTCGCCTAATTAGGTTACTCTTCTCTCTGAATAGGCGTCTTCACCAGTAACAGCACAACTGAGATAGTTTTTGTTGTACGAAGGATTAGTTTGCTTGAAATGCAAACTTTCATATTTATAGACCAAGGAAGTTCAGACACCAAGGAATTTCCAAAACTGAAAATATCCTCAAGATATGCAATATATTCCAGATTCGGTTTCCATAATTCCTTGAAATGCTTTGTCCAAAAATTGACCGAAAATCTCTTGGAAAATCTCCAACTAGCAAATGCACATTACTAATTTTCATTTTCCAAAAATAAAATTAAAAACCTTAAATAAAAGAATCTCAATTTATTTTATTCGATCCGGGATTTTTTTCCTTTAGCTATTAAGGAATAACTTTGAACAACTAGCAAATGCACATGTTCAAAGTATGTCGACATCCTTACTTTGTAAGTCCTCTTTCATACTTACAACCTTGAAACCGATTTGCCACACTTCCAAACAAGTTTAGAATTGGTTCATCTGACTTTCAAGAACTATGTGATTGATCAAGAACACTCAATCACAAATCATGGGTTTCATAGTTCTACCAAACAAGTTTGGGTTCTACCTCCATGTGAGTACTGTGCATAGTCACACTAGCTTTCCAAAATTTCGGATGACTAGGTACTAGGATCGGTTCCCCACATATATATGGTATCTAACTTGTACTTGAAGCACATGTCCATAGGATCGATTCCCCTTTCCGTAAAAACGTGTTGCACATGTTCATAGGATCGGTTCCCCTTTCTGCTAAAAACTTGTTGCACCTCATACAAGGATCGATTCCCCTTTGTGATGTGTTTCACCTTTACTAGGATCAGTTCCCTTTACCCAGAGTCGGTCATACACAAAATCACAAAATCGATCATACCATCTCAGGTGATTACTTAAGATCGGTTTCACTAATAAAAGTCATACCAATACAAAAGTCAGGCCTTTGTGAATAGTTTTACCAAGAACATAAACAAGTCATGAGCGGTTATACTAATCACACATATTGGTAGTTCAAAAGATATGCAATGAATAACAATACCATAATGCCTGGCGATTTCTCTTTCGATTCACAAAACAAGTTCATGAATTTACTTCCTTAAAACAAATGTAAAACATTGTTTCCTAGGATGAAATCTCCACCTTATAATACATAATCACAGTAGCATTCAAACGATTATGTCGATGTCTTATCTACAAAGTTTAATGGTTAAGCAATAAACCTCATATTGTATTCCTTAATACTATGTCTAACTAGAATTTCATTCATGCTTCGCAGTTTTGTTTTCAATATGCACGACTTGAAAGATACGTTAGGGAATGAAACAGTTCAAGTCAAATATCACTAACCTTAAGTGGAAGGATGATGTTGTTGTTGTAGCTCCTTACTTCTTCACTTCTTCAAGTCTTCGTAATACTTGTAATGTCTCATATCCTAATACTTTCAAGCTAACATATACGAAGTTGACTCTAGTACATAATCAAGCGACTCTTAAAATGAGTTTTGGATCACTAAAATATGATAACCAAACTTGACATACCAACGCTTGGTGGGTTCAACCGAGCTATGCTCTAACACATTGTTACCAAGGTAACTTAGATTGCAAACCCTGATTTGAAAACTATATAAAGGAGAACTCTAGCAACTGGGAAACCTAATCCCCACACCTCCCGTGTTTTACTAGTTGCATAACTAGAGTCGATTCTCCTTTAACCTTGGGTTTCTTCTCGAGACCCTATAGGTTAACGACTTAAAGACTTCATTGGGATTGTGAAGCCAGACCCAACTATTATATTGTAGTTGCGTGATATGATCTTGCTGTATCTATCGTGTTGAGTACAATTGGAATAATTGACTCGAGATTTTATATCTCCGATAGGAAAGATAGAAAAGTAATCACAAACAACTTCGTCTCATCGTTCGTGATTCCACAATATATTCTTTCGCTAGTCGATTAAGATTATTGTGAGGTGATTGATAATTCTAGGCTAATCTTCGAGAATATAAGTCCGGCTTATCGATTGGTTCCTATTCACCTTGATTTATCAAAAGACGGAACAAAAACTCTTGGGTATTTCTGTGGGAGACATATTTATTCAATCCTATAGACTTTTCTGTGTGAGACAAATTTGTCTATCAAGTCTTCGACTTTGGGTCGTAACAACTCTTGGTTGTGGGTGAGATCAACTAAGGGAATCAAGTGCGTAGTATCCTGCTGGGATCAGAGACGTAAGGAGCGCAATCGTACCTTGAATCGGTGTGAGATTGATAGGTTTCAACTACAGTCCAAGTCACGAAGTTAATTGGTAGTAGGCTAGTGTCCAGCGGCTTAATACGGTGTGGTGTTTCAAACTGGACTAGGTCCCGGGGTTTTTCTGCATTTGCGGTTTCCTCGTTAACAAAATTTTGGTGTCTGTGTTATTTCTTTTCCGCATTATATTTTTTTATATAATTGAATATCATAGGTTGTGAGTTAAGATCAATCAATTATAATATCCAACCTTTGGTTGTTGATTTACATTGATTGACACTTGAACATTGGTCTTTGGTACCGTTCAAGTTACTCCTCTTATATTCAATCAGGCTCGCAGATTTCTATTTGCTGATTGCGGATTGAATTAAGAGTTAGAGATATTAAACTCTTTGATACACTTTATTCTAGTTAGAGTCTGACTGTCTAGTTGATTCTCTAGAAAGTATATTGGAGTAAGTCCTCTCAGATTGCCAAACGAATTGTTGGGTGTGGTTGTTAGACCCCCGCATTTTCAGATAGGATTTGGGAAAACCCTATATAAATAATCGCAAACGTAAAGTGTCTAACTAGTAGACAGAGGCAAGTACGGGTCGAACTCACATGGAGCGGTGGAAATAGTGTAATCAATATCTCTATCCGACTAACCAGAAATGGTATTTTTGGATTCTTAGAATTAAGGATTTAAAAAGAACGAAACAAAAGAAAATTAATTAAATGCAATGAGAAAGAGAGTCAGTAACCAGGGTTTACGGATTCCACCACTATTTATAATTCTACACCAAAAAGAACTCAAATTCCCGTTATGTATATATCTCAGTTATATTGCAACACCTATTATTGATATGATTTTCGATCATAAACTCGCATCTCTTAAGTATAGCCCATCAAATTCTCTAAGCATGAGCTATCAAATTATAATGACGAGGGTATTATCGAATTTTTTTTTTATAGAGTCTACAGTTATTATTTGCTTCGTTTATGCATAACCCATCTAATGATTCAACTTAAGCGTGGATTATCAAATACTAACACATAAAATTGTAACCTACATGAATTAATGAACTCAGGCTATTTTTTCTTACAAAGACGGTGGAGCAACAACATATGTTCTAATAGTATCAATAAACATAATCAAAGAATTTACGATTCATTTCTCATAGCCTAACACCATCAATCCCAAATTATTTCATAATGGTCTATGCTTAAAGTAGCTTTCTTCATGAACCCTAATTACAAATTACTTAGCAATACATAGGCATGGAATTTTTAAAACCCATAAAAATAAATTACAAGAAAAAAAAATTAAACCGAATCACCGTTGTCACCCGAAAATCGATCCTATTTTTCTCTCCTTGTTTTATGTGCTCCTGAATCTTCACAGCAGCTTAGTCCCCTCTCCTCTGTTATGTCAGCAAGAGAGAAGAGAACTCCAGGGATGGAACTCCCCCCAAACCAGCCTCCTCTTTGTCCGACTCCTCCCCTTTTTTAAATCACAACCACTCACCTTATTTCTAAAGTGGAAAAATTCCACGACCACATATAGTATTCAAGGTAAGTTTAGATTTTGTTGTATTTGAGTTGATTTTCATTAAATGTTTGAATCTCCATGTCACATCATTTCCTACAGAAAAGTATATGGGAATGCCCTGACTTTCCTTTCTTTTATCCAGTGGGACCAATGAATGGGCAATTCTTCCACTAACTTTTATACGTTCATAATCTTGCATGCAAATCCAAAGCAAATCAATCTTACAACCCATTGCTTCAATTTTCTCCAGATGCTTCATTCCAGAACTCATGAGCCACCGGCTGCACAGCCACCACTATTCATGACTAATCCATCCACATAACGAGCTCCATTATTGCCACTTGACTTCTGATGGGGTTCCACAGTTCACTTGTTTGCTACCGTGAGTAACTCGAATGGCGTTGATATATATAAATACCAGGCCAGCCACACTATTCGGATCCAAATGCCAATTAGTTTTCATTTTAGTCTTTCATTGTACAAGTGATCGGATTAGCTTGTAATTCCTATAAATGACTTAAAACAATGATATTAGCCAAAATATCGAAGCCTATTTTATATAAATATGGGTAAAATGCAGCACCTACGTGCTTATCAGAGACTGCACTATTATACCTGGAAAATTTGATCCCAAGAATCTGTTTAATCTTCCAAAAGTAATCTAGAAAACATTTCCATACATATTAGGAAAAGGTAACGAGATGGGGCATCTGTTTATAAGAAATACATTGATAATTTAAAGTACACCACTCAGTACTAAAGTCAAAACTAGATAAAACTTTCATTAAAAACTCTCAATTGACTATACCAAATGCTTTTGAACATATCAATTTTAATCCTTGAAGAACCTATTTTTCTTTTACTTTTCAAGAATATGAATAAGTTCACGTGCGACCACATTGTTATTAGTTGTCTTGATGGAAATTTTTTTTAATTCAAATGGAAAAATAATTTTTTTCCAAATGCATTTTCATTCCATTAGTTAACAGTTTTGACAAGATTTTATAAGGAGTGTTGCATAAACTTATTGGCTTAAAGTTACTTGGATGCTTACGAAACTTAACCTTTGTTATAAGAAATAAAAAAGTCTCAATCAGTCTGGGATTAAAATTTTTTGTCATAAAGAAAAACATAATATGAGGACCCACCAATTCCCAATTACGTTTTAAAAAACTGACGGGAAACGTGTCAAGTCCTAGAGACTTGTTAGGTTTCATATACTTAACTACTTTTCATATCTCAGCAGAAGTGAGAATAAACAACATACTTAAATTCTGATGTTGAGAAATGACATTAGGTAACAAATTAAAAAGACTCCTCATTAAGAGCAGTAGGGAAAGCAGTAAACATAGACAAAAACTAATACTTCAAAGCCCCAACAATTTGAGGTGGTTTGGTCAAAACCTCATCAGAAGAGATTGTTATTTTTTGATGGAATTAGAAGAGATTGTTAGACAACATATATTGTTTCTTTTTCTTCTTTTAAGAGTTTTACTATGAAAATATTTAGTATATCTTTCTCTAACTCGATTATCACGTATGATTTGTTTTGCCAATTCCTCTTGAGTGGCAATAGAGTGCGACACCGCATGCAGTTTTTTATGGAGCATTTTATGGGATGCTCATTGGACGAGATGAAGCATCACCGCGAACTTGTGTTGTAAACTCAGGGATGCATCACGAGATGTACTTCTTATGAAAGGATGCATCACCTGGCCATGAAGCTTACTCAAGGATGCATCATGGTATATACATGCATCACAAAGCTTTGCTGCTTACTCGAGGATGCACCACCAAGTTGTGTTGCTTACACGAGGATGCATCATGCAGGTGGGACCTTGTGGATGGCTAATATCTCCCAAATTTATGTGCATTGGGTGTTGGCTAAATATGCATTTTGTGTTGGCTAAATATGCATCAAAGAGGAAATGCATCTGACCCTGTACAGCTTACTCAAAGGAAGCATATTTATGTGAATGCATCATTATAATAGGGTGCATACTCGGGGAATCATCTTGATGCTAACACATCATTATGTTGTGTTACTTATGAATACGTTATAATGCTTTGTTTTCATACCCAAGAATGCACCACTATGCATAAGTATCATATTGCTGCATCACTTACTTGGTCTGATATTGCATTTTAAACAGGTGGGACTCGATGGATGTCCAAGTCTTCTCAAATCCCTGTATGTGAAAATGCAAATAAGACTCATAGAGAGAGGATGTGGTGGTTGAAGGTGCATCAAAGTGGAAATGCATCATTACTCCGGTAAAGCGTACCTAAGGATGCATTATGATGCAAAAGCATCATTATGCGTTGCTTATCTTATGACGCATTATGATGTGACAGCTTGATTGATCACTTGGCTTTTGACCTTGTGTCATAGGTTGAAAATTATCAATGGTGCGAATTATACATACACATTGTGTTGGAAGGGTCCCTTGCCTTTTGGTTTTAGTTTTTAATTCTACTCGAATGAACTACGATCATGCTTGGCCGCTTTGCATTACGGAGTTGGGTATGTAAACAACCGCATTAAAGTCCAACATTTTGTAACTCATATTATCCCGTCTTGGTGTGCAAGACAAGATATGATTGTTGTCATATTTGATGAGGTAATTACAGTTTATTTATTGGATGTTCATGCTACCTATCGAGCTATCTCATATTGGCGCGCACCAATTATGAATTGGACATGGTAAGGAAAGGAAGTTAAATCAGATTACGGAAACTACTTGCATCATAAGGATGACCTACAACAAGGATGTCATGTGCCTGGGTGTTGCACCCTTGGAACGAACAAATCAGTGCATATATATAGTTCATTGTCGAAGCGGAATAAGGACGTGGATAATAGGTTAGTAATGACCTATGTGATAGTCCAAGGAATAACCAATATTTGCAAGACAGCGATATATGCGAAATCCTTTGTCAATCCCAGTTATGACTTTGTACATTTAATAGAATAAGGGTATGTTGGAATGGTATGGAGTTGCGATTAGAAAATCATGCTTGTATAGTTGCGATAAAGCGAACCATTGAACATTTTCTTGGAAAGAACAATATCTATTGCTCAAGTGAGTGGTGCAATGCAGAATTTGAGCATGCCGAGCGTGATACTGGATGTAAATTCTTTTTGGTACGTTACATTAAATTTCTACCACTCTAACAATTTTTTATTTAAATGCAATTATTTTGAAAAATAAGATATAGCAACATTCAAATATTTCGGCTTTTTCAAAGCTTTTGAAATTTCTTATCAAGGCATCCCAATTTTTTCATTTTCCAGATTTAATAAATAAATTCTCACTAAAAATTTCTGGATCAGAGATAAAAGTATTGGTCGGACTATTTACGATGGAACCACACTTATGAAGTAAATCAATGCATGATTTTTTAAAAAAAGAAAAATGACCACTGACATTGGATGTTGATTCCAGGGACGGAGGTCGGAGGCAGCCCGAGGAAAGGGTATGCAATTTCCTACCCTGGGCGGCCCAAGTTCTCCGCTATCCTTTATATTTTCAAGCCCAAATACGAGAAATTAAAGAGTTTTGTCTACCCTTGAAATGCCCAACTCCTTTCTCTCATTCTAATATGTACAACTACAAGAAAGAAAAATTTATTTGCCTACTCTCTCTTCAAATTCTAGCTCCGTCACTAATTTATTTAGTTCATAACACTTTTATGCTGGGTTTGGATGTAGAATTTTAAAGGTGAGATTTATGGGTACCGAGTATTTGGTGAAATTTTGTTTCCCTCGGCACATTTGGTTGCCCAAATTTCTGAAATAACGTTTCCCAAGGGAATCACTTTCAGCAAATAAGTTACAAGTTGCAACTTGCAACCAATATTTTTACTGGTCAGTGTTTTTAACTTTTCTTTTTTTTTTTTTTTCCGCGCAAAAGATTAAAATGGTTTTATATGACCATTTGAGCGTGTTCCCAACGGACCCAACCTGCCATGGCTTAGAAGGGAAATGCCGATTAGTTTGAGTGAGACTGTGAGAGAGGAAGAAAAGAGTGAACCCTAAAAAGAGAAAATCGAAATCCTACGTCGCTCGGTTTATCTTTCCATCTCTTCCTCTAATATCTCTCGAAACTCTAAAGATTGTTTCCTCTTTGATTAGTGATAAAATCATCTCAGTTGCTCATTCTCAAGAACTTCAAAATCAGGTAATGTTTTTTCATTTTTTTTTTTTTTTTTGGTTTCTTCTGGCAAGTTGAATTAGTTTTATTCTAACAGTATCTATGTTGGGTTTCGGAAGACTGTGTAATTTTCCTCTGTTCCATTAATGTTTTTGTGAAAGTGCCGAATTGATGTTTGTGAAATTGTCTGTGTCATTTAGTGGATCCCGTATTCAGAGGCAGTTGGGGTTGATACTTGCAAAAACATTAATGGAACAGAGGCAGTTGTCATTTAGAGTACTGGCGAGGTCCACCTAAGTTTAAATGCAGGTAAAACTACTCACCAGCATTACAAATTCTATGTGATGGGCATTGTAATTTCAAGGACTGTAGCCATAAAAATGATTGCTGTTCTAAGTACTACTCCAAACGCATTGACCGACACTACAAATTCAGTGACATGGTCGTACAGGGTCGCTAGCTTCATGGTTGAGTGAACGACCCACTCACTTTGAACTATCTATTTACATATATGCACAGTCACCAACCATGTAAATATCATACATGCAACTAGGGGCCTAAGGCTAACCCCTATGGTCTTCTAATCTAGCAGCTAGATTGGCCATCCACGTCAGCTAGGGCAACCTCGTAAGTCCTATGGTATTGCTAATCTAGCAGCTAGATTAGCAGTCCACGTCATCTGGGACCACTGTCCAGCGTTGTTTGGTTCAGCGTTTTAAATTTCAGCCATCAGGTCAAATTTTGTGATTTTTGTGATCCGTGTGATTTTTGTGATTTTAGTGAGCGTAACTGATTTTGTAGTCTGTCACATTCGTTTGAACTATTTATTTCTGAAGCAAAACCCTTGGAAAATCTCATACCTCAAGTAGCGTTACTTTGGCAGTACTGACGCAACTGATTTTAAGGTGAAGCAAGCTTCTAACTGTTAGGTAATTCCGATGCAAGTGGGCTGAGTGGTACAGTTGTTGTGGCAGGAGATATGGGTAATGCAGTTAATATAGGAGGTGACTTTTTGGGTTTTGTTGTAGTGGTAGTCGATGTGGTGGGTGGAACCGGGTCTCGGTGGGGGATTTGGTGTCTGTAGGTGAATCAAGGGAGGCAGTAAATGCTGCAGGTGTTTCCTTGGCTGATGTAGCTAGCTTGTGGTGGCCAAAAAAACTTGGCATCAGTGATCTTAAGTGCAGTCTTGATTCCTAACTTGGGAGATAATTCGGGCAAAAGTTGATAGTTCAGTTTGTTTTATGTCTTTAATACGTTGTTGTATTAAGAAAAAAACATACTGCCTCATGCTAACTATGGTGTCGTTTTATTATACAGTAGAATATACATGAATAGGTTTAGATATTTTGACTAGGACAGCATTTCATATAATAATGTTTGTGTAAGAGTGAAATGAACCATTTAAGAAGGAGATGTGTGCTTGTTCAAAAAACCCAAAAAGGATAATCATAAACATGCTTACTAAACAGTATTTGATATAAAACATTTTTCTTAAGATAATCAATTATTGGCAAAAAATTGTTTGTTAAAATATAGTACAAAAATGATTATATCAAAATCATTTATCTATTACTCGTAAATTTACCAGCAAAGGCCAAAATACTCGTCAATAAGAACCCTTCTTTTCTTTCAGTTTTTTAGGTTCTAAAAAAGTGCTCTTGCAGGATTTCTGAAGAAGAAATTTAGATATAAAAAGATGGTGTTTGGTCAAGTAGTTATCGGTCCACCAGGTTCAGGCAAGACCACTTATTGCAATGGCATGTCTCAGTTCCTCAGACTCATTGGGAGGTAATTAACTGTTCATTGGAATAAAGGTTACTTTTTTTATTGCATAATTTGAGCTACTTGAAGTTGTGGGTAGAAGAAAACATGTGAGGTTTGGTTGTATAAATGTGCGGGTACATTTTGTTTTGTTATGTTTCTCAAATTTGACGGGAAAGTTGTCAACTTGGCCTTACAGGAAAGTAGCTGTTATCAATTTGGATCCTGCCAATGATGCATTACCGTATCCCAAAGCAGCAGAAACATTTTTATTTTTCTTCTGTGTGTTTTTGCAAAGTTTAGGTTAATTTGATTATTAGGAAGAAGGGTTTAACATTTTTTGTGGTTTAGCATTTCTTGTTACCTTTACATTAAGATATACAGGTACGAGTGCGCTGTTAATATTGAAGACCTCATAAAGCTTAGTGATGTGATGGCTGAGCATTCTCTTGGTCCTAATGGGGGTAAATTCTAATGCTGAGCTGGTTATTTCTTATATTATATGTGGTAGTCGGTTATGTATGAACTAAAGATTTAGAAAGGATTAGAGTTAGTTTCAAGGCTGTATCTAAAGGATAAAAGCCAAGAACATAGCAATCAATACCTGATCAGCGGTTTGCTATGATGTAGTGTTGGTAGAGTTCCATACTTTCGGTGGGCACTTCAAATCTATGACATCAATACCCTTTTTATATGTGATATTAGTACATGACATTTGTTATGCTATTATCAGGTCTTGTATACTGTATGGATTATTTGGAGAAGAACGTGGACTGGTTAGAGTCCAAATTGGCGCCTCTAATAAAAGGTGATTATGTTATGCACTTGCGCTGTACCATTTCCGTAACACAAAATTTAGGATTACAGTTAGCACTTGTGGATTTCTATCAATAAGCAATCTCACTATTTTGGTTAACAGAAATGGTCAAATGTTGTAGATCATTATCTTCTGTTCGACTTCCCCGGCCAAGTGGAGCTCTTTTTCCTTCATTCAAATGCCAAAAACGTTATTGAAAAACTCATAAAGAAGTTGGATGTCATGTATACTAGTAGTAGTTTTTGTGTTTCTCTAATTTTATGCTATTTCTATGCAGTTGACTGCTATCCACTTGGTTGATGCCCATCTATGCAGTGATCCTGGGAAATATGTGAGTGCATTGCTACTCTCGCTGTCAACCATGTTGCATCTAGAACTTCCACACATCAATGTTTTATCTAAGATTGATCTCATCGAGAGCTATGGGAAGCTAGGTCTTGCCTTAACTATCCTTTTCTAATATTAAGTGGAAACCAACTATTTGAATTTTGCATAAGATTTGGATCAATTACATCCACTAATAGTTGCTGTCATTTTTTGCAGCCTTTAACCTTGAGTTTTATACGGATTATCTTATTTACAATACCATCTTGATCAAGACCCTCGATCTGCTAAGTACAGGTGCGATGTTCGTTCCAATTTATTTATGTAACATTTAAGTAGCAAAACATTTGCGATGCTCTCTCCTAAGTTTGTAAGGTGAAGGAGATGACACAATAGGTGCTAGCGTACTATTCAACACTTCTAGACACCAATGAATAATTCCCAGCTTTTGATTTAACGATAATTCATTGCACTCCTTTTAAATTTTTTTTTTTATAATGAACATTTTAGTGTTTTAATTTCTCGAACTAACTTGTTTGTTAAAGATGAGGAAGAAAAATCCTTGTAACTTTTAGCATTGGTTTTTTGAAGTTCTCCTTTTCTGGTTGCAGGAAGCTTACAAAGCAGTTGTGTGAAGTGGTAGAAGACCATAGTCTTGTCAATTTCTCAACCTTAGATATCCAGGCACGACTTTTTTCTCCTGGTTGATCATGTTATCCTTTTGAAGGCTCACCCTTCTCTAATAACTTCTGTCTCACTTCAGGATAAAGCGAGTGTTGGAAATCTTGTGAAACTGATAGACAAGAGCAACGGATATATATTTGCTGGTATAGATGCGAGTGCAGTTGAGTTCAGCAAAATCGCAGTTCGTCCTCTTGATTGGGACTACTATAGGTATCCTTTTTCCTTGCTTTATATTCAAAGAGAAATTGCTGCTTCTATTTTGCTTTTGCTGGTTAGGTGTCAATATGTTGCAAACTAGATTCCCAGGGTTGGTGGTCTTGATAGTCTTACTAATATCTTTTAGGAAATCCTTCCACCTGTGTGTATACTTTCTTTATCTTTCCTTTTCCCGAAAGGATGCCCGTATATTCTACTCAATTCTGAGGCTCTGCTTTGGTGCATCACAAAATTTACATTACTTGCATCTTGAAGTATGCAATCTTTTGTTGGCAATAGGGCCTGCATCGGCTGTCATATTGTTTATATTTGTTAGGAGTCCATGCTTATACTTGTATTCGCATAGTGCGCCATTTGATAGTGTACCTCCATGCCTATTCTGACGTTCTATCTCATGGACAGTCAGTGAAGTACCTTACTTGGGTTGACGTGGAAATTAGATTCACTAAACCAAGTTGGTTTTCTTGTATTGAAAAACCTAGTTCACTAGTAAGTGCTCCATAAATTAGGAAGGAAATGGATACCAGAGCAGTTGCTGTGGTCTTGTTAGTTCTTGGATCTTTCATTTTGCTTCTCTCTTTTGTTGTGCTCCATCTGGTTGAGAATTTAAGACGAAAACTTGGGTCACATTTTCTTAACTAAGCAGATCTTACAACAGCTGCAGTGCAGGAGAAATATATGAAGGATGATGATGTGGATTTCGATGTATAATTGGTGTTATTAATGTCTCCCATTTTCTCTTCTTCCAATGCACAAGGATTGGGTGAGGGATGTGTCCTGGGCAATGTTGGGTGATGGTATTGCAAGTGCTTCACAGGATGAAACTGTTATTATATGAGCTGTTGCAATAGGAGTTCAGCGGAAATGTAAAATTTTTAATTGTAATGCTCCAGTTGGAGAATTTCACAGTCTCTTACTGGTTATATTTTAGCTGTGGCCGATGGTAACAACAATGTTATATTGTGGAAAGAAGCAGTCGATAGAGAATGGCGGCAGGTGACAATAGAGCGCTAATTCCAGTGTATCACAATCGAATTCTCTTGTTAGCTGTATTACTCCCTCCGTTCCTAAATAATAGGCTGGTTACTCTTTGACAGATTTGCTATGTTTGGTTGGTTCGATTTTTAGGTGCAAAAACATAGTTGACAATTCTTTGGCCTTCTATTCCATTTTACTTGGTATAATCTCTCTGTAAGTAAGAGACAACGGACTGTTCGGAATCTTATTCTATCATCCACTTTGCGACTTGCAAGTCCCTGAAGGTCACAAGAGGAATGGCAAACTTTTTACACACTCGATACCCAGTTTTAAGAGTTTAATATTCAAAATTATGCTATAAACGACAGTTTATTGTTTAGATTCCCAGTTTAGTGGATTTCTATTACTTGGGCACCAAGTATGTAAACTCTATAAATAGTCCCTAAACCTTCTCTCTACTTCTTCACCCTATTTTCTGTTTCCTTCTCTATTCACAACAAGACACATGAGGTCTATTTTCTGTTTCCTTCTCTATTCACAACAAGACACATGAGGTGAAACGATTCGCGGAAGAAGAGATGAACCAATCTGCTAGTAGTTTTTGTTCCGTAGACGGTGATGGTGGCGATGAACTTTTAGAGGTATTAAGCAGACTACCTGCGAAGTCACTCATGAGGTTCAAGTGTGTGTGCAAACGTTGGCTATCTATAATAAAAAACGATAAATACTTCATCGACTTGCACTTTAGACGATCAAAAACACGTCCAGTTCTTCTTCTCGATGCCTGTTTATCAAGACGGGAGTACCATTACTTGTCTGTATTCCTAAAACTACCTTCTGAAGTCGGATTGGAAGGAGGAGAAGCAACCTGTCAAAGACACCTTGATCTTGTCATATCACAAAGAGGCTACTACATGTTTCAGGTCAACGGCCTATTTTGTTTCATAGACAAAAAAAGCCTGTTCTGCTCAAATATATAACCCCAGCACCAAGGAAGAAACACCTTGGATCACATCGACAATAAAACAGCAACAAACAGAAAGAAGACAGCAACAAACAGAAAGAGATGCGATAATAAGAGGTGAGATTCTTCGTCTGTACCAGTTTGGATATGATCCCACGACCAAGGAACACAAAGTGATTGCCATTTGGAGTAACGCTTCAGAGGAGGAGGCCTACTATCGTAATGAATGTGTCTGTGAGGTACTGACTGTGGGTAGACAAAACAATTTGTGGAGAAAGATCGATGATGTTCCACCGGCCAAGCCCTCCAACCTCACTAGCTCTGCTTATGCAAATGGTTGTATTTATTGGCTTAAGAGTGACTTTGGCCTTGATGATGGCCTTGAACCAGGTATCGTGGAATTTAACGTTGGGACTGAAAAGTTTAGAGCAATACCACTTCCAAAATTCATCATTGACGATGTTGATGTTCGTGACCCCTGGATGACTGATTTAATGGAATTGGATGGCTGTTTAGCTTTGTTACCTAGGAAGAGTGAGTCTTATGACGATAACTCTGACAGTTACTTGAACAACAACACGACATCTTTGAAGATTTGCGTCCTTAGTAGCGGTAGCCGCAGCAGCAGTATTGACAAATTGGATTGGATGGAATCGACCATCTCACTGCCGTCTTTAGGTTGGGAACCAGAAAATACTAAGTTTGTACCCATTCCAGGAACAGACCTGATTATCGTTGGAAACTCGTACGGATCGTCCTTTTATTATTTCAATTGGAAAAGGAAGAATTTTAGCAGTAACAAGTGCAAAATAACTGGAATCCCCACATTCCTGATGGACCTGATTCACCAGGGAATTCCCCCCTCCGATATGTTTGTCGAGGATCCACCCATCGAGTTCGGGTTCGATACGTTTATTGAAAACCTCTTTCCTGTAAATTAAATTGCCGCGCCTACTCTCTGTGAGGTTCGGGTTTATTTTATTTTTTCTGTATTGATTGAAGAGTTTTTAGTTCGCTCATGCATGAGTATTGTCAGCTTCCACTAATATGTTTTTGTTTCAAAAATACAGATTTTGAGTAACCAAGTAAATTTTGAATCATACCAAAAATTTTAGGGTGCGAAAACGACAGATTATGGCAAACTATTGGATTATCATGCATTGGTTGAAACTTACAGCCACATAATCACGAAAATCCAACCTATTTTCACCACGAAGAACACCGTAGTATATATATTAAAATTTAAATTAATTTGTAAATCATCATAGTTATAAAAAGTACGAGGTTTGTGTCCATGATAGCCAGGGCTATCAGACGGACATCATTTAATGGGGACCCTAATCCGAAGGTCGGGAAGCTCCGGATGGAGTAGTCATTGGATGGCTGGGAAATTACGGGTAATATTAAGTGACTGTGTGTGGGTGAAAAATAAAAGATTCTTTATCAAACATTGAAAGTTACGAAGGAAGAACAAACTGATTATATGTTCATCGGATCCATAAACCTAGCTAGCCATTGACATCACCGAGAAGATTCATTTGGAGTCGAAATTAATCGATCAATCTCCGTAAAGAGAGATTTGTTATCGATATGGAATCGGGATGGGGAATCACAGACAACCAAGACCGTTCGTCCATTCCTCGTACGTTTCCTCATATTAATGTTTTCGATTCTCCTCTAAAAAATTTGTTGTCTTTGATTTTTTTCTTCTTCGTCGATTATTTCTGTGATGTAGTTCCCTTTGTGGATTTTTTTTTCTTCATATTTTTATTCATAGCCAATGTAAAATAATCGGATTGATGCAGCGAAATGATTAGGTATTAAAATTTATTAGTTTTTTTTGTCGTTGTTTGGAAATTGATTGATAAGGTCAAGCATATCTTCTTCTTCCTTCTTCTTCATATTACCAAGCATCTTATCAAGCAGCAATCAATGGAAAATCTTCCAGTTTTCCACTTCACCGTGATACTCTTATCTTCTTACGATCTTTAGGGTTTTTCTTTATCCCTCTAGGTTTGATTAGGGTTTTTAATTGATTGATGCTGAGAAAGGTTGTGAGATGCTGAGAAAAGAGATTCTTTTTTTATAAGATTGTAAGTACTTTGTATCTTAAGTTGACCTATGGAGAACCCAGAGCAGAGATACAACATCTGCTTAGTGTCTGCATTCTTTTATGCACATTTTTTTTGGGGATTTTTTTTCTAAGTTACCGATATTTCAGGGTTCAGCAAGACAAAACTGAAGGTACCACTCTCAAGGTTTTCTTCTTTGTGATCTTCTCCTCCCTTCTTAGTTCCATCATAGTTCTTGAAAACCAGTGAAGCTACGCAGATTTTTTGGCTAAAGAATTGGATCTGAAGACAGTTTGTTGACATTGCAGGTATTATTATTTTTCTTGGATGTTTAAACTTACTATTAATGGTTTTCCACGTTTTATTTCTAAGAAATGTTCCCTGTAATTGTTATTTTTATATTATATTCTTGGATTACACACTACGGGAAAAATAGTGATTAACTACCCCGGAAAACAGTTGTCGTATAATATACGACGACGTTTATCTATAGGTTGCACAAGGGGGGTTTGTAGAAGGTCCTCAATTCTTTGCAACTCTTCAATAATAGTTGTAAACACGGTTGTCGTTCCATTTTCTACCACGTTTGGCTCAGTTGTCAATGTCTTTCGAAATTTCTTTTTTATGCCTAACACAACTCTTACTTTAGTTGTGAAAATAACTCCTACACTACACTTGTTGGGATTGTAGAAAATTAGTTTACAACTATGGTTAGAGTTGTATGTGAATTATTTGACAACTATGCTTATAGTTGTATGTCATTTCTTTGATAACTTTTGTTTGAGTTGTAAGTCGTCAAGTACATGAAAAATACACATTTTTCACAACCTTGTTTAGTGTAGTCATAATCTCTAACACAACATCCTTAAAGGTTGTAATATTTGAAGTAACAACTTCTGTTTTTAGTAGATGAATGTGTAACTACAACATTTGTTACGAGTTGTACATAAAATTATTTTGAAAAAAAAAATTAGAGCCGAAACCTAATGAAACGAAACTTGCATTCATAAATCCAAATGACCATTTATTTAAAAATCAATATTCATTGTACAATGCATAACTTAATTCATCAATTCATTGTACAATTCATAACTTAATTCATCAATGCTGAAATGACCATTTGTGATTGCAAGCTTCAGATCCAATGGTAGAATATCTGTAAAACACAAGTGAAAACTTAATTGAGTATACCAAGATAACAACCAAATTTGGATAGTAAAGAGTTACATAATACATAATGACTCTAAAACAGGCACATGTTGCAAAGTGGCCCAGTAATAAGAAAATGGTATAACACTATAATCTATCTCCCGCACTTAACCGACATAACTACATATTACACCCTAGGCTACAAGAAGTCTAGGTACACTTACTAGGCCTCGTATTCTCAAAAGCTTTAACCATTATGTCAAAGTGTGCGTCATTGTGCTTTAACCTAAACCCCAATAAACATACCCCACCCCCATTTAAACCCATCACCCACATTCATCCATGAATCAACCAATAAAATCACATATAAATCCAACCATTCATAGGTTCTGATCTTTCCAATACTAACTAACGTAACATGCCACCAACCGAGCTAAATAGTGCAAAGTAAAATTACTATAGCTTTATGCATGACTTACATTAAGAACAGTAAGAGATTGATATGCCAAAAACTTGGTGT
Organism: Papaver armeniacum; assembly: GCA_023531295.1. Lineage (NCBI taxonomy): Eukaryota > Viridiplantae > Streptophyta > Magnoliopsida > Ranunculales > Papaveraceae > Papaver > Papaver armeniacum. The sequence goes on from JAJJWW010012088.1 coordinate 123,901, forward strand.
TCGCAACAATCTCCACAATACCTGATATGATGCGATAGTTCAGTGGCAGGAATGAGCATTTCGGCAACACTGACATTATAAGCAGGAACAAATATGACCTACGCAAAGCAAAAAAACGAATTGCGGTGAGTATAGGCCTGTACGCAAGAAGTCTACAGAAAGTAAAAGTTGTATGTTGTATCCAAGCAACTCGGTTGATGGCATGTATGAGTAAGCTCACATTACCTTCAAAAGATCTCATATTTCAAAAATCATGATTTATTGTAGCTCCAACGCCTGCGATGAATTTCACAATCCTTTTAGCTTGTAATTTTAGAAGATTATAATTTTAGACGCTGGTTCTTGAGATCGCAATATCTATTCGAGACGCCTCTGTTTTTCCATTGCCTGCACCATTTCAACATGCTGCTGTAAGACACACCAACATACATATATATCATAAGAATTAAGACCTTTATTCATAAACACACCCCATCAAGTTTAGATAAGACACAACATAAATCAAACCCTGCTCAAGAACCACTTTTCAAGTGACAGAATACTTAATTCTCACCTGAGTAATGGACTTGTTTGCGGCAAGCTCGTCAATATTCTCAATGTTAACTCGAACAGGCTTAACTAGCAAATCGGCAAAGCAATTTTAACCACTTCCTTGGGCCAAGTTTCAGTGTACATCAAAGATCCGGCGGCGAGGAGGTATCTCATTAACAATTTTCCGAATCAGTAGCTCAAAACCCATGTCCAACATCCCGTCCGGCTCATCAAACACAAGGTAGGAAACCCGACGGAGGCTGATTTTCTCATCTCCAGGAGTCAAGATCATTCGGACGTCCCAGAGTCGCAACAACTATATCACATTCGTGTTCAATCTCTAAGTCTGGGACCTTTTGGTGCTCCACCATACCCTCAATCTCTCGTATGTTTCCGCTTCCATTTTTGACCGATCGAAAATCAACAAGTAAACTTCGGTTAGCCAAGCAAACTTAATCAATCTATTCCATATTATTGACCATTTCAAATTAATGAGCTCTTGAACCGATTTAACAAGACCCAATTACAATTAACTTAATAAAATCAAGAAATGAAGATTCTCGAGCAAAGTAATTTCACCTGAAAAAGTGCAGGATTGGCTGTGACGGGTGAAAATCCAAGTTCTCGCATCACACACATACACATAAATTAAAGGTAGCATTTCAACTCAATCTCCGCATCTCCACCGCAATCCATTCATTCATACGGTTCCATTTAATGTCAACTCAATCACCATCTCAAGCTCCAAATAAGATCCAAATCACATATCTTAAATCAAATTTAATAAGAAAAACACATAACAACCGAAAATCAATCTAAAAACCCTAAAAAGAGATTGAAATGATTCGAAGGAGTTTCGAGACCTTCCCGCTTTATCAACGTTAGTGTTGACATCATCTCGAGCAAGCGAATTACAGAGTCGAGATTTCTTATAAGGGAAAATGGTGTTTCTCAAATCAACAAAGAAACTCACATTTCTTCTTTGATTTCTTGAAATCTTACAGACATCAATTCCCTAATTCCATTACTGATTCATCTTGTACAAAGATCAACGAGATCCGATTCTTTCTCGGTTCAAACACAAATTCAATGAAAACCCTAACGAAACATAAAGATGGAAAAATGGTTCAGCTTCAAATTTACAAGATCATTCATTGTTCCCATTTATGTAAAATAACTTCAACTGGTGAAAGTGAGACGAGAACTGTAGGTTATTACCTTCTTGTGAAAGATGGGCTTCGTCTGTCCTCCTGATTGTTTACGGTCATAACGTTCATCCAGTACAATCACCACCATGAGCAACATCTGTAACACAAGTCCCTTCTTGTTCAAAGCTTCACAGCAACACAATCAAACCCTTAAATCTTCACTTCATCTCAAGTTTCAAACCCTTGTTTCTTGAAATCTCACAAACATCAATTTCCCAATTCCATTACAGATTCATCTTCTACAACATCAATGAGAACTGCTTCTTCTATTTTCTCGGTTCAAACAAAAATTCAAGGAAAACCCACTTCATAGATCCATCACAGCAACCAAAAATTCCTTCTTGAAGCATCAATTCTTCCCTCTTTTCTCGATCGAGTAAGCACAAACATTGTCGAATATGAAACAGAGATATTTTTAGATCAGGAGAGGTAGGGAATGATCTAGTAGTGTCTGTTAGAGGTTGTGTTAATACGAGTATGCAATTTGATTCAGAACAATAAGAAAAGGTAAATCCGATGAAAGAAGTTAGGGTTTTGGGGATGAGTTCAAGATGAATTAAAATAGAGAAATCAGCGATGAAATTAAGGGTTTCTACTTGAACTAAAGATAGGGTTTGTGAGGATTCAGTATGAAATCGAAAAGATAATTAGGGATTTGGGAAATCATTAAACTAGGGTTTCGTGGAATTGTTCAGAGAATATGTAGAAGATGAAATTGAGAGTCTTCAGGGAAGATTAGAGATGGGTGTTACTGAAATATAAAGATGGAAGAATTAAGTTTTGTGATGAAGATTTGAATCAATGGAAGCTAACGAAACTTGGGTTAGGGTTTCACGAACTGCAGAGTGCAAGAAAATAGAGCGAGAAGCGAGAAGAGAGTGAAACGAGGAGAATGAGTGGTGGTTTTCTCTCTCCTATAATATAGATAAGGTAAATATTATGATTTGAACCGTAGATAAGGAGGTCATACGGATTGCAAACATTATGAACGGTATAGATTTAAGTTAAGAGTGTCATACGGATCAAGGAAAGTGTGTTTTCTTCGTGCTTTCTCTTTGTGTTAATACGAACTCATGTTTTCGGTTTAATTATCAATCTTCGACATGAAAAAAAATCCCAAAAAAATATTAATAAATTTAGGGCATAGTTATCGACATTCTTATATAAAAAAATCCAAAAAATGTATAAGAATGAATCGGGAAAATGAAAAATGAATTCGATAATTGGTGTGTTTCTTTGTGCTTTCTCTTTGTGTTTTTGTGTTTTCTCTTTGTGCTTCGGGTTTGAATTTCGACTAGTCGCATAGGTCATGAAGTATCTTTAGTTCACACTTGTAAAACTCAGGTTATAAGATTACTAGAGATGGACCAAAAAATTCAGGATGGTTCTGAGTTCAAACTTAGCTGGATACATCATCAAAATCGATAAATATAAAGCTCAGTGTTGATTTGAACTTCAAATGTGGTATAACAACATACAAACTATGAGCCAAGAAGCTTCAGGAGGGTTCAGACTTCAAACTTAGCATGATACATCATCGAAATCGATAAATATGAAGCTCGGTGTTGATTCGAACTTCAAATGTGGTATAACGACATAGAAATTATGAACCAAGAAGCTTCGGGAGGGTTCTGACTTCAAACGTAGAAGGACACATCATCGATAAATATGAAGCTCAGTGTTGATTCGAACTTCAAATGTGGTATAACGACATAGAAATTATGAACCAAGAAGCTTCGGGAGGGTTCTGACTTCAAACATAGAAGGATACATCATTGAAATCGATAAATATGAAGCTCCTGTTGATTCGAACTTCAAATGTGGTATGACGACATACAAATTGTGAACCAAGAAGCTTCGTGAGGGTTTCTGACTTCAAACTTAGAAGGATACATCATTGAAATCGATAAATATGAAGCTCAGTGTCGATTCGAACTTTAAATATGGTATAACGGCATATTGTATGCAAACCCTGGCTCCGAGATCGAAACATGTCCGTGATTGGACTACTCTAAGTCAGAAACTTCGTAAGAACGATGAATACATGCATTTACAGGTAAGATTCCTTCGAAATATTCCCTGAAACCTTAAACAAACCCTATTCTGGCATATTGTATGCGTACATTGGCTCCGAGATCGAAACCTGGTCGGGAGTGGACTACTATAAGTCGGAAACTTGGTAAGAACGATGAATCCATCCATTTACAGGTAAGATTCCTTCGGAATATTCCCCGAAACCTTAAACAAACCATATTCTGGCATATTATACGCATATCCTGGATCCGAGATCGAAACCTGTCCGTGATTGGACTACTCTAAGTCCGAAACTTCATAAGAACGATGAATTCATCCATTTACAGGTAAGATTCCTTCGAAATATTCCCTGAAACCTTAAACAAACCATATTCTGTCATAATGTACGCATATCCTGGCTCCGAGATCGAAACCCGGCCGTGATTGGACTACTCTAAGTCGAAACTTCGTAAGAACGATGAATACATCCATTTACGGGTAAGATTCCTTCGAAATATTCCCCAAACCTTAAACAAACCATATTCGGCATATTGTACGCATATCCTGGCTCCGAGATCGAAACCTGGCCGTGATTGGACTACTCTAAGTCAGAAACTTGGTAAGAACGATGAATACATCCATTTACACGTAAGATTCCTTTGGAATATTCCTTGAAACCTTAAACAAACCCTATTCTGGCATATTGTATGTGTACCTTCGCTCCGAGATCTAAACCTGGTCGGAGGTGGACTACTATAAGTCGGAAACTTGGTAAGAACGATGAATCCATCCATTTACAGGTAAGATTCCTTCGGAATATTCCCTGAAACCTTAAACAAACCATATTCTGGCATATTATACGCATATCCTATCTCCGAGATCGAAACCTGGCCGTGATTGGACTACTCTAAGTCCGAAACTTCATAAGAACGATGAATTCATCCATTTACAGGTAAGATTCCTTCGAAATATTCCCTGAAACCTTAAACAAACCATATTCTGGCATATTGTACGCATATCCTGGCTCCGAGATCGAAACCTGGCCGTGATTGGACTACTCTAAGTCAGAAACTTGGTAAGAACGATGAATACATCCATTTACACGTAAGATTCCTTCGGAATATTCCCTGAAACCTTAAACAAACCCTATTCTGGCATATTGTATGTGTACCTTCGCTCCGAGATCGAAACCTGGTCGGAAGTGGACTATTATAATTCGGAAACTTGGTAAGAACGATGAATACATCCATTTACACGTAAGATTCCTTCGTAATATTCCCCGAAACCTTAAACAAACCATATTCTAGCATAATGTACGCATACCTTGGCTCCGAGATCGAAACCTGGCCGTGATTGGACTACTCTAAGTCAGAAACTTCGTAAGAACGATGAATACATCCATTTACAGGTAAGATTCCTTCGAAATATTCCCCGAAACCTTAAACAAACCATATTCTGGCATAATGTACGCATACTTTGGAATATTCCCTGAAACCTTTAACAAACCATATTCTGGCATAATGTACGCATACCTTGGCTCCGAGATCGAAACCTGACCGTGATTGGACTACTCTAAGTCGAAACTTGGTAAGAACGATGAATACATCCATTTACAGGTAAGATTCCTTGAAATATTCCCCGAAACCTTAAACAAACCATATTCTGGCATAATGTACGCATACCCTGGCTCCGAGATCGAAACTTGGCCGTGATTGGACTACTCTAAGTCCGAAATTTCATAAGAACGAAGAATCCATCCATTTACCGGTAAGATTCCTTTGGAATATTCCACAAAACATTAAACCAACCCTATTCTGGCATATTGTATGCAAACCCTGGCTCCGAGATCGAAACCTGGCCGACAGTGGACTACTATAAGTCGGAAATTTCGTAAGAACGATGAATCCATCCATTTACAAGTAATATTCTTTTGTAATATTCCCGAAACATTAAGCAAACCCTATTCTAGCATATTGTATGCAAACCCCGGCTCCGAGATTGAAACTCGGCCAGAACGGACTAGTATAAGTCCGAGAGTTCGTAAGAACGATGAATACAACCATTTACTGGGTAAGATTCCATGGGAATATTCTCGAAACCTTCAACACACACGAATTCATCAACTTCGAGAAAGAAACTGGCTTCGAGATCGAAACCTGGCCATGAGCGGACTAATATAAGTCTGAAAGTTCGCAAAGACGATGAATCCAACCATTTACGGGTAAGATTCCATGGAATATTCTCAGAAACCTTAAACACACACACAAATTCGTCAACTTTGAGAAAGAAACGCAAAGGGATCGAAACGTGGCCATGAGCGGACTACTATAAGTCTGAAAGTTTGCAAAGACGATGAATCCAACCATTTACGGGTAAGATTGCATGGGAATATTCTCATAAACCTTAAACACATACAAATTCGTCAACTTCGCGAAAGAAACTTGCACCGGGATCAAAACTTGGCCATTAGCGGACTACTATAAGTCTGAAAGTTTTGAAAGACGATGAATCCACTCATTTACGGGTAAGATTCCATGGGAATATTCTTAGCAAAAGTGAATAAAATTTAGCAGAAGTGAGAAAAATTTAGCATAAGTGTTTATACCTCAACGACAACTCTTATAAAGGTTGTCAATAGCGATGAAAAGAAAATTTAGCGAAGTGAGAAAAATTTAGCGAAGTGAGAAGTTTTTTGCGAGAAGTGAATAAAATTTAGCGAAGTGGGAATTTTTTTTGCGAGAAGTGAGAAAAATTTAGCGAGGAAGTGTTTATACCTTTACGACGACTCTTAAGGGGTTGTAGAAGGTCTATTTATCCTTTTTCTTCTTATCTTTTCCATCTCCCATCATAACCATCCATTTACATCATAATCGTCCATTTGTTTCTTTTCCTTAACATGTTTTTTCCTTATCACTTTTTTATAAAAGTAAATGTAAAATATAAGCAGACATGCATGTAAATGTGGAATGGTGGTTGAAATCCAAGTCTTAGACAGAGGAGGTTCAGGTTCGATTCACCTTAGCCTCATTTTTTTTTTTTCAAAGTCAATTTATCATTTTACAACTCTTGTAAAGGTTGTGAATGTTGATTAAAAGAAAAAGCACAAATCTACCAGTATTGTGAATCCGGCAGGATGGTTGACATCTTGTGCTAACACCTAGTAAGCTTGGGTTCGATTCTCTACAAGAACATTTTTCAATTTTTTTTTTCTTATCTTCAACGACTCTTATTAGTGTTGTTTTAAAATCATTCACTACCTTTAGGATATGAGTCGTAAATTCTAAAGGTGGTCACTTCTCTCTGCAACCCTTTTCACACAACAAGTTGTGGTTCTGATTCTCGTCACTACTCTTAGGAACTCGTTGGTCCTAAGAGTTGGACATATTTTACTTTGACAACGCTTTTGTTGGAAAAAGTTGTAAAACATACTACATTTTACAACTTTTAATTTACGAGTTGTCAATCTACAGTTGTAGATTACTAATTTTCCCGTAGTGACATCAATCTTCTTCTATATTTATTTTTATTAGAGTTAAGTGAAATTATTATTTTCGCATAAAACCGATTAGGTTTTAGTTTGGAATGAATTAATGGCAAAATTATCTTCTTCATCATCCTATTTAAAATCTTCCAGTTTCTCACTTTATAACTCTTCTCTTCTTCTAGCTTACTCACAACATAGAAATCGTTGATAAGATTGTTTAAAAATTGTTGAAACCCTTCATCGTCCTCCATGTTTTAGGAAGTTGGAGCATCTATCTCAATTTCATCAAAATTTTACGTCCTGAAGTGGTTTGTATCTCAATTTTTGTCGGCGTTTTCTTGATAAGTTTTGATTTGGGTTTTGTTCAGGGTTTGATTAGAGTTTTTGATTGATTAGAAGAAAGTGAGATGATGAGGAAAGGGTTTTTTTTTCGTTCCAATGTAAGTGATCTGTATCTTTAATTGACCAATGGAGAACCTTGCCCAGAGTGACATAGAGATTCGGCGGTTTTTGAGAATGATTTTGTTAATGGATGATTCATACACTGTATAAAATTTTGATATTGATTATGTTTGTATTCCCTGATCTACCTTCAAAACAGATATGTTTGTTTTCTTAGCTGCAATTTTTTCCTTATAGCATATGTCCAATATTTTTAAAGTTCGAATTATTAAACTCATTCAAAATTATTTCAATTAATTTGGATTATGGATTATTTTATGCGAATAGTATAGCTGAATCGATGGGTGCGATGGGATTTAGTAGACGTCCATTATCATTAATATGGGTTTATGCGGAAAAAGTTAAAGGGAGACAGTGTGGGTCAGTGATGATTGAATAACTTAGGCATTGTGCATATGAGTTCATTATTCAAAGAGGATTAATTCCTTTGTTTGAGTTCTCTTTTCATGAATTTCTGATAAATGGGTTATGTGGTATTCTTCTAGGAAGCGAGATGGATGATGTACGTTGTGGAATTTGTTTAGAGCTTTGGTAATCTGAAGGTGAGGACCCCAAGTCGGGTATATTCTTCTTCATATTTTTTGCACTTTTTGTTATATTTTCAATTATTAGGGTTACCCGGTTAATGAATTGAATGTTAATCTTGCAAATGAAGGTATTGAATTAGTGAATTGAACGTTGAGTTGGGTTAGTTTATTTTTCTCCCTCTAGAAACTATAGTTAGATAAGTTTCGTTAATCTTTCTATTGGTATGAACTATAGTTTTGTGAAGTGTAGTTTATGGAATCCATTCATCATGAGTTTATAACATTTAAAAAATTTAAACGACATGATTGTTGTTTTTCTAGAAACTATAAGAACTATTAATACTGCTAGGTATATAATCAATGGTTGACATGCATATTGTGATAATAATAATGATGTATCGCCAACCCTTTGTAGCAGCTTATGTTTTGATAAAAGTATTATTTTGTTTTCACTATGTAGTGTTGATTTCTTTCTCTGAAAGTTACTTTGTCTGCGTGCTTCACATGTACAGATCTTTAAACCAAACAAAGACTTATGGATGCTCTCGGACTTGAGTGCAGACTAAAAGAGATAAACTTTTTGTATATTCAGGTACCCCTCCAAAAACCTATTAAAGATTGAGGGGAAATGTTATGGGTCGCTTTGTTCACTTACACATCTCTTCTAGCATCATTTGCCATTTAATTCACTTGATCGGTATATGCATTAAGTCACTTGGTCAAATCAATATATGCACTGTAGTAGGGTAGAAGTTAGAAGTTCATATTATTGTGCATGTAACGGAAATAGTAATCAAGAAGCTAAAGAATCATGCAGCTGCTTGGATTCTCCAAGAAGAAACAGAAGAAGAGTTGTTTTTTTTGTTTTTTGAAGCAACAGAGCAAGAGTTGAATCTCTCTTTCCCATCCTACCTTCTAAAGGTGGCTTCAATAGCTGGCACATAAAAAGTTCATAATTATGCACTGTAGTAGGGCAGAAGTTAGAAGTTCATATTATCGTGCATGTAACGGAAATAGTAATCAAGAAGCTAAAGAATCATGCAGCTGCTTGGATTCTCCAAGAAGAAACGGAGAAAGAGTTGTTTTTTTTTTGTTTTTTGAAGCAACAGAGCAAGAGTTGAATCTCTATTTCCCATCCCACCTTCTAAAGGTGGCTTCAATAGCTGGCACATAATTATGCATGGTAAGTTTTTAATTTGGTCATATTACCTTTTCCTTATCATGTTATCCTGTTTTGAATTGTTGAATGACAGCGTTTTCAAGAAGTGAAGCAATGAGATACATCCATATTAGTGGTGTATTATTACTTTAATTTTAGAAAAAAATTGAAATCTAAGGTTTTATAGATTTGGTTTTATTTGATTTGTATCTCTTTGTCCCCTTCTTTAATTAATCTCAATCTGCGTAGATACACGTAGCCAAGTAGTTGCCAAGATTTTCCATTAATTCATAGAAAATTATACAATCTCAGTCTCATTTTTGCGTTGATTTACTTTTGCCTTGGATTTTCCTTGAGCATGATAGCGTACATATCTGCAGGTGAGATTACTTATGCTTTTTTAGCATATTATAAATCTTTCTCATCAATTCATTTATTGTCAGGTTCCTAACAAAAAGAAAAACTTGGGTCGGAGGACAAAGGAAATTATTTTTGTCACTACAACATTGACAAGAACAGAGGTAAATTAGTAAGTAAATATAAAAAGAGTGATTAGTTTATTGTGTAGTTTGAATTTTTTTTTTAACATGAATCTCTTATTGGTTAAGGATCTGATTTGGCTGATATTCAAAAATTTAGTGTTAAATGCTCGATATGCAGTTGGAAATTTCATAGTGGGTAAACTTCTACAGATCCATGTCTTCCCAGAATAATGTTTCCTCTCCTTCGCCAATATCTACGATGGAGGGGTCCCTCAATGGGGTTTATCTAACTTTCAAGAGCTCTACCCTCTACTTTGTCAAAGGTGAAAGGATGTTCATGATTTGTTTCTAAAGATACTGCGTGCCTGCAATTAGTAAGTTGAAGGTAAGTTTGCTCTTTGCTAACCGTTTATCCTATGAATGATATGCGCATTAGGAAATGATACTTACCGTCTTATCTCAAATGGCAGAGCACATGGTTATCAACCATGTTGTTGTAGGTTCGACTCCTACAGATGGCACTTTTATTTAAGTTTGCTAAATCTTACATACTTTTTATGGATATTTCAGCTTTACAATATCCATAGAGAAGAATAATTCGCATCAGCGATCAACATCTATATTGAGTTTTATTTTTATGAATTTCATTTTCTTAAAGAAATTGCGGAGTTGCAAATTGTAGGTAAGCGACGGCATATCTTATTTCTTTCATTTTTTTTTCTCTTCTCTATAATCTACATCATCTATAATCTTTTCTGATTCATATCTATCTATGGAACTTTTTCCTTTCAAAAATCATGAGTTATTTTTCGCAATAAGGAACAAATCTGTGCTAGATGTTAGATCTCACCGATCGTAGGGTGATGGCTACAAAACCTCTAAGAAGTTCCGAGCAACAATTGATTCTTAGTTATATTAGCTAAGGTGTATTTTTGCCATTTCGTCTCTCTATTATTTCTTAGGATATATAATTTGTTCTGCATTTCTAATTAGTAGATCCAAGGAATATTCTCTTTTTTCCTTCTATGGGTAGATTTATTGATACGAAGCTAAGTTAAAATCATGGCTGTCAATCCACTGAATTCTGTGATGTTACTCTTGAATGGTTCTGATCGCTTTATTATTCAATCAATCAACCCAAATATACAAACGGTATTTAGAATGGCTAAAAATTTCTTAGCCGGAATTCAATTATTTCTTTTAATATTTGTGATGTCTATTTGCCATTAATTCTATGGATTTGTTGCTATGAGGAATAAGTATTTGCCAGATGTTAGGTCTCAGTGATCTATAAGAATATGTGAATTTTGTTTTTTATAATTTTACCCTGCTGATATAGACTGTATTTGAGATTTTGATGCAAGAACAAACATTGAACGCTGTAGTGTTAGTTAGGTTTATGCTTTAGTGCTTGGATATCAAATGACACAACCTTTTACATAAAATGGCTGCATGGACCATGGAGTTTGGTATGATAAAATCAGTTTGGCTTCAGAAACATTTAAAAAACAGAAACAAGGTTATGATCACAGTATGGCGTGGTAGTTGTAGTATTTGCCATGTCCAGCTACTTGCATGTTAAATTCAATTTTGGGAAATGGTCAGTAACCTGTATGAACTGTTTTCACTTTGGTGAGTGGGGATAAGGCGGTTCTATAAGTTACAAGCCAGTTGCATCAGGATTCGTAGAAAATATTTTTTCAAGAGATCGACAATATATTCAAGAGAGCAGGGAGTAGCTCCTTCGAAATTCATTGGGTCGAGTGGGATAATTGTGGTACCAGTTTTTGCACTCTGTTAGTAGTATTTTTGCTGTCAGACTGTAATGGAATATGTTCATTGACTTTTCTGAAGTCTCATCTGTATATCAGGGTAATTTTTCATTCCAGTGCTCCCCATCCCATTCACTATAGGGTAATTGTTTTTGTGTATTGTCGGCATGTCGTAGACCCCTCTTGCGTTAGCTCAAATTTTAGCGTTGGATTTCACCCTGAGCATTGGTAGGTGTTGCAATCTTTGTTATGTATAGGTAGTAGATGTTTAAAAGGTTGGTAACCAAGGTAGTTTGAAACGGAGTGGAGGATCCAAAGCATATTCATCGAATGTTTGTAGATTTAATTCTCACAAGAATTTATGTTGCTCATGAGTTTTTTGGGAGATGATTTTGTTCTATAGTGTAAAGACGGATGTTATATATACTCATCGCTGCTGATGTTCTTGGTAATTCTTTCACTTAGATGAACTACTTTTCTCGGCCTTGCAATAATATGTGGTTGTCTTTTCTCTACAGTACAAAAGAAGAGGTCCTCCACTTGCTAAATATCTGTTGCTTAGCTTCCATTTCTCTAATGGTGTCCTATATTCGTTCCGAAGATCTTATTTTTTGGAAACTGTTATATTGAATTTTTTGAATTGGTCAGTGACCTTATACGAACTGTCTTCTCTTTGTTGAGTAGCAGATTTCTTATAAGCGAAGAGATGGGGGTTCTCTAAATTACCGTAAAGTTGCGTCAATTGAGGAGATACTCAAAAGAACAGGGAGTAACTCCTGTATATAACACACTGCCTCGAATGGAATAATCATACTGCAATTCAATTTGAGCCATTGGTTGGTAACTGATTATAGGCGAGGAGAAAATGGTTCCAATAATGTTGGAGCCAATTGCATCGTTTGTTTACTGTATTTGCTGACATATAACGAATGCACACCTTATTGGTTGGATTTCGACTTGGGTATTGAATTATCTTGCAATACTATTTTGCGCAGGAAGGTGATGTGAAGGTTGGTCAAGACAATTGTTCATTATAATAAATTAATCAATCAAAAGCTTATGCGAATTGTTTTCGAAATTCGCAAACTGATCTAGGGGATGTTGAGCTTGCCGGCAAATTTATATAAGAAGGAAAATCAATTAAGATCATGAGCCAATGCAAGATTCATGTAAATCCATGTCTCCAAGCCCATTTCTGGACGATTAATGCAGCGCAGAATTACGCTTTAATTTCAAGTTACGGGAAAATGCATACTCACCGGATTGAAAATCTCATCGTTCTGAATTTTTGTAAACCTTGATTTGACATTGAGGAAAAGTGAATTCTTACAATTTTTCAATCATGTTGTCTAAGGAACCTTGCACCTATAGAAGGTCTCTTTTTTTGAAAGAGAATAGAAGGTCTCTTCAATTGCATGTACTCTAACCTTTGGCAATGCCAAAGAGATTGTATTTATCTTAACGCATCATCTTGGGAGATGAATATCAACCTAATTAACAAGACGTCAGTTTCCTGTCAGTCCGACGTTTTCTATGACCAACAATTGGCGTAGATGCATGCAATTGTGTATTTTGCTACGTGCAACCTTATGTAGAAGGTGAACTATCGAGGCGTGCATTTGTGAGAAGTCCTGGGCGTTCACATGATCCACACAGTCCAAGCCTCATTTGTTCACTTACGCATCTCTTCTAGCATCATTTGCCACTTAATTCACTTGATCGGGATATGCATTAAGTCACTTGGTCAAATCAATATATGCACTGTTTAACAACCCTACTTTCCACATAACCCCGGCCGATGATTACGTAGAGAGTATGTCGTTAAATCCTACTGAAACTGGGGAAACCTCAAAAATTCTGAAATTTAAAGTATTTATTAGAAAAGAAAATTTTACAACTATCTCAGTTTCGATAACACAAAGTTCTAAAGGGAAAATTTATCGGTGACAAGGAATTTAATCTAACTCCGTATTTAAAAAATAAAATAAAAAGAGAAACTACTCGGTAAAACATCCCCACTGCCTCACTAACTATAATCCGGAAGCAATAAATTTTGTAACAAGGAATAAGAGCAGGTATCCATCTTCAGCTAGATATCCCCAAATATCCACCCAAAATTGGAGTCAATCAAGTTCCTTCTCGATCTTTACTAACACCTGAAAAATTATCAACGGGAGTTAAACTCCAAGCAAGTTCACTAAAGTCTTCGAGCCATGACAAATCCAAGAGTTAAACCGAGATATATCTTAATTACTTGTCCTATAAGTATCCACAACAGTAATTTAATAAGAGATGTACCACAATACAACTTTAATCTATCTGTCAACCATTAGGATTTCCGAACAATCGACTCAACTCACCAATGAAATATCAACCCAATAGGTTTAGAATTCCTATATATGCTAAGATTTAACTTAAACTGATCTTATACACCAATAACATGAGACAAACTCCAAACATCCATTTCAGCCACATACGCTTCAGAACGATGTAACTGGACAAACCCCATACATTGCTCATCCAAACATCGAATCAAGCTGCCCATTTTTGGCACACAAAATAAATGGTATAACACTACCTCATACGCCATTTAAGATTCGATTTAAACAACTTAGGTCACATCAAGGACTCGTCTCTGATAGGCTCAGTCCTTTGGCTTGTGCCCACTTGACACTAAATTTTGCCAAATGATACTGTCATTTTAACACAACCCTGCATAAAATTAATGAGTCTGGCAGGTGTTCACATCCTTAGTTCAATCCACCGTCTCTATAAATTCTGACCTTGTAAGTCTGACATTTTAAGACCTACACAAACTATCAACGATCTCATAGCCGCCTGTGACGTATCCTATAAGTAAAACAAGACAGTTAACATTTTGCGATCTAACACGATGATGTGGCGTACTAATAGGCCACTGTTGCAAATCCAATGCCATAAACGCACTCAAATTTACTTTCCTAGGGTGGTCAGTCCATAGTTCTAAACGGATGTACAAATTATAAATCCAAAAGTACATACAAACTCACCAGACTTCCTCCGTCCCGACTGCCATCACAAAGTAATACAACAACATCCACTAGCAAATTCTATCATTCTCAACTACGAACAAAGTATTCAAATGTGTACGAGCCTAATAAAACAACGAATATACAGTTCAAATAAGAAGTGAGAGTCCTACTTAACAAACTTGGCGCTATCAAGTGACATTCACAATATTAAGCAGGCTAGAGCATGAGTAATAATATCACACAGTACCCCATTAATTATCCAAGGAAGTCCCATTATCAAGATTAGTCTAACATACGTACACATCCACCAAAATTTCTTAATCAACATATTATGGTTAGAGTGATCAAAAGATTTGTATGACTACCGATTTAAATTCCCTAAAATGTCAATCATGGATTCATTTTATTTCCGTAACTCCAACAGTGACCAAGGTTCCTAATTAAACATCACGGAAAAACGTGGTGTTACTACAGATACAAAGTAGATTATGAATCAAAGAGACAGATCTACTGCCAATGCCTCTTCCCTGAAATTTTAAGAATGAGTTCATGCTAATATCCATAGTTGGCGACAGTAGTTAAAGTGTATAATCAAACATCACATCAAAGACACAGTTAGCATAAATACAACACAGTTTATACGGCAATATGGATATAAATTTCAGAGGCCTATTTCTATCACAAACTCTTAGATATTTAACTAGAGATCCCAATGTAAATCCAATATATGCCCTAACACAAAGACAAAGCAAACTTGCCTCAACCCATCAGAAGACAACCTCTCCTCCAATTACAAAGAATTTCTTTCGCTGATCGAGCCCTAAGGGAGATAAAACAAGAGAACCATCTTTTAATTAACTAGAACTTGATTGTACCATGAAGAAAATCAATTTAACACTTACCACCACAGATTAATACTTGATGAGCGTTTTCACCAATTATTCTAGTAAATGAACTGCTGCTACTTTGTTAAGATCTCCTTCCTTGAAATTCCTCAAGTTCTCCTTCTAAATATTATCTCAGCCCCACACGATTAGGTATCGGGAGGAAAAGGTCAAAACCTAAGTCTATAACTCCACCAATCCTTTAGGATAAGGCTATTTAAAATACCAAAATTTACTAAGGGCCTTCCTTGCATTTAACAGTGTTTAAGTAAAATTAAAAAAAAACGTTGGAATATTACAGTCTACCCCACTAGGAAACGATCTCGTCCTCGAGATCAGGCTTACCTCATCGATCCAAGAGATCTATCAAGCTCTTCCTTAGGTTATCTATCACTTTCTAAATCGAGCGACAATGAAGTTAAACGACCAGAAATTTCTAAGTAGTCAGCTGGACTAATGAAATCCAAAGAAGATGTTTTCCCTTTCGCCGAGGTTACCTGTGAACAACAAGATCTTGCACAAAGAGCCTCAAAAACACTAATTGGATAAGTACTATTATAAACAAAAGCAACACAAACACAGGAAAGACAGTCAAAGCATATCCTCCAATATCTGGTCCCCTATATCCCTTTAACCATCTGTCTCTTCTACTAAAGTTGGAACAGAAATACCTACACCAAAACGAAAATAATTGACATCGAAACCTAATGTAATGCCATGTCTGTCTAGTTTCCTCAGCAAGAAGGTTTGGTTTACAATAAAAACAAGCAAGCACGAACATCAATTTTCGATTTGAAATCAAGAATGCTATAGTCAAATGGATTACATGTCAGAATTGTTTCTAGTAACAGTTATACCAAAAATTCAAAGTAGTGTTCATTTCTTATAAGTGCTACCACACAAAAACCAATTCAGATACATCTTAACCATTTCCTTGGTATGATGTCTAGGGAGCAGATCCAAGTATTGAAGGGCTACCGAAAACCTCAAACTTGTAATGTGTAACAGATTACAACATAAGATAACCCCTAGGTTCATATCACCAGCTCGTCACTGAAATGTGACACCTACGAGTACACTGGCCAATATTTCAAAGACAAGATATGTTCATCCTCAATCCTTACAGTTACTGGCTTACAATCTTTTTTTTTTTTAAACACAAAATCATAACAATCTTCCTCCACGATGTCCAAGTCACAAATATAGGTATACAACCTTACTTGGAATCCACCATAAGCATCCACAAGATATTCCACGGTGTCCTTTAGGTTTCAAAAAAAAATGTCATTCACTATTATGTCACTATAACAGATAGACCCCATAAAGCCTAACATAAACCCATTTCTTAGCACCGCTAAAGTTATCATCAAGACACTTCTTGTGCTACAACTAGAATCACAAATTTATGCGTTCCCATGTATCTCATCATGTTTTTGTTAGCTATCCTCCTATAAGCCAACATATAATAGCCATCAGCACAAAATTCAAACAATAATTAACCTGATTTGGGTATCCAAACTCTTAGTTATCATAAGAATCTTAAGTTTCAACTCTCGATTTTTGTTATGCAATAACAAGTGGAGCATCTGCATAAATCACTTGATATTTCCTCCCCCCTATATAATCAACCGTAAGTTGCAGAAATAATTTATTATTTAAAAGTCAAACCAAACGTTACTCACTTCTTGGATGATAAACAAGCGTCTAGCTATCGGTTAAAATTTCTGAATGAAATGACAACAACGCGCTAAACCAAGAAAGCATTGAATCCATACACTATGCAGGGATATCCCCGAGCACAACACAATTCCCAAAGAAAACTACCATAAACCTAAATAATGTTGATTTCACTGGGAATAAAATTATAATTGCCCGGCCGTTTCCAAATTTCGGTATATTCGCAACAAGCCAGTTCTCTGCCAAGGTTTGCAGTCCAAAATTTCCATGTATTTTGATACTCTATCTGTACACAAGGATATCCATAATAAAGAAAATTATAAAAATCAGAGATGCCTTAAATATTCCAGTATTTGAAACCAAAAACACGACCGACGCATTCAAAAGCCCCAAACGATATCACCACAAACTCATAAGGACACAGGGTCAAGAAAATGCGCAGTCTCAAGAATGAATGTATTTCTTACACAAAGTTGACCCCAACTTAATCTTAAATCAATCTCCAAAAACCATCTAGCTCATATAATTACTCAAATACGTCATATATGTATACGAATACTTACTTTTACTTCGACCTTATTTAGCCCACTATAATTAATGGAAAATCATACGAGTCATACTTCTTGTTCAAAAACATAAAATCTAGTTCACCAACTGTTGATGGTGGATTTTCATTCAAGGTTAGATTTGTAAAAAACCAGAAAAATCATGCGCTGACATCTTGTAAAAGATAAAGCCATTTATAAGTGTTGGATACTCCCTCACTTAATTCACCAAGAATGGATCATGTAGCAACAATCCCTTCTTGTGAATTTCATATCAGCCTTGTATTTCTGTACCCATTATCGGTGTGGCATGACGGTCGAGTGTTACTCTTCTGAGTAACACGAACCTCCAAGCACTATAATGAAACCATGTACGAAATACCCGTACAGGCTGATTCTCGGTGTGTTATACTAGCCCGAGCCCTCTCGGTGTGTTATACTAGCCCGATTGAGCCCCTCTCGGTGTGTTATACTAGCCCGATTGAGCATCCGGACTTGACTGTATCGGTCTCCGGATATGATTCGATCGCGATCATCCAACTCCACAAGCATGATTGGATGACCACGATCAATTCCATCACCCCCAAGCGGTATGGAATACACACGGCCTTAGCTTGCCAAATATGATCGATCGCGGTCATCCAACTCCACAAGCATGATTGGATGACCACGAGATCAATTCCATCACCCCAAGCAGGTATGGAATACACACGGCCGACCCGCATGGTCGACCATTGGCCTTCGCTTGCCAAGAAACCGTCCATACCAAGCATTATGGGCGGAAAACCCTAAATTAGGGTTTGCGGCATATTACATGTGTCGCAAAACGGTCTCAACCGTCCATCTCCGCAGGCATAGATGGAGGGTGTAGATGTAGACTCAAAGGGCCCGGAGCATGTCGACACAATCACCGTGTGACCGCCTACACACTTGACCAATCGGTCAAAGCCAACCATGGTTGGTTACAACAAAACCGTCCGCCCAAAAGAGCATGGTCGCGCGGCTTTGAAAGCCAAAATTAGGGTTCAAGCCATCACGCGCGTCCATCTTCTCCGGCACGAATGGAGGGTCACAGATTAGATTAGCAGGTCCGGTTATACAAAGCATGACCACCGTGGACCCATCTACCTCCTCTTGCGGTCGGCCAAGGCATATCATGCTGGCCAATCCAAAACGCCCGCTCAAACATGCGTGGTTACACTTCCCAAATTGCAAATCGATCTCGACCACTCAACTTCACCGGACGAATTGGGTGGCTTAGATCGCGTTTTCATGAGACGGTGAGACATGGGCGTGAACATCAGCCCGCCACCTTCACGCCAAGCCAACCGGCCAAGACCAGACCAAGCTAGGTCGTCTTGGAAAACGCGCCGGAAGAGAGCATGGCGCGCGGCTTCTTTGCGGCATCAAACTCTTATCGCAAATCGATCTCAACCACTCAACTTTACCGGTCAAATTGAGTGGCTTAGATTGCGCCTTCTTGGGAAAGTGAAGTATGGACGTGCACACCGGCGTGTTGTCTACACACATGCCCGGTCGGTCCTCTTCAAAACCTTTCCCATGCTTAGTTTCGACCAAGCTAAAGAGTGATGCTTGCGCACCTCTTTAAAAACCCTAATTTCATCAACGGTCGCAGATGAGTGTCTCAAACATCATCTCATCCGTCCGCCTTCACCGACTTGGTTATACAACCACAGTCGGGAGTTATTTGGTTAGTGAGGAGTCATTACCCATCACTTTACCACACCGCAATGCGATACTGCATAAAATACACACGATACTTCACAAGTATCGACTTTACGAATAACGTGAGTTATTCAATTCAGCATTACATGCTATCTTTCGTGGATCCACGATCCACATTCCAGACATCAATCATGTCACAAGGCGGGGGATGCATATTGGGGTATTGGTCGGCGGTTTACGGCGTGCGGCGTGCAACGCGCCATCACAAGAACGTGTTAGGAAGTCATGGACGGTTAGAGATGAACAGGAAAAGTGGGCAAGACTGGTCGTGTGTTACCGACACACAACTCCACTACTCCATCATTCCACTACCTCCACTTCCCACGAGAAACGTGAATGAGGCTCAATGACTTGTATAAATAGGGTCTCCGCCCTATTTCCAACAACGAACAAGGAATAACGGAGAACAATACAAGTTCGGATTGACGAAACCAAGTGTTAATACAAACCGTATTCAAACACTCGGGGCACCTGCTTGCATCAACCGTAAGCTTGCTCATCTTTCTTTGTTACAAGTCATAAGCAAGCCAACACCTTCACAATCTCAACACCTTCTTCGCTTCCCTCCCTAAGATCAACCCCATCTCCTTCACTTTGTGACCGAAACAAGTCCTGGAACGGCCATTTCTTGGTTTAGGTAGGACTTGCCTGATTGATCTCTCGAATCTACAAGCACTCACCGCGCAGTGCATTTGTTGAAGGTTTAGATTCATTCCTCATCCACACCCCAAATTACCAAATTCTGCAAGAGTAGTTTTCACCCATCAACAATTGGCGACCACAGTGGGAGGTTGATCTATCGGTTGCAAAAAATTGAATCCTCAATTTTTCGGTTTTCATCTCGCGATGTATCCTCACCAGGAGACCACAGGTGGTTCAGATATCATGGGAAGTGTAGCCGAATCTTTGGAGGATGTCTTGGCAAATCAAGTGGTATCACCGGAAAGGCAGAGCGAGACATTTCGCCTTTTGAATGATATGGCGGCACAATTACAAGAAGGGTCGACGGGCATCAACTCAGACAGTGCAAGAAACGGCGAATCCTTATCCAGGAGTCACACCTTTACCAGTGGAGATGCAGAAAGAGCGCGCAAACACAGGGGACTCAGGAGAGATGAACAACATGGTCCAGCTCACAACGAAGACTCGAGGCAACTGCGCGAGAGGAAAAGACTTGTCCGGGTACCACAACGTCTACCGGATAAAGAAATGGAGCACTGCGCAGCTTACGGATCCCTCGTTTCGGAAGATTATATCTCAAGACCCTTGTTGTTTGTGAAGAAAAGCTTGAGGAAGGAGAGATCGATCAAGGAACACGTGAGTACGAGAGGATGGGAACGTTCAAATTCGGTCACTCAGCGGTGATATTACAACACCTCCCATCACCAGATCCGGCAGCAATTGCAAATCCCGGCATCTCATCAAGTGTAACACCTTTGGTAGTCACCGAGCAACAACTTCCACTCCTTCATCGGGACGAAGAGCGGAGGGGACTTGATGGAAAAGCGGGAAGTTCTTGTCAAGACTCAAACCGGCCGCAACTCAAAAAGAGGTACTCACTTTCCTAAAAACTTTAAGCGATCGATTTCCACAAGAGCCGCGACGTCCACTTGGAGCCAACAAGGAACGCATGCAACGCACCCGGAGAAGGTACTTCAGCGGCGCGGACCTCTATGTACCTGATCAAAGAAGCGACACCATATATGAGCGGTCTTGTCATGGAGACTCCTACACTGGGGACTGATCCTCACAACGATCCTCCTCAAGTCAATAGTTTCACTACGAACCAGGGACCAGTGGATCAGGAAGCGGCATCTCTAGTAGAAAGCATGTGTGAACTCTTGCACCTCTCGAAGAATCAACGGGCAGGGACGTTTGCTGCAATTAATAAAATAGCTCTGGATGTACACCTAACTCATTCACGTCCAGAAGTCCTAACTGCGTCAGAAACACCTGTAAATAATGCTACATTTACAGAAGACGACATGATGGCGGGGAAGGTCACAACCGGGCCCTACATGCTACCGCACGCATCAAGGGTTCAGAGTTCAGGAGGGCCCTCGTCGACACAGGAGCATCTTCGAATGTGATTACTCTCAAGATTCTCAGGACAGCCAAGGTCAGCCTATGCAAGATTGTACGGCAGCCCACCACAATGATGGACTTCGAGGAAAACCAAACCAGCACATACGGGAGAGACTCCGCGGAAAGAATCGAAAAGTTTCTTTGCATCCCACTCCCCACGTGGGCGTCAATTCGGGAAGAAGACCGGCTTGCATCATTGAGGGCTAGTACCCACGATGCATTTTTTGCCGACGAAGCATTCTTCTCCATCTGTGAAGCCTCGACCCACGTTCACACTAAGAGGGAATGAACTTTTATGGCGAGTCGTGACCGAGAAAAGGAAAACGCAACGAACCACAAGAGCAAGTGTTAGATGCTCCACAAGCTCGCTGCAAGAGGGAACCAACTCCACAACCGATGAGCTCGACGACAAGGAATCTCCTAGGCCTATCTCCATCGGCTCGACCCGTGTAATCATTCATACAATCTCCGATCCAAGCCGGTCGGACAATCTCGAGGTAATTCGGCGTGAGACCGGATGCAACCAGCGGACATGGCATGTTCTTCTCCATGGATGGATGTAGCGGCTATAACCGAGATAAGGATGTACGAGCATGATGCAAGTAAGATATCTTTTGAACTCCTCTCGGAAATTTTTATTATACCATCCGCCATTTGGTTTAAAGAATGCCGGTGCAACGTATCAACGCTCTATCACGTCAATCTTCCATTGGGGCCGATACCTCAAGAGAGCGACCTCAAGAAGATAACGATGTCCACGCGTCATACCGAGAACGATCCGGGCGAGTCACTTTATCGAGCAGGTGGTACATGTCTATCATGCTATGTTGGAGAATCCGCATTTTGGTCATCCTCCTGAGCCTGTTGAACGCTCATCTACAACAACATATGCCCGATAGAAAGAACCGGGCATGCCGAAGAGCCTCATAATGTTCGTAGGGGCATATATCTCGCCAACGGGCGATACAACCTTCAACCTTACGTAGCGGTTCTGAAGCGGCAAGAGGAAAACCACAGGGATACAACATCTGCGCGTCCGTCAACTCCAACTCGAGTACCACATGCACGACTCCCACAATGATGAAGCAATGTCCAAGATATTCTATATCCGGCTCGACAACGACCACTACGAACAAACCATGTAAACCACGCTTGGGGATCGAGGCTCGCATGAAGTTCCTTCGCCTTGATCAAAGACTTCTTCAACACGAGAAAGATGGTCAGTCAAGAATCATGGAATTCGCAAGGGTAAATCGGGCGAAGAGCCGCTCCGCTCAACGCTTCCTCCAGCGAGGCTGCTTCAATGGTCTATCCAAGAGCCGCCTCAATGCTCTCTCCGGGACCCCTGTTCACTTCAGAATCTGCGTCAACACTCTCTCCAGGATCTACCTCAACATTCGCACCGAAGCCACTTTAACATCCTCTCGAGTCGTTTCAACACTCAAGCTACACCAATAATCTGCGCTCCGGTCAAGTTGTCTTTGATGTACTCATTGCTCAACGTGCGTCTCATTCATCCTTCTTGAGGATCCAGCAGAGCATGAAAAAACCTGAAGTCGATAGGAGGAGGGTTATCCTGTGGAACGAATATTTTCATATAGTAGAGAGAGCGCGGTGAACAACTCATCATCAATGTTCGGCATGTATTTGAAGCTGTCAACACTTCCACCAAACATTATCTTCAGAAGATATATCAACGGGAGTTCTTTTCTTTCTACCGCAATGAAATAAAAGACATGAGTTAGAACTTGTATGAAAGCACATGAGAAGTGTAGTCACACACGGCAAGACACAACTCACATCGGAGCACACAATGACCGGTCCAAACATCGTTCAAGTATGTCTGGGTATTGATTTTGATCCGGTATAAGTTTCAAGACCGGTATTGCTCAAGTCTCAAGTCTGGCGCACACAGCAGGGCCGGTTTCAGTCGAAGCACATGGCCGACGTTTGAAGCATGTACACAGTGGACCCACTTTCAACCGAAGCAGACACAACAAGCCCACGTTCGATCAAGCAGGCGCGGTAACCCCACGAACGAAGCATGCGCCAACGATCGGTCGATTAGGCACATCCCCACGATTGAGCAAGCGGCGCAATAGCCCCTCGACCGAAGCGTCATCGCAAGGTCGATCAAGCGAGCAAGACCGACATCATGCTAGGGGAACACTTTCTGGACGTTTCTTGAACGTGACATGCTCGAAGGACAGGACGACCCGTCTCTCCCGGTAACATCTAACTTTGTCTCATAAGTTTTATCTTTAAGCTTGTCACCATCTCATGCCTACCACACAATAGTGTAACCATTATGTGCTAGGCGGGGGACTTAATGTTGATGGTGGATTTTCATTCAAGGTTAGATTTGTAAAAAACCGAGAAAAATCATGCTACCGACATCTTGTAAAAGATAAAGCCATTTATAAGTGTTGGATACTCCCTCACTTAATTCACCAAGAATGGATCATGTAGCAACAATCCCTTCTTGTGAATTTCATATCGACCTTGTATTTCTGTACCCATTATCGGTGTGGCATGACGGCGAGTGTTACTCTTACTGAGTAACACGAACCTCAAGCACTATAATGAAACCATGTACGAAATACCCGTACAGGTGATTCTCGGTGTGTTATACTAGCCCGAGCCCTCTCGGTGTGTTATACTAGCCCGATTGAGCCCCTCTCGGTGTGTTATACTAGCCCGATTGAGCATCCGGACTTGGGATGTATCGGTCTCCGGATATGATCTCGATCGCTTGATCATCCAACTCCACAAGCATGATTGGATGACCACAGATCAATTCCATCACCCCCAAGCAGGTATGGAATACACACGGCCTTAGCTTGCCAAATATGATCTGATCGCAGTCATCCAACTCCACAAGCATGATTGGATGACCACGGATCAATTCCATCACCCCCAAGCAGGTATGGAATACACACGGCCGACCCGCATGGTCGACCATTGGCCTTCGCTTGCCAAGAAACCGTCCATACCAAGCATTATGGGCGGAAAACCCTAAATTAGGGTTTGCGGCATATTACATGTGTCGCAAAACGGTCTCAACCGTCCATCTTCGCAGGCATAGATGGAGGGTGTAGATGTAGACTCAAAGGGCCGGAGCATGTCGACACAATCACCGTGTGACCGCCTACACACTTGACCAATCGGTCAAAGCCAACCATGGTTGGTTACAACAAAACCGTCCGCCCAAAAGAGCATGGTCGCGCGGCTTTGAAAGCCAAAATTAGGGTTCAAGCCATCACGCGCGTCCATCTTCCCCGGCACGAATGGAGGGTCACAGATTAGATTAAGCAGTCCGGTTATACCAAAGCATGACCACCGTGGACCCATCTACCTCCTCTTGCGGTCGGACAAGGCGTATCATGCCCGGCCAATCCAAAACGCCCGCTCAAACATGCGTGGTTACACTTCCCAAATTGCAAATCGATCTCGACCACTCAACTTCACCGGACGGGTGGGTGGCTTAGATCGCGTTTTCATGAGACGGTGAGACATGGGCGTGAACATCAGCCCGCCACCTTCACGCCAAGCCAACCGGCCAAGACCGACCAAGCTAGGTCGTCTTGGAAAACGCGCCGGAAGAGAGCATGGCGCGCGGCTTCTTTGCGGCATCAAACTCTTATCGCAAATCGATCTCAACCACTCAACTTTACCGGTCAAATTGAGTGGCTTAGATTGCGCCTTCTTGGGAAAGTGAAGTATGGACGTGCACACCGGCGTGTTGTCTACACACATGCCCGGTCGGTCCTCTTCAAAACCTTTCCCATGCTTAGTTTCGACCAAGCTAAAGAGTGATGCTTGCGCACCTCTTTAAAAACCCTAATTTCATCAACGGTCGCAGATGAGTGTCTCAAACATCATCTCATCCGTCCGCCTTCACCCGACTTGGTTATACAACCACCGGTCGGGAGTTATTTGGTTAGTGAGGAGTCATTACCCATCACTTTACCACACCGCAATGCATACACTGCATAAAATACACACGATACTTCACAAGTATCGACTTTTCCAATAACGCAGATTATTCAATTCAGCATTACATGCTATCTTTCGTGGATCCACGATCCACATTCCAGACATCAATCATGTCACAAATCGGGGATGCATCTTTGGGGTATTGGTGCGCGGTTTACGGCGTGCGGCGTGCAACGCGCCATCACAAGAACGTGTTAGGAAGTCATGGGACGGTTAGAGATGAACAGGAAAAGTGGGCAAGACTGGTCGTGTGTTACCGACACACAACTCCACTACTCCATCATTCCACTACCTCCACTTCCCACGAGAAACGTGAATGAGGCTCAATGACTTGTATAAATAGGGTCTCCACCCTATTTCCAACAACGAACAAGGAATAACGGAGAACAATACAAGTTCAGACGACAGAAACCAAGTGTTAATACAAACCGTATTCAAACACTCAGGGCCTGCTTGCATCAACCGTAAGCTTGCTCATCTTTGTTACAAGTCATAAGCAAGCCAACACCTTCACAATCTCAACACCTTCTTCGCTTCCCTCCCTAAGATCAACCCCATCTCCTTCACTTTGTGACCGAAACAAGTCTGGAACGGCCATTTCTTGGTTTAGGCCGGACTTGCAGATTGATCTCTCGAATCTACAAGCACTCACCGCGCGAGTGCATTTGTTGAAGGTTTAGATTCATTCCTCATCCACACCCCAAATTACCAAATTCCGCAGGAGTAGTTTTCACCCATCAACAATTGGCGACCACAGTGGGAGGTTGATCTATCGGTTGCAAAAAATTGAATCCTCAATTTTTCGGTTTTCATCTCGCGATGTATCCTCACCGAGGAGACCACGGGTGGTTCGGATATCATGGGAAGTGTAGCGAGAATCTTTGGAGGATGTCTTGGCAAATCAAGCTGGTATCACCAGAAGGCAGAGCGAGACATTTCGCCTTTTGAATGATATGGCAGCACAATTACAAGAAGGGTCGACGGGCATCAACTCAGACAGTGCAAGAAACGGCGAATCCTTATCCAGGAGTCACACCTTTACCAGTGGAGATGCAGAAAGAGCGCGCAAACACAGGGGACTCAGGAGAGATGAACAACATGGTCCAGCTGACAACGAAGACTCGAGGCAACTCCGCAGAGGAAAAGACTTGTCCGGGTACCACAACGTCTACCGGATAAAGAAATGGAGCCTGCAGCTTACGGATCCCTGCTGGAAGATTATATCTCAAGACCCTTGTTGAAAGTTTGTGAAGAAAAGCTTGAGGAAGGAGAGATCGATCAAGGAACACGTGAGTACGAGAGGATGGGAACGTTCAAATTCGGTCACTCAGCGGTGATATTACAACACCTCCCATCACCGAGATCCGGAGCATTTGCAAATCCCGGCATCTCATCAAGTGTAACACCTTTGGTAGTCACCGAGCAACAACTTCCACTCCTTCATCGGGACGAAGAGCCGGAGGGGACTTGATGGAAAAGCGGGAAGTTCTTGTCAAGACTCAAGCGGCCGCAACTCAAAAAGAGGTACTCACTTTCCTAAAAACTTTAAGCGATCGATTTCCACAAGAGCCGCGACGTCCACTGGAGCCAACAAGGAACGCATGCAACGCACCCCGGAGAAGGTACTTGGCGGCGCGGACCTCTATGTACCGATCAAAGAAGCGACACCATATATGAGCGGTCTTGTCATGGAGACTCCTACTTTGGGACTGATCCTCACAACGATCCTCCTCAAGTCAATAGTTTCACTACGAACCTGGGACCAGTGGATCAGGAAGCGGCATCTCTAGTAGAAAGCATGTGTGAACTCTTGCACCTCTCGAAGAATCAACGGGCAGGGACGTTTGCTGCAATTAATAAAATAGCTCCGGATGTACACCTAACTCATTCACGTCCAGAAGTCCTAATCTGCGTCGTAAACACCTGTAAATAATGCTACATTTACGTAAGACGACATGATGGCGGGGAAGGTCACAACCGGGCCCTACATGCTACCGCACGCATCAAGGGTTCGAGTTCGGGAGGGCCCTCGTCGACACAGGAGCATCTTCCAATGTGATTTCTCTCAAGACTCTCAGGACGGCCAAGGTCAGCCTATGCAAGATTGTACGGCAGCCCACCACAATGATGGACTTCGAGGAAAGCCAAACCAGCACATACTGGGAGAGACTCGCGGAAAGAATCGAAAAGTTTCTCGCATCCCACTCCCCACGTGGGCGTCAATTCAGGAAGAAGACCGGCTTGCATCATTGAGGGCTAGTACCCACGATGCATTTTTGCTGACGAAGCATTCTTCTCCATCCTGTGAAGCCTCGACCCACGTTCACACTAAGAGGGAATGAACTTTTATGGCGAGTCGTGACCAAAAAAGGAAAACGCAACGAACCACAAGAGCAAGTGTTAGATGCTCCACAACTCGCTGCAAGAGGGAACCAACTCCACAACTCGATGAGCTCGACGACAAGGAATCTCCTAGGCCTATCTCCATCGGCTCGACCTGTGTAATCATTCATACAATCTCCGATCCAAGCCGGTCGGACAATCTCTGAGGTAATTCAGCGTGAGACCAGATGCAACCAGCGGACATGGCATGTTCTTCTCCATGGATGGATGTAGCGGCTATAACCAGATAAGGATGTACGAGCATGATGCAAGTAAGATATCTTTTCGAACTCCTCTCGGAAATTTTTATTATACCATACTGCCATTTGGTTTAAAGAATGCCGGTGCAACGTATCAACGCTCTATCACGTCAATCTTCCACTGGGGCCGATACCTCAAGAGAGCAGCCTCAAGAAGATAACGATGTCCACGCGTCATACCGAGAACGATCCGGGCGAGTCACTTTATCAGACAGTGGTACATGTCTATCATGCTATGTTGGAGAATCCGCATTTTGGTCATCCTCTGGAGTTGTTGAACGCTCATCTACAACAACATATGCCCTGATAGAAAGAACCAGGCATGCCGAAGAGCCTCATAATGTTCGTAGGGGCATATATCTCGCCAACAGGCGATACAACCTTCAACCTTCTGTAAGCAGTTCCCTGAAGCAGCAAGAGGAAAACCACCGGGATACAACATCCTGCGCGTCCGTCAACTCCAACTCCAGTACCACATGCACGACTCCCACAATGATGAAGCAATGTCCAAGATATTCTATATCTGGCTCGACAACGACCACTACGAACAAACCATGTAAACCACGCTTGGGGACTGAGGCTCAGGCGCATGAAGTTCCTTCGCCTTCGATCAAAGACTTCTTCAACACGAGAAAGATGGTCAGTCAAGAATCATGGAATTCGCAAGGGTAAATCGAATCAAGAGCCGCTCCGCTTCAACGCTTCCTCCGCAGAAGCTGCTTCAATGGTCTATCCAAGAGCCGCCTCAATGCTCTCTCCGGGACCCCCTGTTCACTTGAGAATCCGCTTCAACACTCTCTCCAGGATCTACCTCAACATTCGCACCGAAGCCACTTTAACATCCTCTCGAGTCGTTTCAACACTCAAGCTACACCAATAATCTGCGCTCTCGGTCAAGTTGTCTTTGATGTACTCATTGCTCAACGTGCGTCTCATTCATCCTTCATGAGGATCCAGCAGAGCATGAAAAAACCGAAGTCGATAGGAGGAGGGTTATCTGTGGAACGAATATTTTCATATAGTAGAGAGAGCGCGGTGAACAACTCATCATCAATGTTCGGCATGTATTTGAAGTCATCAACACTTCCACCAAAGATTATCTTCGGAGAAGATATATCAACGGGAGTTCTTTTCTTTCTACCGCAATGAAATAAAAGACATGAGTTAGAACTTGTATGAAAGCACATGAGAAGTGTAGTCACACACGGCAAGACACAACTCACATCGGAGGCACAATGACCGGTCCAAACATCGTTCAAGTATGTCTCGGTATTGATTTCAGTCCGGTATAAGTTTCAAGACCGGTATTGCTCAAGTCTCAAGTCTCGGCGCACACAAAGCAAGGCGGTTTGATCGAAGCACATGGCCGACGTTTGAAGCATGTACACGGTGGACCCACTTTCAACCGAAGCAGACACAACAAGCCCACGTTCGATCAAGCGGCGCAGTAACCCCACGAACGAAGCATGCGCAATGATCGGTCGATTAGGCACATCCCCACGATTGAACGAAGCGGGCGCAATAGCCCCTCGGCCGAAGCGAGTCATCGCAAGGTCGATCGAAGGCGAGCAAGACCGACATCATGCTAGGGGAACACTTTCTGGACGTTTCTTGAACGTGACATGCTCGAAGGACGGGACGACCCGTCTCTCACAGTAACATCTAACTTTGTCTCATAAGTTTTATCTTTAACTGTCACCATCTCATGCCTACCACACAATAGTGTAACCATTATGTGCTAGGCAGGGGACTTAATGTTGATGGTGGATTTTCATTCAAGGTTAGATTTGTAAAAAACCAGAAAAATCATGCGCTGACATCTTGTAAAAGATAAAGCCATTTATAAGTGTTGGATACTCCCTCACTTAATTCACCAAGAATGGATCATGTAGCAACAATCCCTTCTTGTGAATTTCATATCAGCCTTGTATTTCCTGTACCCATTATCAGTGTGGCATGACGACTGAGTGTTACTCTTACAGAGTAACACGAACCTCCAAGCACTATAATGAAACCATGTACGAAATACCCGTACGAGTGATTCTCGGTGTGTTATACTAGCCCGAGCCCTCTCGGTGTGTTATACTAGCCCGATTGAGCCCCTCTCGGTGTGTTATACTAGCCGATTGAGCATCCGGACTTGGCCTGTATCGGTCTCGGATATGATTCGATCATGATCATCCAACTCCACAAGCATGATTGGATGACCCACGGATCAATTCCATCACCCCCAAGCGGGTATGGAATACACACGGCCTTAGCTTGCCAAATATGATCGATCGTGAGTCATCCAACTCCACAAGCATGATTGGATGACCACAGATCAATTCCATCACCCCCAAGCAGGTATGGAATACACACGGCCGACCCGCATGGTCGACCATTGGCCTTCGCTTGCCAAGAAACCGTCCATACCAAGCATTATGGGCGGAAAACCTAAATTAGGGTTTGCGGCATATTACATGTGTCGCAAAACGGTCTCAACCGTCCATCTCATGAGGCATAGATGGAGGGTGTAGATGTAGACTCAAAGGGCCCGGAGCATGTCGACACAATCACCGTGTGACCGCCTACACACTTGACCAATCGGTCAAAGCCAACCATGGTTGGTTACAACAAAACCGTCCGCCCAAAAGAGCATGGTCGCGCGGCTTTGAAAGCCAAAATTAGGGTTCAAGCCATCACGCGCGTCCATCTTCTCCGGCACGAATGGAGGGTCACAGATTAGATTAAGCAGTCCGGTTATACCAAAGCATGACCACCGTGGACCCATCTACCTCCTCTTGCGGTCGGCCAAGGCATATCATGCCTGGCCAATCCAAAACGCCCGCTCAAACATGCGTGGTTACACTTCCCAAATTGCAAATCGATCTCGACCACTCAACTTCACTTAGGACGAATTGGGTGGCTTAGATCGCGTTTTCATGAGACGGTGAGACATGGGCGTGAACATCAGCCCGCCACCTTCACGCCAAGCCAACCGGCCAAGACCGACCAAGCTAGGTCGTCTTGGAAAACGCGCCGGAAGAGAGCATGGCGCGCGGCTTCTTTGCGGCATCAAACTCTTATCGCAAATCGATCTCAACCACTCAACTTTACCGGTCAAATTGAGTGGCTTAGATTGCGCCTTCTTGGGAAAGTGAAGTATGGACGTGCACACCGGCGTGTTGTCTACACACATGCCCGGTCGGTCCTCTTCAAAACCTTTCCCATGCTTAGTTTCGACCAAGCTAAAGAGTGATGCTTGCGCACCTCTTTAAAAACCCTAATTTCATCAACGGTCGCAGATGAGTGTCTCAAACATCATCTCATCCGTCCGCCTTCACCAGCTTGGTTATACAACCCTGGTCAGGAGTTATTTGGTTAGTGAGGAGTCATTACCCATCACTTTACCACACCGCAATGCGCATACTGCATAAAATACACACGATACTTCACAAGTATCGACTTTACGAATAACGCAGATTTATTCAATTCAAGCATTACATGCTATCTTTCGTGGATCCACGATCCACATTCAGACATCAATCATGTCACAAACCAGGGGGATGCATTCGGGGTATTGGTCGGGCGGTTTACGGCGTGCGGCGTGCAACGCGCCATCACAAGAACGTGTTAGGAAGTCATGGACGGTTAGAGATGAACAGGAAAAGTGGGCAAGCAAGGCGGTCGTGTGTTACCGACACACAACTCCACTACTCCATCATTCCACTACCTCCACTTCCGAGAAACGTGAATGAGGCTCAATGACTTGTATAAATAGGGTCTCCACCCTATTTCCAACAACGAACAAGGAATAACGGAGAACAATACAAGTTCGGGACGACGAAACCAAGTGTTAATACAAACCGTATTCAAACACTCGGGGCTGCTTGCATCAACCGTAAGCTTGCTCATCTTTCTGTTACAAGTCATAAGCAAGCCAACACCTTCACAATCTCAACACCTTCTTCGCTTCCCTCCCTAAGATCAACCCCATCTCCTTCACTTTGTGACCGAAACAAGTACGGAACGGCCATTTCTTGGTTTAGGCCGGACTTGCCTGATTGATCTCTCGAATCTACAAGCACTCACCGCGAGTGCATTTGTTGAAGGTTTAGATTCATTCCTCATCCACACCCCAAATTACCAAATTCTGCAGGAGTAGTTTTCACCCATCAACACCAACTTCAGAACTAATTAACCCAAGTATATGAGTCTTTTATTTATTTATTTTTTTCTTGAGTTCTTCCCTTCTTCGTGCAAGGTTAACACCAACAACATGCCTACTTATTTGACAGTTGCACAAGGACTATCGGGACACAACAAAGTTATAGTCATCATTGGCATTGAGAAGGCTCACATCAGATGTCACCTCATGCCCAATAGAATGACTAAGGATACCCTTAATACTCTGTGTAAACAGATACCACGTTGAGAAAAGCAATAGCATTCTTACTTTCACTCAAGAAAACTAAAAATATAAAATACAACATTGATCATTAACAAATATCTCTAGAAACCTTAATGTGCCCCCTGCACAAAATATGTAAAACATAACCCATATATCCTTATACTACATAATTTCAGTCCGAACTCCGAAGAACCGATCCCAAGAAAAGCACAACCCCATACAACACAAAAATGTATGAAACACACACGTTTATTCCTGAATTAGGAAACATATCTTGGTTCTCTAACTAATCTCCTCACGAATGTTATATTGGAAATGTACACATAATCACACTATGTTAAGAACCAACTCACAATACATATAAGCCTGGGAACGTATCCGATTATCTCATATTTCCTTTTAGAAATGAGGTCTAGTTTGCTGGATTTAGAGGCCTATGCAAAGCCTCCCGCTCTGTATTCTCACTTCACAGACACAACTACCATTTACGAACCCATCACGACTTCCTTGCTTACAGAACTATTAACTATCGTGCTCGCGTATAAGCTCGTTAAAAAAAAATAATTTTTTTTAAAGAAAATAGTATATACGTTAAACTAAATGGTAAAAAAAAAATGGACGTAATCACCATCTAAGCATCCAAATAAAATTAAGACCACCCGTTATCCACGACAGTAAGATTAAACGTGATACTACATTTATCAATTACGAGACAAATAGTTTCAACATACTAAACCTCATGACCAAAATTTCAGTCTGCTATATAGTCCAGCATATCAAAGTGTATATAGTAACTTGTGACTAAATTGGACACTGACAGTACTTGATTGACCAACAATTAAGTGTTTTGCTTACCAGAATTCCATCTAAAAGTTTGACTTGGTGGCGAACCTAGTCATACATCAAAAGACTACTTGAATCTAATTTCATCATAACTAAAGTACAAACAAGTCACTGAATATAGGTTCATGCATAAAAAAAAGTCCACAAAATATTCAATCGCCACTTTAATATCTATCCTAGACTAACAAACCCTATCCTAGAGTAATAAACCGAACCAACTTGCAGCTCTACCAAATGGACAAGTACACATTCGAGAGTGCATCCAACCAATGGATATGCTACACGAAAAATGTCCTAAGATCACACCCCAAGTCCTAAAGGTTCTCTAGCCTAAGCTCTGATACCAACTGTAACAACCCTACTTTCCACATAACCCCGGCCGATGATTACGTAGAGAGTATGTCGTTAAATCCTCTTTGAAACCTGGGAAACCTCAAAAATTCTGAAATTCAAAGTATTTATTAGAAAAGAAAATTTTACAACTATCTCAGTTTCGATAACACAAAGTTCTAAAGGGAAAATTTATCGGTGACAAGGAATTTAATCTAACTCCGTATTTAAAAAATAAAATAAAAGAGAAACTACTCGGTAAAACATCCCCACTGCCTCACTAACTATAATCAGGAAGCAATAAATTTTGTAACAAGGAATAAGAGCAGGTATCCATCTTCACTAGATATCCCCAAATATCCACCCAAAATTGGAGTCAATCAAGTTCCTTCTCGATCTTTACTAACACTCCGAAAAATTATCAACGGGAGTTAAACTCCAAGCAAGTTCACTAAAGTCTTGAGCCATGACAAATCCAAGAGTTAAACCGAGATATATCTTAATTAATTGTCCTATAAGTATCCACAACAGTAATTTAATAAGAGATGTACCACAATACAACTTTAATCTGTCAACCATTAGGATTTAGAACAATCGACTCAACTCACCAATGAAATATCAACCCAATAGGTTTAAAATTCCTATATATGCTAGATTTAACTTAAACTGATCTCATACACCAATAACATGAGACAAACTCCAAACATCCATTTCAGCCACATACGCTTCAGAACGATGTAACAGGACAAACCCCATACATTGCTCATCTAAACATCGAATCAAGCTGCCCATTTTTGGCACACAAAATAAATGGTATAACAGGACCTACCTCATACGCCATTTAAGATTCGATTTAAACCACTTAGGTCTAACACATCCAGGACTCGTCTCTGATAGGCTCAGTTCTTGGCTTGTGCCCACTTGACACTAAATTTTTCCAAATGATACTGTCATTTTAATACAACCCTGCATAAAATTAAAGAGTCTGGCAGGTGTTCACATCCTTAGTTCAATCCACTATCTCTATAAATTCTGACCTTGTAAGTCTGACATTTTAAGACCTACACAAACTATCAACGATCTCATAGCCGCCTGTGACGTATCCTATAAGTAAAACAAGACAGTTAACATTTTGCGATCTAACACGATGATGTGGCGTACTAATAGGCCACTGTTGCAAATCCAATGTCATAAACGCACCCAAATTTACTTTCCTAGGGTGGTCAGTCCATAGTTCTAAACGGATGTACAAATTATAAATCCAAAAGTACATACAAACTCACCAGACTTCCTCCGTCCCATGACTGCCATCACAAAGTAATACAACAACATCCACTAGCAAATTCTATCATTCTCAACTACGAACAAAGTATTCAAATGTGTACGAGCCTAATAAAACAACGAATATACAGTTCAAATAAGAAGTGAGAGTCCTACTTAACAAACTTGGCACTATCAAGTGACATTCACAATATTAAGCAGGCTAGAGCACGAGTAATAATATCACACAGTACCCCATTAATTATCCAAGGAAGTCCCATTATCAAGATTAGTCTAACATACGTACACATCCACCAAAATTTCTTAATCAACAGATTATGGTTAGAGTGATCAAAAGATTTGTATGACTACCGATTTAAATTCCATAAAATGTCAATCATGGATTCATTTTATTTCCGTAACTCCAACAGTGACCAAGGTTCCTAATTAAACATCACGGTAAAACGTGGTGTTACTACAGATACAAAGTAGATTATGAATCAAAGAGACAGATCTCTTCGCCAATGCCTCTTCCCGAAATTTTAAGAATGAGTTCATGCTAATATCCATAGTTGCGACAGTAGTTAAAGTGTATAATCAAACATCACAGCAAAGACACAGTTATCATAAATACAACACAGTTTATACGGCAATATGGATATAAATTTCAGAGGCCTATTTCTATCACAAACTCTTAGATATTTAACTAGAGATCCCAATGTAAATCCAAAATATGCCCTAACACAAAGACAAAGCAAACTTGCCTCAACCTATCAGAAGACAACCTCTTCTCCAATTACAAAGAATTTCTTTCGTTGATCGAGCCCTAAGGGAGATAAAACAAGAGAACCATCTTTTAATTAACTAGAACTTGATTGTACCATGAATAAAATAAATTTAACACTGACCACCACAGATTAATACTTGATGAGCATTTTCACCAATTATTCTAGTAAATGAATTGCTGCTACTTTGTTAAGATCTCCTTCCTTGAAATTCCTCAAGTTCTCCTTCTAAATATTATCTCCAGCCCCACACGATTAGGTATCAGGAGGAAAAGGTCAAAACCTAAGTCTATAACTCCACCAATCCTTTAGGATAAAGCTATTTAAAATACCAAAATTTACTAAGGGCCTTCCTTGCATTTAACAGTGTTTAAGTAAAATTAAAAAAAAAAAACGTTGGAATATTACACACTGTAGTAGGGCAGAAGTTAGAAGTTCATATTATTGTGCATGTAACATAAATAGTAATCAAGAAGCTAAAGAATCATGCAGCTGCTTGGATTCTCCAAGAATAAATAGAGAAAGAGTTGTTTTTTTTGTTTTTTGAAGCAACAGAGCAAGAGTTGAATCTCTGTTTCCCATCCGACCTTCTAAAGGTGGCTTCAATAGCTGACACATAAAAATTTCATAATTATGCACTTTGTAGTAGGGCAGAAGTTAGAAGTTCATATTATTGTGCATGTAACGAAAATAGTAATCAAGAAGCTAAAGAATCATGCAGCTGCTTGGATTCTCCAAGAAGAAACAGAGAAAGAGTTGTTTTTTTTGTTTTTTGAAGCAACAGAGCAAGAGTTGAATCTCTATTTCCCATCACACCTTCTAAAGGTGGCTTCAATAGCTGGCACATAATTATGCATGGTGAGTTTTTAATTTGGTCCTATTACCTTTTCCTTATCATGTTATCCTGTTTTGAATTGTTGAATGACAGCGTGTTCAAGAAGTGAAGCAATAAGATACATCCATATTAGTGGTGTATTATTACTTTAATTTTAGAAAAAATTGAAATCTAAGGTTTTATAGATTTGGTTTTATTTGATTTGTATCTCTTTGTCCCTTTCTTTAATTAATCTCAATCTGCGTAGATACACGTAGACAAGTAGTTGCCAAGATTTTCCATTAATTCATAGAAAATTATACAATCTCAGTCTCATTTTTGCGTTGATTTACTTTTGCCTTGGATTTTCCTTGAGCATGATAGAGTACATATCTGCAGGTGAGATTACTTATGTTTTTTTAGCATATTATAAATCTTTCTCATCAATTCATTCATTGTCAGGTTCCTAACAAAAATAAAAACTTGGGTCGGGGGACAAAGGAAATTATTTTTTTCACTACAACATTGACAGGAACAAAGGTAATTAGTAAGTAAATATAAAAGAGTGATTAGTTTATTGTGTAGTTTGAAATTTTTTAGCATGAATCTCTTATTGGTTAAGGATCTGATTTGGTTGATATTCAAAAATTTAGTGTTAAATGCTCGATATGCAGTTGGAAATTTCATAGTGGGTAAACTTCTACAGATCCATGTCTTCCCAGAATAATGTTTCCTCTCCTTCGCCAATATCTACGATGGAGGGGTCCCTCAATGGGGTTTATCTAACTTTCAAGAGCTCTACCCTCTACTTTGTCAAAGGTGAAAGGATGTTCATGATTTTTTTCTAAAGATACTGCGTGCCTGCAATTAGTAAGTTGAAGGTAAGTTTGCTCTTTGCTAACTGTTTATCCAATGAATGATATGCGCATTAGGAAATGATACTTACCGTCTTAGCTCAAATGGCAGAGCACATGATTATCAACCATGTTGTTGTGGGTTCGACTCCTACAGATGGCACTTTTATTTAAGTTTGCTAAATCTTACATACTTTTTATGGATATTTCAGCTTTACAATATCCATAGAGAAAAATAATCCGCATCAGCGATCAACATCTATATTGAGTCTTATTTTTATGAATTTAATTTTCTTAAAGAAATTGCGGAGTTGCAAATTGTAGGTAAGCGACGACATATCTTATTTCTTTCGTCTTTTTTTTCTCTTCTCTATAATCTACATCATCTATAATCTTTTCTGATTCATATCTATCTATGGAACTTTTTCCTTTCAAAAATCATGAGTTATTTTTCGCAATAAGGAACAAATCTGTAACACCCCGTGTTTTTAGCATGGCGCATGCTAAAAGATGCGCCATTTGCTTGTGATGAAGCTTCATCCAAAGCTTCCGCAGCGTGAAAAAGGTGGATTGGGTTAAGGCCAATACCGCGCCAAAAATGGCGTATTATGTTTGGCATTTGGCCAAGGGCCAATGTTGCATCATCATGATGCATTAGGCCAGTTGGGTAGGTGGGCTCGATCTTACAGCGAAATCATTGTGCAATAAACGAAACATTCGAGAAGATAGGGTGGTGCGCAATCATTGTACGCAATCGTTGTGTGTAATCATTGTGCAACAGACAGAACAAGTGGTGCACAATCATTGTGCGGCAGACGGAACGAGTGGTGCACAATCATTGTGCAACAGAACGGAGACTCGACAATCATTGCCGGTCCTTCAGAATTATATGGCAACGGCCATGAATAGTGAAGCAAGCATGTCAATATGCTCCCCTTTCCATACTTGTAGAAATTCCATTAAGACATATATAGGGAGGGGTAGTTGGTTGAAGGTGCATATGCGGACTATGTACCAAGTAAGCTTCATAGCTTAGCCGGAAGAGTATAAATGATGCCTAAGTCTCATTTATAGTTGCGTAGCCTTTCGAAGAGGGTATTTGATGCGTTGGCATCACTATGCCACGGCGCGGACCCGATGATGCATAATCATTATGCATCTTGGCGGAATGGCCTATACGGACCAGGCCATTACCGTTTTTGCTAGGCCACAACCTTGCAAACGATTTGGTTTAAGTTTCTGTCCCTTCGAGGATGAACTACGGTCTGTGCTTGATCCCTTTAGAGTAGGGAAGGGTACGTAGGCAGCCGCAATGAGTTGCAGCATTGCCGGTCCAGCACGTTGGCCCCTCATATCATCTAAGCTCGGTAGCTCGACGCAAGAGATGATTGTGGCCAGACTTGATGAGGCTTAGTTGCATGCCAGTAAGTGGATGCTCGTACTTCCTATCAAGTTATAAAGAAATGGTAAGCGAGGTAACGTGGGAAATGGCAAAGGGCTTGGTGTGGCCTACGCTAAAGTCTAAGGCTTATGCCTGGACAAGACACGGCAATGTGACGGTTGCTCAGCTAGCTAGAAAATTCATTTATGAATTCCCTACGTAAAGGTAAAGCCAGAGACGCATGAAAAATGCATTGGAATTGGCCTTATGGCCTTAAACCCTTCTGCGGGACAAGGGTAAGTTGGAACAGTGTGGAAGCTAAGTTAGCTGCGTCATGCTCCACGAGCATGCTTGCAAGGGCAATTGGACGTGCATTTGACTAGCTTTGAGGCCCGGATCGTAGCTTCATCATGGCGCATCGGGGAGATTACGGCCTGCGGGGGCAACGCGCCAAAGGCGTAATTTTCCGGTCCGTCACAGATGGTATCAGAGCAAGTTCCGAGAAAACTCTAGGGACTTGTGCGGAGTGGACTCATTGGCGAGTATTTTCCTTGATGGAAACTTAAAGTTGGAGAGTAGGCCAATTTCTGCGCGGGGAAAGAGTTTGTAGCCGCTTTGAGTCGATTACATTGCGAATCGAGTTGAGCTTGTATAAGTCTTTGTGAGTTTGCCGGGCCTCGTGGCACCCCGCTTACGAGCATCCGGAAGACCGTCTGGGACGGTGGGTAGACAATGGGACCGATCATCCTCACACGTTGGCACCGGCCAACGGTGTGCGTTGTCGAGCCCGGCTAGCATCCCACTTACGAGTGGCAACCGGTAAATCCGTCGGGGACGGTGGCTTGCAT
Source organism: Papaver armeniacum (assembly GCA_023531295.1). Taxonomy (NCBI): domain Eukaryota; kingdom Viridiplantae; phylum Streptophyta; class Magnoliopsida; order Ranunculales; family Papaveraceae; genus Papaver; species Papaver armeniacum. The sequence goes on from JAJJWW010012088.1 coordinate 163,633, forward strand.
CCAACTGCACGGCATTAGAGATTGGTCCTCACGGTGTTGCGTTGAGTTTTCCTTGTCATTTCGATGACATCTTTCAACCTTGTGAACCTTAGGGACTTCGAGTGCGTAGTATGGGATGCGCATTCGGGATACCTTGTCGAGATATCCTCTTGGCAGCCAATTGCGATTCTTGTTTTGTTGTGGGCACTTTTTGGATTCTGGGCAGGTGGTATGGGACATGTGCTCAGAAGGTCTAAATTGTTGTTCATGACAACTTGAAGAAACCCGTGATTTCTGAGCATCTGTTATGGGACTTTTGCTCATGAAATCCAACTCGAAGAGATTGTCCACAATAGCTTTGGTTTTGAATTTCGGGGACGAAATTCTTTGAAGGGTGTGATAGTGTAACACCCCGTGTTTTTAGCATGGCGCATGCTAAAAGATGCGCCATTTGCTTGTGATGAAGCTCATCCAAAGCTTCCGCAGCGTGAAAAGGTGGATTGGGTTAAGGCCAATACCGCGCCAAAAATGGCGTATTATGTTTGGCATTTGGCCAGGGCCAATGTTGCATCATCATGATGCATTAGGCCATTGGGTAGGTGGGCTCGATCTTACAGCGAAATCAGTGTGCAATAAACGAAACATTCAAGACCGGGTGGTGCGCAATCATTGTACGCAATCGTTGTGTGTAATCATTGTGCAAAGACGAGAACAAGTGGTGCACAATCATTGTGCGGCGAGACGGAGCGAGTGGTGCACAATCATTGTGCAAGCAACGGAGACTCGACAATCATTGCCGGTCCTTGAAATATATGGCAACGGCCATGAATAGTGAAGCAAGCATGTCAATATGCTCCCCTTTCCATACTTGTAGAAATTCCATTAAGACATATATAGGGAGGGTAGTTGGTTGAAGGTGCATATGCGGACTATGTACCAAGTAAGCTTCATAGCTTAGTTTAGGAAGAGTATAAATGATGCCTAAGTCTCATTTATAGTTGCGTAGCCTTTCGAAGAGGGTATTTGATGCGTTGGCATCACTATGCCACGGCGCGGACCCGATGATGCATAATCATTATGCATCTTGGCGGAATGGCCTATACGGACCAGGCCATTACCGTTTTTGCTAGGCCACGCCCTTGCAAACGATTTGGTTTAAGTTTTGTCCCTTCGAGGATGAACTACGGTGCGTGCTTGATCCCTTTAGAGTAGGGAAGGGTACGTAGGCAGCCGCAAATGAGTTGCAAAGCATTGCCGGTCAAAGACGTTGGCCCCTCATATCATCTAAGCTCGGTAGCTCGACGCAATAGATGATTGTGGCCAGACTTGATGAGGCTTAGTTGCATGCCAGTAAGTGGATGCTCGTACTTCCTATCAAGTTATAAAGAAATGGTAAGCGAGGTAACGTGGGAAATGGCAAGGGCTTGGTGTGGCCTACGCTAAAGTCTAAGGCTTATGCTGGACAAGACACGGCAATGTGACGGTTTTTCGGCTAGCTAGGAAATTCATTTATGAATTCCCTACGTAAAGGTAAAGCCAGAGACGCATGAAAAATGCATTGGCATTGGCCTTATGGCCTTAAACCCTTACGGGACAAGGGTAAGTTGGAACAGTGTGGAAGCTAAGTTAGGCTGCGTCATGCTCCACGAGCATGCTTGCAAGGGCAATTGGACGTGCATTTGCCTAGCTTTGAGGCCCGGATCGTAGCTTCATCATGACGCACCGGGGAGATTACGGCCTGCGGGGCAACGCGCCAAAGGCGTAATTTTCCGGTCCGTCACAAAATCTGTGCTAGATGTTAGATCTCACCGATCGTAGGGTGATGGCTACAAAACCTCTAAGAAGTTCTGAGAAACAATTGATTCTTAGTTATATTAGCTAAGGTGTATTTTTGCTATTTCGTCTCTCTATTATTTCTTAGGATATATAATTTGGTCTGCATTTCTAATTGGTAGATCCAAGGAATATTCTCTTTTTTTCCTTCTATGGGTAGATTGATTGATACGAAGCTAAGTTAAAATCATGGCTGTCAATCCTTGAATTCTGTGATGTTACTCTTGAATGGTTCTGATCGCTTTATTATTCAATCAATCAACCCAAATATACAAACGGTATTTAGAATGGCTAAAAATTTCTTAGCCGGAATTCAATTATTTCGTTTAATATTTGTGATGTCTATTTGCCATTAATTCTATGGATTTGTTGCTATGAGGAATAAGTATTTGCCAGATGTTAGGTCTCAGTGATCTATAAGAATATGTGAATTTTTTTTTATATAATTTTACCCTGCTGATATAGACTGTATTTGAGATTTTGATGCAAGAACAAACATTGAACGATGTAGTGTTAGTTAGGTTTATGCTTTAGTGCTTGGATATCAAATGACACAACCTTTTACATAAAATGGCTGCATGGACCATGGAGTTTGGTATGATAAAATTAGTTTGGCTTCAGAAACATTTAAATAACAGAAACAAGGTTATGATCACAGTATGGCGTGGTAGTTTTAGTATTTGCCATGTCCAGCTACTTGCATGTTAAATTCAATTTTGGGAAATGGTCAGTAACCTGTTGTTTATGGGTGAAAATCGTTTCTGCTGGTTTCGGTAATTTTGGTGGGTGAGTGAGAAACTGATTCAAACCCTAAACAAATGTGCTGCACGTGAGCACTTTATAGGTTCGAGAGATCGATTTGTACAAGTCCGGCCTAAACCAAGAAATGGCCGTTCCAGGACTTGCTTCGGTCACAAAGTGGAGGAGAAGGGTTGATTTGGGGAGGGAAGCAAAGAAAGGTGTTGAGGAGAGTATTATCTCGACTTGTATCAGAAAGTGAAAGCTTAGGAAGCTTGCAAGAGATGGAAGCTTTTGAGAGAGCTTGCAAAGTTGCCTTTATGAGAGTGTAAGTGTAGTATATTTCTCCTGACCGAGACTTGTTGTCTGGTGGAAATAGGTAAGACCTATTTATACAAGTCGAGATTGAAACATACCCTGGCCTCATGAAGGAAGAGAGTAAAGGGTGAAATAATGGGAGGAGGTGGTAACCGCATGGTTTAATGGGCGAAAACGTTTTTCACCATTATTTCCTCTTTTATTTGACCGCTTTATTCTTTTTCACGCTTTCTTAATGTGAGCGTAGTGTACGCCGCATCTTTGTGACCGCCAAACCAAAACCCTAAAGAAGCATCCCCGGTTTGTGTCGATGTCTCGAGTGTTGGTTGCATCTTGAGTGCAAGAGGCGCTGCTAGTGGCGCGTGTGGCATGTGCCAATGGCATGTGCGGAATGCCTTGGTGGTAAGTTGCACGGTTTGCAAGTTAGGTTACCGGCGTGTGGGTTTGGCATGTGCCAATGGCATGTGCGGAATGCCTTGGTGGTAGGTTGCACGGTTTGCAAGTTAGGCTACCAGCGTGTATGTTTGGCATGTGCCAATGGCATGTGCGGAATGCCTTGGTGGTAGGTTGCACGGTTTGCAAGTTAGGCTACCAGCGTGTGGGTTTGGCATGTGCCAATGGCATGTGCGGAATTCCTTGGTGGTAGGTTGCACGGTTTGTAAGTTAGGCTACCAGGGTGTGTGTTTGGCATGTGCCAATGGCATGTGCGGAATGCCTTGGTGGTAGGTTGCACGGTTTGCAAGTTAGGCTACCATCGTGTGTGTTTGGCATGTGCCAATGGCATGTGCGGAATGCCTTGGTGGTAGGTTGCACGGTTTGCAAGTTAGGCTACCAGCGTGTGTGTTTGGCATGTGCGGCCATGTTGACCTAGTTGCAAGTCTTGCAAACCTAGGGCGCTATGTTTGGCGTGGGCCAAAGGCATAGCGGCTTGGGAGTATGGCTTGCGACACGTGTTGGCATGTGCCAATGGCACGTGCGGCCATGTTGACCTAGTTGCAAGTCTTGCAAGCCTAGGGCGCGATAGCGGCTTGGAAATATGGCTTGCGGCACGTGTTGGCATGTGCCAATGGCCCGTGCGGCCATGTTGACCTAGTTGCAAGTCTTGCAAACCTAGGGCGCTATGTTTGGCGTGGAAATATGGCTTGAGGCACGTGTTGGCATGTGACAATGGCACGTGCGGCCATGTTGACCTAGTTGCAAGTCTTGCAAACCTAGGGCGCTATGTTTGGCGTGGGCCAAAGGCATAGCGGCTTGGAAGTATGGCTCGCGACACGTGTTGGCATGTGTCAATGGCACGTGCGGCCATGTTGACCTAGTTGCAAGTCTTGCAAGCCTAGGGCGCGATAGCGGCTTGGAAATATGGCTTGCGACACGTGTTGGCATGTGCCAATGGCACGTGCGGCCATGTTGACCTAGTTGCAAGTTTTGCAAGCCTAGGGCGCGATGTTTGGCGAGGGCCAAAGGCATAGCGGCTTGGAAGTATGGCTTGCGGCACGTGTTGGCATGTGCCAATGGCACGTGCGGCCATGTTGACCTAGTTGCAAGTCTTGCAAGCCTAGGGCGCGATAGCGGCTTGGAAATATGGCTTGCGGCACGTGTTGGCATGTGCCAATGGCACGTGCGGCCATGTTGACCTAGTTGCAAGTTTTGCAAGCCTAGGGGCGCGATGTTTGGCGTGGGCCAAAGGCATAGCGGCTTGGAAGTATGGCTTGCGGCACGTGTTGGCATGTGCCAATGGCACGTGCGGCCATGTTGACCTAGTTGCAAGTTTTGCAAGCCTAGGGGCGCGATGTTTGGCGTGGGCCAAAGGCATAGCGGCTTGGAAGTATGGCTTGCGGCACGTGTTGGCATGTGCCAATGGCAAGTGCGGCCATGTTGACCTAGTTGCAAGTCTTGCAAGCCTAGGGCGCGATGTTTGGCGTGGGCCAAAGGTATAGCGGCTTGGAAGTATGGCTTGCGGCACGTGTTGGCATGTGCCAATGGCACGTGCGGCCATGTTGACCTAGTTGCAAGTTTTGCAAGCCTAGGGCGCGATGTTTGGCGTGGGCCAAAGGCATAGCGGCTTGGAAGTATGGCTTGCGGCACGTGTTGGCATGTGCCAATGGCACGTGCGGCCATGTTGACCTAGTTGCAAGTCTCGCAAGCCTAGGGCGCGATGTTTGGCGTGGGCCAAAGGCATAGCGGCTTGGAAGTATGGCTTGCGGCACGTGTTGGCATGTGCCAATGGCACGTGCGGCCATGTTGACCTAGTTGCAAGTCTTGCAAGCCTAGGGCGCGATGTTTGGCGTGGGCCAAAGGCATAGCGGCTTGGAAGTATGGCTTGCGGCACGTGTTGGCATGTGCCAATGGCACGTGCGGCCATGTTGACCTAGTTGCAAGTCTTGCAAGCCTAGGGCGCTATATTTGGCGTGTGCCAATGGCATAGCGACTTGGAAATATGGCTTGGTTTGGCATTGTTGCCAATGATGCGCAGTATGCGGCTTGGGTTGGCATTGCTGCCATGGTGCGCAGAGTGCGGCTTGGTTTGGCATTGCTGCCATGGTGCGCAGAGTGCGGCTTGGTTTGGCATTGTTGCCAATGATGCGCAGTATGCGGCTTGGTTTGGCATTGTTGCCATGGTGCGCATGGTGCGGCTTGGTTTGGCATTGTTCTTGAAGTGGTGCTTGTGATATGCGGCTTGGTTTGGCATTATTGCCATGGTGCGCGGGTGCGGCTTGGTTTGGCATTGTTGCCGTTGTGCGCGATATGCGGCTTGGTTTGGCATTGTTGCCATGGTGCGCGATATGCGGCTTGGTTTGGCATTGTTGCCATGGTGCCTGATATGCGGCTTGGTTTGGCATTGTTGCCATGGTGCGCGCTTGATATGCGGCTTGGTTTGGCATTGTTGCCATGGTGCGCATGGTGCGACTTGGTTTTGGAATTAGGGTTACGTGTTGAAAACCTAATGCGGTATTTTGAAAAAATACCCCTATTAATTGTTTACACCGAGTTAAATGCTCTTAGTTAATGTGTTGCGGGTAACACTAGGTCATGGGGTTTTACGATTTTACCCCTTGTCTAAAAACCACCATCAACATTAAGTCCCCGCTTAGCTCGGAGCAGGGGGGGGCTTTGTTGTGAGGTAAGCATAAGATGGTGACAAGCTATCAACAGCAAACCGTAAAGAGAATTGAGGAGGCTTGTCTGACCTTTTATAAATAGAATTTGGAATCCTTGCCTCTGGTAGTTTTGCACAAATCGGGAGGCTGGCACAATTGGTGGGGCCGGTGCAACTTGGGCGATGTTGGTAAGTTGGCGTGAGTTGGGAAGCTGATTGTGCTAGCTGGTGGGACCGGCGCAAGGTGTGGAAGCTTTGCGTGCTTGCAGGCGTGACTTGGGCGGCCATTGGGAAGTTGGGCGAGTTGGGAAACTGAGCATGCTAGCTGGTGGGACCGGCGCAAGGTAGGGAAGCTGAGCGTGCTTTTGGCGGGACCGGCGCAACAGGCGGCATTGGGCGTTCTTGTGAGCCCGCACGATTTTTGGTAAAGGGAAATCCTTCCCTATTTGAGAATCTTCACGCCCATATATATATAAAATCCCTTTCTCTCATCTTGCACCTTATTTCTTTCATCCTTTCCTACTAGTGGCGAGTCACAAAGAAAACCAGACTTCGGGTATGTCTTCCAAGTACTTCTCTTGTTTCCTTTTTATGTAGGTGTAAACCCTAAGAGTGGGCATTTATATATTGCGCATATAATTTCTTGGCGTGTCTCTTGTAGAAAATATTGTATGTATGCGCCCAAGGGAAATCTTCGCATATATTATTCGAACCCGTAGGAAAGTGCTCCATATATAATTTTGAACCCGAAGAAGGATATTGCGGACGCACTTGAGCCCGTATAAAATACTGCGTATAATTCGAACCCCGAAGAAAATACTTTGCGTGTGCGTTTCGAACCCGTAGAGAATACCGTATATGAATCCCGAAGAAGAATACTCGTATATGTGCTTCATATGACTTCGAACCCGTAGGAAATATCGCATATATGAATTTTCGGTCCTGAAAGAAATACTGCGCGTGCAATTTTTGAACCCGTAGAAAAATGCTCCATATATAATTTTGAACCCGAAGAATGATACTGCAGACGCACTTGAGCCCGTATAAAATACTGCGTATATAATTTGAAACCTGAAGAAAATACTGCGTGTGTATTTTTGAACCCTGAAGAAAATACTGCGTGAGTATTTTTGAACCCTGGAGAAAATACTGCGTGTGTATTTTTGAACCCTGAAGAAAATACTGCGTGTGTATTTTTGAACCCTGAACAGAATTTCGCCTCATCGAAAGATGTCCATAGTTCCAAACCAAACACGGATGATGAATTCTTCGTCAAAAAACTTGCCTCTGCTCGGAAGAATCACCCAGTTTTCGTGCCAACTTTGTTAACCGGTGGTGAAGATGAAAAGAAGACACGTTCGGTTTGCCCAGAGAACACCATACGGTTCTGTCTTCATAAAGGGGTATATTCCTCTTCCAATATTGATTTCAGGATGTGCCAAAGCCCATTGCGTTCTTTTGATAGATGGGTTGAGTTCATGGTGCTGTTTCGAAGGGAGAGGATGGTGCTGGAAGGGCGCAAGATGCTAGCGCTGGAAGGATGCAAATTGTTAGCACAGAGTGTGGTATTGTGGCTAGCATGCGCGTGCGGCATGTGTGCCTGGCATGTGCGTCTGGTAAGCGTGTCTGGTAAGCACGTCTAGTAAGCGCGTCTGGCAAGCGCTTCTTTTCTTTCTTCTTCTGTTTCTTCTTTTGAAAAATGTCTAACTCAAGTTCGCGGGAGGAATCCGGTTCGGAGGATGATTCTGGGGTAGAGCCACACGAAAACTTGCCTTTGGTGACCACCGCTGGTGACTTGGAGATGGGCGTTAGCCAATTGCCGGGCACAGATGTGGCTCAAACGGCGGATGATTCTCTGATGGTTGCTGCCGTAGACATGGAAGAAGACCCTTTGCGAGTCGTGAGGCCAGGCGCCTTTTTGATCCTCCGTACTTGGTTCCTTATCCAGGTCATGTGCTGGTTGGCGGCTTCAGCGTGCCGGCTAAGCACGAGGCGTTGTACACCAGAATCAGGGAGAAGTACGGACATATGGCCACAACCAAGAAAGTCACTAGTCGATTTGCACTGGTTAAGCGTGTGGAAGAGGCTTTATCTTCCATCGAGGATATGCGTGAGGTGACTGGTCACACCGTTTCTGAAAACGTTATTGCCGACTGGGAGCACCATCGCGACGTGTGCGTAGAAAAGGAGTTCAACACTTCGTGGTTTGTCGAAGGCCTTGCTTTGAGATCCAAAAGTTGAAAGATGCAGCAATCGAAAGCCTTTCCGCCGAGGAGATTGCACGACGGGAGGTGGAACTCGAAAAGATTTCAAGATGTTGACTATAAAGAGAGCGGCTCTTGAAGATGCAAAGTTGACTTTCTCCAAGAAAGCGGACTTCTGTTGGATGATTTTCCTTGAACGTTTCTCTGTTGATCTTTCATTTAGGTTCTTTTTTTTTTTTTTTTTTTTGAAAGACATATTGGATGTCTGGTTCAAAGTTTGACCTTTGATAGACAGCTGGTAGCTTTTTTGGGTGTTGGATTATTTATGGGATGAATGGTTTTGATAATATGACTCGATTATGTTTTTGGAAAGGAATATTGCTTATATGAGAGTGTGTGCTAGCAATTGGCACAAGACTCAGCAGTATGACGGTTTTACTAGGAACCTAAAAATAGATCGTATATCTTGTGCAGTCTAAATTCACTCACTTCATAGATTTTGTGAACACGCCCCTCTCCGTGTAAAAGGCGGCTTTGCTGGTAGCATCGCCAGTTAGTCCCCAGTTGCTGGTAGCGTCTTCAGCGAGTCTCCAGTTTTCTGGTGTAGTTTTAAAACTGGTAACTGGGGCGTCTAGCAGTTGAGTCGGATCGAGCGGTAGCATCTTTGGCAAGTCCCCAGTTTTCTCGTGTAGTTTTACAACTAGTAACTTAGGGTTGTCTAGGTAGTTGCGTCGGATTGAGTCGCCTTTCCCCACCATCTTGACATCTGGGTCGAAGAACGAGATCGACAGTCTGACATTGTAGCCGATAGATCAATCCTCCCGCTGTGGTCGCCAATTGTTTATGGGTGAAAATCGTTTCTGCTGGTTTCGGTAATTTTGGTGGGTGAGTGAGAAGCTGATTCAAACCCTAAACAAATGTATTGCACGTGAGCACTTTATAGGTTCGAGAGATCGATCTGTACAAGTCCGGCCTAAACCAAGAAATAGCCGTTCCAGACTTGCTTAGGTCACAAAGTGGAGGAGAAGGGTTGATTTGGGGAGGGAAGCAAAGAAAGGTGTTGAGGAGAGTAGTATCTCGACTTGTATCGAGAAAGTGAAAGCTTAGGAAGCTTGCAAGAGATGGAAGCTTTTGAGAGAGCTTGCAAAGTTGCCTTTCTGAAAGTGTAAGTGTAGTATATTTCTCCTGACCGAGACTTATTGTCTGGTGGAAATAGGTAAGACCTATTTATACAAGTCGAGATTGAAACGTACCCTGGCCTCATGAAGGAAGAGAGTAAAGGGTGAAATAATGGGAGGAGGTGGTAACCGCATGGTTTAATGGGCGAAAACGTTTTCACCATTATTTCCTCTTTTATTTGACCGCTTTATTCCTTTTCACGCTTTCTTAATGTGAGCGTAGTGTACTGTCGCATGTTGTGACCGCCAAACCAAAACCCTAAAGAAGCATCCCCCAGTTTGTATCGATGTCTCGAGTGTTGGTTGCATCTTGAGTGCAAGTGGCGCTGCTAGTGGCGCGTGTGGCATGTGCCAATAGCATGTGCGGAATGCCTTGGTGGTAAGTTGCACGGTTTGCAAGTTAGGTTACCAGCATGTGGGTTTGGCATGTGCCAATGGCATGTGCGGAATGCCTTGGTGGTAGGTTGCACGGTTTGCAAGTTAGGCTACCAGCGTGTGTGTTTGGCATGTGCCAATGGCATGTGCGGAATGCCTTGGTGGTAGGTTGCACGGTTTGCAAGTTAGGCTACCAGCGTGTGGGTTTGGCATGTGCCAATGGCATGTGCGTAATGCCTTGGTGGTAGGTTGCACGGTTAGCAAGTTAGGCTACCAGCGTGTGTGTTTGGCATGTGCCAATGGCATGTGCGGAATGCCTTGGTGGTAGGTTGCACGGTTTGCAAGTTAGGCTACCAGCGTGTGTGTTTGGCATGTGCCAATGGCATGTGCGGAATGCCTTGGTGGTAGGTTGCACGGTTTGCAAGTTAGGCTACCAGCGTGTGTGTTTGGCATGTGCGGCCATGTTGACCTAGTTGCAAGTCTTGCAAACCTAGGGCGCTATGTTTGGCGTGGGCCAAAGGCATAGCGGCTTGGGAGTATGGCTTGCGACACGTGTTGGCATGTGCCAATGGCACGTGCGGCCATGTTGACCTAGTTGCAAGTCTTGCAAGCCTAGGGCGCGATAGCGGCTTGGAAATATGGCTTGCGGCACGTGTTGGCATGTGCCAATGGAACGTGCGGCCATGTTGACCTAGTTGCAAGTCTTGCAAACCTAGGGCGCTATGTTTGGCGTGGAAATATGGCTTGGGCACGTGTTGGCATGTGCCAATGGCACGTGCGGCCATGTTGACCTAGTTGCAAGTCTTGCAAACCTAGGGCGCTATGTTTGGCGTGGGCCAAAGGCATAGCGGCTTGGAAGTATGGCTCGCGACACGTGTTGGCATGTGTCAATGGAACGTGCGGCCATGTTGACCTAGTTGCAAGTCTTGCAAGCCTAGGGCGCGATAGCGGCTTGGAAATATGGCTTGCGGCACGTGTTGGCATGTGCCAATGGCACGTGCGTCCATGTTGACCTAGTTGCAAGTTTTGCAAGCCTAGGGCGCGATGTTTGGCGCGGGCCAAAGGCATATAGCGGCTTGGAAGTATGGCTTGCGGCACGTGTTGGCATGTGCCAATGGCACGTGCGGCCATGTTGACCTAGTTGCAAGTCTTGCAAGCCTAGGGCGCGATAGCGGCTTGGAAATATGGCTTGCGGCACGTGTTGGCATGTGCCAATGGCACGTGCGGCCATGTTGACCTAGTTGCAAGTTTTGCAAGCCTAGGACGCGATGTTTGGCGTGGGCCAAAGGCATAGCGGCTTGGAAGTATGGCTTACGGCACGTGTTGGCATGTGCCAATGGCACGTGCGGCCATGTTGACCTAGTTGCAAGTTTTGCAAGCCTAGGGCGCGATGTTTGGCGTGGGCCAAAGGCATAGCGGCTTGGAAGTATGGCTTGCGGCACGTGTTGGCATGTGCCAATGGCACGTGCGGCCATGTTGACCTAGTTGCAAGTCTTGCAAGCCTAGGGCGCAATGTTTGGCGTGGGCCAAAGGCATAGCGGCTTGGAAGTATGGCTTGCGGCACGTGTTGGCATGTGCCAATGGCACGTGCGGCCATGTTGACCTAGTTGCAAGTTTTGCAAGCATAGGGAGCGATGTTTGGCGTGGGCCAAAGGCATAGCGGCTTGGAAGTATGGCTTGCGGCACGTGCGGCCATGTTGACCTAGTTGCAAGTCTTGCAAGCCTAGGGCGCGATGTTTGGCGTGGGCCAAAGGCATAGCGGCTTGGAAGTATGGCTTGCGGCACGTGTTGGCATGTGCCAATGGCACGTGCGGCCATGTTGACCTAGTTGCAAGTCTTGCAAGCCTAGGGCGCGATGTTTGGCGTGGGCCAAAGGCATAGCGGCTTGGAAGTATGGCTTGCGGCACGTGTTGGCATGTGCCAATGGCACGTGCGGCCATGTTGACCTAGTTGCAAGTCTTGCAAGCCTAGGGCGCTATATTTGGCGTGTGCCAATGGCATAGCGACTTGGAAATATGGCTTGGTTTGGCATTGTTGCCAATGATGCGCAGTATGCGGCTTGGTTTGGCATTCTTTGCCATGGTGCGCAGAGTGCGGCTTGGTTTGGCATTCTTTGCCATGGTGCGCAGAGTGCGGATTGGTTTGGCATTGTTGCCAATGATGCGCTGTGATATGCGGCTTGGTTTGGCATTGTTGCCATGGTGCGCAGGGAGTGCGGCTTGGTTTGGCATTGTTGCTTGAAGTGGTGCGTGTGATATGATGGCTTGGTTTGGCATTGTTGCCATGGTGCGCAGGTGCGGCTTGGTTTGGCATTGTTGCCGTGGTGCGCAAAGATATGCGGCTTGGTTTGGCATTGTTGCCATGGTGCGTGATATGCGGCTTGGTTTGGCATTGTTGCCATGGTGCGTGATATGCGGCTTGGTTTGGCATTGTTGCCATGGTGCGCGAGGTGCGGCTTGGTTTTGGAATTAGGGTTCGTGTTTGAAAACCTTAATCCTGGGTATTTTGAAAAAATACCCCTATTAATTGTTTACACCTGAGTTAAATGCTCTTAGTTAATGTGTTGCGGGTAACACTAGGTCATGGGGTTTTACGATTTTACCCCTTGTCTAAAAACCACCATCAACACCTGTATGAACTGTTTTTACTTTGGTGAGTGGGGATAAGGCGGTTCTATAAGTTACAAGCCAGTTGCATCAGGATTCGTAGAAAATTCTTTTTCAAGAGATCGACAATATATTCAAGAGAGCAGGGAGTAGCTCCTTCGTAATTCATTGGGTCGAGTGGGATAATTGTGGTACCAGTTTTTGCACTCTGTTATTTCATTTTTGCTGTCAGACTGTAATGAAATATGTTCATTGACTTTTTTGAAGTCTCATCTATATATCAGGGTAATTTTTCATTACACTTCTCCCCATCCCATTCACTATAGGGTAATTTTTTTTGCGTATTGTCGGCATGTCGTAGACCCCTCTTGCGTTGGCTCAAATTTTAGTGTTGGATTTCACCCTGAGCATTGGTAGGTGTTGTAATACTGTTATGTATAGGTAGTAGATGTTTAAAAGGTTGGTAACCAAGGTAGCACTGAAACGGAGTGGAGGATCCAGCATATTCATCGAATGTTTGTAGATTTAATTCTCACAAGAATTTATGTTGCTCATGAGTTTTTTTGGGAGATGATTTTGTTCTATAGTGTAAAGACGGATGTTATATATACTCATCGCTGCTGATGTTCTTGGTAATTCTTTCACTTAGATGAACTACTTTTCTCGGCCTTGCAATAATATGTGGTTGTCTTTTCTCTACAGTACAAAAGAAGAGGTCCTCCACTTGCTAAATATCTGTTGCTTAGCTTCCATTTCTCTAATGGTGTCCTATATTCGTTCCGAAGATCTTATTTTTTGGAAACTGTTATATTGAATTTTTTGAATTGGTCGGTGACCTTATACGGCCCATCTTCTCTTTGTTGAGTAGCAGATTTCTTATAAGCGAAGAGATGGGGGTTTTCTAAATTACCGTCCAGTTGCGTCAATTGAGGAGATACTCAAAAGAACAGGGAGTAACTCTTGTATATAACACACTGCCTCGAATGGAATAATCATACTGCAATTCAATTTGAGCAATTGGTTGGTAACTGATTATAGGCGAGGAGAAAATGGTTCCAATAATGTTGGAGCCAATTGCATCGTTTGTTTCTTGTATTTGCTGACATATAACGAATGCACACCTTATTGGTTGGATTTCGACTTGGGTATTGAATTATCTTGCAATACTATTTTGCGCGGGGAAGGTGATGTGAAGGTTGGTCAAGACAATTGTTCATTATAATAAATTAATCAGTCAAAAGCTTATGCGAATTGTTTTCGAAATTCGCAAACTGATCTAGGGGATGTTGAGCTTGCCGGCAAATTTATATAAGAAGGAAAATCAATTAAGATCATGAGCCAATGCTAGATTCATGTAAATCCATGTCTCCAAGCCCATTTCTGGACGATTAATGCAGCGCAGAATTACGCTTTAATTTCAAGTTACGGGAAAATGCATACTCACCAGATTGAAAATCTCATCGTTCTGAATTTTTGTAAACCTTGATTTGACATTGAGGAAAAGTGAATTCTTACAATTTTTCAATCATGTTGTCTAAGGAACCTTGCACCTATAGAAGGTCTCTTTTTTTTTTTTGAAAGAGAATAGAAGGTCTCTTCAATTGCATGTACTCTAACCTTTGGCAATGCCAAAGAGATTGTATTTATCTTAACGCATCATCTTGGGAGATGAATATCAACCTAATTAACAAGACGTCAGTTTCCTGTCAGTCCGACGTTTTCTATGACCAATAATTGGCGTAGATACATGCAATTGTGTATTTTGCTACATGCAACCTTATGTAGAAGGTGAACTATCGAGGCGTGCATTTGTGAGAAGGCCTGGGCGTTCACATGATCCGTACAGTCCAAGCCTGGCATCTATCAAAAATTTGTGTATGAGGAGAGGGACCCTTCCGGAATACGTACACTATCCTGGACAAAATGATTATCTTGGAATAGAACACATGGGACGGAATCATAATACTTTGTACCTATCTTGAAATCTATGGAATCCCTTGCCTAGGCTAATATAAAGGGATTGCAAAATTCAACATTCGGGGATGACATGTCATCCAAATTTAGCGGCTACCCCAACCTTACGGGATCCAAGGTTCAAGGAAAAAATGTGGAACGACATAGCGTCCACGCCTAATCATTTGGCGTCCCATTGTTGATTCCATATCACACCCAACATAACCGATGGACTTTGTTTGATTCAATGGGAAAATGCCACGCTTTTCCCCTTCAATCTTGAATGTTGAATGCGTACCACACTTGGGAATATGCACTTTTTAATTCTTTTGTAGAAGAAGTTGAACATTGAACGTAGAGCAGTATTGTTCTCCATTATTGTACCTTGCACAACCAAAATTTCCAACATGGGTAGAACACGCTACACCAAAAAATCAAAATGACACGTGTTGGTATAAAAGTCTGTTTTTAAAAATAAAATAGGTCCAAAAGCATATGGATATGCGCATAGTGAGATGTTAATAAGCTTCTATACAGACAATTATGTTGAGTTTGGTGCTCCAATTCAAGTTAGGTGTGAAATTAGTTTCTAACAAATAATGCGTGATCTTCTAAAGAAAATCTAAATTTCTCAGGCTTTATTTCTGATGCAGGTTATGATTTATTTCTTCAATCGATTACTAACCATATAGATTTAATGTATCTCTTCTTAATAAAGTTATGTGCTACTATTTTATATAAATAAATACTTAATTATCGTTGATAGACAAACAGTAGTAACTCTGATCTGCATATTTTTTGGTTCAAAAATACACCTCTACGGTTATTTCTTGATAAATTGATGTTTAGTTTCTAAGAATTCCTACACCCATAGAACTGGCGATTTTTAGCCATATCTTAATTTGGCATGGAATTTACTTATAGTTTTATTAGTATCTACTATCTATTTTCTATTTTGAAGTTGATGCAAAGATTGTTATTTAGTCAATTGTTAATCCTACTATTAGGATAAGTCTTATGGTTCTCCAAGTTCAACGTTCAAGTTCAAGAAGGCGTTTCCAAAGTCTAAACTCAAGTTGTGGATCAAGCAAAATCTTGAATGCAAGTTGAATCAAGCTTTATGCATTCAACAATTTGGGGCAGAGACATTGCGTTGTTACGACCAAAGAAATATGAACCATCATATCCACAAATCCGTCGGCGATCCAACGGTTCCATTCTTTGTTATAAATTATTGGTGCAGCTGCACCAAACAATTAGGTGCATTGTGCTTGAATCAAGCAAAACCATTAAACTTGCTCCCCAATTCAAACTGGCGTGTATTTTTGAACTTGGAAAACCATAAGACTTAGCCTTGGGAACATAAAATAGTTATTAGAAGATTTTAGCTTTTTGAAAGTCAAGTTTTATCAATAAAGATGGAAATCAAGCAACAGATGCTATCGAGAGTTTTTTTGGTTTCCCTACCTAATTAAAATATTTGTTATCCCAAGGATAAAATCATTATAAATAAGGAACGCGATCTATTAACAAAAGGGTTTGACAAAATCGTTTAACAAAACATCATAACCGTAGGATGTTCTTTATTTGACCGCTAATATTTCTGATGACATGGAATACAATTTTGTTTTAGGATGCGTTTGGGTGAATCACTTACGATGGGGGAAAGATAATACAACGAAAAATGTTCAGTTAAATCATGAATATGTATGTATATGTTGGATCAAACTTGCTACATATTTAAATCTTGGGATCTTGAATAACTTATTGAACTGAGTAGCGGGATCGAACATTAAATGGTGATGAAAATGTTTGTCGAGCCTCAATCAAGTTTAAGGTTAGAAAA
Organism: Papaver armeniacum; assembly: GCA_023531295.1. Taxonomy (NCBI): domain Eukaryota; kingdom Viridiplantae; phylum Streptophyta; class Magnoliopsida; order Ranunculales; family Papaveraceae; genus Papaver; species Papaver armeniacum. The sequence goes on from JAJJWW010012088.1 coordinate 179,760, forward strand.
AGCGTTTTAAAGAAAAAACTGAAGAGTTTGATCAATGGTGAAGAATGATAGCATAATTAGTCTTTCATTGTTTTATTTAGAAGGACATCGGTGATGGCGGCTAAAGGTATGGCAGTGGTGCTTAATCGACTGTTTCTTTTCAAACTTTATTGTAGGATACCTTAGCTCCACTCACCTCACAAACTTCGTTGAAGGATACTATGATAGGAAGACAACTTTCCACAGAAAATAAGAATTTAATCAACAGAGGCAAGCGTTTAGAGTAGCTAACTGATATTCATCTTTTGTTTATATTTCTCAAAGTGATACGCTAGCAAACACAAATCAAAACTTATTCACGTGCCATGTCATCAAATATATTAACCACTAGATACAAATTATCCAGCGGTAATCATGTTTTGTCAAAAGCTTTTGTCAGTTGATCCCGAATTGAAAACTTAATTTCAATCTGGAATAACCTATTATTGAAAATATAAAGTTAACTTAGACGTTATCTATTGCTGAATTAATAAAACCTATTAAATAACTAGGTAATTCTCCACAAATCCTATGTATAGAGGTGAATTTCCTTATAAACATCATCTCATTCGCTACCACCTTCGAAAAGTATCTTCTCTATATAGTTTGGAGTTTATATTATGTGTATTTACTTCAAATAAACAGTTGTAAAACATTAAATGATAATAGGCTCGAGCAATGCAAACAATATATCCAATCGTGTTACGTAAAATAATATGTATGGTGATTTCGTTTATGTTAAATATGATTGTTGCAAAAGACAAATCCCAAAAATTTGAGTAATTATGAAATTTGTACTAAGGAAAAACCTAACATGATTTAATGAATCTTATTTACTAAGGCAATATTACCTCTATTTTAAAAAAAAGAGATACTATCACTTTTTTAAACACGCGGGGAGTATAAGAAAATTTTTACAAAGTGTTAATTTTATGAATAAAAATAAACCTTTAACATCACTTATTTTTACGAAATATCTTTGATCTTTATCATCTGCATAACCAATTACATGATAACAACTAATTTTAACATTCAAATTTACAGTGTGTTTAAAATGTCGAATTTATTTAACCATAAATCAATAGTTTAGTTAACCATGTACGTCTTGAACATTTTTTAATCACAAATTTATTTGTTTTGAACCTTTATATAAAAAAGCTGACCCAACTCTTTTTCAAATATTAAAGTATGTATGTATAGGGATTGCAGAAAACGAAACTCTTTATTTAAGCAAAACAATATATACTAAAGGTTAACCAAAGGTATATGATCATATGTTTTGGGACGAAGTTGGATATGCAAGTTATCATCAACATATGATGGAAAAGACATAATAATTTGTAATTGTTGTAAGTGAAACGATACAGGTGTTGTTCCTTCCAACCCAATCTGTCTTGAATATTTGATGCGAATGTTGTTCCTTTTGTTGTCACATGTTGATGACTATTACAAATCCAATAATACTTACGACGTGTCAAGCATTAACGCAAGAGATGAACTATGTTTAAAAGAAAGATGGATGAGGGGATCTTGATCTTTGTTATATGACAAGTGTCAAAAGTTGTCAAGAAAATCAAGTATTAATTACAAGATGTACCAAGTTTCAAGAGTTAGCTCATTTAATAAGTAATTGTATTGTGGATAATACACATGGGACATAGTTGTTGTTTAGAATCCCAACATTACTCGGATTTTATTAGAAAATATCTCACTGAATTGGGCATTTTATGGTTGTACTTCTGAGAAATCCCCTTCATGTTCTAATTTGTTAGATAAAAACACTTAGCGCCGCCCATATATGTCATAGTATACTTGACTGTTATTGATTTTCACCTAATCGATGGATGATTTTTCAGATTTAATCAATATCATCATATAGTTATCCAGGAGTCAACAAATAGAAAAACAATTAGTGTTACCATCCAATTACCCAGGAGTAAACGAATAAAAAAGGCACCAATAATATTTTTTAAGAAAACATCAATAGTGACCTGGATAAAACAAACTGGACTTTATCAAATTGAATACCTTGATAACATAAGCATAGTAGTGATATTAAATTGTTTCACAGAAGGTTCCAAGCCAAAATTCATGGGTTGAATACTGGAAACTACATGACGCATAACACTAATTAGAAGATGATGTACCAAGTATTAAGAATAATGTCATTTAACAAATAATTATCATCGATGAATATGCCCATGGGATATAATGAACCCGGTATCTTTTTGAATTTGTTGGGATATATTTGTTGAATACGGCAGTTATTACGCTATAGTTTGTGATTAATTAGTATTGACATAATGGAAGATACACAATTGTTTTCGCCTTCAATATAAATAGACAAACTTTTCAAATGATATCCTAATGAATTATAACAAATTATTAGAAGAATGAAATCGATCTTCGTGAAGTACCATGAGTCAATTATAAATGTACCAAGTGTTAAGAATTATTATTTTTTATTATGCGGTTGACATGCTGTAATTCTCATTTATCGAGAGATAATAACAATATAAAAGTCATTTAGTTCGAAGATAAGGGAGTGTAAAACTACTCCTAAATGCAAAGGTAACAATCAGATCAGGGATAAATGACGAGATTTACGTTTTGTTCTTTAAACATGGTTGTTGTGTATGCCTAAAATATATAAGCGGAAAAAAGAGAGGTAGAGCCGGGGCCGTAAGGCCCCGGTGATACCTAGTATTAAGATAAAATTATAAAGTAAATCACTGATTAAAAACCCGTTGTCCTAAAGAAATTGGAATATCAATCAATTTCATAAAAAAAAAATGAAAAAATGAAAAAATGAAAAAATGAAAAAATACTCCATAGTTGTATCTCTTACTCTTAGGTTTGTTTACGTCTACTCTGAACAAGCCAGTACGCACCACCAACGAAAGTAATAAGCAACACATACACACCAATAGCTAAACCAGTTTCAACACAATTATTAATGGAATCGAGCTTATTAATAATTGTATCGGCCTTATCCATAAGTTGAGTAACATTTGAATCGGCCTTATTAGCAAACGAATCAGCAAACGAATCACCACATTTCTTCAAGAACTCCTCTAAGGTTTCAGCTTTAGACATTATAAGTTTTTTAGTTTTCGACTTCGAATTTTTGTTAGAAAGATTGATAAACAAACCCTAATAATTATTTCTTTTAAAGTAGGGAGGAGCTAATAGTAGTTTATGACTTCTGTTCGAAGAAACCCTCTTCCGGTTATTATCTCTCGAATCGGGCCACTCGGCCAATAAAGGCCCTCTCGAACAAGGTAAAAGAAAATGAGCACAAGTCGCTAATCTCCAAGCCAAGCTGAATTGTTATGGCAACAAGAAGATCAATATCAAATTTGAACAAGATATCGTTATTTATTTTCAAAAATCCAGGTTGATGTCTTCTTCTTCACGAGCACAACAACCAGATGTTGAATCGGATTATTCGACAACCGATTCTAAACAAGTGAACAAACTTGTTAATCGTTTATCAGCTGTTATTGAAGAAGGGAGTTCAAAAGTGCTCGTAGGCTTTAATTACGGTTCAGATATGCAAGCTCCTAGCTAATCCATTTTTTTGTTTGTTTGTAAAAGGACATAACGGGTCCAACTTTACAATAGCATAGTGTGATATTTCAACGATCCCTTTGACGGGTCTAAATGACTAAACTCGCAATGAACGGACGCATGAAGTCAGTATTTTTCTCCACAAGTCTTGTTCGAAAAAATTTCCACATGATTATTATCTCGAATTATCAATAGTCTCAAATTATTTATATAAATGGACCCTAATGCAATGGATGTCTGCCAGGCGCGGAGCGAGGTTTTAGAAAATGGGTGGGCAAGTTACTAATCCCCTCGTGTTTTAGGGGGAGGAACCCTGTTTTAGGGCATACGTAAAACTTTCAGGGCATACAAAACAATATTCCCATCTTGGGTGACCTTATAAGGGGTATCCTATGGGTAGTTCAATTACCTATCTATCCTTACCCTTAATACAAAAACCTAAAATCAGTTTTCTAAAAAATCAAAATCAGTTTCCCTTAACATCTCTTCTTCTTCCTCCTCTAGCCGAACTTTCCCCTTCCCGCGATTTTTTTTTTCATTACCGTGATTAATCGTCGATTCGTAAAAATTTGATCGTCAATTAAACTTAACTACATAATGACTCGTACAACGAAAAAAGTAGAGACTAGGCAAACCAAATCGTCTTCTAATCCATCAATTGAAGATGAAGGTGTAGAAACTGAAAATCAACCACCAATTGAACCAGAAATTGAACCAACTGCATCTCCAACTTCGGAGATGAGGATAAGAAAGTAACTTTTACAAACCAAATCTCTTATTTGTTGTTTTTCATCGATTAAATGAGTTTAATTCCAAAAAAAAATAGTGTTTTTGACGGATACAGTGCTGGGTTCGGCTCAAAATTGAGTTGCGTTTTTAGCCGAACTGTTCTTCACAAAAGCTTCCTGTAAGTGTATATGAACAGTTTAGCATGAAATTTCATGAAATTTCAAGCCGAACCTAGTCACAGATAGAGATGCATAGAGGGTTCGGCGTATTCGATAAAAATATTTTACGCCGAACATATGTTGTTTTCATTTTCACAAATCGTATAAGTATATGAGTTCGGCTTGAAAGCGTTTTTGTAATATAAGCCGAACATGTCACTGTGTTTAAAAATCAACTAATGGTGGTAGGGTTCGGCTTGAAAGAATTTTTGAATTATAAGCCGAACAACTCACTATGTTTAAGAATCAACCGATAGTTGTTGAGTTCGGCTTATATTTTCTTTTTCGGGCTAGCCGAACCTCTTGATTTACTTCGGAAATTGTTCTTTGGTAGTGATAGAATTGATTAGTGTTGACATATAATGACTTTGTTTAGTGTTGTGCATTTTTCTCCATCTTTGTCGGTTGATAAATTCCAAAATCGCACGAAAAACATGAAGAAAATGCACTACACTAAACAAATATTATTATATTTCAAACGTTATCTCTTACATTTCGTGAATTATGTCTACGGGATCAGGTTGATTTTCCATCGGTACATGTCCATCAAGCACGATCTACAAAGAATAACACAAGGTAAGATAATACAATGAAAAATTAATGGAGAGGTTCGGCTAGTACTATAATCTAAATACGTGCCGAACCTAGCACATTTACGAGGTTCGGCTATTACGATATTCAAAATAAGTACCGAACTATGTATTGTCAAAAGTTTCGGCTCTTACAATTTTTACAATATGAGCCGAACCTTTAACGAACTTTCTTCAAGAAGTTCCAGTGTATGGTTCGGCTTCTTATAAAAATTTTAAACTAGCCGAACTATGGTCTTCAAAGTAGGTTCGGCTCATAATTATAACACTTTACTAGCCGATTTGTTCATCTAGACTCATGAACCTTAGTGAAAAAACACAAACTTTTGATGATTTTAAGCTACAAAAGCGAGATTGTTTAAGATAGAAGTGTACCTGTGTATTAGAAGCATTGGTTTCTCATATATGTATTCATCATCTGAATTTGGCTCACAAAAGTCATCACCTTGAGTTTGTGCTTGAGTTTGAGTTTGAGTTTGGTGAAGATTGACCCTTCTCATCCATTGAATCAAAATACGAGCTTTTTTCTCACTTTCCCCTTCTCCCTCAAAAAAAAAAAAACCTAACTTTTTTTTTCTTCCTCAAAATTTTTCATCTACTCAAATATATATAACTAAATTATCTTAATCACTAATCATTAATCACTAATCAGGATTATTATAACTAATCATTAAATTAACATTAATCCTAAAAGGGCAGATTTGCCATTACTAAAAATATTTGGCTAAGGGGTTATTGATTTTGATATTTACATCCCTATTTTGTCTTTATTCAGTATGCCCTGAAAGTTTTACGTATGCCCTAATACAGGGTTATTCAGGGGGGTGCAAATGGGCTAAAATGCCAAAAATTTGGCTTAAGTGGTCACAATTGGGCTTGGGATCCAGCTAGGCTGGGTGGGCAATTGCACACCCACCCTTCCATGTGGCTCCGCCCCTGATGTCTGCATCATGTATCTACCTAAACGGCAAAGCAAAGTAGCCTAAGTAAGTCGCATATAGTTCACTTCTCTAGGTGATAATGGAGAGCTAATGTTAAAACTATAAATAGTAGTCTATAGCTAAGCCAATCATTATAGATACTAGCATGTTCATTTAAGATCACTCAAATAGTATCAACATTTCCTCATCTTATCCATCTTCATTTCTTGTTCTTTTTATTGATCAGCATCATTTTATGCACATCAATCTCTCATGGATGCCATGAAGAGGAAAGTTGAGCCTTGTTAAGCTTTAAATCTTCTCTGAAAGATCCCGCAAATCGTTTGTGCTCATGGCAAGAAAGCCTACAACATCATAACTGTGGGATTTAGGCTGGTGGTTATAGTTTGACCAAAAGTCAAACTCTATCCTATGCAAGCTTGTTCCTAAAGTTTAGGAAATCTTAAGAGCTAAGTTAGGAAAACTTGTTTCCAAAGTTAGGGTTTATTAAGCGCCAAGTTAGTTTCTCTATATAAAGGATTATAATTAGAGGTGTAGAGATAATCCAACCTAGAAGAGTGGTAAATCCTTGTGTTTAGGATTTTGGTCTTGGTAGGGAAGATCGTGTGCTACCGTGAAGGTCAATATCGGTGTGGGAGAAAAACTTGTAAAGAGAGGATTTTGGTGTTCTAGTGTTTAGGGTTTGGGGCTTTGCCCTAAACTAAGTTTCTAGATGGTTTCCATGTTTCTCCTCTGTTACTAGCAACTGTGAAGATGGTGTAGAAGAGAAGATATGAGGCTGGTTCGAGGAATGGTTATAAATAACGGTTTCTATGGTTTCTTCGATGGTGTTCTCGGGTATGTCTTGCTAACTTTTTGGGTCTTGTCTTGGGTTACGGAAAGAGCATGTAATGGTCTTTGATTCAATGGAAGTTTTTCTGGTGGTGTTGGTCGTGGATGTAGCTTGTAAAGGTGAACCACGTATATCTTGTGTTGTGGTTATGTGTTCTTGTTTATCTTTTGTCTCTCTCTTATTATTTCTCCAATGTTTGGTTCAAATAACCAATTGCCCTTTGTTATCCTGTTTTCCGCTGCGCTCGGGGTGCCAATTTTCCCAACAATTGGTATTAGAGCCATGGATGGGATGGTGTGATTAAACCTGGAATTGAACGATGGTTTATTATTTAGGTGGAGAATATGTTTTGAAGATAATGTTTCAACCGGTGGTTACACAAAGATGTATTTGTGATGTGATTTACAAATCAGAGGTTCAACTTGGTAGAAGTGTATGTTCTTCGTTTCGGTTTTATCATGTAGTATGGGATGCGGAATAAGGCTGAATGAGGTGGAATACATATTTACTTCTTGAAGAGTGTTAGTAATCATACACTATAAAGAATGGGTTACAAAGTTTGAAGAAAGGATGGGGATGTGAGGTCTCATGTAGAAGCAGGACTAGCAGTGCTTCGAAGTTATACACGGGATGCCACTCTATCATAACGTCAGAGTCCTTACCTGGGCATTTGCTCGTACATGACACCATTGGAGCAAATCGGGGATTCTGAAAATTCCTTTGTACGACTGAGTTCAACTGCTTGTCTCGTCAACTGGAAAATCACCATATAGTGCTTATCATGGAACATGACTGTCCCTCACTTAAGGGGGACTTAATATTGATGGTGGATTTTCGACAAAGATCAAAATCGTAAAATCATGATACTGCATGTTTCTGACCCGGCTTCAGGAACGCATGTGACGACTCATATTTTACAATCCGTGAACCGCTTCACGATCTCTGATTGAGTGAGCGTTCCTCTCAGAGATATGATGAATATGTTTCTTGAAAGGCCTCCTCGGATGAGTGTTCGATGCTTCACACATTTCATCATCACCTCTATGTAGAATCTTAATGATTGGGCGGTTCTCTAGACATAATTATTTGTTAGAGATCTTAACGCCTTCAGGACGTCACGCTGCACGTTGTTCCCTGACTACGTAGTGAGACACACCTCTACACATAATCTAAATGATTGGTTGGTTCTCTAGACATAATTGTTTTTTAGAGAGCTTAACGCCTTCAGGACGTTACGCTACACGTTGTTCCCTGACTACGTAGAGAGACCGTGTATAGAATATTGATGATTGGGTGGTTCTCTAGACATAATGTTTGTTAGAGAGCTTAACGCCTTCAGGACGTTATGTCGTTCTTTGTTCCCTGACTATACAACCCTAAGAAGGAATATGATGCTTCAATTATCTTATATCTCGATTCTGCAAATAGATTAATTCTATCGTGACATTCGTCCACTGAATTCCTAGAAAATAATCTATTATATCTCATTACTTTGTTCCCCGAATCCCCCGACTGGATTTCACGGGTTAGTAATAGATAACCATTTCATCTCATTACTCTGTTCCTTGAATTCCCCAACTGGATTCCATGGATTAGTTATAGATACTCAATTCGTTTTTATTACTCCATTTCATGAATCATTCTCCACTGAATTTCATGAATTAGGGCGTCTGGACTATCACCGAGTAAGCCCCAAGAAAATGGTGCAAGTGTACTCAACGTTGATGCACGAACGAGCACCCAAATGCACGAACGAGCATTCAAAAATATGGACAAACGAGGAAGCATACGCAAAATAGGAGAGAGAAAATAATAATAATAAAATAAAAAGAGGCGCCTAGGGACTGGACCCACCGGCCGGCCGGTCATGCCGCCGTGACTGGTCCCCCATGCATCTTCCTTTATTTTTTCTTATTTTCTTATTTTCATAATGTCATGAAGACTCCTTCATTCGAGCAAATTTCCTTGTTTGAGCAAAACTCACGGTTTCTCCATATTTTCCCTCAAACGATGAAAAATAATAAAAATAGGGGAAGGTGTCACGGGACCGAGCTACTTAGCCAGCCGGCCATTCCCTAGCCATGTTCGGTCCCACACCTTGCAATCCCTTGTTTTTCGTAATTATTATTTCCCTCATCTCATGAAACTCCTCCGTTTGAGCAAAAACCCTGGTTTTTCCATATTTTCTCAAATATTTCTCAAACGGTGAAAAAGCCAAAAAGTCAAATGGTCACATGACCGACTAGGCTACTCACAAAAAATATTAAAATATTATTATTTTAATATGCTCAAAATATTGATCAAATAAGCAAAGTTTTACATGCTCATTCGAGCAAAATCAAGAATTCCAGTCAAGATCAAACTCTTCCGAAAATCCAAAATATTGCTCAAACGTGCATAAGAAAATACCAAAACTCTCAGGACTGAGATACGGATGCTATGGTGACACAAGCATGCTTCCTTGACCGACCAAGGCCGGCCCTAAGGCTTGCAAAGAGCCGGTCCCACACATCTTCATAATTTTGACCTAATTTGCTCTCAATTGCTCATATTGGGTCCAAACTCTCTTCAACCAACTTGGGACTCGCTCAATCGACCGTCAGCTGGTCCCACGACCACCAGGACCGGTCCCATGACCCCTTGTTCGGTCCCTCACTTCTCCATAATTAGGTTTTATTACTTAATGCTCAGACGAGCACTATTTTAATAAATGATTAAACTAGCATTTAATCATCCTTTCACCAATTGGTCAACAAAGGACCTTGGTGCATGCTCACACAAGCACCTGGGCACTACATGGTCGTCCATCATCCCATGTATCCGGTCCCTCCTTCACTTCAATAAATCACCAACTGATCAGCAATCGATCAAAATTAGGGTTTTGAACTGAATGCTCTGTAAATCATCATTTTGAGCAAGTTTAAACACTAATAATTTTATGTTGATCCAACAATCAACATCTTAATTAATTATATAATATTCGGTCCAGCTACCAATATTTTAATTAATATTGTATTTCGTCATGCTATCAATAATTCATCAAACGAGCAATATTTGCTCAAACGAGGAATATTGATTTAACTGTCAATATTCAATAATTTTACTCAGACGCGAGCAACGTTGCTCAGAGTGGTAATATGATTCAACTATCAATATTTAACGATTTATCATACGAGCAATATTTGCTCAGACGAGCAATATTTGCTCAAAATATCAACATCATTCATTCAAGAACTGTACGTCTCAACAAACATGTTCAATCCATGAATAACTGAGCATTTATCAATCATGCTCGATTTAACAAAACTTGGACTCACCATCTAATCAAGTCAACAACTGACCAATTAAATACATGTTTGCCTTGCAGACACCATGTTCGTGAGACATCAATCACGTCACATGGGGGGTATTAATTAGGGTTTTGGTCTGGCGGCCTACGGCACGTGCGTTCATCCATGATGAGAAACGTGAGTAAGTTGTGCAAGCGGTTGAGGGAGTTAGCAAAGTAGTGGGTGGATGATCAATCAAGTCTCCGCACGACATGGAACTGATTTTACCACGACCTCCCACTTTCCCACTCTTTCACTCAAGAAACCGTCACACTTACTGTGATCAGTGTGTTTACTATTCTGACAATATAAATAAGTCCAAAATCGATGACCGAAAACAACAATTCTCTCGATCTAAACTTATTTACACAGTTCGCATACTTGCAGAAACCTTCAACACATCCACGATCCTTGATCATCATTGATCCCGCAACCCTCAGCTTCCATCCTACAGATCAACCCATCTCCCTCTTTGTGACCGAATTGAATTTAGAACGACCATTGACTTGGTTTAGGCCGGAGTCCTATGGATTGATCTCTCGAACTCAAAGCATTCCCGTGCAATACATCTGTGTGAGGTTAAGCAGTTTTCTCGGTTGAGGGGTCTCGTCCGAACGGTCGTCTCTCCACTTTCCTAAAAAAACCAGCAAATCGTTTTTCCCCATCTACACACGCTAAGACCTCATAAGTCTGTGTTTGTTGCAATCTGACTCTATGGACATAAGTTCTATCTCTATAAACGTACCGCCATTCTTCGATGGCTCGAATTACTTATGGTGTAAAATTGATATGCGTGCCTTCCTTCAAGAGCGTGATTTTCAATCATGCGTTCGTGTTGTTAATGGTTATAATCCTCCAATGGTTACTGTAAACGGTGTACCTGTTCCAAAGGATATTGGTGAGTTTGAACCTGACGAGATTCTCGCTGCAAAGCAAAATTCTAACGGTTTAATTGTTATCATCCATGCCATTACCACAGATCTTCATCACCATGTGACCACATGCAATAAGTCTAAAGATGCTTGGGATATCTTGGAAACAATATTTGAATGGAATACCTCTGAAAAGGAAGCTAGGCTTCAAAACCTAAATTCTGATTGGGAAAACCTTCGTATGGCTAATGAAGATTCATTTGATGAGTTTCATCACAAAGTGTCTGAAATCGTTAATGCTTCTTTTGCATTGGGCAAGATCATTCTGAAAAGGACATTGTGATGAAAATTCTCAGATTGTTGCCAACTAGATACGATTCTAAGAAACATGTCATTGTTGAGGGAAATAACCTAAAAACACTTTCCAGAAATACTCTTGTTGGAAAGATAAAGATTTTTGATTTTGAACTGAGTAAAAGAGAAAAACTTCACATGTCTTGGAATCATGTTGCCACATATGATGTAAAGTCTCTATGTCATGAATTGATTGATACAAAGGATGGGAATTTATTTAATTAAACTCTTTCACTATTTGTACAACAATTGAAGAAAACTCTTAGACAGAAAAAGAAAGTCTCGAAAAAAATCTTCTTCTTCAATCAAAGAGAAGGATAGCAAAGTTCACAAAGACTATGATAATGGAATTTGTTCCAAGTGCTATAGAAGTGTTCATGATATCTCTGGTTGTCCTAATAAGGAGGTTAGTGAGTTAACTAATCCTGAGGAAGAAGCATGTGAAAGTTCTCTCACCTACTTTGTTGATAATCACACTTGTCTATCTAACAGCTCTGATTGTTCCATGATAAATGATCTAACTTCCCCAGAAAATAAAATTGATTTCTTGACCAAAGATCTATACTCAATGAAGAGTATGTTTCAACTGGAGAAGGAATCCTGGATTGAAAAGATTGAAAATCTGGAATGTCAACTGATAAAATTAAGACAAGAGAATGCAACATTTCGCAATCGTGATTTTAAGAAGAAGAATCGATTATCTTCGATAAACTCTTTTAAACCCAATCGGCATATTACTCCTGAGAATATGTCATGTTCAAACTTTTGACAGGTATGATCAAAAAAATTTAATCGATTATCTATGATTGTGTTAGAAATGGCAGGTATGATCAAAAATTATGTGTTATAAACTGTTCACTCTTACAGACTTCTTTGCCTTGTTTATCAGGTTCATCAGATTGTTTTACTTTTTCTTACACACTTACTTCGCATTGTTTGCCTTGTTTAAGTTCATAAGATTGTTTTACTTTTTCTCTAGAAAAGTTGTGTGTTCTACACTATTTTAAGGAGTTATATATTATTCTATTTTTTTCAATTGAAAAAATGTGTGTTTAATCATATATTTCTTTATTTCACTGGCTCATCATGCATATCTTTCTTCACCTTTTTACTCTAGGTTTTTTAAAGCGATTTTTAACTAATCTAGGTTCTATGAAGATCTTTACTACTTGGTTTGTCTTTTTTTCATCCATCTTTTCTCATCCATTTTATAGGGTAATAATTCTATTCGTTGAACTACTGTTCTTTTACTGCAACTTCTTTAAATCGATCTTAGGGTTTTGTTCATTTACCGAAAGTTCTTTAAATCCATCTTCGGGTTTTATCAAATATGTGTTCAATATTTACTGTATCATTCTTTCACTCTCTATTACTCATAATCTTTACTACTTTCTTTGTCTATGGATGATATCCTCTGATGTTGTCCTTTTCTGAACCTACTTATGTGACTTAACTAAACGTTTTCACTATTCTTTCACTGTATATTGTTTATTTGGAAACTAGATTTTTAATCTTTAACTACTTTCATTAAGACCTGGTTTGGGTTTATTTAAAACAGAAGAAGAATCAGATGTTACTTTAATTTTTTATTAAGACCAATGGTTTATTGATCTTGCTCATAATTTAATATTAATTTATAATCCTTTCATGCTTTTGCAGAAAGGTACTGCAGGACAGTCAAATGTAAGATATGTGGACGCAAAATGCCAGCGTCCGAACTCACTTCTCACAGGGCCCGAGATCATCAGTTGGGTATACCGTGGGATTATCTCACTAGGCTGGCTAACCTTCGAAGGCGTCTCCGTATTTTGTGGTTAATGGGGAATCTAGTTAATGTTGTAGTACTAAAAAAATTATTTATTTTATTTTTTTAAAGAAAAACATTATTTATTCTAATATAACACTAGAATTCCAAGTTAATTACTGATTTTTTTTTTCCTAACAGGAAATGTCGCATAACATCGCAGCCATTGAATGATCCATGGGAGTCGGAGGAGTCCTAGTTGTTTATTTCACAAGGTAGTTTTTCTAACAGAAACACACTATTTAATTATGAAAAATAATAAAAACATATTAAATTCTGATTATGATGACAAATAGTAATTTACTTACCATCTCCATCTATATATGTTGCATATTCATAATTTTCCATCTTCTAGTTGTTGTGTGCTAGTGACTCTCCTCTCCTTACATGAAGTTATATTAATACTTTCTTTACTTTCGACTTTAAGTTATTTTGGGTTACTATTATGGATTTCGAGTTGGTTTTTATTACTACTATAATTCAAAGCCAATCTTAAGTCCTTTTGGGTTAAAACTATGGATTTCAAGTTAGTTTATTTATGATGGATTGAAGTTAATTGATTATTGTTTACATTTTTATTTTTATTTGGGCTTCTTGCTTTCCCTGAATCTTAATTATTATTTTTGGATGAAAAAGCAATTCTGATGTTTTAGCATTAGTTATAAGTTCGAAACAGTAAGTTCTACATATAAAATAAATAAAATAATAGATAAAGAGAAGAGAATGATATTCTTCGTCGATAATGAATAGGCATATCAACATTCATCCGTGGTACTAAACTTCACTTTTCCTCAGAGACTGACAAGAACAAATGAGTTTTAGGATAAGAATAAAATCACAATTTTGAAAGATTACATTAACAACTAACATTCTTCATATGAAATGAAAAACAAATGATGTCCACACTCAAAAAAAAATTCCTAAATCCCGTTATGAGGTTGGACTTGATGGAAATTTTTCTTCGCACTCTTAGACAAATATATTATGTATCGATATTTAAATTTGTGGACCTCCTCATTTATATTATGTATCGAAATTTTTCTTCGCACTTTTAGTTGGTAAGTTCTTCCGCTAATCATTTACATTATGTTCCAAATATAAGTTCGTTTCATAACTTCACGAAGTTTGGTCACCTTAATTCCAAAAAAGAATACACACGTAAACCTTCCTATATATTGCCAGTACTAGCTGTCAATATCATCATCATAAATCACCTGGTTCAGAGTTGACGAATATAATATCTAAAATGGGACTTTGAAGCCTTGATTTTGTAAAACTAATACCATTTTGATATAATATCACCAACATTAAAAAGACTGTGTAGGTTATTGTGTAAGATAACTACAAGGTTTCACGGTTCTAAAATCGTAGGGTTCCAATTTCTTATGTTAGCTCACAGAGATATAAAAGAATGCACATAAAAACAATCATCCCAATTATATAAACATAAGAACATAACAATTATGAAATTTATTAAACTTCTTTTATATTGTTCTTTTCCCTTAACAATATAACATTAAATTCCATAAACATTTTATTCTAGGTTAGATTATTGACAAGTTAGTTAAATACTAAACCCCCCCAGACTTAAACCCTAACTGAAGAATCTAGTTAAATGAAGTACCAAACCCTAACCCTAAACCCAATACCCTACCAATCTCGAAACAGTTTCATCAGCTGGTGATGGACGAGGAGGAAGAAAAGTAGATAAGCTAGAGGATTCATCTTCCCCCCATCTCAGATACATCCATAATTGATCTGGGAACCACAAGACTCATGCCTGGACCCATACCCAAACTTCTTGAATCCTTGACCTTGGTAATAGAAAACTTTCTAGTCTTCTTCTTCTTGTTGCTCAACACCAAGTGATAGACACCGAACATGGTAAATGCAAGCAAAGAAACTCCAACTTTTACATATGAATGAATTGATTCAGCCTTACCCATGGATTTCTCAGCAATATCTTTCCACTCATCATTGATTCCACTAGTATGAGCAATTACAGAACCTGATAACGATGCACCCGCTGATTTCAAGATCTTATGAACACATTGACACTAAGAAGAATCTGCCATTTTTTTCCAGGATCCCTACATATCCCAAATGATAAAGAGGTATTTTCGGGTTTATTTTTGCCTCGTCAAATTGATTGGTGCAAAGAAATTGCAAAGTATCTCGATCCACGACCCAAGGTATATGTGGTCATGTTAGGTTATTTCTTCTATATTAGTAGTAGAAAGTTGGGTTTTTATTAATATTGGCCGATCGATACGATTATATACACAACAAATAGTCAATTGTGTTGTTATGGATGGTTGTAAAGAATCAAATCCACATTTATCTTTTCGATTAAATTAAGTTTCATGTTGTTTGTGCATCGGAAGATTCCCCATACAATCAAAAGTTCGATTGTCTGACATTACTAAACATAGTGTCCATGGATGGATGGGTATTCTACTATCCGGTTCGAATTAAAGATATTGTTTGTGTTGTTAGCAAGCAGGTTGCTTTCTATAATCCGATGTTTTCGTCTCATCCGACATATCGAAAGTATAAATGTGGTATCTTTTATATTGACGAAACTCTTAGCGTATAGGTCTTTATAGCCGAATGCTAGCATATTTTTATCTTGAGCCTGTTTTACGTAAAGAGTTTGTTGCTAACCAAAGTTGGAGAATGCTGGGCTTATCACTAATCTGACTTTGAGTAAAACAATTAAGATTAACTTAAGCAAACATGATTTGTTGCTAAACCTATGTAAAGTCCAACAAGATACACTCGGTTATAACATAAGGTTATTTTATTTGAGACAACAAAAATTAGCTTCTAAGATTCTTCGTATAATCAACTATATTTTGATCACCTTCTTCTCCCCTAAAAATAAAATTACACCGAATCACCATTGTCACCCGGAAATCGATCACCTTCTTCTCCCCTTATTTTATGTGCTCCTAAATCTTCACAACAGCTTACTCCCTTCTCATTCGTTCTGTCACGAACAGAGAAGAGAACTTCAAGGATGAAACTCCCCATTAACAGTACCCCAAACCAGCCTCCACTTTCTCTGGCTCCTCCACTTTTTATATCACAACTACTCACCTTACTTTCCAAAATGGAGAAATGCTACGAACACATAGAGTATTCAAGGTAAGTTTAGATTTTGTCGTATTTGAGTTGTTTTTCATAAAATGTTTGAATATCCATGTCACCTCATTTCCCACGGAAAAGTATATGGGAATGCTTTGAATTTCCTTTCTTTTATCCAATGGGACTAATGAATGATTAATTCTTCCACTAACTCTTATACGTTCATAATCTTGCATGCAAGATAATTAAACTCTTATACAGCTCACGCCCATGATGTCGTCGATAACAAATCAACGTTGCTTCCTTTAATAAGACGAGCATATTTTGGATAGTTTATTTCTTGGTTAAATGATTCTCAGCCCACTATGTTGACATAAAATTCATTCTCAACTCAGTACATACAACCCATGGCGTTAATTTTCTCCAGCTGCTTCATTCCAGAACTCATGAACCAACGGCTATACAACCACCACCATTCATGACTACTCCAGCCACATACCGAGCTCCATTATTGCCACTTGACTTCTGGTGGGGTTCCACTTGTTTGCTTCCATGAGTAACTCGAGTGGTGCTGTTATATATAAATACCAGGCCAGCTACACTATTCGGATCCAAATTCCAATTAGTTCTCATTTTAGTCGATTATTGTACCGGTGATTGGATTAGCTTGTAATTCTTATAAATGACTTAAGACAATGTTGTTAGGCAAAATATCGAATCCTAGCTTATTTCAATATGGGTATAAAATATAGCACCTACGTGCTTATCAAACACCCCCACACTTATATTTTTTTCAACAACAAATAGGTCCTCTTTGGTATGCAAAACGTTTAAGAATACTTTTACTTAAACTATCAAATATACCCTTTATTTTTATAATCATAAAATCATTTTTAATATCCAAATCTTAAATAATATCACCATATTTATGGAAAAAAAACTTACTCAATATCTTTCTATTAATTGTCATTCCTTTTTTTAAATAAAAACATTTATGAATAGTTATAAAATTCCTAATAAACTTCTACTTATTTTAACACTAATAATTTAGTTTTGGTAATAATATAACAATTAAATAGGCTAGTCAAGGGCTAGTCATGACAATTTATAGGATTTCCTTAATATCTTGACTTAGTCAAAGCGGACTCTTAATTTAGGACGGAGGGAGTAAAAGATATTCGCTCAACAACTGGATATGGAGACATGTCTACTAAACAGCGAGACAGAGAGAAAGACCTGCTCAACAACTGGTCTTAATATGCAATTTTTGTTTTCTGTTTTGAAAGACCCGCCTAACAGTTGATTATAAAATGTATTTTTTTTAAAAATAATAGTGAGAACCTATAAAAATAAAAATACGTAACCACTCCCCCACACTTAAAAATTACACTGTCCTCAATGTAATTGAGTCATCCAACGTAGAAATTAAGATGGGAAATTTCTAAAGTGATACACAAAAAATAAACAAGAACATAAATACCTACTGGAATGTACAAACAAGACTCTCCATATATCAACAACCTCAATATCTGGGGATCAACCCATAGCACAATATATATAACCAATGACAACCTCACACTCTCGTTGTAGCAACCTAAAGTTACCGACACTATCAAATGGAAAGAGCTACCCCCAAACCTGGTTTTTGCAAAGGATGTATCATTTTGATCAAAAATAACCGAGTCAAAGGGTGCACTAGGGATGAGAACTTAAACGATCTGGGAGACATGTGCAGGTAAAGAAAAGTCACGAGATGCAAAATAATCTAGTAATACTGGAAAAGCACGCAGTTTTAATCCAAAATTAGGAATCTTCCGAAAAGTTGTCTTAATAATTCTAGGTGTATTAACTTCTCCACTAGGTTGCAAACCTATACTAAATCATCATCATAAACATCATCAACCAAGGAATCAATAGGAATATCACAATATAGATGATTAAAAGTAACCTAATAGATAAAGTGTAATGTCACTAAGTCGTTAGACTTAAGAATCATTGTTATAACACTGATATGTCACACCGTCTAAAATAACGGTGTCCTCAATCCTAAACGCTTCCTTCTGAATAGGCGAATGATCATTAATACGACCAGGAGTAGGACTAAGTACACCATCCTCAGTTGGTATGACAATATCTTTATTCCTATAATCACAACTTGTCAAGTTCTTCATCCTCATGGTACCCGGGTTTATACTCATGTGAATAACCACCCATATCGAAATGACGTGGGTTCCAAGTTCCATACCTGAGATGATTATAAGAAAAAAATTTCCTTATACCTTGGCCCATACATGTAAGTCTCCTAAGAAGAAGTCACCATCTTCAAAAAGGTACTTAAATAAAATTCTAAACAGAAACCAAGTCAAATGGAAATAAAAATAAAATAAAAAGGCTATACAAAAATAAAAAATAAAATAAAAAAACCCAACTATTTATAAAATCAAAAATACTAACTACAATATCCACAACCGCTCTCCGGCAGCGGCGCAAAAATTGATGGGATTTGGGAAAACCCTATAAAAATAACCGCGTTTAGCGCATAGTATCTAACTAGTAGACGAGAGGAAAATACGGGTCGAACCCATAGGGAGCGGTGGAAATAGTGTAATCAATATCTTTATTCGACTAACCATAAATGATATTTTTGGATTTTTAGAATTAAGGATTTAAAAAGAACGAAACAAAAGAAAACTAATTAAATGCGATGAGAAAGAGAGTCGATGAATCGAGTTTACGGATTCCACTTCTATTTATAATTCCGCACCAAAAAGAACTCAAATTCCAGTTATGTATATATCTCAATTCTATTGCAACACCTATTATCGATATGATTTTCGATCATAAACTCGCATCTCTTAAGTATAGTTCATAAAATTCTCTAAGCATGACCTATCAAATTATAATGACGAGAGTATTATCGAAAACATAATTTATAGAGTCTACAATTATTATTTGCTTTGTCTAAGCATAACCCATCAAATGATTCAACCTAAGCATGGATTATCAAATACTAACACATAAAATTGTAACCTACATGAATTAATGAACTCAGGCTATTGTTTCGTACAAAGCCGGTGGAGCAACAACATATGTTCTAATAGTATCAATAAACATAATCAAAGTATTTACGATTCATTTTTCATAGCCTAATACCATCAATTCCAAATTATTTCATAATGGTCTATGATTAAAGTAGCTTTCTCCATGAACCCTCGTTATAAATTACTTAGCAATACATAGGCATGGATTTCTTAAAACCCATAAAAATAAATTACAAGAAAAAAAAAAATTAAACCGAATCACCGTTGTCACTCGGAAATCAATCATTTTCTTCTCCCCTTATTTTATTTGCTCCTGAATATTCACGACAGCTTATTCCCTTCTCCTCCGTTCTATCACCAATAAAGAAGTGAACTTCATGGATGGAACTTCCTTCAAACAGTACCCCAAACCAACCTCCTCTTTGTCTAACTCCTCCAGTTTTTAAATCACAACCACTCACCTTACTTTCCAAAGTAGAGAAATTCTACGACCACATAGAGTATTCAAGGTAAGTTTAGATTTTGTCGTATTTGAGTTGATTTTCATTAAACATTTGAATCTCCATGTCACCTCCTTTCCCACGGAAAAGTATATGGGAATGCTATGACTTTCCTTTCTTTTATCCAATGGGATGATGAGCACGAGAGTGCGACGCATTTTAACCCATAAATACATTAGCTATGACTCATTATTTCTCTAATAAATTTGTTTTAGTTGTTTTTGGAAGAATAAGCTCTTGTGGAGAATTGGCTCGAAAAAATGTTATTTGCACCTGACGGACACGTGTTATTCGGACTCTCTCAATGTTGGTTAAGGGACACCTCAATTACTAAGGAACACCTCAACGGATAAGGGACACCTTCTTTACTATTTACACCCCACAAGGCAAGTGCTAAAGGGACACCCGAACAGGATAAGGGGGAGGACATCTTCTTCTTCATTTCAAATTCTGTTTTTGGCGGGAAATCATGAAAGCGGAAGAACATAATTAGGGCTTGCAATTTGAGCTAGTTTCAGTGCGATTAAAGCCCTGAAATGATTGGGGTTATTAATATAGGATAAACAGGGATGGTATGGGCTTTAGAATCAACTAAAATTGGCTGGATAATCCATTCGAAGCAAGACAAGGAGTATGATATTCACGGGATATTTGGTCGGATTTCTGCATTGAATTTCAACAAGATTTGGTCGGATTTGTTGCCTGTTTCGTATTGATACCACCTTATTACAACTAAACAGGGTTGGTAAGTCTTTTGATTTCGGAAGAATAAGCTTGCCACGTGGAATAGAAGAAAACAGATGAGTACATGCACGGAGGATATTCTCCATTAAACTTAAGATGATTTGGTGAGATATTCTCGTGGATTTCGTTTGAGATTTACCTGTTTGACTGAAACAGGGTTGGTAATCTCTTTTGTTTCGAAAAAGAAGGGGAGTACACGTAGTTTCAAGAAAACAGAAAAGTGAAGATATCTCGGATTTTCCCGAGTATAACTGAGGTTGGCGTGTGGCAGGGGAGTGTTTCACATGTTCTCGAGAGTTTTTTTTTTTTTGCAAAGGTGGACCGTGTGATTGAGATAATAGAAAGACAAATCAATAGCTGAGATGCATGAAAAAGGAAAGAAAATATTTTCTTTAATACAGAGTAAATTGAGGATTATTGGGAGTGAATGAGCGAGATTTCTTGGTTTTGTTCGATTTAAAAAGGTTACTTGGGTCGAGTAGAAGGGCATCAAGAGTTGGGGGACAAGAACCGATAGTTGCAGAGCAACTTCTCTGCTGCTGCAGAGAAGAAGAAGAAGAAGAACAGGCTACACTTGTAGTCTGTCGTTTAGAACTGTCACTGTTTCTTCCATGAACGACAGTTTTCTGCGACAGAACAAAACAATTATTTTCTAAATAGTCATTGTAACAGTTTTGTAACGGCTCTACAACGTTGCGAATTCATTATATTATTAGTTTTCTTCAATAAAAACACCATTTGAGCTATTAATTATATTTTTGAGTGTGTTTTCATTATGAGAAGCTAAACCCCAACACTGGGTCGACGGAGGAAGCCGAACTTCATACATGGGTAAATTTATTTTATTTTCTACATGACTTTTGCACTAATTAAAATAGAATTATGATTTGAAAAAAATTAGTTCTCATTTTATTAGATGGGTCATGCTTGCTTAGATGTTTGATGTCCCATTCTTACGATTTATAACTAATATTTGGAGAATCTACCTTGGAAAAAATAAGAGTCCATGTTGTTTTATTTATTGAGCGATAATTGCTGAAGAATAAATAATTGAACCTTATGTTATGAATGCGGTGGAATCTTAGACCCAGTAACTCTCTCTTTTATTATTTTCATTAAACCTTTAAATTTAATCTCAACAACATCTGAGTGAACGACAACCTTTTTACTACAACAACAAATTAAAAATCTTATTATGGGACCAATGAATGGGTAATTCTTCCACTAACTTTTATACGTTCATAATCTTGCATGCAAGATAAATAAACTCTTATACAGTTCACGCCCATGGTGTCGTCGATAACAAATCCACAACAAATCAACGTTGCTTCCTTTAGTAATACGAGCATATCTTGGACAGTTTATTTCTTGTTTAAATGATTCCTAGTCCACTATATCGACATAACATCCATTCTCAACTCAGTTCACACAACAAATGGCGTCAATTTTCTCTAGCTGCTTCATTCCAGAACTCATGAGCTACCGGCTGCACAATCACCACCATTCCTGACTAATCCAGCCACATACCGAGCTCCATTATTTCCACTTGACTTCTGATGGGTATAAAATGCAGCACCTACGTGCACTATTATACCTGGAAAATTTGATCCCAAGAATCTGTTTAGTCTTCTAAAAGTAATCTAGAAAACATTTCCATACATATAAGAAAAAGGTAACGAGATGGGGCATCTGTTTAGAACAAATACATTGATAATTTAAAGTACACCACTCAGTACTAAAGCCAAAACTAGATAAAACTTTCATTTAAAACTCTCAATTGACTATACCAAATGCTTTTGAACATATCAATTTTAATCCTTGAAGAAACAATTTTTCTTTTGCTTTTCAAGAATATGAATAAGTTCACGTGCAACCACATTGTTATTAGTTGTCTTGAAGGCAAAAAAAGTTAATTCAAATGGATTTTTTTTTTTTCCAAATGCATTTTCATTCCATTAGTTAACAGTTTTGACAATATTTTATAAGGAGTGTTGCACAAACTTATTTGCCTAAAGTTACTTGGATGCTTATGAAACTTAACCTTTGTTACACTACACCAAATTCTGGGATTAGAAACAGAACCAGGCCGTTACAAAAACGGGTTGTAACGGCCCTCGCCTGTTGCAAAAGTGGGTGTTACATTTTTTTTAACGGCTTTGTGGTCGTTACGAATTTTTTTTGTGACGGCCCTCGTATGAGCTTCAGTTCACAATTTGCCACGTGGTAACATTTCAGGGCCGTTCGAATTTTTTTTGCAACTTGAGGGATGTTGTAACACTCAGGCAAATTCTGAACTTTTTTGTAATGACAAAAAATTACTGCCGGTCAACCTTGACCTGGTCAAAATTGGTCAAAATCAATATTGACCAGGGCAATATTGACCGTTAAAGAAGACATTTTCTTGGAAACCGAATTCCAAATACTACCGTACAATCCTTTCAATCCATCCACATTCAACAATAATTGCTTCAATCAATTTACATCAACATTCATTCAGTTCTATTAAGAAAGAATACAAATTCTTTCAAGTACCAAAAAAATCATTAAGTATCAAATTCGACAAGCATTCAATTTCAGTTTCATAATTCATACTCCATAGTTGTTTACTAAAATGAATAAAAGTGTTTACACAACCAAGTCTGATGCTACATTACGGGACACAGAATCAAGTCTTCTTTGTAACTATAACGTAATATCCTGATTAATTATATGAAAGTAACTTAACTAAACTTATAAAAGTGAACAGAATGTAAGATGAGGCAGAACATTTCATATGCAAATTAGAAACCGGTGCAAGCATGAATACTAGCTACTTATACAGGATACGATGTGGATTACTTCACATGCAATTCAGACACCTTCAAAGCTTCAACAAGCAGGTGGAGAAATCAAAGAGTATGTACGGTAATACACAGCTTTGCATTCCTAGAAAGAGTGTGTACTGCAACACTCTTTGCTTTCTCCAGGGAGTGAGTAAAAATTACCGAAAAGGTTCTATCACATCATGATTGTCTCTCCACCTCTATCTCTCTCACACTCTCTAATTCCGCTTTTAGTGGGAGATAAACGAGAGATTTGAAGCTCTGAACAGCTAACCTCAGCTCTGCATCTTATCTTCCATATACTTTTCATCAAATAAATATATGCTATAAACCATTATGAGACAGTACACACATGATAACCAGGAACAAAATAAGTTATAATCACGAAGACAAGCAAAAAACTAAGGAACTGGTAAAGTGAAGAGAATACCAACAAAAATGATTTATAGTTTTTTATGAAACCCAAAAAAGATTAATTAGATAATCAAAAAATAGAAAAAAAGAAAAAAGTGGAGGGGGTAAAGCAGAGAGTCATTTCTTAATTGTCAGAATTCAGGGTGCAGAGGAGTTTCAACATCCTCTTGTGGGTTTTAACACCCAATCATGTCACCTAGAAAGGTATCTACTGAAGGCAAACGAAACTAATAGTAACAAGTAAATAATCACGCTGAAGCTAGATATCTTCAGACCCTCTCAATGCTCATAATTATTCCCCATTCTCTACTTTACAACTCATTCTGAGATTTCATAACAATGCAACCCAATCCAAAATAGATATAGGTTAAGAATTGAGTACGTGCCACAACTGTCCATATAGGATACACATTTTTGACAACAAACGTTT
Source organism: Papaver armeniacum (assembly GCA_023531295.1). Classification (NCBI taxonomy): domain Eukaryota; kingdom Viridiplantae; phylum Streptophyta; class Magnoliopsida; order Ranunculales; family Papaveraceae; genus Papaver; species Papaver armeniacum. Next base: position 204,055 of record JAJJWW010012088.1, read on the forward strand.
ATCAAGCGGAGAAGAAATATATACCGCTTGGTGGCAAAATACCGACCATTTAGAGAGCGATAAGCAAGGATGGATGATTCTAGAGACTTATAGTGCACATATACATTCCCACGCAGATGGAATGAACCATTTCTCGCATATGCACAATGTAACATCATAGCTTTAAAATTGCAAGTCATAAGCGTGTTAGTAAATTATCTATATAATGAAGGTTCCCATATGTAATCACTGAAGTGTTCGAGAGAGGTCCAGCCAAAACCGATTTGAGCTTCACCAAAAATTAGGACCAATCTTAAGATTTAAGCACGAAAAAAAAATAAAAAATTAAGCAATAACACGAATTTTTTTACAGCTTATTAGATCCAGATATGTTTAGAAAAGTAAAAACCCTGTTAATCTTTCAGAAAGTACTTTCTCTTAACATAAACTTATGTTATAGAAAGCAACCTTGAAATTCACAATTTCCCCAAACTTCAAGAATTCTGTATGTACATCCTCATAGAACTCTTCATAAGAGCGTTCAACCTCTTCATCGGTTCTTTGGGAGATAAAAAGCAACCAGGTTTTTAGACACAAAATATATGCATAAACATGACAAAAGACTAAATCAAATATAGAATTGTCAGGCTTAGAGAAAATATATAATTCATCAAGGAATATGCATCGGGCACCATGGACCGTGACCATAATTTGACCATAAATTTATTAAAAAGATGAAATTAGTTCCAAGAGAAAACTTAGTTGAGCTTCTAGATAAAACGACATTAATAAATAAGTAAGCTGCCAGTGAAGAGTGAATGGAACCCCAGGCAGTAACTACGATTTCATTATATGGCCTTGAGATGAATCCAGTGATCAAAATTTACTAGTTAGTTAACTAAAAGGACAATCATGTCCCGATACCACTAATTGTACATAAGAGACTCTCTAAGACAAAGATCGACACTAAAGCTTTTATTGTTTTCCAACTATAATATGTATGGAGCTGACAAGAACAAAATTAAATATAGTTATCAAATGCCATCTAAATCATGTCTACAGATGAGATATCATCACCTGCATGTTCAACCTTTAAAAGTACTATATGGGATAGAAGCATACCTCCATCGCCAGGAAACAGAGAATTCCCATAAGTAGATTAACTAGAAGTTGTTAAGGAGGTAAAAGACACATGAACAAGTAAATACTTCCTAAAAATATAAACGTCAACAAGTAGGCTCCATTATGGAAGGAGTTCCTAACTCCTAAGCTCATGAGGTACAAATAAAGCCCCATCTAAATCTAAAATTATAAAGTCAGCAACCAATAACTGAAAGAAGTTGAGAAGAAAAAAAACGGATACATAGAAACAGAATATGAGTATATTTCATAAAGTCAGCAACCAATGACGGTAACATAGGATACAGAACTTCTATAAATCTTTTATCTCCATCCCCAAACAAGACCAAAACGTGGATTCTCCGCCAAATTGAACCTTGAGATAAATTTCTGATGATTAAGTCAAAGAAAAGAACAAATTTGCAACCAAAGAAGCCCAAAATAATAATCATAATAGACATTACATAATACGGTATACAGTTTTGAAAAATGTTCTCATCATTAGAACCATAATGATGAGCCTACGAAAGTCTTCGTCGCTATGAGCGTCTGCTCCTGATTATTGTTGCTCAACAGATAGTTGATTCTCGCTCTTTCACCTTTTATTTTTCTGTTTGTCTAGTAGCTTTAGGGAATTTCTCTAAATCAATGAATTGTGCCATGGTGGCAAGACACCTAAAACCTAGGATCCCTAACATGCAAATATGTTTCTTTATATAAGTTAAGATTATAATACCAAAACTACAGTAAAACTAGAGAATGAGTATGGTCTCCCGAGTGTAGACTCATTTATGTTATGATTATAAACTTTTTAACGGTCTGCAGAGTCCTTTATGTTACTATTTAAACTATTCGTCAAACACGCTTATGGTGCAAAGATGACTACGTAAAGCTCCTATTATAGTCCACGGAGTTGAAATCAGTGCACTTGCTCCTATTATCTAACAGGATTTTAACACCTAACCTCTACTTCTTGTTCCATTATCCTCTCTTTAACTCGGAACAACAGACACCTAAGAATTTGAATGAGCATAAGTTTCATTCGAGATAGCACCTAAATCCAGCATAAGGTCAAAAGCTTCCTAGATTGTAAAATTAAAGGATGCATGTAGCATGTGCTACCTTTCATCCATATGGAATGCAAACAGTGACAACTTTCTTTCTCATATAACATCTAAATAGTTTCTCTAAACTGATAAAGAAAACAATAACAAAATTAGAATATAATACGGACCTCAAGCCCCTCATCCTGCTCCCAAGCAAGGCCAGGTCCATTGTACATGTTCTTGATAAGCAATGTGCATGACTTATCAGGGTAATAATGAACTCTGCTACAACGCGATCCAAAACGACAGGCCCCAGTTTTGATATGGAAAGGACAATTGGCTTTATCCTACGAAAAAAATATAGTAAGGAAATATCAACTAGTAGCACTAAAGGTGGAATCATTGAAACAGATATACTTGGGTCTACAGAAAATAGAGATATAGATGCATAGTTCCTCCCCGACAACTAAAATAGAATAAAAAGGTCATTATTATAAAAATTGAGATAATAATATTTGAATGCATACTTGTTCGGTTCCAAAGTTTGGCGTCTCTGGCAAAGACTTGTCAAAAACACCTCGTGATGACACATTTGTTGAATTCTTGTATGAGGAAAAAACTTCAGATTGTGGGGGAAGTGGGTTTGATGTAGGGCCATTTTCTCAAATAATCATCCTGCAATAACAAACTCAAAATTTAGCGCCATAGATCGTGTAATTAAGAATCCCTAAAACTGCATTATAACTACAATCACAAATATATCAAACAAATGACTCAATTGTTCATCAAATAAATACAACGACAAGTTCAAGCACATCCACTAGACCATGATACATACAACTCAATCACCACAGACCCCCCACAAACACTACAATTGATTCAATCGCGAACAAATACATCGACAGATTAAAGAACGTCCAGAGACCATGACGAACAGAACTCAATTCACAACTAAGACATAGCTCCCATACACTACAATTGATTCAATTGACCAAAAATTCTCAGACCATAACGAACAGATTAAATCCTTTCTTCTTCTACAAATTTATACTCCTCCAAATAAAACCCCTAACTCTACATACACTATTCACAGAGTTGGGTCAAAATAAAAAACAAACAAACAAAATCAAATCAAACTAGTAGAAGTTGATTATAGCAGATGATAATCAACAAACTGTTACCAATCACCTATTAGATGATGATAATCAACAAACTGTTGCACAAACACCTATCAGATGATTAGAATTTTAAATCTCATGAACAAAATCGATCTAGGGTTACAAATATTTCAAGTAAATATATGATATATCGACATTTCAGGTGTATGCGTTTCGATTTGGATGTATGGGTTAAGAAATAAAGGTTTTGATTTCAGGGTTATCACCTGAAATTTTAGCCAATCGATCAGATGATTAACACAATCGAAACCCTAAAATCTGAGAGGGAAGAGAATGAGAGGCGGGAGGAGAAAAAGAGAGAAAGAAAATGAAAAATGAGAAGATAAGTGGAAGATTGAAGATTATTGAAGAGGATTGAGAGATTTCTGTGAAGATGAAGTTTCACTAGGGTTTGAAAGAAGAGAGGCAGGAGCAGAAAAGTGAAGAGAGAAATGAAAAATGAAAAAACGATTTTTCTATTTTCTTTAAGGCAATGGGATGAAAAGTTGCAAGCATGTGAATGACATACGTATGGGAGGAAATATCCTCAAGTATTACTATCTTGGGTGGAAACATAATAGCACGCATGTGAATGGCACACGCACATTCTAAAGGTGTTACCAGCCAAGTGTGACCAAGCGTGTGACTGGCACGCCTCTAAAAAAATTCGTAACGGCTTAACCCTGTTACGAATTTTAAAAAAAATTAGTAACGGCTTGAGCCTGTTACAAATTTTTTGTAACGGCCATTTGTAACGGGAAATTTGTAACGGCCCATAAGCCGTTACGAATGCCTGTTACGATTCCGGGAATTTGGTGTAGTGTTATAAGAAATAAAAAAGTCTCAATTAGTTTGGGATTCAAATTTTTTGTCATAAAGAAAAACATAATATGAGGACCCACCAATTCCCAATCACGTTTTAAAAAACTGACAGGAAACCTGTCAAGTCCTAGAGACTTGTTAGGTTTCATATACTTAACTACTTTTCATATCTCAGCAGAAATGAGAATAGACAACAAACCTAAATTCTGATGTTGAGGAATGACATTAGGTAACAAATTAAAAAAACTCCCCATCAAGAGCAGTAGGGCAAGCAGTTAACATAGACAAAAACTAATACTTCAAGCCCCAACAATTTGAGGTGGTTTGGTCAAAACCTCATCAGAAGAGATTGTTACACAACTTATATTGTTTCTTTTTCTTCTTTTAAGAGTTTTACTATGAAAATATTTAGCATATGTTTCTCTAACTCGATTATCACGTATGATTGGTTTGCAAATTCCTCTTGAGTGGCAATGGAGTGCAATACTGCATAATTTTTATATGGAGCATTTTATGAAATGCTCATTGGACGAGATGAAGCATCATCGTGAACTCGTGTTGTAAACTCACGGATGCATTACCTAGCTATATTTCTTATGAAAGGATGCATCACCTAGTTATGCAACTTACTCAGGGATGCATCATGGTATACATGCATCACAAAGTTGTGCTTCTTACTCAAGGATGCATCACTAAGTTGTGTTGCTTACACGAGGATGCATCATGCAGGTGGGACCTTTTGGATGGCTACTATCTCCCAAATTTATGTACATGGGGTGTTGGCTAAATATGCATCAAAGAAGAAATGCACCTGACCCTATAAAGCTTACTCAAATGAAGCATATTGATGTGGATGCATCATTATAATAGAGTGCATACTCGGGGAATCATCTTGATGCTAACACATCATTATGTTGTGTTACTTATGAATACGTTATAATGCTTTGTTTTCATACCCAAGAATGCACCACTATGCATAAGTATCATACTGTTGCATCACTTACTTGGTCTGATATTGCATTTTAAACAGGTGAGACTTGATGGATGTCCAAGTCTTCTCAAATACATGTATGTGAAAATGCAAATAAGACTCATAGAGAGAGGAGGTGGTGGTTGAAGGTGCATCAAAACGCAAATGAATCATTATTCCGGTAAAGCGTACCCTAGGATGCATTATGATGCAAAAGCATCATTATGCATTGCTTATCTGATGACGCATTATGATGTGAATGCATCGTAATGCTACAATGACTGGTCACTTGGCTTTTGGCCTTGTGTCATAGGGTGAAAATTATCGGTGGTGTGAATTATACATATACATTGGGTTGGAAAGGTCCCTTACCTTTTGGTTTTAGTTTCTAATTCTACTTGAATGAACTACGATCATGCTTGGTCGCTTTGCATTACGGAGTTGGGTACGTAGATAACCGCATTAAAGTCCAACATTTTGTAACTTATATTATCCCGTCTTGGCGTGCAAGACAAGATATGATTGTTGCCATATTTGATGAGGTAATTACAATTTATTTATTGGATATTCATACTACCTATCGAGCTATCTCATGTTGGCGCGCACCAATTGCGAGTTGGACATGGACCACATGGTAAAGAAAGGAAGTTAAATCAGATTGTGGAAGATGCTTGCATCATAAGGATGACCTACAACAAGGATGACATGTGCCTGGGTGATGCACCCTTGGAACAAACAAATCAGTGCATATATATAGATCATTGTCGAAGCGGAATAAGGACGTGGATAATAGGTTGTTAATGACCTATGTGATAGTCCAAGGAATAACCAATATTTGCAAGACATCGATACATGCGAAATCCTTTGCCAATCCCAGTTATGACTTCGTACTTTTAATAGAATAAGGGTATGTCAACAACGGTATGGAGTTGCGATCAGAAAATCATGCTTGTCAAGAATGTTGCGATAAAGCGAACCATTAAACATTTGCTTGGCAAGAACAATGTCTGTCGTAAATTCTTACGACACGATTACACAAGTGAGTGGTGCAATGCAGAATTTGAGCATGTCGAGCGTGATACTGGATGTAAATTCTTTTTGGTACGTTACATTAAATTTCTACAACTCTAATAACTTTTTATTTAAATGAATTTATTTTGAAAAATAATATATAGCAACATTCAGACCTTCCGGTTGTTTCAAAGCTTTTGAAATTTCTTATCAAGGCATCTCAACTTTTTCTTTTTCCATATTTAATAAATAAATTCTCATTAAAAAATTATGGATCAGAGATAAAAGTATTAATCGAACTATTCACGATGGAACCACACTTATGAATCAATAAATGCATGATTTTTTCTCAAAAGAAAAATGACCACCGGAATTGGATGTTGATTCCAGGGACAGAGGTCGGAGGCAGCCTAAGAAAAAGGTATGCAATTGCCTACCCTGGGCTGCCCAATTTCTCCAGTATCCTTTATATTTTCAAGTCCAAATTCGAGAAAATAAAGAGTTTTTTCCCACCCTTGAAATACCCACTAGTTGATTCACTTCTCAACACTTCTAAGGAAAAGTATATTACTTCACAACCAATATTTTTACTGCTTCAATTTTTTTTTACTGCTCGGTATTTTTGAACTTTTTTTTTTTCACATGCGCCACTTTGACCTTTTATTTTCACATGCGCCACAAAAGATAAAAATGGTTTTATGCGACCCTTTGAGCGTGTTCCCAACGGACCCAACCTGCCATGGCTTAAAAGAAAAATGTCGATTAGTTTGAGTGAGACTGTAAGAGAGGAATGAGGTAGGAAATGGATACCAGAGCAATTATCGTGGTCTTGTTAGTTCTTGGATCTTTCATTTTGATTCTCTCTTTTGTTGTGCTCCATATGGTTGGGAATTTAAGATGAAAACTTGGGTAACATTTTCTTAACTAAGCAGATCTTACAACAGCTGCAGTACAAGAGAAATATATGAAGGATGATGATGTGGATTTCGATGTGGATTTCGTGTTCACTATTAATGTCTCCCATTTTCTATTCTTCCGATGCACAAGGATTGGGTGAGGGATGTGTCTTGGGCACCAAATATGTCTGGGGTGATGGTATTGCAAGTGATTCACAGGATGGAACTGTTATTATATGTGCAGTTGCAAAAGGAGTTCAATGGAAATGTAAAATTTTGTAATGCTGTTTGGAGAATTTCGTAGTCTCTTACTGGTAATATTTTGGTTGTGGCCGATGGTAACAACAATGTTACATTGTGGAAAGAAGCAGTCGATAGAGAATGGCGGCAGGCGACAATAAAGCGCTAATTCCAGTGTATCACATTCGAATTCTCTTGGTAGCTTTATTATATATCTTGTGCTGTTTTTTTGTGTTTTTCTTCCTCTTACCCTTTTGTAGAATTTATGTTAAGGGTCTAACAGAATTGAAGTTGTTGATGAGCTAATTGCATTCTCTGTCATTACAGTGCAACACCTCTGTTGTCAGAGTTTGACAGTGACAGTGTTTATCACTAACAACTTGACACGAACACTGTACTGATGACTATATGATGCCTCTTTCTTAATTATGGTTGTAGAGGAGGTTTGGGTACTGATTTTAAATTGCTTGGAAATATTGATAATCTTTTTAAGGTTTCTAGCATGCTGGGCTGAAAAGGGAATTATTGAATCATTATTTTAAAGGCTGTATGGGTTTTCGTAGGCACAACAAATTAATAAATATATTTCCCACTAATTAACTGGTAATATAGCGGTAGTAAGAGATCGCTCCCACATAGAGTTGTGTAATTGATAGGTTATTTGAAATAGCAAGATAAAGTAAATAACAAAGGGGGGTTTTGTTGTAAGATAATTATAAAGATAATAATAAAGAAAAGAGATGATTAAGGAATCCTTCGCCGTTACCAAGAGTTAACAGGATTAGAATACTTATCTATCGTTCATAAGAACCATTCATCACCAACCATAGAATAACAGCTAGAGCAGTGTTATCCCCAAAGCTCCTTGTGTAACTTGATACCGAAGCGCTCGCATATCAAGTTCTATCCAACTGAACCACCAAGTAGTAGCGCACTCAAGGTGTAACCCAATCGGATGCTTTAAGTTATGTGAACTTAGGTTGATCCTAGCAGTTAGACTCTTAGCGCAAGGTCCACTTACTAGTGTTATCTTCACACATAATTCCTCAATAGAATCCCTCTACGAGGTCTCACGTTCTCTACTTGTGTAAGGGTTATTCAACAATTACACGGATATCCTAACCCTTCACTAGCAATAGAATGATCAAAAGATTAATCCAATTGTACACTTGAACAATCTAGAAATCAATCATAAACCCTAAATATAGTGAAAACAAATGATGATGATTAAAACCTCAAATAGATTTGTATTATTAATAAAGCTTCACGCTTAGAACATTGAATTCATCCTTAATCAACAAAGGATTTAGTTTCTCATGATTACACGTTTACTCGGTTTCCCCCTAAAGGGGTTAACCCTAAAATATTAATGAAGAACCAAAAGTATAATATGAGATTCCATATGTGAAAGGCCTAATACCTATTTTTATAGGTTTACATTGCTTGGCCATCAAGTATTTAGTTCGGTTCAAGAACCCGACCCGAAAATATGAAATAACGAATCCAAACGTGCCCTTAGGCCTTCCAAGGTATTAATACACGTTTCCTACTTGCTAAGTTCGCGAACCCAGTTCGAGAACTTCAAATTCCAGCAGAAATTTTCGGAATTAAGTCTGCGAACCCGGTATGCGAACCTAGTTCGCGGACTTCACTGTCTTCGGTATTCAATAAAAACTGTTTTGGCCACAACTTCTTCATCCGAACTCGGAATGACCTCATTCTTTTTGTAATATTTTTATATTTAAATTCTATTCAATATGGTTATGAGAAATACTTAATTTGAATGAGTTAAGATCGGTCTTTGGCCCTTCTCTTGATTTTGAGCGTTTTGCTCATTTTCGTCGTTTTTCTTCCACTTCTCTTGGACTTTGGCACTTGGATACTTGGATACTTCTCTTCATAGCTCTTTTCAGCACTTTGTAGCTCCTTTTTGGATGATTCACCTATTGGAAGCAAATAAGATAAACAATAGTAATAATAAAAATACATGCAAGAATAATAGCTTAAACAAGTATGGAATTGACACTAAAATCATATGAATTATGCACTTATCAAAGAAACAATGTAATAATACGCATACAAGAATATGCGATAATCTTGCATTGATCACTGTTGTAGCTTGCATTGCAGCAACAAACAGAAAGAAATACAGTATAAACTCTATAAATTAATGTTGTTGGGACCATCAAAATTTATTGATTAAACGAGATGTTAATTAACCGATAAATTAATAAGTATTAATTTATATATCAATTAATATTTTATTAACTTATAAGACAAGTTTAAAATAAATTGATGCTTTTGTAATTGTAAACTTCGATCAACAAATAACACAAGTTTAGACAATTTGGATGAACATACAGACGGTGAAATCACTCAAGACTTGCAAAATTTGATCGAGAAGTTGGGATATCGCAATTAAATGAATTTCAAAGATGTCCCAAATTATCCGAAAGAAAATGAAGTTACACAGTTGTTGACTGATGAAGTAATAATTGAGAGCATTATGGGAACTGATAAAGATGTGGAAGAAGATGATGAAATTTCTACAATAGAGCCCCCTTCACGAAACGAGGCTATTAAAGCGGCAATCACGTTGAATAATTTCTTCCTGAGCTATGAGAAAATAACACCAAAAATTCTTACAATGATAAGAAAAATTAGAGATGAAATTCAATGCGATATTGATTTTAGCAAAAAACAGAAGACGGTTAAATCATTTTTCAAAAAGTCTTCGTATATCATTAATGTATTGAATATATATATGCATTATTAATTTATATTTCACATGGGGTATACATAGGTAATCAAAAATGTATTATCTTATAATTTTAGCGAATTATTAATTTGGCACGTTGTCCCCGACTCGGGACCGGCCAAAAATATTATTTAAGAGAGTTTATCAAATAATCGAGTATTAATTAAAAGAGGTTTTATTGTAGTACGATAATAAGATGTGAGAATCTTTGTCGGTACCAATTTGGATATGATCCCACGACCATGGAACACAAAGTTGCCATTTGGAGTAACGCTTCAGAGGAGGAGGCCTATTTTCGTTATAAATGTGTCTGTGAGGTACTGACTGGGTAGATAAAACAATTTGTGGAGAAAGATCGATGATGTTCCACCGGCCAAGCCCTCCAATCTCACTAGCTCTGCTTATGCAAATGGTTGTATTTATTGGCTTAAGATTGACTTTGGCTTTGATGATGACCTTGAACCAGGTATCGTGGAATTCAACGTTGGGACTGAAAAGTTTAGAGCAATACCACTTCCAAAATTCATCATTGGCGATGTTGATGTTCGTGACCCCTATATGACTGATTTAATAGAATTGGATTGTTGTTTAGCTTTATTAAAGGAATACCAGAAAATGGGCTATTTTCCCAAAAAGGTATTTTTCCCGGTTCAAATGGATGGTTAAACTTTTCCCTGGGTCAAATGGACATGACATAATTTTATTTGAAACAGGCAAAAGTGCCCTTACAAACTTCATCTTCCTCCAATACAAAAAGGAAAACATGTCTCAGAAAGAACATCAATATTCTTCTTTACCATCTTTATCTTCCTCCACCATCCCCACTTCCACAAAATACCAGCGCCACCATCAAAAAACATAACCCATTTCCGCCTTCATCATCGACATCACCAATATTATCTCCTCTACCACAAACAACAACACCACCATCGATAACATCAATTTTTTCTATTACCAACATCGACGCCACTGCCACCATCTCCACCACCTCAAACTCCGTCGTCGTCGATCATATCGCGTTTCCTCCAAAACCATCATCGACACCATAACCACCACCATCATCCAAAAAGAAATTTCTAATACCCTAATTTAATTCAATTTTCTCAAATTCATAAATTAAGAGAGTTAAGGTTCTGTGTTAATTGATGAGTTTCCTCAAATTGGTATGTATCCAGACCCTTATGTTAGACTATGTTCAAAATGGTTTCATCTTAATTAGTAAATTTGATGCACATTTGTACATATGTTTTATCTTTGTTTGTAAATGTGCAATGTGAATGTAATGCTTTAATTGTAAGTGTACCATGTTCTCTATTGGGTTGAACATGATTTCATCCAATTTTAAACTGAGATGAACTTAGTATCATCCTGTTTTAAATGTCTAAATTGATATATTTATTTATTTATTTTGGAAATGTGGACATACTTAATGTTATTACTGAATGAAATTGGTTTCATCGTGTGTTATTATTGGATGGAAACTGGTTTCATCATGTCTTGCCAGTTGATGGAATCTTTGTACATTCAATGCTATTACTGAATGAAATTGGTTTTATCATGTATTTCCACTGAATGAAACCTATGCACATTTTATGTTATCACTGGATGAAACTGGCATCATGTGTTACTAATGGATGATACTAGTTCATCTAGGTTTAGATTGGTCACTTTGAATGAAATAATGTTTAATTTTTGTAAGAATCAAAAGCGGGACAAGAGTCAACCGACTGTGAATTGGATGCTCAGACTAGTAGCCCTAAATGGGCTATCAACCAAAAAAAAAAAGGCGGGACAAGACTGTTGGTGGATCAAGAAAACTAAAATAGCAAGGTATAAAGGTTGTTTCTTAATCAAATTGAAAACTAGACACGAGGTGAACTTTGTTGCTGAATCAAGAACGCGGAATTGGCATGATGTGATTAAATGCAAGAACTAAGACTATTTGGATCCGTTGATTTGTTTAGCACAAGGTTGCCAAAAAAAGAGTTATTCTTGTAGTTTTTTTTTTTTTTTTTTTTTTTTTTTTGTAAACTATTATATTTGCATTCTTTATTTATATGCATCTCAACTGCAGTGTGAATTTATATGAGAACTTACATACATCATCCAATGATGTTATTTGTACGATCTTGTCAGAAATGTTCAGGATGAACCTGGTTTCATACTGAAAAAAGTTGGTTTGTTGTCAGAAATGTACAAGATGAAATCAGATACATCCTGAGCAAAATTTATTTTTGACAGAAATGTACAAGATGAAACCAGACACATCCTAAAGAAAATATGTTTTCCTATCAGAATTAACTAAAGGATTCTGATTTAATCTGTGATGTAACTAAACTCATTAAAAGAACTTTAATGGTTTGATTAGAGATGTACGTAAAACCAATAGCATTAGTGGAAATCAACTAGTGTGTACCAATAAGATCACAAACTAGTGCTGCACTACTTTCCGATTTAAAATAGATTGAATAACACACACTTTTGGTATAAGTTGATGCCCGGAACATTTGAAACTTAAAATGTTCATATGTGTGCTTGAGATGAACACTAGGCGTGAAATTAAATCACCCCGGTATCTTAATTTCAAACTAAGAAAAAACAACACAACTACTCTGTTATTGATGGTTAAAAAAAAAGGATACACTACTAAAGATTTACAAAGATAAAGAAAGATAAGAACTTTTACTTCTTCCTCTCTTGGGACTTTTATCGAGCAACTCGTAGGCGTTTTGTTGTTGATGGAGAGTTAAGCATTTGTTGTTCTATTTTTTCGCTTATATAGCTTCTCTTCAACCTTCACACTCAAATTGGATAAGAACCCAACATTTCCCATTGAAAAAATCTAAAATACTCAAAATCACAACCATTCATCACCATAAACCATCGACAACAACACCACCCCATTTCTAGTTTTGAAACAACCGTTTCCTTGATAATTTTCCTACCAACCAAACAAATTTCATATTGAACACTAACCCAATCTCATGTTAAAGGTTAACCAAAGAAATCCTTGTTAATCTCTCTTACAAGACAATAAATATACATGGCAGAAAATTAGTTCCTTCAACCGTATTTTTATCTCCCCAGATTTCATCCAAGCCTAATTACTATCTTCATCAAAAATTCGTATGAACTGCATATGGTTTTTCTTAAATTGGTTTTTCACCTTCTTCCTGAAGCTGCAAACAGAGAGAACAATCTCTTAAGGGCAATATGGTCAGTTGTTATAAAATATAAAACAAAATGTTGGGTGAAATATCCAAAATGGATAATTGAAAAGTATCTTTTTTATTTTTGTCCATATAAACAGTATCAAAATTTACAAGTCTGTTTCACCCAGGAATTATTGTTTTTGGTCTATTTAACCAATTTTGTGAAAGAATATTGTATAGTAAAACAGTTCAGATTTTTATATTTAAAAAATGTGATGGAGGGAAAGCTTTCGGTTTAAAATTATTAAAAGAAACTTAAATGAGGTGCGGACGGTTAATTGTTTTCCGTCCATTGCAAAAATAAAAATAAAAATTACTACACGACGAACTGTATGCTATGTAGCCTTCTTTTTCTCACAACTCTGTTTGCCATGTAGTGCCCACTACCAACTGATCCTTCAAATGAATGAATGTATGAAAAACTTTAGGGTGAAGGAGTGTTAAAAGACCCCCATAGTAGGATCAGATTAGCTCTAATAGGTAGTCCCTCCTTCACTTGGAAGGGATGACATTACCCATTGGATTTGCTCTTAGATATGTATGCAATAGCTTATTTACCCCCATCAATTCCATGCTTATTTAACCCCATGAGTTTATCAATAGTGCTAGACGACTTATTAGTCGTCTAAAATGTGTTGTCCTTTATGTGCATGAGAGCCATGTGTCTATTATGCACCTAAACGAGAACCATCAAGTGGTCACCTGATGATTCTCTCCCATTGTGAAGGTGGGGATTCGAACCCCGTAATTTTGAAACCAACTCTCATCTGAAGGTATTTGAATCCAGTCTATGGAAAATTGTTCTACATATCCAAAAAATAATATTATGCAGCTACACTTTCATTATCATTTTATAATCTCCACACTGTCCTAGCTCATTAGTGAAACCTTAATATAATTAGGAATGTCTCATTTAGTTTTCTTTGACTGATTTTAGCTCTAGTATTCCTAAAAATAGTTCTTTTCTATTTTTTAATTTTTTAAATAAATCAAACATTAACTATAAAATTTGTTAGAGCAATGCTCGATTGAGCCCACTAGCATTGGTATGTCTAATTAGTTGTCAAAATTAGATGACAAAACACATTCTTAATTAGTTTATTGAAGTCAGTTTTGTACTAGATAAGTTTAGGAAATAGAGTATATAATCAAAGTTATGCTTGAAGAATGGAGATCGAAGACTACACGAAGACATATGTGGAGAACTTCATTGAAGTTTAGTAACAAACTAAATTCTCTTGTTTATTCTACCTATCTATCTATCAAATCAAGTGTTCACCCTATGGAAAAATTCCTATGACGGTACATTTATGTATACACTTGAGGAAATTAGAGCCCAAAACTTTCATCAGGATGACCTTTGTCATAGGAAATGTCCTCATGTACTCAATTTCGAGTTATAAAGAAGAAGTTATGAGTGATTTGCTAAAGCAACACCTATTATGTGTTGCTAAGGCAATTCGTGAATAGGAAATTGTACACGAACTTTTTGCAACAGTTCACGGACCAAATCGAAAAATCCGTGATTAAAGGCCTTCTTTGGTCAAATACTTGGTGTTTTACTTTCCTAGATAAGGTAGCTTTGTTTCCAAGCAACCTAGCCTTGATCATTCATTATAAATAGAGGTGTCATGTAACCACACAATCTATCACTTAAAAAATTATGTTTGGGTTGCATAATCTTTGTTCTTCATGGAAAAGAACAAGGTTTCAGAAAACTTTACTTGGGGATCGTTAAGCACATGAAAGTTATCTTCTTTAGTAGTTATGTAACCTATTTCTAGGTGTTTTTCATAAACCCTAGATTTGATAAAGCAAGATAACCCTAGTATTTTCTAGGTGATCTTATGAGGAAGATTCAATTAGGGTTTACGGTTCTGTAACCTAATTGTTGGAGAATATCTTATAGAGAGAATTAACATTCAGCTAGAAGATTTTCAAGAGTATCTTCTAAAGAGAAATGGTGTTTTGCTAGAAGATTCACGAGAAGAATTCCTAAAGAGAATTGGTGTTCTACTAGGAGTTCCACATATGTGTGAATACAACTGAAACATGTATTACATCTTGTCCGAATTGGTAGAAGGTAATTGGTATAACATTTTATAATCAGTGTGTGTTTAATCTGGATTAGGTCCCGAGGTTTTCTACAAGATTGTAATTTTCCTAGTTAATAAAAATCTCCAGTGTATGTGTTATTTCTTTTCTGCATTATATTGTTTTATCTCTATAATTGAAATATCACAGGTTGTATGTATTTAAACCTAGATAGTATTAACTCAATTGTACATAACCTACAAGACTCGTTCTTGTTGAATCCATATCTTTAAATATAGATTACAAAACTTGTTCTAGTTGGAATTCGTTTCGTGAATGCGTCGACTTATCATCAATCATCGTCTCGCGTGTCGGAATTATAAAGGGAGATGGACGGAAGGACAAAAATGCTATGAGATGTAGTTGCGAAGTAAAAAGAAAGGGCTGGAAGCAACATGCAAAAGATGAACAAAGAGAAAGATTGATGGTGGATACCATAGATGTGAGAAGAGAAGATACATTGCGAAACAAATGCATCTTGGTTGAAAGTTATGATGGAAAGGAATCATTAAGAGATTTGAATGGTTAAGCAAAAAGTGTAAGAAATGAATAATCATCAAAAAGCAATGACAAAAGCATGTTAAGGGTAAGAGGAAGAAAAATAATTAAAGAAGAAATATGCGAGAATCTCGCCATCAAGAATGTATGACAATTTGATTGAAGAATTGAAAAACAAAAATGATTAAACAATGTAAGATTGTGCGATAGCTTCGCAAACAAAATGAATGATTGAATGAATTAACAAAAATGAAAAGTGGGTGAATGGGACGAACCTTTATGGCGTACACCTAGTTGGAGTGATATTTCGCAAGAGGCAAATGTAAGACCTAAAGTGCGTCATATAAGGTATCTCTTGACATGGCTCGGTGAAAAGGTTAAAGAAGAGTCATGGAGATTTGGGGCCCATGAAAGCCTATCCAGGAGATACCTTGGATTTCAACTATATATATAAGGTTATACCCTGGTTGGACGCCCGAGGGTCTCTTCCAGGAGCCGTGTATGCTCGGCGTCGGGGTACGGTTGAGCCAAGAGTGCCTGGGGTTCGGGAATATGAACATACCAAAGCATTGAGAGCATTTAAGAAACTGGAAGTCAATGTTCGGGAAACTCCGTGAAAAGAATCATTGTCACTAGCAAGGGGGCATCGCAAATTTTAGCGGAGAGTCGCAAGTAGAAGATAAATGATCATCTTATTGCATAGAATCGGAGAAGAGACAATTGCGCCAATAAGTAGTCGAGTGATTCTCCCGCAGAAGGAAGTACCAACCTCATTTTTATCCTCATCAGAGCTCTCGCTGGTTTGAGAACTAGAACGAGAGGGATGGGTTTTAGTTTTTTAGAAAATCTTTGCGAAGAGTGATTTTATTCTTGCCCTTAAATGGTTTCTTCAATAACCTTCGCAGCTTCGAAATGTCTATTTCTTGATAAAGAATGAAGATCACAATATTGTTAGAATAACAAAAGAAAGTATTTCTTATTCATCTAAAGTACTTGGTTTTGGGACGTCTATTATAACTCTTTTCAATTTGGTCGAAGATTTTGCAAATCTAGTATAAGAGGAAAGAAATATTGCAAAAGTAAATCTGAAATAGGAAGTATACCTCTTTGAGGCCACTTAAATTCCCACATATGTGTAGGGACCACTTTCGAGAAATAAAGGAACAAAACTTCTCATCTTTCATTATGTATTATCTTGCATCTTATCGCATCAATGTTATCTTTTCTCTTCAATTAGAGATTTATCATTTCTCATATTTATTCTTTATTATAATTAGCAAAAAAGGCGACTATTGGTAGGGAATCTAGGATCTTTAACATTTTAAAGATACCGGCTCCAATCTTTAATGGCCAAAGAATTTCATAAAGGTATCTCGGGATTGTATAGAGTAATTGAGGAGTTCTAGATCATCACACTGATGATCGAAAATTTTTGCGAAAGTATAGATGAAGACTCGGGAATGGTCGTTGAAACCTTCTCTTGAAAAAAAAAAGTTGCGGAGGAAAATAAAAAGAGAAAAAGAGAAGGGTAGAGAGGGAGAATCCTTACATTTAATGCGAGATCTTAAACGGTTGAAAAGAGCGTGTCAAGAAAGAGTGGAAGAGGAGACACTGTAATAAATTCCGTACATGAGTGGATAAAAATGAACAATTGCGAGAGAAAGATGAGCTGCGCATTTCAAAATGTTGGAAGATGAGCTGCGGCATCTCAAAATATTGGTTCTCATGACATTCTCTCCTTCGGCAGAGAAGACATGAGAAGGCAAAGATGTATGATGAAATATCGCGACATCAATACCGAGATTAATAGCGAGCATTGCGAAGGTATGTATTTAAACCTAGATAGATGAACACTTTAACTCAATTGTACATTAACTCTACAAGAGTTCTTTTGAATTGTTAAGCAAGTCATTAGGAGAGAGAAAATCTAGAGTGATTGAATCAATATCATTTCAAGAAAAAATCAATAAAAGATTATTACAAAACTTGATAGTATTAACTCAATTGTACAGAACCTACAAGACTCGTTCTTGTTGAATCAATATCTTGAAATATAGATTACAAAACTTGTTCTAGTTGGAATTCGTTTCGTGAACAGTTCGGGTATATACTAGGTTTACCTTGTTAAAATAATCTTAAGCACAATTTCGTAACCGAACGTATAAATTGTACAAGGATTGTCCATATAGGTTCCCGAACGAAAAAGTTGGTAGTGTATTAGTTACCCTATGCTTTTCAAACTTTCAATTTTCTTGTGTTCGAACGTTAAGCACAATATATGCTTCAAAAGGAAGGAAAAAAAATATTGGCATCAACAAAAAGGTTAAGGGAAAACAAAGGAGGATGTGGATTGTTAAGTTATTGTTATATTTGGATAAATATATGAAGAAGAATTAAGTTACTGTTATATTTGGATAAATATATGAAGAAGAAATATGATATAATTCAAAACGATAATGAAAGATCGATATTTGTTTTGTCTTTCGGTGGTGTGTGAGAGAAAGAGTTTTGGACCTCAGAATAAATTCTATTTGGGATGTTTACAAGTACTCTTTAAAAGACCTTGTACAAGTTGTACTACTAGTATTGGATTGTTATCTAATGAATAATGATAGTGAAAATGATTTGTGACTTTCAATATTGATGCTCCCATGCTCTCAACTTTAGTTAGCAATATATATAACCATCCACTAAAGAAAAACTGCTAGACCTATGTGGACCGTAGATGTTTATGTCTGAGTAATCGAGATTAAATTTAACATTGATTTCTAAAATAAATCAGACTACAAATTTTTGTGAGATATTTACTTATTCTCTAACTATGTTCAAGTTCTAGACTTATGTAAGACATGTTGTAAATTCGACATCTTAATCATCAAACTTTATCATTTAAACATGATTATATAATTATCCATATTATGAAATACAATCCTTAGCCTAGTATTAACATATTTTATCAAGTAAATCCATCATATTCGTATTAATCAGTTCATGTTGAACAATAATGATTCATCACGTACATAAGCATCAAAACAACACAAGTAATACTTCCTTCTTTAGAATTAGACATCAATAATAAAAACAACATAATGACATGATTACACAGGACTATAATGATAACAAGAAGGAAACAAAAGCATCAAATTAGAATGGGCATGACTTTGGTTCTACTTATGTTTCCTCCTGCTTAAAAGATGGATAAAATAAAAACACAAAATATATATGCAAGAGGCTCGAAGAAGGCTTAGTCATTAGCTTTGTATCATCCAACTTATCCATTAATAGTTGGATAACACCTCACTAGGTGACTCCTAGGGAACCTAAGTTTTTAAATGATTAACCTAAGCTAATGTTAATCACTTTATTAAACTCTATTCTTACCGTGATGTTGGATGATCACTAATCTTACTTGGAGTAAAACATTAAGATTAGCTTACGTAAACCTAATTTATTGCTAAACCAATACACATGATTCATTTCAAATATTATAATCATGAATTACATATGGGTAAAACTCATAGTTATAATATTTGAAATAAATCATGAATTATACTTGTTTGCTATACATGAGTCGATCTTAAACTTTTTAGGATGCTTGTATGTTGAAAATTTTGTGGTGAATTTGCGATGATACCAAGTTTGTTTTTGAATTTAAGATCTTTTAAGATAATGTTGAGCATTAAGGTTAGCTCATTCTTGACATTGTAAAGTTAATATTCTAATATCAATCACACATTGTAGCTCAATAATAAAAGATTAAAGTGTAAGATCACGGCTACAAAGTTACAGAAAAATGATCTGTCTAGTGTTTAGATTATACAAATGGCGTATGCATCTTCTAAATGGTATATATGTCTTTATATTCAAATGCTAGCATACTTTTGTCGAGAGCCTGTTTTTTCTTAAAGGTTTAGTTGCTAACCTAAATTGGAAAATGTTGGCTTATCAGTAATCTGACTTTGAGTAATACAATTAAGATTAACTTAAGTAAACCTGATTTGTTGTTAAACCATTATAAAGTCCAACAAGACACACTTGGTTACAAACATAAGGTTATTTAGTTTGAGACAAAAAAAATCGCATTCTAAGATTCTTCGTATAATGAGCTACAGTAATTCTTCATAATATGACATGTTATAGCTTAATCGTTACTTAATTTTTTCCAAATTTATAAAATAAAATAAAATAAAATAAATCTTACATTTCGAGAAAGAACAATGAACGTTACTAGATTTTGCTAGATCGTCACTTAAGTTTATCTAAATATTGTTTGCAACATAAATGGTGTTCAACTCTATTCAACTTTATCTCCATCCATTAACGGTGTTTTCTACGTACCTTTGGTTATTTGCACTATAATTCTGAATACCGTATTAATTATTGGTTTTATTTTGTGTAGTAATTTTTTACAATAGCTGATAACCAGTTTGAAGTCTATCTATGTGTGCTTGAGGGCGTTCTTGAAACATGTATTAGCGATAATTTACTAGGAGAGGCTAAACTAATGAGTATACCCCTGCACCTAGAGGGTTGCCCCTGATTGAGATTGATTTTGTTATTGATGTCAATGGTATTTTGATTGTAAGTACCAATACTACACTATTTGGTAAAGTGCAACCGCTGACAGTCACATCATTTGTAGGTACATATGTTGGGAAAACTGAAATGATGGTTAAAGATGATGATCAACATATTTCAAAATGATGAAAATATATTTTCGAGTTTCTTTTTGCCTCATCAAATTGATTGGTGCAAAGAAATGGAAGTATCTCGGTCCATGAATAATCAAGGTGTATGTGGTCATGTTAGGCTGCTTTTTGATATCCGTGGTAGAATGTTTAGTTTTTATTAATACTGGTCGGTTGATATGATTATCTACACAACAAATTATAGATTGTGCTGTTATGGATGGCTATAAAGAACCAAATCCAATTTTTGCTTTTCGATTTATTAAGTTTTCGGTGTTTGTGCAGCAGAAGATTACCCGTATACATCAAACGTTCAAGCGTGTGCCATTAGTAAACCTAGTGTTCATGGATAGATGGGTATTCTATTGTCCGGTTCGACATTAATGACATTGTTTGTGCTGTTAGCAAGCAGCCGCTGGTTGTTGGCTACAATCTAGTGTTTTCATCTCATTCGACATATCAGAAGTATAAAGAAAGTAATTTTTTATATTGATGAAATTCTTGGTGCATAGGTCTTTATAGTCAAATGCTAGCATACTTTTATCTTTAGCATGTTTTTTCGTAAAGATTTTGATGCTAACCAAAATTGAAGAATAATGGACTTATCACCAATCTGACTTTGAGTAAAAAAATTAAGATTAACTTAAGCAAACCCGATTTATTGTTATATCAATATAAAGTAGAACAAGACACACTTGATTACAACATAAGCTTATTTAGTTTGAGACAAAAAACCTAGCTTCTAAGATTCTTTGTACAATGAGCTACATTTTGAATGTTGCTCACTTAATAAAAAGATATCAATTGTCTTCCAATATACAAACAAGCAATATAGCAAGGATTCATTCCCATTGAAAGTTGTGATTTTTAATTAGTTATTTAATTAAATTAATTAAAATGTGACCAAGAAGGAAAAATATGATCAAAGGAATCATGCAAAGTTACTAAACAATCATGAAACTAGCATTATTTATTTATCTCTTGTTAATCAAACATTATAAACAATCATCAAACTTGCATACTTATAAAAAAAAAATTGAACTTACAATTGAAAAATAGTTTTTGGTTTGTATGTCACCCCAAACCATTTCCAAAAATATAAGTTTTCTTAAAATCCGACTTTTATTTTGAGAATTATGAAGAAAAAAATTGTGAATGATTAAATTGGAAAGATGGGAAAAATTGAAAAGAAGAAAAGAGATAAAAATATAGTCGTAAGGGACATAACTTTCTATAATGTTCAACATCCATTTCACCCAACCCTAACTTTTACTTTCCCATTTGAGCCAAGTTTCAATTTTTTTTTTGGCATTGAGCCAATTTCAATTAAAAAAACATCAAAAACGTTAATATCCATGTGTTCACCATGTTCGTACAAGTGTCGACAATGTAACTCAAGGCAGGAACCAAGAAAAGAATGCTAACACTTTTAGACGAATTTCAACTGGTTTTAGTTCTGTACGAGGCTATTTCAGCTTTTAGTTTTCTTTAATGCTAACTTTTTTCTCACATTTTCAACTTAGCAACAAAATTCGTGGAATAAGAGTAGCTAGGTTATTTTCTAATAAAACATAAGAAAAAAATAAAAAAATTATCACAACTAGATTAACATAATAACATAACAATCATGAAATTTAATAAACTTCTTTCGTATTAATTCTTTTCGCTTAATTAACAACATAGCACTAAATTCAATAAACGTTTTATTTTAGATTAGATTCTTAATTGAAGGGGATAACCGGGTTCAATTCTATGATCGCATATGAAATTTCAACTATCACTTGATAATGGGTCTAAAGGACTAAACCCATACTTAACGCATTAATTTTTTTATTTTTCATCTATTTACACTGAATTCATCTTCATAAGTCGTTTATTCGATAATGTCCACATTCTTATCTTGAATTATCAATAATGTCCACACATATATATAAATGGACCCTAATGCAATGAATGTCCGCATCTAGTTTCCAAGTCAAGTCAAGTTCTATGAGTTTTTTTTTCTTCTTTTTATCAGCATGTCTCTGAGTTTTTTTGACTAGCAGTTCAGAGTTATAATGCAATGCCATGCTAATGTTAAAACTATAAATATTAGTCTATATATAATCCAATCTCCATATTCATTTATCCAATAAAAACTATATTAGCCATGTTTTCATTTAATAAGACCACTCAAATAACATCATTATTTCCTCTTTATATTAATCTTTATTTCTTGTTACTCTTATTTGATCAGCATCACCTTATGCCCATCAACTTCTCATGGATTCCATGAAGCGGAAATAAGGGACCTATTAAGCTTTAAATCTACTCTAGAAGATCCCGCAAATCGTTTACACTCATGGCAAGAAGGCATACAACATCAAAATTGTTGTGTGTGGCATGGAAGTGAGTCTTTGCATGTCATATCTATTGACCTTCTAAATATAATCTTTGAAAGATTCATGTATGAGTATAAATAAACATAATATCGATTTATAAGGTGATTTTAGTA
This sequence comes from Papaver armeniacum, assembly GCA_023531295.1. Lineage (NCBI taxonomy): Eukaryota > Viridiplantae > Streptophyta > Magnoliopsida > Ranunculales > Papaveraceae > Papaver > Papaver armeniacum. Next base: position 227,039 of record JAJJWW010012088.1, read on the forward strand.
TTTCAAAAACTGTGGTACCACCAAATACTGCGTTACGAGCGGTACGAGGTAAATTATCTTATTTTCTTCTAAATCTTACTCATTTGGATTCAATAATTTTCATGAATCCAATATCACACTTCAACTTTTGTATCCAAAAAAACTAACTCATCTTGATTTCCTAAATAGATATTTCAGCATCAATTTCAGCATAGTTCACCTAATTATCACCTTTATAATGTGTCTTGGGTTGCTAGATTCTCGTAGATGATTTTCAGAAATAGTTGATGCAGTTTCTTCAACGATGTGCCAATATATAGATACATTAGTGTAAATGAACAAAATTGCATGTGTGGTCATACCTTATATGGATCAGAATGACATCCAAATTCCCTAGGGGTTCTTATGTTGATTTGGTCTAAGAAAATGACCTAGTTAATGGTGGGCATCCACCAAATAACTGAAATTAATACAACTCCCCCTAGATGACCACCATGTTGAATGAAATTGCCTCACTAAAACCTTGCCAATAAAACCCAATGGGAAAATAAAATTGGACGAAGGAAAAAGAGCACAAATATCAACATTTTTGAATGAAAATTAAACGTCAACGAGATGTTGCCTCGTTAAAACCTTGTCAGGAAAACCACATGGGATAAAACCTGGAATGAAGGAAAATAGTACAACTTTTGACGATTTATCGTGCTGATAACGTATTATGAAAAGAGAAGGAGACAGAAAATAGGGAGAAGAAATAAACAGGATTCTCATTAGATGTGTATCATAAACATTAGAGCCTCTATTCATAGGGCTAGACACAAAAAGGGATACCGCTGTTAGCGAGGCGGATACCAATTTATATGAGACAAAATAATCCTGACCGTTTGGATCTTGGATTGGTACCCGCCTTTAACAAATGCGGTACAGCGTTTAGCAATCATGCTCTTCATGTTGTCGAAATGAATACATCATGCCAAGTGCCAACATATATTTGTGGACTGGCTCGAGCAGTTTTCTCTTGAAATGGGCCGTGTTGTTGTTGTTGGTCCATCTGATTGATGAGAGCCTTGTGTAAGAAGCATCTCAATCTAGGTTTTTGGAAAAGATGGTGATGAAGAGGATAGTGGATTGATTGGTGTTGGAGAGCGAGAAATAGAGCCCGATTCTTTAAAATTGCACTTAGAAAGGTATTTCCCACAAACCCATTGCTTGGTTTTTCGTATTTCGTTGATTTGTCATGTAATCGATGATTCCTGCAGGTTTTGGAAGTTCCAGAGTAGTGTTCGGCTGAAATTTAGCAGTAGAACTTTTTTTTTTCTGAGACGAAGAATAGTTCGGCTTATGTTTTGAAAATCGATTGCGCCGAACCTTTGTGTTCGGCTTATAATATTTTTGTATGATAATGCGCCGAACTGTTGGGAACATTGTTCGGCTAATTTTGATAAGTATCGAATGTGCCGAACTTTACTCTGTGTATGGCCAATAGTTTCCTATAAACTTGTCCATTTATATGTGACTTATCACATTGTTTAGTAGAGTCATATTTATTTAGTTTGGAAAATTAATTAAGGTGTATCATTTGTTTTAGCACCCATCCGGGAAAATTCAAAGAGAAGCTTAAAAGGAGAACAATGGAAGTGACTCCTTCTAATTCAAGAACTCCCAAACCTCGAGGTGGTGGCACCAAAAACTTGCATGCAGGGAAAAGGCGAAATGACACGGGTGGATGTTTGCTTGTAGAACAAGAGGTTGATAATGACGAAAATAAGGGTGTAGTATGAGGTGATGATGAAGATGGTGGTGGAGGGGGAGGACGGGATGATGAATATGGTGGTGATCGCGAACCTCTAACTTGATTTTTCTTCTCAAAATTGATGCATGTCGCTTTAGACCTTTGGATGTATTTTTTATGATGTGGAAGATATTATGAATGATAAAATGTGGTGTAAATAGATGATAAAGATTGAAAGATCTATTCTTAAGGATTTTCTTATATTGAGCTCTCAAAGTTAGGCTTTAGAATCCTTCCGAAACCTTTTCTCCTTGAGATATAAGTCAATTTTTTGCCCCATCACGGTGCAGTTCGGCTAATACCTTGCCAACCTTTCCTAACCACGACAAATGAAATTTACCCTGTGGTGGTTGTCAAAGTTGGTGACTCGATTAGATTACTTTTAAGCCAAACTTATCTCTGTAAACACTTCGAAAATCTTGCTTTGTAGGCTCCAGGTTCGGCTAACTCGTGATGATGAGTTATCACCGAACTTATCTCTCGTACTCTCAAGTTTTTAGATTTTATTTTGGCCATAACTTCTTCGTCTAGATGTCGAATGGCCTCATTCTTTTTGCGTTGTTTTCGTCTTTTCATTCTCTTGAAGATGAAGATAATATATCATTGATTTGAGTGAGTTTAATTTGGACGTTGATGTTCTCCATTAGTAGACTTCACTATCGTTTGGGGTTAGGTTCGGCTCATTCGCAATACTATTTGAAAGCCAATCTTTGAAGTTCGGCTCATCAGCACATCCACGTTGCTTAGAACCATGGAATTTATTTGGTGTGAAAATAATTCTATGACAATTAAACTTATAAAGAATTCAATCGTACAAACCGAATTGTTCTTATTTATCAAGGTTCGGCATACAAATTATCTGTAGAACCTAACTTTCATGTCATTAGAATTACATACAAAAATCAAAACTTTGGTGAATTCAATCTACAAAACGGACATTAAACAACGTCTACAACCATACCTATGTATTATTAGCATTGGGTTCCTCATCCATGTACTCATCTTCGGGATTTGGCTCCAAAAAGTCATCATCTTAAGCTTGAGAAAAAAGTTTAGTTTGAGATTGAGTTTGGGTAAAATCATTTTCATAATCCAACAAATAAGCCATCTCTAGGATCTCCATCGTAATTGATATGTTAGCTTTACGTGATGAAGATTCACCTTCCTCAGTCGAATTTGTATCACACATCTCTCAATAATCACAAAGATCACAAAAAAAAAAAAAAAATTCCTCCTTCCCTTCTTCTTTCCTCCTTCTTTGTCTAAACTAAGTCACTAATTATCTTTCTTGTGTAATACAGTAGTTTCTTTGCCGATTCAGATACAGAGAGTGTGAACACTAAAACGCCACGTCAACGAAGATGAGTCGGTCTCAAACAATGAAATTCCTTCTTCCTCCACCAAAACGAAGACCAAATTTTTTGAATTGTTGCCCCAGCCATGGCAACAAGGCTGGCAAGAAGAACAACCTCATATTCAAATTACTTGAATAAGCCATTGTTTTTCAGTTCTCAAAAACCTAGATGGATTTTTTCTTCACGAGATCATGAACCAGAGATTGGATCGGCAAATTCAACTTCCGATTCTAAGCAAGGGAAGAAACTTGTTGATCGTTTATCAGCTGTTATTGGTGCTGTTAATGACCGTAAACTTCCTCCGCAGCTCCGTGGCCAACGTAACGCCGTTAGGTAACCAATCATCCATCTCCGTATTCTTGCATGATCGATCATATCGAATTAAAATTATTTTTAAAATCGAATATTTTTGTGTTTGATCGATCAGAAAAAAATATATATGTATTATTATGTGTGTAATCGAAACATACAAAATGGTGAAGACGATTCTGGATTTATTTGTGAATTTTTCTTTGTCTCAAAGGGCTAAGATTCCTAAGAATCTCTGAAGGATTGGATGCCTCTAGTAGTTTGTAACTTGTATAGATTTAGGGGAGGAATAGCATGTTTTGTACAGAGGTGCTTAGTCGATTAGTTTGTAACTTATATTGATTATGTTTTGGGGAGTACTTGTTCTTGTTGAATTTCATAGCAAGGAATAGGCAGACAGAAAAGTGGGCACTTGCACTTGGTGAAGGTGTACATCGGTTCTTTTACAAGTTACAAGGACCGATTTGGGATGATACCATTATGATGGTGATAATTCCCCACTCCAATGGGCAAATGTAGAAGCCCAAACTCTATATCAGAATTCGATAATTACTGAAGACTTGATATGTATGCCGTATCTTCTTTAATATTATAGACACTTATAGACTACCGTCACTCCAATTATTTTTATGTTTTTCTACATTTTGGGCTAGCTGTTATTGAGTCTACTTAATTCGCTGCCTCTCATCTGAAGTTGCTTGTTTTCAGGTCTGAAACAGACATCATTAATGTTGTAAATTATAGTATGTGGCGCCTTTCCAATTATGTAATGCTAGATGTACTACATTTAAAAATTTCATAGCAGGGAGTAGGCAGACAGAAAGGGAAGTTATAATATTATGGGGGAATATCAGTGACTACCAATTTGGGATGATACCATAATGATGGTGATAATCCCCACTCCAATGGGCAAGTAGAGAAGCCCAAACTCTACATCAGAATTTCATTATTGGTGAAGATTTGATATTTATGTCGTAGCTTCTTTAGGATTATAGACACTTGTAAGCCAACCGTTGACGCTCCAATTACTTTTACTTCTATGTTTTTCTACACTTTGGGCTAGATTTTATTGGGTCTACTGAATTGGCTGCTTATCATCTTGGGTCGCATGTTTTCAGGTCTGAAACAGACATCATTAATGTTGTCGAACAAAGAATATATCAATCCATGGAAGAAGGGAAGTTCGAAAATTTACCAGGAAAAGGCAAACCCTTGAATCTTGTTACCAACCCTCATGCAGATCCTGCAGAAGACACCTTGTTCAGAATTCTCAACCAAAATGGGTTTGCACCAGAATGGGTAGAACTCAACAAGGAGATAAGGAGCAATCTTGCTCAGTGGCGGTTATCCTTGAGTAAAGCACATGCCAGCCGATTAAACGGAGACATCTCTAAATGGGACAAAGATTCTGAGGCTCTTAAGGCACAGATTCGTGCTATCAATGATAAGGTTGGAGACATATGTGTGCCATATATAAAAAAGTACATGCATCTTAGATACTGTTTGAATAGATACGTTTTATACTCTTGAGTAAAATGTGCCAGTTCAACTAAAACTTAGCAGTATTCCAGTAGACAGTGACAATTATTAGTGGCTGATGGGAGGGGCATTGATCATACCGTGACATTTTTTATTGCTTTCCGTCTCTACTTGACAAGGTTTACATTCAATTCAAGCTGTACATTCAATTCTGCAATGCATTGCAGGTATTCCGTTACAATCTTATTGTACCTGGTGGACGGCAGATGCATGGACTTAAGTGGGAGAAAGAATTAGATCGAATAACAAAAGAGTGACGGTATTTCATTAACTTATCACATAGAAAGATATTAATAAGTACTTATTATGATATTTATCTTGTATTCCTGTTTTCAGGAAAATGTTGGAAGATAGATATTTCGATAGTGTTTCATTATCTTTGTCTATCAAGCTCTTCATGTTGTCAAAGTAGTATTTTATGATTGCAACATATGCATTTTAACTAGTTTCCTCACTGTCTTGTGGATGATACAGTTCTTAATAAGCTTCTCCAAAAACACATGTCTAACAGGCACATAATGTTAATCAACCAGTTCCAAAAATGACTTATAAATGTCCAAAGAGGAGATGCTAACACAGGGTGACTTGATATTTCTTTCAGACCCAGCTAGAAACAACTAAACAACTTTGGGCTTTCTGTTTCTCTTCATTTAAGCCCAGTACTAATCTGTATATCTGCGAATGCTTTGCCTGTGCCTGTGCCTTTGTCCCACATCGTTGAGGTCAAGAAGTAGGATTTGGTATTTAAGGCGATGAGAGAACCAACTGGACACGATCTTACTTGAACAGGATCTGTTCTATAGGCTCGTACCTCTGTATCCTTGAGTTCTAGGGAGACAGGAACCACAGTCTGGTTGATGAATCAGGACCACGTGATCAGAAGCGTGATTAATGGTTACCGATCTATGATGTAGATCGTGTGGCTGTAGATGATCGTTCTCAGCTTGGCCTTGGCCTGCTGTGATGATCGTGCGGTTGTCTGACAGACTCCCCCAACCCTTTTTTTTTGCATGGTTTCCTATCAGGACCACGTGATCAGAGCGTGATTATTGTAGATCGTATGGTTGTAGATGATCGTTCTCAGCTTGGTCTTGGCCTGCTGTGATGATCGTGTGGTTGTCTGACAGACTCCCTCAGCCCTTTCTTGTGTGGTTTCCTTTTCTAGACTATGGACCACGTTTCAGACTGTTAATTTAGGAAGTAACTAACTTGTGCCCCTGATGATCAATAAAACAAGTGGTCGTCACTTAGTTGTTGCCAAGATTAACAAGCCTAGACAAAATGAATTAAAGACCGATCTTGATACATCTGGAGTTCACCATCTCAACGGAAGTAATTAGTTCATTTTGATCTTACTCTGAAGTAAGCAAGTGTTGTTTATCCTGAAGCATATTTTTCTAGTACAAATTGCACCTAACTTTGCAGCAGCCTTGTTTAGTGATTCTGCTCGCAATGTTCAAGCAAGCAATTTCAAATTACAGTTACAATCATGGTCACATCCAAAAGAATTAGCACTAAATCTGTTCTGGCATGTTTCTGTTGGATATTTGTGCTGTTTAGATCTCTGACAGTCAGTAAGAATGCTAAATTTTAATTTAGTAGTGATGTAATGGGGGCTCCCCCTGTGAGATGCAACATTAGAGCTTTAGTTTTTGGAGAAAAATGTCATGAACCAGCAAAGTAGAGACTACTTAGTTGCACACCTCTTGCCAGTCAATAGCTGGATGCTAACAGTAAAAACCCCTTTAGATAATAGTACCATCACGTTTGACATGAGCCAGTATTCTTTGACCAGCTCCATTCTTGTTGTCTCATCATCTTATTAGTTATTATACTTGCAAAATCAAACTTCCTCCTCCATCAGCAGCAGCAACTCGGTATATTCTCTTCAGTAATGACAGAAAAGTCCTTTTCGAACAGGTTTGTGAAACCATTCTGTATTTAAGGATTCGAAGAGTTGATTGCGCGTTAGCGGTACGTAGTCTCTCTTTTGTTTAGTTGCTGCCCCTCTTTAACGCTTTAGTTGTATGTTTGTAATGTTCTTTTTTATTGGAAATGAAAATTGTCATCTTTTATGTACATGAAGAATTTATGTCATGGTATCTGTTGTATGCTTCATCATCATTTAGCTTATCTAAAACTACTTTATGAGATGTCTGCATTTTCATTGTGATATCGAAGGAAGTCTGTTTATAAGAGAGTGTGATTGGTTGGGATGTTCATATACTGTATGTAGATTGCAATGAAGTTCTGTACGTGTCATCAGGAATCAAAATAGGTCGACAAATCAAGGTAGTTCCTAGCATAAACACCTGTGCTTTTTTCGTCCGAATGCAATAATTCTTCTGTAACCTAATTATTGTCAAAACGAAGTCGAACTTAGTACAGTAAAACTTCACGATTTTGGTAAGCACTATAAATGGAAAGAGTGACGATGGGAGGTGATTTTTTTCCTTTTCTGTGGTGGGAAGGAGCCTATCAACTATGTTTTTAAACCAGAATTCTGTAGAAGTATAATACGTACGGATCCTTGATGGAAGTGCCGCAATGCTATGTTGAAGTTTTCTAGTGTTCTTGTTTTTGACTAGGCTTATTATTCAATTAGAAACTTTACCTATTCTTAATGGCATTATTTGTAAAAGAAATTATTAGGCCTTTGTAAATGCTTTTATACGCCTGAAAATCAAAATGCTGTCATTACAATTGTACTATTTCATGTTACAGAAGTTCCATAGAACTTGTACAACTACTGTGAAAAAAACAAATGATGTGTACATGGAAGTTCTACACTTGCGTACTGCAGAACAGTGGATTCAGAAGCTGGGTGTCAGGAGGTTATATCTTGCAAGTGGGACTAGTTAGATGCACAAAGACAAGCAATACAGGATGCAGGGAGAAATGATGGGCTAGAGTCTTTAGACCAACCATCAAGTCTTCCTGCACCATTGTTGCTTGTCTTTGATGTTTATATGTTCAGAGGGTTATCAATTAGTCAAGTGCAGCTGCTCTTTCTAATGGGCCAAACAACAAGGAGAGACTTCATAGCAGTGTTTGATATAGATCTTTAACGGTGTTATCGAGATGAATTTTAGACTGGTTTCTGCTACATATGTTATGCTTAGTTTCCTTGCTGTTGCTGACACAGAACCTTATTCAATTTGGAAATACTCTTCTGCGTCCTCATATGTTCCATGTAACCTCATCTATAATGGTGTTTACCATCCCTTGCTTCCAAATTTGTTTTTTGCTGAAATTCTATATCCCTAAAGAGCTCTTGGCTACCCACTAGTTGATATTTTCAGTCATTATCCACAGCCAGCTTTTATTGATCACATTGCTCTTGCTTTTATGTTGGATGTAGGTATCTTTTTAGATCGTGTGCATGTAGGCCAAGGTGAAGATGAGATGCCAACTGACAACAAGCAACTAGGACTCCGAGAGATTCAAGCTTATGGGTATTCACCCTGCACCTTGAGGGTGACATGAAGACACATTTTATATTTATGCCAGTGGTATTGCAACTGTATCTTCCCAGGACAAATCTGAGCAATAGATTACCATCAAATCACCTGGAGGTCAATTGAGAGCATAATCGAGAAGACGGTCAAAGAGGCCGAATTACATTCACAAAAGAATCGAGGAAGTCCCTAATAGACATGAAGAACAGTGCTGACACCAGTATCTACGTTACGAAGAAGAGAATGGGTGAATACAGGGAAAGGGATTCCAGCAGAAGTTGCGAAGGGGATGTGGAGCCATATCTGAAATCCCTAATAGACATGAAGAACAGTGCCTACACTAGTATTACGTTAGGAAGAAGAACAGGGTGAATACAGGGAATGGGAATCCAGCAGAGGTTGCGAAGGGGATCAAGGAGCCATATCTGGACTCAGACAGGCATCAGAGGTTGATAATATCGTCATTACATCAGCAGTGCTCATATAATTTGTTGGATATCGTTATGAATCACATCATAAGCAACATCCTTAGGCCTTCTCAACCAAAAATTTACAGCTGCGTCAACCACTTGCCTCCTCTCGGCATCAGCTATCACAGCAAGAACCACCTATAAGGATCTATGAAGCCTTTTCGACTCATCTTTGATACCCCATGCCAAACTAATCTTTCGTGCAACGACATGAATCACCTTGCATCAATTTGCCAGCAACAAAGTGCCATGGTTCATTAAAGTCAAATGATGGATGAATGCAGTCAAAAAGCTCACTGTAATCAAGTTGAATCATTGTTTTAGAGAAGTACAACTTCTCTGCAGATAGTGCTGCTAAAAGAGGAGCTAGTTTACTAGCCGGAAATGGATACATCCGCATTGGAAGACCTTCTTGGTTAGGGAGAATTGAAATGCCAGGTGTAGATTATTACAGATTCCCCAGTTAAGGGGTGTTAAGGGGTGTAGTTTTACTGGGCTTTTTTGATGGGCTGTATAGCTGGTCCTTTTAAATTCAATTTTTTCTGGTTATTAACACGAACTTTGTTTCTTGTTTACATTAACAACATCGTCGTCTTCAACAACATCGTCTTCATCATCTTCTTTATCAAAGACAACAGCAGAAAAAACCCTAAAAACAAAGTTCATCTTCATCTTCAACACAAGCAGCAACAACATGATTTCGTCGTATTCTTCATCAAACAGATCGAGTTCGTCGTCGTCTTGAACATCTTCAACAGATGCAGCAAATCAAAAAAATTCAAGAAAAGAAAAAGTAAAGAAAGAGAGAAAAGTAGATCTGAAAAAGAAAAGAAGATGAGAGAGAAAGTAAATCTGAAAATGATTTTATCTCTCTTGATAATTGAATATATATACCTAGGGTGACGTCATGGATGATGTCATGGTCCCAAAAGGGTATTTCTGCCACTACAAGGTGACATTTACAACATCCATGACATCAACGTAGGACCAAACAATAATTTTTAGGACCAAACTATAATTTATATTACCAAATAGGACCAAATGGACATTTACATTTTTAGAACCATGTTTTAGGGCATACCATATAAAGACAAAAACGGGTTATTAGATAGTAATCTTAAAAGCCCCTTATCCATATATATTTGCTTATGCCAAAGCTGCCCTTATTTATATTTTTTATTTTTAAAAATTTTTAATTTTAATTTATTTAAAAATTTCTAATTTTAATTTTTTTAAAAATATAATGCGAATATGAATATTTTTTAAAAATAAATACTCCCTCCGTTCCACCATTAGATGACCTACTTAGTTTTAAATTTTGTCTCATCATTAGTTTACCTATTTCATAAAGCGAGGGAATTTTCTAAAATTATCCTTTTGAATGATTATCGTAAGCATAAGAAATATATATAATTTGCTATTCATGTTTATACTCGCTGCGTAGGTGTTTTAATATGCTTTTCAATGATACAAAGTTTACAAAAATCCATGGTATAGTTTGAGAGATAAATCATTTCTAAATTTTACAAATTATACCCGTAAAGGTATAATTGTAAAAAATACTTAAAAAGTCTCATTTCCATTACTTGCCTTAAGAATTGTGCAAACTTGAACTAGGTCATCTAATAGTGGGAGGAGGGAGTATTGTTAAAATAAAAGTTTTTAAATTTTTTTTTTTTTTATTTTTTTTACTTTTTTTAAATTATTATTTTTTTTTACTTTTTTTACTTTTTTTTTTCTTTTTATTAGAGTGCAGAATAATACTTAACCTCATCATACAAAGCTATTGGTTGGCAACCTAGCAACAAGCTGGGCACCAACCCCCCTCTGAATAGCAATGCCTAATCTATGAAAAATAAAACTACCAAAACCACTACTAGCGTCATTATTAACAAGACAATTCTTCAGACGCTTAAAAAAACATAAAGTATCTTCACCAAGTTCCCCCAAAGTAGAGAAAGCCAGGACCCCCAGACCATAACCAAGTGAAGTACACTTGTCTAAATATTTAGCCCGCTTTCTTGAAACCGCCTTAGAAATAGCTTTCCCTGGGACAAAAGAACGTACACCATCACCAGTAAAGGGCGAGACACCAGTAACATCCATGCAAACATCTTGCCCGTTTTCCCAGTTGAGAACAAGAATATCGGCAGGCCTCAAGTCTTTATCCTCATCAGAAAGCATGCCAAGAGAGACTTCCTTGCGGGCCGGTACACTAGCCTTGTAACAAATATCAACAACAATATCACGGACAAGATCATGTCGAAACTTACTTCCAACATCCTTAGCACAATGAAGCGCATGGTCTCCAAAGATGTCCATAGATTTGTTGCAACTAGTACATAAGCCATTCTCAACAAACAGTGGGATACCGAGGCGATAACAAAGCACGGCTCGAAACTGTCCAGGCCCAATGCACTGATTAAGCCCACTGATTGGTACAGCTAATAAATAATCCTGAGCGTGCTTGATACGGTTACACTGCCATAAAATAGAATCTCTTGCAGACATAGAGAATTGGTCTGGGATTTGCTTCTTAACTGCGTCAAAATAAGTGACTGCCAGGGAATGCATGGAAGGGGGGGCAGTATCATCGACACAGTAAGAAGGAGGTAATCCACATACCTGGATAAAGTTAGAAGAGCCAACCGATAAGGCGAGCCTTTGTTTGTTGAGAATAAACTACCCTGCATTGTCTTCGCAGAGAGCTCCCGATTCGAGAGGCAAGGAAACGATGAAAGTACGGGTGTCCGCCATGGTATAGATGCCAAGACCACCATCCTTGATAGGCAAGATAGCTAATCGATGCTGTAAAGGACCAAAACCTGCACCATCTCCAGTGATTAAGAGTCTCAAATACTTAAGTAGATGGTCATCAAAAAGATCAGTGGTTGATTGCAAGGCTGCTGGATTGGTAGTACGCATTGCAAAATATAGACGAGACACACCAGTGCAATTACGAAGTAATAACATCTCACTCTGAGGGTCCTTGAGTTTTTTGATTGCATCCATCAGTTGAACAGTTTTATTCACCCCGGTCAGCATCATATCACTAATGAAGTTTGAATCCAAACTCACAGGTCCGCCCAAAAGCTTGACGCCATTAGAGGGCCTACCAATGTCGGAGGGGAAAACACCATCCAAAGTACCGGGGTCAATAGACGGCCAAAAGATTTCGGTTTTCGAACGTTAAGATGTAAACCCCTACTAGGTCCTTCCGCTTCTATTATACTCAAGGCCTTGGCTACCTCCATAGTATCCCGATAATGAATGGTACCATCATCAAGGTACCAAGCATGCAAATCAAGTGTGCAACGAGAAGCAATAGTCTTCACTAGAGGATGAAGAGTCAATGCAAAAAGCAAGGGACCAAGGGGTCCCTTGCTGAACCCCGAGTGCGAGATGATAAGATATATTGGTCATAATAGAGTTTAGCGGGTCGCAAATAACAAAACTCTACCCAATGAGAAATACCTGGGACATTGAAGACGAACCTCTTTGACGAGATGGGATCTGCTCACCATGTTGAAAGCATTGGAAAAGTCAATAAGCAGCATTGACATTTTATCTGAATGACCTTTCAACTCTAGTAAGCTATTTACATCATGTAAAATACTCTCCCCACCGACAGGCACACCAACTCCAAATTGATAGTCGCCTAAATAAGAGGTCATATCTTTTCCGACTGAAAAAGCAGCAACCTTTGAAACCAATCTTCGCCAAACCGTACCAACCGCAATCGGCCTAATACCACCCCCTGGCTTAAGTAATGGAGTCAAAGGCGCACTGGCAATGAACTCACCTAAGTTATTGGGGCATTTACCGGCCAACCAAAGATTGACAACCCCAGTAATCGAAGCGAGTAAATTATCCGCCCGGTATGCAAAGACCACTCATGACATCAACCAAATGTTGCGCTCGTAATCCATCTCGCCCACAAGAAGTACCCTTTGGAAAACTCTTTATAGCTCCCAAGACAGCCCGTGAATCCACCGTAATTGGGTCGACTGTCACAGCATCCGAAGGAACAAAGGGTGGAGGAGCCGATGGATGCTTATCTAGCAAGTCAAGATAAGTACTCTCATTGCGCGGAGCTACTCCAGATGAAGAAAGCACTCGTATTGCTGCCGAGTAATGGCCACAACTAATCTTCTTCTGGCATGCCAAAATATTGGCAGCGCCTTGTTTCTTCGAGTCAGCTTTTCCATTCCCCAACCGAACAGGTTGCTGCAACAGTTTCGACGCCAGAATAGAGCAGCCGTTAGGCTCTTTCCACACCGAGATAGCCTTATTGATTGGCCGCGATTTGGCTTCTTTTCGACACTGCCCGACTTGGAGGCAGCTCTTTGGGAAAGAGTTAATGTACAGATAGGAAGAAGTAAAAGCTGTAGCCACATGGAAAGGTTACCTGGGCTTGCGATAACCCTGTCGAGACAAATTTTCAGTTCCCTGGAGAAGCCAAGCCGGCATTGGTGTGGAATACATTTCACAGTGGTGAACTGCCGTTGGAAGATGGCGTTCAGTAAGTCCGTGGAAAGAATAAACTCGGTATCGTCATTCACCGAGTGACTAGCCCCAGTACTGTCATTCATGGAGAAAGCTTCAGTAAAATCGACCGTAGAAGCATCGCAAACCGCCGCAATGGATGGAGTTAGGCACTCAGTAGCAGCTCCAACTGGTTTAGCTAAACCATGGAGAAGAAAATCAGCTCCATTCCCGTTGAGTGGTCCGGCAATGACCTCACCATGAACAGCGCCTTGTCTACCTCTACATGGCATCGACCAAGCATGAAGATGCATGCATCTACAACACAGCCACATACGAAGACTACATAGAAGCTTCTCCCAGGTAAGATAAACGTTCAAATCAGTGGCAATTAGCTCCCTGCAAAAATCAGTCTTGTCTGCGGATGATAAGTGCCTGTCCTGAAGGTGTTTCATGAAAGAACCCTTGGCATATCCTGCCATTGACGCCCCCACGACAGCTATGGAAAGTCTGGAACGCGCAACGACAGAAAATCTCATCCGGTGAGACTGTGTCGGTAGATGCAGAAGCCCCTAACGATGATGATTCTGTCGATCGACTGATGGAAGACGCTCTAGTGAGAATGACCATACCGAAAGCTTAAAGAAACCCTAAAAGAAAAGGAAACTAGAACCCTAGAAAACATACCAAAAACGCAAGGAAAACAATGGGAAAAACGCTCGGAAAAAACCAAAAACAGCGTGGGATCAAAAACAAAGAAAAAATCTACAACGAACATGGTAGTCACGGAGATCAAAATAATTTTTAAATTATTTTAAAATATTTTTCTTTTAAAATATTTTTTATTATTGGATAAATAGTATTACATTAACTAGTTGGAAGCCTAACAAACTAAGCTCCAACAACATATTACTACATTATTTGAACAGGTTGTTGTGCTAACCTACCAGCGAGCCTCATGGGTAACCTAGCCAAGGGAGCCGAAGCGGATGGGGTTGAGATTGTGTCACAAGGGGGGAAAACTAACACTACCTTTCATGTTAATTCCTGCAATATTACGCCATTGGGGCTTGAACCTGGGACCTCATGGAACGCATGAAACTTTGGGGAACGGGGATGACTAGCTGAGCTAGGGCCCGTTTAAATTTTTTTAATATTTTAATTTTTTTAGGAAGGGAGAATTTTTCTCTTAATTTTAAAAAAAAAAAAAAAACAGGAAAAAGAAACTAAAAAAGAAAAAAAATAAAAAAATGAATTTTTTCAAATTTTGAAAAAAATCGAAAAAATTAAAATGACAAAATAAATAATTTTTTTAGGAAGAGAGAAGGGAGAAAAAAAATTCAATTTTGTTTCTTTTAAATTAAAAAAAACAAAAAAAAAATATTAATTTAAAAAAAAATCAAAAAAATTGAAATGACAAAATAAATAATAAATATGTAAATTAATAAATTCATTGAGGGTAACTAAGTAATTTACATATCCATGAATACCCTTATCACCACACCCTAGTTAGGGTAATCATTTTGTATGCCCTAAATTTTCTTGTATGCCCTAAAACATGGCAAGGTGAGTTGTACACGAAGGCAGAACTTTGGCCAACCACGTCATGATTTGGCAAGGTGAGTTGTACACGAATGAAGAACTTTGGCCAACCACGTCATGATTTTTCTCTCTCTAACTTTCTTTTCTTTTTATCACAAATATTTTTTCTTTTTTTTTTAAGATCATGTTCAAAAAGTGACAGTGATATAAATAATTTCATATCAAAAAAGTTTCTCTATGACTAAGCGTAATCTGATTTTTCTTCAAAAAAGTTTAACAAACCCATTTTGATTCTCTTTCTCACCTTCACCATCAACCTGCACCATCACCACAATAATCATCATCAATTGATTCTCTTACTAATCTTTTCACTATACTGGTAATAATCATCGATATTAACCACCATTCAAACCACCAATATTGTCATCAGCAAGATCAAATCAGAACTCATCACTATCTACCATTCTCTAGGGATGATTCTACAAAACCCATGTTCTCCGATCTCAAGATTTGAGACTAGTAATTTTGTATGTAATAATTGATTTTGAATTCAAATAAAATGTGTATATGTTGTGTTCTTCTCGATGTTTATTTTTTTAATGATTAGATTTGAGTCTTATTTCTCAACTAATTGTAATTATTCTACTATTAATCAAATAGAAAAAAATGCATTATTTTGATTCTAGATCTTTTTGTTTATTTAAACTAAACTGTTGTTTCATTACTAGATACCGGCAAGTAATACGAATCTATACAATATGTTAGAGCACTGCTCGGTCGAACTCGCATGCGTTGCTATCTCAAGCATGTTTGTCAATGTTAGTGATCAAAACTATAAGTCTTGATTTCTAGTCTACTATATCTAAGTCTCGGACTAGGATAGAAAGTGTAGTTGAGCTCAAGAACTCCATGGCGATCATCATACAAGACGAAGAACTACTCAAGGAACTGGTGGAACTTCATCGACTAAAAGGTATGTGGATACTTGAACTTATCTATCACTCAAAAGTCTATCTACTCTATCTCTTATCTTGAGACAAAAGTCGTTTTACTATATAGACTATGATTATACACATTTGCTATTTCAATCCGAGTTTATCTCGCTTATCTATTTCTCGAAATATGTGTTGGTAAGCTTTCGCTTTGGCCAAGTTCATCTTTACCTAGTGACGAAAGTCATATTATGTTTCAATCACTTGAAAATGGCTTTGACGAAAAATGGTTTGTGAATAACAACTATATAACGTCGTCTAATAATGTTTCAATGATTGAAATGAGAGTTTAGATTATATAACCATTGTTGGATATAAGCATTGTGTGGTAACACATACATGTATAAGTCCTTATTCCTTGATCCAAAGTCTGCGTACTTTGTTGCTCAGAAACCAGGAACAGTCCGCGAACCCGGTCCGCGTCATCGTCGGAGATTCTCTTCCCGAGAAAATCTGCTGGAGTTTGTGAACTATTTACAAACTTATTCCGGGTACTTAAGGCCGCGTACCTAGTCCGCATACTTAGGTTGGTTATATTCTAAAAACGATTATTCGTGAACGTATACTTATATTAACTAAGGAATGCAAGTTTGCAAACCGTGGCTATAAATTTCATGAATCGATTCGAGTGAATCAAATCGTTTTTGCTTCGATTGTGTCTTGTATACTTCTATAAGATCTAAGCAATTGAACAACTCTCTAACTAGTTCATTTGAGTCATTTGAACTAGTTATGGTAAAGAAGAATATGGTTAATATGGAAGTGCTCATATGGCTAACCATTTGGTTAACTACTGTTGAACCAACGAATGTACATGTTTGGGTACGGTTACACAAACCTAAAGGGTGCATTTCATTTGTGTGTAACAAGCTAAGTTTCGATCTAACAGTTGAAAGATATTAGCTTGAATCTAATCAGGTTTTCATCTAACGGTGAATATTAAATGCTTTGTTACTAAGCTAACATTGATTGCAAACCCTGATTTGAAAGACTATATAAAGGAGAACTCTAGCAACGGGGAAACCTAATCCCCACACCTCCTGTGTGATACTAGTTGTATAAGCTGGAGTCGATTCTCCTTTAACCTTAGGTTTCTACCGAGACCCTGTAGGTTAACGACTTGAATACTTCATTGGGATTGTGAAGCCAGACTGATACTATTTTCTTGTTGTTGTGTGATATGATCTTGATGTTTCTATCGTATTGAGTACAATCGTAATGATTGGATTGAGATTGATATCTCCGATAGGCAAGATAAAAAGTAATCACAAACATCTTCGTCTCATCGTTTGTGATTCCACAATATCTTCTTTCGCCACGTCGATTAAGATTATTGTGAGGTGATTGATAATACTAGGTTGTTCTTCGGGAATATAAGTCCGGGTTATCAATTGGTTCATGTTCACCTTGATTTATCAAAATACGGAACAAAACTCGTAGGTATTTCTTTGGGAGACAAATTTATCTATTATCGTAGACTTTTCTTTGTGATACAGATTTGTTTATTAAAGTCTTCGACTTTGGGTCGTAGCAACTTTTAGTTGTGGGTGAGATCAGCTAAGGGAATCAAGTGCGTAGTATCCTGCTGGGATCAGAGACGTAAGGAGTGCAACTGTACCTTGGATCAGTGTGAGATTGATTGGGGTTCAACTACAGTCCAGACCTAAGTTAGTTTGTAGTGGGCTAGTGTTTGTAGCAGCTTAATACGGTGTGTGTTCAACTGGACTAGGTCCGGGGTTTTTCCGCATTTGCGGTTTCCTCGTTAACAAAACTTCCGTGTGTCTGTGTTATTTCTTTTCCGTATTATATTTTGTTATATAATTGAAATATCACAGGTTGTGCGTTTGAATCAATCAATTGGGAAATCCGACCTTTGGTTGTTGATTGAAATTGATTGATCCTTGAACATTGGTCTTTGGTACCGTTCAAGTGATTTATCTTGTATTCAATTAGACTCCAGATTTCTATTTGCTTGAGTAAGAATTGAATCGAGAATGAGAGATATAACTCTTTGATATACTTTATTAAGATTGAGTCTAGTTGATTCTCTTGAAAGTATATTGGAGTTAGTCCATACAGATTGCTAATCGAAATATTGTGTGTGGTTGTTGTACCCCCGCTTTTTCACAATATATCAATAGTTTGATTTAATTAAGAATTTTGTGATATGTTTTAAACCTTCAAGAAATTGTGATGGAGGTGTACTATAATGGAGGCGTAACAAAGAAAAGAGAAATCAGGGGAAAAGGAAGAAGAAGGGGCGGAAGAAAGAGAAAACGAAGGTAATAAATGAAAACAAAGAAGAGCATCACACGTCATAAGAGTGTCCCACAGTAGTCATCCTAGTCACCTCGCCACATCAGAGCGAGTGCATAATAGTGTGCTAAGGCTAAGTCTTATGGTGTGCTAATCTAGCAGCTAGATTAACAATCCACGTCAGCTAGGACTAACGCCTAGTGTTATGGGAGTGCTAATCTAGCATCTAGATTAGCAGTCCACGTCAGCCCAGCGATGAATGGTTCAACGCTTTAAATCTCAACCGTCAGATTAAAAGATATATCGTCCAGCGCTGAACCATTCAGCGAAAAGGTGTTTTTTTTTTTGCGCTGAATCATTCAGCGAAACTATCTAGCTGCTAGTTCACATGCTAGCAACTGGTAGGAGAGAGAACTAGTGTTAACTTTTAGGCCACACTTTTTTTTTTTGAATTGCAACACTTAACTTCTAATCTAGCACCTT
This sequence comes from Papaver armeniacum, assembly GCA_023531295.1. Lineage (NCBI taxonomy): Eukaryota > Viridiplantae > Streptophyta > Magnoliopsida > Ranunculales > Papaveraceae > Papaver > Papaver armeniacum. The sequence continues at coordinate 245,699 of JAJJWW010012088.1, forward strand.
CAATCTAGCCCATAAGACTTAGCCTAAACCGAGTGGGGAATAGCATTTCCGTTTTTCAAATCAATAAAATTTGTGTGATTCAGCGGGAAAAAAAGAAAGAAAGAATGTGAAGAGTTTAAGAAACTATACTTCAAACTGATGTTTAAGAGTTTTCCCTTTGAGATTTGCAATTTGAGATTTGGATAGTAAATCCACCAGAAGAATAATGTACCCAACTGAACTATGTACCTCTTTATCTTTATGTTATTTCTCTTTTGGTAAATGTATGTTCATTTTGATAGAGGAAAACTAAAAAAAAAAAAAACTTCCCCGCGAATAAAATATCATCCCCAACCACCTACCTAGCCTTTTTTTCTCGTATTCACAACAAATACAATCCGACACAACTTGCTTACGTGAAGGTATGAGCTCAACAGGCTTCTTAAACCTGTGTTTTCTTTGTATTTCCCATATATGATTCTAATAAGCTTCTTTTTAAACCTGTGTTTGCTTTGTATTTCCCGGGCATGATTATAATAAGCTTCGAACCCTTGAAGCTAGAGGAAGATCACCATGGTATTTATAGCTCCTCCGTTGTGTGCAATCAAACCCCAGCAATAACATTTTCAAACCAATTCAATTCTCAAATTTACAGGAAATAGCTGCAAGTCTGCTTACTTAAATAAGAACATGGCATCGATTAATTTCTTGCGTTGTTGCGTAGAAAAACTGTTCTTATTACAGAAGATGGACATTGATATGCTAATGTCCTACAACTATAGGAGTAAATGCCTTGTACATGAGTTTTCAAGAGTAAATGTTCATGTTGCATCTTCTCCAAGCAAGTCTCAACCATAAGCATTTCATCTTTGAGGTGGAGAATTCGATTCTCTAACCAAACCACATCTTTTGTTTTGTTTCCCTCGTTATTTCCAAAACTGTTCATGTAGTTCACTTGAGATATCACATGAACTTGTGGAGATATTGCTAAAAGCATGATTATGCTCATCTGAACAACCAAAAAGAAAGTAACTTGAAGTGTCCTATAATCAGAAAGGAAAAACAAAAATCAATACAACTAATAGCTTGACACTTTCATAATTCAACTGATTGCACTATGTAATCGGATCGAGATGGAAGCTATAATCAAAATCAGTGGAAAGCGGTCTTGACTTCTCATTTACAAACAAAATCTCGCTAGCATCTCTCTAACTAAAGATGCAGTTTCTGCACGGACTTCTAGCTGAACCTCATCAGTTGGAATTGTAATCAAACTAGCTAGAGTAAGTTCGGCATAGTGAGGCCTAGACAGAATAAACACAAATGAACTATAAAACATTAGATAAAGAGAAGAGAATTGTATTCTCCGTCGATCATGAATAGGTGTCTCAGCATTCATCCGTGGTGTTAAACTCCACTTTCCCTCTGAGGCCAACAAGAACAAATGAGTTTCAGCATAAGCATATATAAAAACACAATTTTGAAAAATGACATTAATAGATAACATTCTTCCTATGAAATGAAAAACAAATGATGTTCACACTCAAACAAATGTATGTAAATCCTGTTGTGAGGTTGGACTAGATGGAAATCTTTCTTCGCACTCTTAGGGGATGTTTGATAACCATTATTTCAATGGATTATCATCCCATAATCCATTATGCAGATTATTTTGGATTTTATATGTGTTTAGTAATCGTTATAATAATTGATTAGTTTAATCATAATTGAAAAAATCAATTATTTCCATAAATAGAAAAAAGTTGTTTGAAAATTTATTATAATCAATTATTTTTTCTAACAAACTTAAATTGAATTTTTTCTTCTTATTTTCTCTAAATTATCAAGAGAGAGACAAAAAGACAACACATGACTAAAAAAAAAAAATCCTTGATCATTGTTCTTTCCTCTCCTTTTTGAAATCATCATTTAAGATAATCAATTATTTGAAAAAATGTGTTTGAAAAAATTAATTCGAAAAATGATTATATCTAAATCATTTATCAATTTATAATTATCTATAATCATAAATTTTACCAAACAAGGCCTTAGACAAGCATGATCCTCATAAATATCTGGGCCAGAGTTCGACATATATAATAAGGAAAATGGAACTTTGAACCCCTGATTTTGCAAAAAATAAGTACCATTTTCATATAGTTTCACCAACATTAAAAGGGCTGTAGGTTATTGTGTAAGACAACTACAAGGTCTCACAGTTATGGAATTGTAGGGTTCCAATTTCATATGTTAGCTCACAGAGATGAAAAACAATGCACATAAAAACAATCATCATAACCATAAGAACATAACAATCACAAAATTCATTAAACTTCTTTTATATTAACTTTTTCCCTTCACAACATAGCATTAAATTCCATAAATATTTCATTATTGATTAGATTCTTGACCACTTAAGTTAAACATTAAAAAACCCCAAACTTACACAAACCCTAATTGAAGAAAACCCTAACCCCAATGCCCCTACCATCTCTAAATAGTTTCATTATCTGCTGATGGACGAGTAACAGAAATAGATGGACGAGGAACAGATTCATCTTCCCCCATATCAGATACATGTATAATAGATTGGGAAATACCTACACCCCTACCCAAACATCTTGAATCCTTATGCTTAGTAACAAAAAACTTCCTATTCTTCTTTTTCTTGTTGCTCAAGACCAAGTGATAGATACCGAACATAGTAAAGGCAAGAATATCAACACCAACTTTTACATCCGAATGAACCGACTCAGCCTTACTCATAAATTTCTCAGCAATCTCCTTCCATTCAACATTAATACCATTGATATGATCTATTCCAGGACCTTATAACGAAGCACCAGCTGACTTCAAGATCTTATGAACACAATCACATGAAGAAGAATAATATGCCATTTGGTTGTTTTTTTCCAGGAGCCCTAGAAAAAATATCTCTGTTTCGCAGCGAATTAGAATGTTTGTTGAGAAAGAGACGGTGCGATTCGTCAAAGAGTCTTTAAAAGAGAAAACCTAAAACTAGTTTAGATTTTTTCTGTTCTGGTTTTGCATAATAGACCATTCTAAAACAGAACCGAAAACGTTTTTCAGGTTAAGAGGCTATCTTCTATGGACTTGGCAAAGATTTGCTAATTTGAGTCCACTATGGACTTGTCAAACGAGCAAAATTATTTCTAATAACAAACGAATTTTGTGGTTAGAGTCTGTCGTGTGGCGATTTTTTCTTTGTCGTTCAGCGATGACAATGGTACTGATGGATGAATTTCGTGTGTGTATATATATAATTTCAACTTCAATCCTGCACAAAAAAAAAAAAAAAATTCCTGGTGTTGATGGTTAGAGTCTTGTACTTACACCTTTAATCGTACACACACACACACACACACACACAAAAAAAAAAAAAAAAAAAAAAAAAAATCAAGAAGAAGATTTATCTACTTGTAGAACTTATATATTATAATCACAACATCTCCATGGCGCAGATAGATCGAAGACTCAGAATTTTTGCTAAGCATCCATGAAAAATTTGTTATAGAGACCACAAACCCGAAAATGTATGATCTACTTTCATTGTCGGTTTGTTTTCGAAACTCAACTTAACAAGCCACGTGGATTGGAAAATGGGTATTTTCACTATGGGTAATCAGCGCATGATACAAGTTATTTTTGGTAGGACCTTATTGATCAAATATATTTAGTGGGACCTTTTGGGCCATTATATATAACAAAAAAAAATCTATTATTATACCGTTGACACCCGGCACCTAGATTTGATACTCAATATTTAAAAATTAAGAATTGGTACCTAGAGCTATCATTGACCATCAAGTCATACCATCGACCTGACACTCTGTTACATATATACTCCCTCCTTTTGAAAAAGATAGGATGATATTATGTACAAATTACACAAGTGGCATGTCTCTAACTGAACATTCGGACAACCCGAGTGGTTGCCGCCATTCATAAAAAATATTTGTGAAATAATATAAGATCAGTTACAGAAGTTTTAACTTGCTTAAGTCAATGGTTTGATTTAACAGTCTTTAACGAGCCTAAATGCCAACTATTAATTTTTAAATGTTGGGCACCTGGATGGTGTCGTTCATTTGTCGATCAATAATTAAATATCACTAAAAACTTAAATTACCAAAAAGTAAGAGAGAAAAAGTTTTAAGCGTCAAAGTCATTCCCGAGGAGCAAATACTCTACCGAGCGGGCATATGTGAAATTTGCAAGTTTTCTAAGTGAGTTTGCTAGTTTGGCAAGTCCATAGTGGACTCAAATCGTCCAATTCCATATGACTATCCCTTAGTAATGTAGATCAAACGAGTGAGAATGATGCGTGGAACTGATTATGAATAGTGAGAAAAAAAAATCATAATTTTGAACATATAAGTATAATATCTTAACTTGTTGTGATCCTTATTTATTTTGTTTGTGAAATTACAATAACGAAGAGCTTTAGTGGGATGAGCATCATGAAAAGGCAATATTTCCGGTTTCGAAGACTCATTCATCATCCTTAAAGTGTTTAAAAGATTCCGTCTTTTTTTGTAGAAAGTTGTTGATAAGTTCCTAATTTACATGTTTCTGGTGTCAAATCCATATTTGTTGAAAAGGAGAGGGTACCAAGTACATCACCAACTCTTTCGTTTGGAAACCTGTATGGACAAAACCTAATACAATCACAAGTCGGTCAAAGCAAAGACCCTTGAATAACATTGTATATAGAGTTTTTATCTTTCGATTCCACGATCAATATAAATATACCAAAGGCCCGCCTAGCTAAATGTGTAGAAGAGCTCTTGGACGATCTCAAAAATTAATATCTAAGACTCCATCTAGTTTGTATCCGAATTGTACAAGATCTGAATTCTAACAAGTATGAAAATTGTAATCTATCTTTCAAAATATGGATTGAAGAAGAAAAAAAAACAAGTCTTGGTTAGATCTCAATCAATAAGGAGTTAAACTGAAATGACAAGGGTACCACTTATACCACAAACTTTTTGATATCAATCTAAACAGACACGCATTGTATAATCTTGTGTAAACAAATATATGTTAAAAGATTATTCTAACAAGATGTACACTTGGTGTTCATAACATACGTTTGAAACCGAACCAATTAATATATGGGATCGTAGCGAGTGTTTGATTAACATATAATGTTATTACTTTAATTATAATTATAATTATAAAATAATCATAATTACAATGTGAAATTAAAGTAAAGGGATACAACAAGATTTCGTTAACGAGGAAAACTGCAAGGCAAAAAACCCCTAACTCGAGTCTAGTTTTAAATACTCCCAGAATTAAGTCGTTATACAAATTGACTATCGCAAATTTTTATAGTTGAGACCAAGAAAACTACTCCTAGTTACTACTTATAATATGAAAAGTAAAGTAAAGGGACACAACAAGATTTCGTTAACGAGGAAAACTGCAAGGCATAAAAAACCCTAACCATAATCTAGTTTTAAATACTCTCAGAATTAAGCCGATATAAAAATTGACTACCGCAACTTCGTATAGTTAAGATCAAGAAAACTACTCCTAGTTACTCTGAAATGACGAGGGTACCCAAGTACACCACATTATTTTCGTTTCAACCTATAAGTTTGATACCAAGTGTGATCGTCTATGGACAAAGTCGAGAGAATACAATAACGAGGTATACACTTGATAATAAATACAGGATAAAACCGATATACTATAGGATCACAATCAAGTGTCTTGGATTAAAGTACTAGTGTATTTATACTTTTAATCATAAAAAATAATTATGAAAAGGCGAGGGTACCCAAATATACCTCAAGCTAAAACTTTTCTAACCTATAAGTGCTTTCTCCGAAAGTGATTGTCTATGAACTGAGTCGAGACACTACAACTAATCGGTTCACACTTCGTGTGATCGTCTATGGATACGAGATCGAGACAATACAAACTTCGTATAGTTAAGATCAAGAAAACTACTCCTAGTTACTATGAAATGACGAGGGTTCCCAAGTACACCACATTATTTTCGTTTCAACCTATAAGTTTGATACCAAGTGTGATCGTCTATGGACAAAGTCGAGAGAATACAACAACAAGGTATACACTTGATAATAGTTACGATATAAAATCGATATACTATAGGATCACAATCAAGTGTCTTGGATTAAAGTACTAGTGTATTTACTTTTAATCATAATAAAATAATTATGAAAAGGCGAGGGTACCCAAATATACCTCAAGCTAAAACTTTTCCTACCTATAAGTGCTTTCTCCGAAAGTGATTGTCTATGAACTGAGTCGAGACAATACAACTAATCGGTTCACACCTCGTGTGATCGTCTATGGATACGAGATCGAGACAATACAACAACGAAGTATGTTACTTGATAAAAAGGTTCGGACTTAAGCAAACACAATAGGATTCGCTTATCAAGTAAATAGGAATTAACGTTTGTGTAATTTACTTTAATTATAATAAAACAATTATAATGCGGAAATATAAAGTAAATGACACAACAAGATTTTGTTAACGAGGAAACCGCAAATGCAGAAAAACCCCGGGACCTTGTACATAATTGAATACTCTCAGGATTAATCCGCTACACAAAATTACACCTAACTTCGTATAGTTGAGACCAAGCAACTAAACCTATAGTTCACCTAGTTCCGTCTGTATTCCCACGTCTCCAACTTATAAATAAGTCACGTACTTGGAACAATTCCTTTGGTTGGTATTCCAAACAGTAAAGGAACAATAAATCTGTTTGGTATCAACTCTATTCAACCAAGTGATATGAGTCGGACAAAGGCTTTTCCGTTTATCTTAACATAAACTCCTTCGTCAGGTCCTTAGATCTATCTTATGTTCAATTACCGAAGTAATCGTTTAAGATTAATCCAACAACACTCTTAACCCAAAGAATTGTGTTGATGCCGATCTACTCAATTAATCAATCCAATCTATCACAAGGATAAACCGATTATTAATTGGATCATCTTTTACCAAAACAAGTATTGTGCACACCAAAGATTATAAACCCAAGTCAGATCTTCAATATCTTCTTTGTCTTCAAATATTCTTAAATCTTCAATAAAAACCTGCACACAATCACTTGAATCTCTTGTGATCAATCACGCACAGAACGGAGTCTGTTAACAATGGATAATCACAAGATCGTCTTTAGAACTAACAACAGTCTAAAGATCCCTTTCGAAACTCTGAACTAGTTTGAGTGAATCTTATATGAAGAGAAGATTCTCAAGCATAAACAAACTAGGTGCAATCTGATTTCAACCACCGTTAGTCAATCAAATCAATCGAAAACAAAAGATAAACCGCAATTATCTAGTTTCCCACCAAAGGTACACGCTACATGCTAGCAATTTCAACCGCCACGATGTGGTCGCGCCACATACTCCTCTCTTCACTTATTTACACATAATAGAAAGTTAATTTTAACTATAAACTTTTCTACTTTTTCTCCCAAACAAACATGAAATTGTTTTTCTCTAAAAACTAGCCCCTCTATGTCTTCCTGAAAAGCAGAAAACAAAATAATTTCCTAAGGCGCGGCAAAAAACGAAGATGGCCACAACCTGTTAAGGACACCCCATATCGATATACAACACATTAAAAATCAATAGGATGACAAGTCAAGTAAGTGTACCCTAGGGTTTATGTAAACGAAAACTTAAACCCTCTTAAATTATTTTGAAAACCCCACTCCCAACTACTCTTTCCACCTCAACTTCAAGGGTTTCTCCTCCATCCCTCTAGCTCTGCACAGGTAAAAATCATTTCGTTCGATTTATTCTAGAATTTTGAATTTTGGGTTCTTTCTGTTGGGTTGCAGTTTTCATTTCCTTTCATTTTGAGGTTTAATTCAGTTTACCCACACCCTCTTTAACATTTCCTTAGGACTATTAGGGCAAACATTTGTGGATGAGTGATACCAAGCTTAATTGTGATTTTTTTTGTTCTGTTAGGTTTAAATTTTCGAGCCTGGTGAACATTTTTATTATAAAATGCACGCTGTGAAGGTTCCATGGGTAGGGCAAACCTTTGCCCTAGCTAACTGTAGTGATTCTGGAGGTAAGAAATCACGTATCCGGAGATCTAAGGAGGAAAGAAAATCCATGGTTGAATCTTATATAAAGAAGTAAGCTGTATTCTGACTGTTAATTTCTTAATTTTCCCGAATTTCTATTCATTTTGATTTTGAGTTCAAGATATTTGATTGTTGAGTTGCTTTTTTTTTAGGTATCAGAAATCAAATGGGGGTAGTTTTCCGTCGCTTAATCTCACACACAAAGAAGTAGGTGGATCGTTTTATACAGTTCGTGAAATTGTTAGAGAAGTAATTCAGGAAAATAGAGTTCTTGGTCCTGCTAAATTCACATTAGACGAGCAAAATGATGACCAAATGTCTGAACATTACCCTCTTGGATCGATTTCGACACAACCTCTTAATGAATTGTACGCGTCATCATCGAGTGGAACACATTTTGTTGCTAACCAAAATGCTGGAGAAGAACTGGTTGATACTGTGAATGGGCATGTGAATGGTAAATATCAACAGATTTTTGAGAGTGGCAGTTCTAATAAAGGGAATTTGGTGGATAATGAATGTACTGAGACTAAATCAGAGACATCTACAGCATATTTGAGCTATGAGATGCCGTGTACGGATGTGGATGTCATTGCAACCTCGGAGGGGAAATTGGAAGAAGCGCAAGTGATTGTTCAATCCCCTGCATCTAAAGTAACTCCTATGGCGACGGATGTTATAGTGGAAACCTTTCCTGTAATTCCTGCTCCTAAAGTGAAGCACGGCGGGGATGGAAGCTTAGCTGATGCAAGGGACCTAACTATAGTTCTAGAAGAGCATGATGTGAAGAAGGTGGAAATATCATCTGCAACAAGGAAAGATGATATCGTGTTGGAAAAAGTGAACTCCATGGTAAATGAAGATCAATCATCTAGTTTTGTGGAAGTGAAATCAGCAGGAACTGATATCCATCCAGTTGTTGAAAGACCAAGTTGCTCTGATGCTGCGCAGAGTGTTGAGATTGAGGAAAACAAGGACATTCAAATTGATGCATCTTCTAACGACGTCTTAACCTCACAGACATCTCATCGCAGTCAGGTGGTTTCAGAAAATGAGGTAAGTTTAATATCTCATTTCGCATATCTATTGTCTGTTTATGTTCCACTTCGTATCTCATTTTACATAGTTACTTATGGAGAAGAGTAGAAGCTGTATCACTAGGCTATTTCTGTTAAGATGCAAATGTCCTGATTCAAAATGTGAATTTCGTATACCTTTTTGAAATCCTTGTCTGACCCCAAAAATGATAATAATTGATTGCCCTAAATGTCTATCTGTCTACACACATAGGAGTAAAAAAGAAATTCGATGATATTTTTAAATCCTCAGCATCCAAGTTCAACTTTTTCTCCTGGGATGTATCTTGAATGAATTCCATGTAAACACTAGTAATAACTATTTAGTCTAGTGGAACACCACCTTGTAAGCTTAAGTTCTTCAATTGTAATGCTCATGTAGTAAACGAGCTTCAGGGCCTTGCTGTCAGTCATGCTATCTTATATGTTTACTTCATTGCGCAGTGATAACTAGATATTTAGGGTGGACAGCTGAGTTCATGACACCATAATATATATGTTGGGATCCTAGTCCCACATTGGTTAGATGTGGCTTAATTGGTAGTTTATAAGTCAATGGGTTCCCTCATCTAGTCAACCGGTTTTCGAGTTGAGTTCTACCCATGGGCTTATGACGAGTTTAGGGTCGATACCCTAACATTTGGTATCAGAGCCAACCACCACGACCCATGCCCACTCCACGGAAGGGGTAACCTATAGGCTAGATTAAAGTGTTGGGGCACCTGCGTATGGGCGTAGTTGTCACCCGCATTGAATACTGATAGGGGAGTGAAGCCGCCATAAGAGAAAGGGCTACCTTCGGGTCAGTGTCGATAGAGTGGGCCAACGAGGACGTTGGGTCTGGAAGCGTGGTGGGATGTTGGGATCCTAGTCCCACATTGGTTAGATGTGGCTTAATTGGTAGTTTATAAGTCAATGGGTTCCCTCATCTAGTCAACCGGTTTTCGAGTTGAGTTCTACCCATGGGCTTATGACGAGTTTAGGGTCGATACCCTAACAATATATCTCTTAGTGTTATATAAAAATAGCCCGTAGCTTTCAGTATCCATTTTGATGTTATCTTCATAAAGAAGTGGTTCAGAAACTGAAAGTATCTAAGTTATGTTAAAATAGATGGGATGTGGCTTTGTAGGGGACCTTGAATGTGCATATAGCTTTCATTTTGAAACCTCAATGACTAAAATGTGTTTGGAATTTACTTCTTCTATCCCCCTACAGACTAAAGTTGTTCCAGGCGCCTCCTATTCCATGAACAACAATGCTAATAACAGCAAATCACTTTCTCAAGTGGAAGATGTTGACGCTAAAGCTGATATGCAAGGTATCCAAAGCGACCAAGGAAAGAAGTCTACATACGACCGGATTAACCTGTAAGAGTTTCCAGAGCTTAATTGTAAACTCACTAATGCTACATGTAGATTAATAAATACTGTGGTAAAACTGGGCTCCTAAAATGAATCTGGTTTTTCTTTTAGCAGGGAATCATGGCAAGCTACATCGAAGAAACATGAGACGAATCCAGCTATGGCAGCCATTAAAGCATTTATTACTGCATTTATAAATTTTTGGATGGACTAGCAGTTTTTGACAGTGAAGCTATAAGAATGTAGGTCTCTACTCTCCAGCACAAAGAAACCAGCAGCCACTTAGCGATGCGTTTATAAAGTTTTGGATGGAGTAGCAGTTTTTGAGAGTGAAATTATCAGTAAGAATTTAGGTCTCCAGAAGTGCTTACTTGAGTAATGTATGTATTTCCGGTCTATTAGAATTCCTGTTTATTGTATCATCTGGCACTGAGTGTTGTCACATTTTATTATTTGGTGCTTGGTGGTGATAACGGGCAACGCTTATCATTAGGTTGTTCCGTGTTGTCACCATCTTAGATGTCATGTGGTTGAGCAGCCACTGCTTGTGCGTTTTGAGCCTGGCTTATAAAGTTTTATTCATCAGAAATTGATCCCGAGTGCTATTGTAATTTGGGAACTGCATTGCTTTCTAGTACTCTACTGGCTGCTTAAATGGATTTCAATATGTTAAATCCGAAATTCTCGCTCGTTTCACTCTCTGAATCTTATTTGCCTTAGGCTGTGTTTGATAACAGAGAAATGAAACAATTCCATGGAATCAATTTCTTTGGGGTGGCGAGGAAAGACTTTCCATGGAATTGAGTTTAAAACATACTTTAGGCAACGCTTTTATTGCAATTCCGACTGAAAACACTATTTCCATGGAAAGATGGCTAATTTCATGGAATTAACTTCTATCAAACACATCCTTTACTGTTTTCCGGTAAACCGCCGTTCAAGTGAACCAGTTTTCAGTCATGCATTACATTTTTTTCAGTCAACGACTTAAAAAATAAAAATCATTGCTCACATAGTCACATGTTACTCTAGCAACTACAGTATGTAATGGTGGGGTCATTAATGATTATCTTCCCTTATCATAATATTCAACGGTTTAAGAGTCTAGTACACCGAATTCTCTGTGCGCATTAAGCATGAAATACTTGCCTTCTAATCATCAATCAATCCTCTCTTACAAAAAAAATAAAAATACATCACCGCTTATAAATACCGTACCACCTAATATTCTATACACCACGTAACACTAGATCATTAACTCATCCCCTGTAAAATTCTTCTCTCTCCTCCATGAATCATGAACTAGAGAGTATTGTAATAAGCGAGAGAGGGAAATGTAGAGAAATAGACAGTAGCAGTAAAAAACACTAAACAACAACTAGAAGAGAATACATTTTGTACAGAGAGAGAAACTATTTTTTTCCTTCATTTTACCAAACAGAGATATTCATTTGTAGAAGAAGTTTCTCTAAACTCAGAAAGAAAACAAGAATCGGATCTGATTTTTTTTAAAGAGAGAAGGAGCGTATCTGTTCTGAAATGCAGACATTGATCAATGATTGAAGCATCGTCAAGTCCTCCTCCTAGGGTTTTATTGTTCAATTTGTTATTTAATCAAGGAGGAATTACTCAACAACTAGACGAACAAGAAGAAGGAGTTGGAATAATGGATTTGTCTAAAGTTGGTGAGAAGATACTTAGTTCAGTTCGATCTGCTAGATCTTTAGGGATTTTACCTCTTTCTTCTGATCGACCTGAGGTAAGAACATAATCATTTCTGTTATTTTGAGTTTTTGAAATGATCAAATTGGATTACTTCTTTAATTAGGTCGTTCGTTGTTAGTTATAGGAAGCTTAATTGAATGATTAATTGGTTAAGGAGGTTGATTATGATGAGAAGTTTGGTTTTGTAAATGAGTTGATGAAATTAGGTTTAGTTGTTATTGTGAACGCTTAACTCGTTTGACTTGAGAACTACATTGTGTACTGGTGATGTTATCATGATCCTTAAATTTGTAATTTGTTTCGTTTGAGCTGTCACCATAGAGGTTATGAGTTAAATGAGAGGTGATGTGTAAGAAATATTGTTTTGAGATTGATTATATCGAATTGGGTTTAGTTGTTGTAAATATTTACCTAGATTACGATAAGACACTATATGGATGTGATGTTATGACATGTATCTTTCTTTTGAGTATTTTATGATCCTATATTCGTAATTTCTTGTGTTTGAACTGTTAGTGTAGAGGTGGTAGTTTTGTACATGTTCCTGTTTCTTTGGTTTTTCTAAGTTATGCGGCGTATTGGAAATAGTTGGTTTGTTTTAGAGGTTAAAGAAGCTCAATGATTTCAGAAATGGATTAGAGTTAGAAATAGCATGTTGGAACCGAGTTAATCAAATTAGTGATACTTGTTTACTCCTGTTGTTGGGTTTACTTGCTGTTAATTTGCCGTACAATAACTTGAAAACTAGCGAACTACATTATGCCTGGTATAATCACACACGATTTCTGGATACCTTAAATTGCCTTGATTACAAGCTTTTAAGTGTGTATTTGTAGGTTGCATAAGGTTGAGCTGCATTTCGATGATTATGAGTTTCTTGTGTTTGAACTGTCATCCTAGATGTTATGGCTAATGAGAGGCAATGATTTTGTAATTTTTCTTAATTATGTGGCGATATCTAAATTAGGTAGTTTGTTTTTAGATTGAAGAAGCTCAATTGTTTCAGAACAATGGATATCATTAAATTTGCATCATGGAACTGATTTAATTGGAACAATAGTAATGGTTTACTCTTGTGGTTAGGTTTACTTGTTATTAACTCGCCAGACACTAACTTGAGAACTAGTGAACTATGTCGTACTTTCGTTTGCTATCAGCTACACTGCATATGTCTTGATTATGAGCTTTGAGTGTGTGTTGAGAGGTTGCATAGAGGTGGTTAACGAGGATTTCAATAAATGAGAATTGATTATTTTGTACAGGTTCCAGCTCGGGCAGTTGCGGCAGCTGCTGTAGCTCGAGCTATTGCATCACTTCCTCCTCATCAAAGACACTCACTGCCATCAGGTTCCGACGAATTGGTTTCAATTTATGGAAGTAGACCCCGGGGTGAAATAGTAGAGGAGATAGAAGAAGAGTTCTATGAAGAGGTTGGTTTTATAGTCGTACAACTTTGAGTTTTTGATAATGAAGCACCTCTTTCATGTTCAAGAATTATTATTCCGGTATCACAGTTTTGAATTTGAATCCTGCTCAGTGAATGATTCTATTGCATGTGCAAACGAAAACATCAGGAAAGATTTAATTTTCTGCACAATGCAATTTCTGGATCCAATTTCAAAACCGATGCATGCTTTCGAGTAGAGATATGCAAGATAATTCAATTTTCTGAGAAGAAAAATATAAGGGCACAGAATAGTAACTTTAAGACTTGAAACTGTAATTAGTTCAATAACATACAACTTTTGACAATCTTTATTCAGTTGATATATCATATAGTTCTCAAAGAGTTTGAGGCAAGGTGCGCACATTGATGGTATTGGTGTTTCTATTATCTGTTTAAAAAAGATGATGGTTTGGTGACGAAAATTTGTTGAGTGATCAAAACTTATATATATTAAAAAGAAAAAAAGTTGATTTAAACTGTCCACTTGGGTATTTGGTTAAACTACTATTTTTACTTTTTTCATGTGTGTCCCTCCAGATATGTCTATGTACCTTGTCTGCTATGCATGCATGGTTTGATCTGTTATACTTTATCTTCATACTCAAAGTGAGTAGTTGACTAGATCTTCTATACTGTATGCATGCAGGAGTTCGATCCAGTTAAACATGTTCTTGATCATATTCCTTCTGAAGAAAAGGATTTGACATATTTTGAGAGCAAGGTAATTCTCCAACTACCTCTTCAACCGGTTATTTTACTTCTTGCTGCAAATCGCATCATATTTCTGCTTCCTTCTATTTGGGACGTGGGTTTTGGTTATCATCACGATGCCGCTAGATAGAAATTGAAGGGTGGTTCTCCTCTACCGTGGCGGAGCCAGAAAATTTTATGAAGGGGCTAACAAAAATTCTACAGAAATGTGTGTGGCTAAATGTTAAATATCGGTGGACTAAGGACAAAATATAAGATAAAATGAAGGGTGTTTTCATGGTTAACAAGATTTTTTTTTTTTTTTTTTTTTTTTGGGGGTGGGTGGTGGTGGTGGTGAGGGGTGCGGGTGCTAGAGCCAGGGTTAGTCAACCCCTGGCTCCGCCACTGCCTCTACCTAATGTGTTGTTGGCATATTTTAATTATTTGTATCCGGAACTTAAACCATGCTGGGAATTCCCTCATTTTATTGCCAGGATAATTCATGTATGAAAGTTGCTTGCTTGGCCGAACATGTTTAGCAGGGATTTTTCTTGTTTATTCTCTGACTAGCACCTGGTTAGGCACTTTTTGTATCGACAGGTTGTTGAACTTTTGTCATCACAGATCGCTAAATAGTTCCTGGAACTGCTACATTTTGGTTCATGACTCGACATCAGTTTGTATTCTCCCCTTTTACAGGCTACACTTCGATTAGCACAACTGGATAGGATATCAGAACGGTTGTCACGTCATGTTATGGAGCATTATGAAGAGATGGGTAAGTTCCCAATTTGATTTTAGCTTTTTCTTTATATCATGGAATGCATAATCCATGTACATCATTTTGATAATCTTTATCATAGAAGAGGTCAAATCTTTTGGTTCATGTCCATGTTCCTAGTGTTCTTTTACTGAAATGTTGCAATGGTATAGAAAAGATTCTGATGTTCTCAGAGCTAAAGGAAACTCTTAAACTTTTTTTTTTTTTGGTTAGTTAAGGGGATGCATCTGGTGAGGGAACTAGAGCAAGATTTGAAAGTTGCGAATGTCATTTGCATGGTAAGATCATAACTCGCTCAATTACTGGGTTCATAGTGTTTCTTTAACTTTTTTGCAG
The DNA here is from genome assembly GCA_023531295.1 of Papaver armeniacum. Taxonomy (NCBI): domain Eukaryota; kingdom Viridiplantae; phylum Streptophyta; class Magnoliopsida; order Ranunculales; family Papaveraceae; genus Papaver; species Papaver armeniacum. The sequence continues at coordinate 261,211 of JAJJWW010012088.1, forward strand.
GGAAAGGAATATGGAATCCCAGTGTATACCATTATATTGTTCTTACTGATAAAGTTCAGGGCTTATTGTTTGTTTTTTCTTGTTTTGTTTTCCCTTCCCTGTCATTTCTTGGATTTTTTCTACTTATAATAAGTCTTCTAATATTTTGCAGAATGGAAGGAGACACATAACTTCTTCATTAAACGAGGTATCACGGGATTTAGTTGTCACTTCAAAAGCCAAAAAGAAACAAGCTCTCTTGGTATGGAACTATTCTGAAAGCCTTACTATGATTCCCTTGAATAGTTGAGTTTCTACCGAGTTGCTTTCAAAGATGTAGGGTCTGTAAAACATGGTGGAAAAATAATAAATTTCATAATGATAACTGTGGCTTGGCAATGTGATGAAACTTGCAGGACTTGATCCCGATTCTAACTGAATTGCGTCACGCAACTGAAATGCAAATGTCACTTGAAAGGCATGTTGAGGAAGGAAATTATTTTAAGGTTGGTTTGATCTTATCTGTTTTATTTTTGGTATATTTGTGGATAGAGCATTTGCTGCCTCGCGTGTTCAGTTCATTATAATGCTGAATAAGTATTTCTCCTTTTTTTAACCAGGCATTTCAGGTCCTATCAGAGTATTTGCAGGTTTTGGATAGTCTGTCGGAGCTCTCAGCTGTACAAGAAATGAGCCGTAATGTAGAGGTGACATATTCTTTCTGCTACTGCTAGTGATACCAGGCTGACATTCTCCCATATACTTCTTCAGATGAAAAGTTTAAAATTCAAAATGGAGTTTGGTGTCATCGAAGGATACCATCATTATTTTACTTTGCTTTTACGATTTTATTGTTCTTACACGCCAAACTTGTTTTGTAACTTTCTTAATTTGTTCCAGGTTTGGCTAGCAAAGACACTTCAAAAGCTAGACTCACTCCTATTAGGTGTTTGCCAGGACTTCAAGGAGGAGAACTATCTAACGGTCAGTATATTTGTCCATGAGCCCACATCATTTAGTCTTAAATTCATGATTTGCGTTTTAGGCAGCTACACCGTGATTTTTATCGGCATCGTCAATGTTGCTAACTCACTGATGTAAGATTAATGGGAGTCTTGACAATGTTTTGTAGGTGGTTGATGCTTATGCATTAATAGGGGACATTACTGGTCTTGCCGAAAAAATACAGAGTTTCTTTATGCAGGAAATTCTCTCCGAAACTCAGTCAGTGTTAAAGAATATTATACAGGAGGTAACCGATCTTTTTCTTTGGCCTCCGTGCTTTTCCGATGTATTTTTTCTTCTACTAGAAAAGGTTCTGCAGAAGGATTTCTATTTCTTTCTTTTGTTAGCCTCTCTCTACTTTTCTTATTCTTTATCTATAGAACACAAAATTTCTCAGATAGACTGTTTAATTTGCAGGATCAAGGGTTACTGCATATGCAAAAGAGTAGGTACGCCTTTCGCATGCCTGAGTGTATATATTATCTTCTTTTATGATCTGCTATTAAATTGTTGGTTGGAACTTGAAATATTCTGCTTATTCCAAAGTCCTGACCTTGCATCGGCTTTGGTATATCTTTGTGTATGTTGGTTTAACCGGATTTCCTTTTCCAGAACATACAGCGATCTCTGCCTGCAGATTCCGGAATCCAAGTTTAGGGAGTGCCTATTGAAAACCCTGGGTAGCCTCTATAAGTTGATGTGCTCATATTACTTAATCATGGGCTTTCAGCCTGGTGGAATGGTTAGAGAAGTTATCTTCATCTCAACCTTCTATTATTTTTGTGTTTCCTGCTTTTGGTATACTGGCTACCTTGTTTCACTTTTCGATAATCTCGAATTTCAGTATCACAAGTTTTTCTAAGACGAGAGTCGAGATATGTATTTTATGTATCTATTTCAGACCGTTGATCCATTTTGAATCTTTCTATCAACTAGCAGTGTACTTTCAAACAATTTACTCAAATATTTTTGTAGTGATATAGTGTCCATATCGGTCTAAACAATAAATTAATATACATCCATAATATATTTGGATTCCGAAAATTGTGTTATGCTAGAAAAACATGGTATACTTTGAGTTCCTTCTATTTTCTATCATCCATGCATGAACTCTGGCTTTCGGCTAATTACACCTTTGTTGCAGGATTCAGAATGTCGGACTTCCGATACAACACAGAATTCCAGTGCCATAACTGGGTCCCCAAAAGGGGTTCCTCATATTGATTCAATATCAAAAGTTTTGAGCAACTCTGGTTCAGAAAATGGTTATTTACTTCAATCTGCTGAAAGAATGCCAATTTCAATCTCAGCAACTGAATCTGCCACAAGTAAATCGTCTCTGAGCGGATCTACTGGAGGCAATGCGTCCACTTCGTCAAATTCTCAAAATCCAGATTCTGAAACACGGGATGGCGGTAGCGCAACATCAAGTAGTGGATCTTCATGGGATCATCTGAGGAAGGATGCCATAGTATTTGTTTCACAAACACTACATAGAGGGCGAAAAAACCTTTGGCAACTTACCACTAGTCGCATATCCGTATTGCTTTCCTCTTCTGCGGTTTGTTCATCAAGTGTACACCAATTCTTGAGAAATTATGAAGATCTGAATGTATTCATCTTGGCTGGAGAGGCTTTTTGTGGGGTTGAAGCAGTTGAGTTCAGACAAAGATTGAAGACTGTTTGTGAAAATCATTTTGCAGCTTTTCATCGCCAAAATATATACGTACGTCACCTTCCGTTTTCCCATCTCTATTATTATTGCTAAAATAAGTCATATGGTAATGTCCGTTGTCTGTTTAAACAGACCTTAGTAAATAGGTTAGGGTACACAGGTAGTTTTGAGTTTTCCGAAGATAGCTATTCATATATTGGTAACTTGAGACGTTAAATGATGAATTTAGAATTTCTGTGTGTCCAGGCGTCATAGAATAAGTACATTACAGTAGTCTTTCTAATAACATGATAGTATTTTTTTTTTTCTTTCAGGCACTAAAAATGGTTCTAGAGAAGGAGACCTGGCTGAAAATACCACCAGACACAGTACAGATAATTAGTTTTGCTGGCCTTGTTGGTGATGGAGCACCTATAATTGCTCCATCTGATGGTAAATCTTCCAAGATCCGGGTTCTCCATTCTCGAAAGCTACCCGACCCAGTTCAAAATGTCAACCAGAAGAATGGATTTGCACAGTGGGTTAAAACAGGAAATCCATTTTTGCTGAAGCTGACTCCCGGCTCCAAAGAATCTCCTCTCTCCTCACCGTTGAGCGAGTCTGGAGAAAATGACAATTTGCACTTTCGGAATGATAAATTGTCTCCAAGAAAGAGCGATGCAAATGATAAGAACAAGAGTAGTTCTGTTTCAGAAGATGAAAATGAAGATCTTCATGCTGACTTTATTGACGAGGATAGTCAGCTTCCAAGTCGGATCTCTAAGCCCAGTCACTCAAGAAACCACTCTTCCAATTGTAATGATGAAGATATTACAGCACAAACTGGTTCCTCACTTAGTCTGCTGAGGTATAATCTCTGAATTCTGAATCCAGACGTTTTGGAGCCTCACTTGTCCCGTGTGTATCTCTTGATCTATCTAAATGTTCTATCTTGTTTGCCTTCATGAAAATAGGTTAATGGACAAATATGCAAGGCTCATGCAGAAATTGGAAATAGTGAACATCGAGTTCTTTAGGGTATGTTTCAATACGTTTGCTACCATGTGTTACATTTCAGCGTCAAATTTAACCATTTTAATTTTTTCAATTATCTTACAATGTTATCAGGGAATATGCCAGTTGTTTGAAGTGTTTTTCCATTATGTATTTGAAGCATTTTGCCAAAGAGACACTTATCCATCTGGAAAAGGCTCAACAGATCCTCTCAATCGTAAGTGCTTATGCTGATATGTAATCTTTCTCTACTCTTCTTTGAAGTGTTCCTATATCTGTTTGATGCACGATGTGTTTTAGATAATTTTAACATTTCAAAGTTGACTTGTTTTTGGTGTCCAGCCCGCTTGAAGACAGCCTTGTCTAGGATAGCCCAAGATTGTGATCAGTGGCTAAAACCCCAGGCTGCATCATTTTCTTCATCTTCACCCACATCTGATGTGACACCTACCAGTCCTCCCAGCCATACACCGAGTGTTACCATTGGACTCAAGGTGCTGTATAGAACCTCCTTTTTTCTTTATCTCATTTTAAAAACAAATATCCTTCTGTTAGTTAAGTAATCACTTCCGCGATTGATTGTTTACGTGTACAGTTACGTAACTTAGGAATATTAATACAGTTTGGTGGTCACAGGAAAGGTGTGCAGGAGTGGAAACCGTTCATCTTGTTGCTCGGGTGTTGCAAAGATCTAAGGCTCATCTTCAGTCAATGCTTTTACAGAACAATGCAGCTGCAGTTGAGGATTTCTATGTGAATTTGGTGAGTCTATTGCCAAGTTAGATTGAAGCACTGAGTGATATGTATGCCAGTTGGTGTCCTGTTTTCATTTAAGGATATACCAAATTACCAATGTCATCTATCAACAGTTTTTGCTTCAATTACTGAAATTCAAGCATTCTGGTTCTGTGAAGGTCTTTAAGTTTCTTCTAATTATGGTTTCCCCCAGGTTGGATGTGTACCAGATCTTACAAATCACATTCATAGGACAACTGCAAGGTTGCTGCTGCATATCAATGGGTAAACTCATTTCACTACTGTTAGGTGGCATTTAATTTTCCAGGAAATTCTGGACTCCAATATTTGTGTTAGTTCTTGTCCTTAAGGAGCTCCATCTGTCTATTATAGATTTGACAATTTAAAATTTCATCAGGTATGTGGATAGAATTGCCAATTCTAAATGGGAGGTGAAAGAGCTTGGACTAGAGCATAATGGGTAAGTTTTGTAACGCCCTTTTGGTTCTATATCATCTTCAGAAAGAGCATTCTATTAGTGACAATGCTAATAGTTTCTAGCATTTATTAATGCTTTTATGAGTTAATCATACCCTACAGGACAATTCTGAGGGTTTTTACGAAAAAAATATTAAGCAAACACATGTTGGCTTTGCTACCTTATTTTCTCTTTTTGTTCTGCTGTATTATATGCAGTAGTTGGTTACTGCAATAAGCTTTTAATCACATTTGACGTCGAATATGAATAGGTATGTTGATTTATTGCTGGGAGAATTCAAGCATTATAAAACAAGGCTGGCTCATGGTGGAATTCACAAGGAGGTACAGTTTCATTCCGATTTAGATTTAAAGTAATTCTATTAAGTTTATCAAGATATCACGTCGATGCTAGCTACTGAAAAATATAGTTTGCATCTGTTTCTAGTTTTCCTTGGGCAACTTCTAGTTTTCCATCAGTTGATTACTTTCTACTTTCTACTTGTGGAGGGAATTTATTGTGTCAGATGATTACTTTCTGCATGTTTTTGACATCTACATGTTCACTGTAACATAAATTAGATGTCATATCACTAGTACATGTAATTAGTGGAGGGCACTAGTAGGTAATTGTTTGGTGTTTATATGCAAGTGCATAAACTAAATGACTCATTCACTACGCAAATCTCTTGATTTCTCTAACTTTTTAACATACGTATTAGTAACTGTTTGGCCTTGTTTGTTACCAGGTTCAAGATCTCCTTTTGGCATTTGGGCTTGAAAATGTTGCGGAAACCCTTATTGAAGGTCTGTCAAGAGTAAAAAGGTGTACACCTGAGGGGCGAGCTTTGATGTCATTAGACCTTCAGGTATTTCTAATTTGGGAAATTAGTAAGTTACCCTTCGGGTATTTCATCTATTAGAGACACCCTACCTTTTCATGCCATCTAACAAGATGTATGTTACAGATTACCGTAAAGCAAAAAGGCAGTTGAATTCCTTTTCTATCTTGAACTATAAATCTGTAATGATTTTTTTTTATCTTGTTTCTTTCAGGTCTTAATTAATGGACTAAAACATTTTGTCTCATTTGATGTGAGGCCGAAGGTGCAAATTGTTGAAACTTTTATCAAGGTAACCACAAAAATCTGCAGCACTTTATGTGATTGCTCTATTTTTCACTTGTCAATTATGATAATTTCTTACTTGCCGAATTGCAGTGCACATTATCTGTGTGTGATTCTTAGGTTTGTTAGGGTAGGAATTTAACCAAGATAAGTAGATAACACCAATTTACTTGATACTAGTTAATGGCATTTCATCACTCAAAAAGTTCTAATAAGCGCAAAATTTCAGCTGTATTAGGTTAAAACAATCTATAGAAGTTAGAACAGCAGACGTCTGATTTCTCAGCTGAAAGCCATGGTAACAAAAAAACAAGAACAGATACCATATTTGTTTACCTATACGTATATTGGAGTTGAAACTGGATAGAAGAAAAAGTTAAGGTTAAATTTTCAAGATAATAGGCACAGTTATGTTCTCTTCCAGCATTGGCAAAATTAACAACCACTAAGATCAGAACTTTCTTTCATGGAACATGATTTCACACTCTTTGAGTCGGTTTGCTTATGTTGGATTGTTGGTTTCATTTTTACATAAGAAATGAGTCAAAGTTTTCGTCTTTAACATGTCCACAATAACAACCCCAAACAGCTTATGGACAAAGAAATTGTTGATATCAGAGTTGTGAAATGGATCATGTATTAGGCATTTCTTTGCTTCCCTAACTTGCAATATATATGCCTATGATGGAAATTTTCATCTTTTTTCTCAACCTGTTGTCATCCTTTCTATTGTGAAACAGGCTTACTACCTTCCGGAAACAGAATATGTTCACTGGGCACGCGCTCATCCGGTACACAATTATTCGTCATAATTTACATGATAAAATCATTACAATCGGTGCATGTTGCCAGAGGGAATTTCTCATTAGCCCCTTTTTTATTTACAGGAATACAGTAAAAATCAAATAACAGGACTTGTCAACTTAGTTGCATCAACAAATAACTGGAAAAGAAAAACGAGGTTGGAGGTGTTAGAAAAGATTGAAGCAGGAAGTATGTAATTTAGTCCAGTGTATGGTCTCAGTCAGCCGTATATAGTCTCTAATTGCTTTTTCTTTAATTAGTAAGGTTTGTTTTTTCCTTCATTTTTCACGTCGTGTCTTGTATTTTTGCTGTGTAATTTGGATAGTAGAAAAGTTCTATCCCCAAATCCATATAAATATAAACTGAACGGACATTCGAGGTTTGTATAGTATAGCTTCCGGTGTACTGATATACTACAATTCATTTTGATATAACATATGAACTTTCAAAGTCCAGTAAAGGAATATGATAATAATATATATACGTAGTTGAATGAACTGTGTTGCAAGTATTTGCTTTTTATGACTAGAGATGAGCTCAGCTAAAAGGCTGCCACGGAACCATGCTCGGATTCCCCAAAAAGCAGCTCATGTTGCAGCTTGTGACATCACACTTCAGCTACCTGAAATAATGAATCTTCAGCTTTTCCAAATTGGAATATAGATATGAATTCTCAGATGCAATCACTTTCACCCACATCTGGTATTATAACTACTAGCCCTCCCAGCCTTGCACATGCATGCCGAAACCAACAAGTATAGCACTATGATGTCTTCATGGTCCAGGGAGAGATTTCCCCAAAAAAGAATCTTGAACTCGTAATCCAACAATAGAAGGTGCAATACCCCAGTACTTCCATGCCAGACGTTCGCTGATATGCTTCTTTGTTAGCATGCTGTTCAAAATTCAAATAGAAACAAAGTTCAGCTAACATGTCACTTACACGTGACATGCGAGGGTAATTTTATCTTACTCTTAAGTTATACTTACTGCATAAAATTTCATCTCCAATGTCAAGGTATTATTACCCTAGAACTTAGAGAATTAACTTTTGAATAAAGAATTGATGATATGTCAAAAGACCTTGGGTCATTGAGAAGGTAAAGATATGACTTTCTCCTTTACCCTTTCATATGAGATGACATCCATGTCATGCATTTATCTTTACCTTGACCTTGACATTAGAGATAAATTATTGGCTAGAAAAATGTTAAATCCTAGGTGTTGATAGACGCATTTATGTGTCTAATTTGTCCTCAATGTTTCGTATTGTTAGTACTCGTTTTTGTCCTTATTATGGTGTTTTGTGTGTTTGTAGGTATTTTTTGGAAATAAAGATTGTTGGAAAATTCGGCTCGAAAAGTTGCTCGGAACACCCCCGGAGGACATTTGATATTCGGACCCCCACTTTGGATAAGGGGTAATCCAATTGCTAAGGGGTAACCCTTTGCTATTCGCACCCACAGCTGGTTAAGGGCTACATGTCTTCTTCACCGTTCAAAAACAAAAATTGGCGGGAAAAAATAGTCTTCACCCCAAGCGGAATTAGGGTTGGAATTTTGGAAGGGATTGAAGGAGACTAAAGAAATTGGAATTGGTTGGGTACTCTTATGGGCTAGACGGGGATGGTAGAGGTGTTGGTTTCGATCCGGTTTAATTGGAATTTCCGCGAGAAGAAAAAACAGAGCAACACACGCATGGGAGGAGATATTCACGGGATTTCGCGAGCAACAGAGGTGTTTACACGTATCTGGAAGACCCTAACAACTCTCTGGAGTGTGAAGGAGTTAAATATAGCAATTTGGCAGCTTTAGATCGCGTGGAGAAATCAAAAATCGAGATTATTTCCTAAAACAGGCCGTGAAGAATAGTGAGAATTATATGAATTTATGGCGAGATATATCGGGGTTGTTGGGTTATAAATAGTTGCTGAGATAGCATAGAAGAGATACGAAGAGTTTGGGGGAGTTTAGAACACTACAGAGCCAAAAAATCGAGTTGCAGGATTATTCTCTGCTGCTGCTGCACCAAGAACACGAAGAACAAAAGACCACCAGAGGCAATCGTTCTTCTACGGTGACAACGACACACACCGAGGGTCGTAATACGGAAGCAGACTTAAAAGCAACAGTAATGTTTTTATCGTTCTTTGTAATAGTGTTTGCAACACTTATAATCGTTGCAACACCCGATTTTCATCATTTTCTCCATTTCATCTTTGTAAACACCCTTTGAACAATAATAATGATTTTTGAGCATGTTTCCAACATGATGAGAGGCTAATTCTCCCACAACCAAGGCAATGAGGAAGCTAGTTACGCATGAATAATTGGTAATTATTTATTTTCTCTAATTTATAATATATGATTCACTCAATCACTGCTTTTGCAGAGTTTTTAATTGTTTGCATAATTTCCTTCATTAGTTGTGATTCAATTAGATAGGTTATGCTTTGTATTAAGATAATCTATGCTTAGGGGATACAATTAATTTTTGAGAATTTGCCTGATTATTTGTGGATTAAGAAATAAGGACTTAAAAGATAATTAGAGTTTTGTGTTATTCACCATAAATTATTCATGTGTAATAGTGGAATCAGTGTCTTGGTTATTTTCTCATATCTTGAATCGATTTTGTGTTAAGTTTTCCTTATTTTTAAGTTTTATAAGTCTAAAATCTTTTGCTTTCACAAGTCTCAACGAACCTTATTACTACAACTCAATTGAAATTTACATCAATTTTTGGCGCCGCTGCCGGGGACTTTTTTTTTTTTTTTGTTTTTTTTGGGACTTTCTTTTTAAAACCCTAAGGAAGGGTTATTTTGAATATAAACTGCACAGGGAAGGACGCGATTACGATCTCGTCTCGGCCCCTCGGGTTCGTACACCGACATAGGAGTCGGTGGCCCGAGTCGACTTCAACGGTTCATCCCCCGTCCTGGAACGGGAGGTAAGAATTCTAAACACCCGCGAATCCCCGTCGGCGGGTTTCTTTGGATGATTTTGTATGCATATATGTTGAGGTATTGAAAACGATCGCTTTAATTTCCTAGTAAAGGGCAAGGCCTCGGCCATACAAGATAAGGGTTCGGATTTCATCACCGTTCTCTTCTTGCCCGCCTTAGGAAAACGATACCAAACGCGTACCCAAGCTTAAAATACGACTAGAACAAGACCGATAGGGTAACGAGCTTAATAGGAAAGTCATTCGAAAAATATTGGTTACTCTTTTAAGCATACTTCGAAGTTCATGACGGTTTACGTGAGTTAAATGCGTGATGCGCCGCCTTGTAATGCGGTGAGGCCTTGGGTATCAAAGCTCCACGTGACTTCCCTCGCCTCTATTCAACTTACTTCAACTCGGATTGATTCCGAGAGAGGTTTGCTCAGTTGTAACGAGTTCCTTTTCGAAAGATTATAAGCTGGTCTAGAAACAATCTAAGTGGAGCCATCATGCTTTTTGTTTGCTATAAATTAGTAGGTTTGTTGTGGTCGAGTCAGCCTTGTTTGTGCTTGTGTAGAATTCCCTTGCAGTTAGGATGTCAAACTGGTATTATAATAGCCATCAAAATGAATATGAATATCCAACTGAACAATATGGACATCACTCTTTTCATGACCAGAGTGTGAATAGTGGTTGGGAACGCCAAACTTTTGAAGATTATTGCTCATACCATGGTGAGCCCAATTACTATTCACATGAATACCGGTCATACGAGCAAAATTCCTATAATTCCTCTTCTCTAGATGAAGCACGTAAGATACTTGAGTCAACGTGTAAGTTAATTGAGTCAACACGTGAGTTTGCTGAGACAACACGTAGGTTAGAGTTAGAGACGGAAGAAAGAATTGCTCGAATTACTCTTGATTGCCAATACATTCTTTCCAATATCACCCGTGAAAATGAGGACAATTTTTATAATCAGGATGACGAGGTTAGAATTGGTAACACTAATTGTTTAGATGAGGTTCAACCATTTTCATGTTATTATAATGATGGTTATGATGAGGATAGTGTTGATGAAGAATTTGAAATAAATAGGCATAGTGATCAGGAATTTGTTACCCCAATTGAGCTTTATAACGATAATATTATTTCTAGTTCAAATCCAAATAATTTTAATAATTATTCACCTATTCAAAAAGACGAGGATTTGACTAGAGATACCCCCGTTTTAGACGATGTAGTATTTCCTTATGATTACGAAGCCGATAATAGTTTAGAGGAGCGGGTTTATCCTGAGAATATTGTGATTCAACATGACTAGAGATACCCCCGTTTTCGTCATTAGTTGTGATTCAATTAGATAGTTTATACTTTGTTTAGATAATCTATGCTTAGGGGATACAATTAATTTTTGGGAATTTGCCTGATTATTTGTGGATTAAGAAATAAGGACTTAAAAAAGTTAATTAGAGTTTTGTGTTATTCACCATAAATTATTCATGTGTAATAGTGGAATCAATGTCTTGGTTATTTTCTCATGTCTTGAATCGATTTTGTGTTAAGTTTTCCTTATTTTTAAGTTTTATAAGTCTAAAATCTTTTGCTTTCACAAGTCTCAACGAACCTTATTACTACAACTCAATTGAAATTTACATCAGGTGTCATGTCCTTTTAAGACCTCCACCCCTAGCATTGGAGATGCTGTAAGGGTGCGTTTGGCACGGAGGTGGTTGAGGGTGGAGTTCAGTCAACGGGAGGAGTCAAGGATGGAATTGAATTCCAAGGGTGTTTGGCATGGGTGGAATTGGAACTCCAGGGAGTTGAAACTCCTTCATTAAGTGGAAAATCAAATGACACCTCCCCCATGAAATTTGGAACTCCATCCTTCCAACTCCTCCCATTAACCATTTTGACATTTTTTTTTTCTTTAAACAATAATTAATTTCCTATACTTATAAATGTACTATGAAAATTAAAATGTAATTATATTATATTTTATTTTAGAATTTATAATATTTTTTAACTAGTAATATTTAATACTTTAATAATATTTTGTTTTCTCACATATTCAAAAAAAATGAAACATACTTTTTGACAAAAAAAATAAAATGAAAAAATGAAAAAAAAATAAAAAAATATTAAATACATTAGTACTGTTGATAAATATTAAATTTGAAATTCAAAATAATAGTTTAATTAAATTTGAAATTTAAATAAAATAATAGTTTTATTTAAAATATCAAAACTGACTATTATTTAATATTATATTTATTTAAATTAATTTCAATTCAAATATAAAATTATTTCCACTAAAAGTACATTTACATAAATAATTATTTATTATTATTGTTAAATTATTTTTTTCATTAAAAAATAGTAGTTATATTTAAACATTTTCAAAACTGACTACTATTATATTATATTTACTTAACATAATAATTTAAATAACTTTTCGCTTCAAAAATCACATTTATATTATATATAATAATATGATATTTAAAAGAATATAATGTTATATTATTAATATTATGTTTAAATTAATATTATATTATATTTAATTAATTAATATTAAAATTATATTACATTAATACTATCATATATTAATATATTTTTTTTAAGCGTAAATAATATTTTTAATATGCTAATATATTTAATTACTATTATATTATATTTATCTCTATTTAAATTAATATAAATAATATTATATTTATATGAATAATGTTATATTTATTTAATTACTAATATCGCATTTATTAATTTACTAGTCTTTTATGTAGTTATTTATTAAAATATACATTATTAATGACAATTATATTAAAAATTATTTAAAAATAATTAAATATAATTTCTTAAAGAAATTTAGTGATTCAGGAATAAATTTACCGGCACATAATATATTAATAAATAAATATTTTAAAGAAATAACCGATTTATATATTAAATATTAAAGAAATAAACATTTGAAAAAGGAGAATAACATAATTACCAATTTCATCAATAATTATGCCAAACACATAAATTTAAAAGGAAGGAGTTCCATTTTCTAAGTAGTTAGAATTCTCTAGAATTCAAACTCCTTCAATGCAAACGCAGCCTAAGGGTAATATAAAATATACCTTGTGAGGAATTTTGGATCATGAAACGGAATTCTTTTTAGTACAGAACGAGATGGAAAAGAAAAAAAAGAACAAAAAAAAGAAAGAGAGAGACGGAAGATTATAATCCTCTAAACAGTCTTCCCCTAGAAATCACATCTAATATATATTTTCTAGGTTACCAGCTGAATCTATATTAGATGTTAAACTTGTATGTAGGTGTTTATGGGTGAAAATCGTTTCTGCCGATTTCAGTAAATTCGGCAGGTGAGTGAGAAACTGGTTTAAACCCTAAACAAATGTCTTTGCACGTGAGCACTTTATAGATTCGAGAGATCAATGCAGACAAGTCCGGCCTAAACCAAGAAATGGCCGTTCCGGACTTGCTTGATCCACAAAGTGGAAGAGAAGGGTTGATTTGGGGAGGGAAGCAAAGAAAGGTGTTGAGACCAGAATAGTTCTGGGAGAGTAGTGTCTCGACTTGTATCATAAAGTGAAAGCTTAGGAAGCTTGCAAGAGATGAAAGCTTTTTTGGAGAGCTTGCAAAGTTGCCTTTTCTGAGAGTGTAGTATTTTCTCCGACCGAGACTTGTTGTCGGTGGAAATAGGTAAGACCTATTTATACAAGTCGAGATTGAAACGTACCCTGGTCTCATGAAGGAAGAGAGTAAAGGGTGAAATAATGAGAGGAGGTGGTAACCGCATGGTGTTAATGGGTGAAAACGTTTTCACCATTATTTCCTCATTTATTTGACCGCTTTATTCCTTTTCACGCTTTCTTAATGTGAGCGTAGTGTACGCTGCAAGCTGTGACCGCCAAACCAAAACCCTGGAAAGCATCCCCCAGTTTGTGTTGATGTCTCGAGTGTTGGTTGCATATTGAGTGCAAGTGGTGCTGCTAGGGCGCATGTGGCATGTGCCAATGACGTGTGTGGAATGCCTTGGTTGTAGGTTGCACGGTTTCCAAGTTATGCTACCAGCGTGTGTGTTTGGCATGTGCCAATGGCATGTGCGGAATTCCTCGGTGGTAGGTTGCACGGTTTGCAAGTTAGGCTACCAGCGTGTGTGTTTGGCATGTGCGGAATGCCTTGATGGTAGGTTGCACGGTTTGCAAGTTAGGCTACCAGCGTGCATGTTGGCATGTGCCAATGGCATGCGTGGCCGTTAGGGCCGTGGCCTTGGTAAGAAAAGCTACCAGCGAGCATGTTGGCATGTGCCAATGGTATGCGTGGACGTTAGGGCCGTGGCCTTGGTAAGAAAAGCTACCAGCGAGCATGTTGGCATGTGCCAATGGCATGCGTGGCCGTTAGGGCCGTGGCCTTGGTAAGAAAAGCTACCAATGAGCATGTTGGCATGTGCCAATGGTATGCGTGGCCGTTAGGCCGTGGCCTTGGTAGGAAAAGCTACCAGCGAGCATGTTGGCATGTGCCAATGGCATGCGTGGCCGTTAGGGCCGTGGCCTTGGTAGGAAAAGCTACCAGCGAGCATGTTGGCATGTGCCAATGGCATGCATGGCCGTTAGGGCCGTGGCCTTGGTAAGAAAAGCTACCAGCGAGCATGTTGGCGTGTGCCAATGGCATGCGTGGCCGTTAGGGCCGTGGCCTTGGTAAGAAAAGCTACCAGCGAGCATGTTGGCATGTGCCAATGGCATGCGTGGCCGTTAGGGCCGTGGCCTTGGTAAGAAAAGCTACCAGCGAGCATGTTGGAATGTGCCAATGGCATGCGTGGCCGTTAGGGCCGTGGCCTTGGTAAGAAAAGCTACCAGCGAGCATGTTGGCATGTGCCAATGGCATGCTGGCCGTGAGGGCCGTGGCCTTGGTAAGAAAAGCTACCGGCGAGCATGTTGGCATGTGCCAATGGCATGCGTGGTCGTTAGGGCCGTGGCATTGGTAGGAAAAGCTACCAGCGAGCATGTTGGCATGTGCCAATGGCATGCGTGGCCGACTTGGCCTAGGTTGCATGGTTTGTAAGCCTAGGGCGCTATATTTGGCATGCGCCAATGGCATAGCGGCTTGGAAATGTGGCTTGTGGTACGTGTTGGCATGTGCCAATGGCACGTACGGCCATGTTGACCTAGTTGCACGTTTTGCAAGCCCAGGGCGCTATATTTGGCATGTGCCAATGGCATAGCGGCTTAGTTTGGCATGGTTGCCAATTAGTGCGATATGTAGTTTGGTTTTAGTGTCGCTGCCATGGTGCGCAGTGTGCGGCTTGGTTTTGGCGTTGTTGCAGTGTGCGCAGTGTGCGGCTTGGTTTGGCATTGTTGCCATGGTGCGCAGTGTGCGGCTTGGTTTGGCATTGTTGCCATGGTGCGCAGTGTGCGGCTTGGTTTGGCATTGTTGCCATGGTGCATAGTGTGCGGCTTGGTTTGGCATTGTTGCCATGGTGCGCAGTGTGCGGCTTGGTTTGGCATTTTGCCATGGTGCGCAGGGTGCGGCTTGGTTTGGCAGTGTTGCCATGGTGCGCGAGGGTGCGGCTTGGTTTGGCATTGTTGCCATGGTGCGCAGTATGCGGCTTGGTTCGGCATTGTTGCCATGGTGCGCAGTGTGCGGCTTGGTTTGGCATTGTTGCCATGGTGCGCAGTGTGCGGCTTGTTTTTGGAATTAGGGTTTTGTGTCAAAAAAACCCTGATCTGGTATTTTGAAAAAATACCCCTATTAATTATTTACACCTGAGTTAAATGCTCTTAGTTAATATGTTGCGGGTAACACTAGGTCATGGGGTTTTACGATTTTACCCCTTGTTTAAAAACCACCATCAACATTAAGTCCCCTGCTAGCTCGGAACGGGGGCTTTGTTGCGAGGTAAGCATAAGATGGTGACAAACTATCAACAAACAAACCGTAAAGAGAATTGAGGAGGCTTATCTAACCTTTTATAAATAGGATTTGGAATCCTTGCCTCGGTAGTTTTGCACAAATCGGGAGGCTGGCACAATTGGTGGGGCGGTGCGGCTTGGGCGACGTTGGGAAATTAGCGTGAGTTGGGAAGCGAGTGTGCTAGGCCGGGTGGGACCGGCGCAAGGTGTGGAAGCTGTGCGTGCTTGCAGGCGTGACTTGGGCGGCCATTGGGAAGTCGGTGCAATTGGTGGGGCCGGTGCAGCTTGGGCGACGTTGGGAAGTTGGCGTGAGTTGGGAAACTGAGTGTGCTAGCTGGTGGGACCGGCGCAAGGTGTGGAAGTCTGTGTGCGTGCTTGGGGCGTGACCGATGTAAATAAGGAGGGAGTTTCTTCAGATAGCAAAGTTTCCTTATTTTGCCTTTCCTTCACGCGCGGCTTCAATTAGGGCATCGTCCATGCCAAAAAAATCTGGAAGCGTTATGTCCCTCATTGCTTCCTTTCCTTTTTAAGATTCCGTATTCATACCCAACGCAACTGCATCATCTCCCTTGTTTGAGAGGGGTTCTTCTTGTTGGTTTCTCTTTTCTTTGCCTAGAGACGAATCATCCTCTAAACAGTGAGATTCTCCAAGTGAAGGCGCGAGATCGACTCTTGCGAAAACACACCCGACTAGGGTTATTCGGGCTAAGAAAATCATATCGGTATGTTTTCTTCTTTCTTCTCTGTTCATGTTATCCTCTTTTATATGCGTATAGATAGGATGTAACTTGATCATTTTCCCCATTCTTTGCAGTGTATGATGGGACCTTCCAGGGATGGCCGTGGCTTTAACTTTTCGGAAAAGGACTTGGGGTGGCGCGAGATCAATCTTCTTCTCTTGAGGAGGCATTGGTTGGGATTGAGTCCTTGCTCCATGAAGCTAGTGAAATTGTTAAGGACATCCCTTCCATCTATCCCCACGAAGAACATGTACATGCTCGGGCTCTCTTGGGTTCAGTGAGCGTGGGGGAGAGCGCCATGATTCTTGATTTTGATGCGGGTGAATCGAAGAACTTTCTTCGAAATGTCAATGAGAAAACCTTTTAAGGAGCATATGATGGAAACGAAATAGCCTTTGAAGTTGATGCCAAAGGTCTTTGTTGGTAATACCGAGAGAGGTCATGGTGGCGTATCTTTGGAATGGTCGTCGGGGGAGGACACTGCTTCTTCTTCTTGTGGCTGCTTCGGGATGGGATGTTGAGATTCTTCTTTGCTAAAACCGTTGAATGGAACCTTTGTTGCCCGAAGGATTCTTTGGGGAAAGTGTTTGAAGATAGCTTTGCCCGAGGGGACTTGTGCTCCATCCTTCGAGGGCTAGTTCCTCCCTTTTGTTATTTCTGTTAGCTGCTTAGTTCCCCTGATGCCTCCTCTTTTTTTTTTGGTAAACTCATCTTTTCTTTCTTCTTCATCAGTAAACATTTTGCTTCATATATTTTTGAAAGAGGTTGTGGTATGATGGCTGCGGTGGTTTTACGGGTTTATCGATGTATTTCTCTGATATCTGGAGAATTTGCTTGGAAAAAGATGTATATTTTTTTATTTTTTTATTTTTTTGACGGGAAGGGAATCCCCAGGGAGAAATACAAACGGTGTATTCATTTTGGGTAAGTACAACTACTAAGAGGAATTGTTAAAGGAAATACTGAAAAAGAAAAGGAGTAAATGGGAAGTACAACCCCTTTTTTTTTATGGATTGGATTCCTTGAGCCATCGCGAGTGAATTATCACGCCTTGGTGTGACTGCATTGATGAGCTTGCAATATCCTCCCAAAAGGGTATCCGCAACCAGATACGGCTCGTCTTCTCCTTCACTGGGCAAATCCATTTTTACTGTCATCTTCCCAACTTGAAACGTGCTTTCTTTGACCACTACATCTCCAATTGAAAACGGGTTCAGACGTCGTGCAACCGTTTGAGTCTTGGCTTCGTTGGCTTCAATAGAAGTTTCCAAGCTTCTTGCAAAGTGTTCAAATGGTCCAGCCTCCCATTCGCATTTCTTGACGAGCGTTCGTGCGATAATCGCGCCGAGTCCCCATGACGGAAAGGGGGAAGGAAAGACTGGTTGCGAGAAAAGGTTGCTTGGTCGGGCTTACTTGCATTTGAAAACCATGAGCTAGCGCCAACGGGTCTTCTCGGATATCGGGTTTCTTCAACGGTTTGTTGATGCGATAACTTGATGGGATGATTTGTTGGAATTTCCTTCGGGCGTGGACGTTGGCGGAGGGCGCACATCCAATTTCGCTTTGTTGTCGAGCACCCATAAACGTCCCAATATCATGTCGTGATCTAGTTCTTTGACAATATGAAATTTGCTATGTGTTATAGCATCTCCCATCTCTATCTCTAAGTTGATGTAGCCATGCGCGTTCAAAGCTTCTCCTCTCAAGTCCTTAATCACGGACGGGGAATAGGCGCTGCGTCTTGTTTTGTAAATCCTGCTTGCCTTGTTGTGTCTTGAAAGTAATGATGTTGTGGTAGGAGGCCGTGTCGATGAGCGTGTCGTCAAATTCGTTACCTCTTAAACGGGACGTGGTCGGCGAGTCCCAGGTTCTCCGCTTCGCTTTTTGGGAAGCTTGGGCCCTTGGCGTGGATTCCGAGGAGAGAAAAAGCCGTTTGCCGGATACAACACGATTGAGAGCTGCGAAAATATCTTGGCGCTGAACCTTGGAAAGATAGAGAATTTCGCATACATGTCGCATCATGGATTGTACAGTCTCGTGTACGGAGTCCCCAGAGGAACCGCAGTTTCTTATTGGGAGTGGGTCTCGATGCACTTTTTCGTCTCCCTAGTTGGAGTTCTCCTGCTTCTATCCTTTCTTTGAAAATATACTTTAGCTTTGTTGCAATCGCTAGTCGGGTGGTGAACGAACTGTGGTAATGGCGGTATTTGGGGTTCGCCATCTCGGCCTCGGTTGGTGGCCGTCGAGCGGTGGCAATCGATGACATCATCTTGAACCCGGGCTTCTAGGAGGTAGATCACCTCCTCGATGGGGAATGGGAAATCAAGGGTATTTCCTTCGGTCTCACGATCTTTGCACCGGAGTTTTAGTGACGATCTTCCGTTGCGAGAGGGTTCCCGTTCGTGGCGCTTCACGTTTGGTGGTGGCTCGTAGTTGCGGCTTTCCTTTTTCCTCTTTCGTTTACTATGTTCACGGAGGATGAGCCGGCATTAAATTGTTTGCGATGAGGCGTCTACTCCCGCGGGTTTCGCGCGCGTCTTCGGTTCGAGTTGGCCTAGTTCTTTCCAAAGAATCTTTGGTGCTTTTGTTGCGGATCGTCGCGGCTTCATGGAGTTCGGAGAACGTTTGGAAATACAACTTTTCTAGCGGGCGCGGTAGATTGGAACCATACCATTGATGCATGCGTTCACCAATTGTTGCTCGGTCACGTTTGGGTCGTGTGATCGAGTGCTTGAACCCTGAACCTTTTGACGAAATCATTCGGATGTTCGTTATCCCTTTGGTACATTCTTCCGAGGTCCGAAAAAGTAACTTGTTGAGACACGAAGAAGTATTTCTTATAAACGCAGTGACCATGCTACTCAGGTTGGGGAATCTTTGCTCGGTAGGATCTTTGTTGTACCATGTATACGCCCTTCCAGTAAGTGATTTTGAGAATTCCCTTAAACGAAGAACGTGATTATATTCATGTTCACCTAGGGATTCCAGGAAATGAGAAACATGCCCACATGCATTCCGGTACCATCATACAGGGTAAATTGAGGAGAAGAGTACCCCCTTGGGAGAGGGATTCTCGTATTTCGGATGGGTAAGGGGTTGGTGATGATGCACGTCCAACTCATCATTCTTGATTCGGTTGCGGAGGAGTTGTTCCAAATATTCTCTCGTGACAAAGTTGGGTGGCTGATTTCTTTCCAACGAGATTCTAGTGCGAGTTTCCTCATCCATGGAGGCGTGCTCCGCCGAGGTCTTTGGCGTCGGGGTTGTTGGAGACGTTCTAAATGGCTACGGAGGCGTGACTCACGTGGTAGTCGTTACGTCAGGGTCTTGAGAAAGATGAGTACCTCCTTCTGCGTTGAAACCATATCTGTCTGGGCTCTGGCGAGCATCTCTTGTCGTTCCATCGGATCAGCGATGGTGACATAAGGGCGACTTCCTCTTGTCCCTCCGGTTTCTCGTCCCGTCGGCGGGGTAGTTGGGATCTTGGTCGTGGACGGAGGCGCCATGCTAGACGAAGTATTTGGGGTCGTGGCGGCGGCTCTAGCCCTGGTGACTGGTGGCGCGACACCCGAAAAGATATTTTCGTTGCCGTGATTAGAGGGTTGTGCAGAGACGCTAGAGGAGGCAGCGGCTCTGGCCCTGGTGATTGGCGGTGTTACACTTGAGGGAGTGCATTCTATGTTGCTGTTGTCAGCCGGTGACGTAACAACGTTATTGGGAGAGATGCTAACATCGGGGGTGCGTTACGTCTTTGGTGTTCTCGGCAGCCGCTCAGGACCCGAGTTCCACCATGTTGGGATTTGACGTTCGGAAACGAAATCGGGAATCGGAGTTGGTATTGTAACCGATAGATCAATCCTCCCGTTGTGGTCGCCAATTGTTTATGGGTGAAAATCGTTTCGCCGATTTGATAAATTCGGTAGGTGAGTGAGAAGCTGGTTTAAACCCTAAACAAATGTGTTGCACGTGAGCACTTTATAGATTCAAGAGATCAATCTGTACAAGTCCGGCCTAAACCAAGAAATGGCCGTTCGGACTTGCTTCGGTCACAAAGTGGAAGAGAAGGGTTGATTTGGGGAGGGAATCAAAGAAAGGTGTTGAGACGAGAATAGTTCGGGAGAGTAGTGTCTCGTCTTGTATCGAGAAAGTGAAAGCTTAGGAAGCTTGCAAGAGATGAAAGCTTTTTTGGAGAGCTTGCAAAGTTGCCTTTTACGAGAGTGTAGTATTTTCTCCGACCGAGACTTGTTGTCGGGTGGAAATAGGTAAGACCTATTTATACAAGTCGAGATTGAAACGTACCGGTCTCATGAAGGAAGAGAGTAAAGGGTGAAATAATGAGAGGAGGTGGTAACCGCATGGTGTTAATGGGTGAAAACGTTTTCACCATTATTTCCTCATTTATTTGACCGCTTTATTCCTTTTCACGCTTTCTTAATGTGAGCGTAGTGTACGTAAGTCATGTGACCGCCAAACCAAAACCCTGGAAAGCATCCCCTAGTTTGTGTTGATGTCTCGAGTGTTGGTTGCATCTTGAGTGCAAGTGGTGCTGCTAGGGGCGCATGTGGCATGTGCCAATGACGTGTGTGGAATGCCTTGGTGGTAGGTTGCACGGTTTGCAAGTTAGGCTACCAGCGTGTGTGTTTGGCATGTGCCAATGGAATGTGCGGAATGCCTCGGTGGTAGGTTGCACGGTTTGCAAGTTAGGCTACCAGCGTGTGTGTTTGGCATGTGCCAACGACATGTGCGGAATGCCTTGGTGGTAGGTTGCACGGTTTGCAAGTTAGGCTACCAGCGTGCATGTTGGCATGTGCCAATGGCATGCGTGGCCATTAGGGCCGTGGCCTTGGTAAGAAAAGCTACCAGCGAGCATGTTGGCATGTGCCAATGGCATGCGTGGCCGTTAGGGCCGTGGCCTTGGTAAGAAAAGCTACCAGCGAGCATGTTGGCATGTGCCAATGGCATGCGTGGCCGTTAGGGCCGTGGCCTTGGTAGGAAAAGCTACAAGCGAGCATGTTGGCATGTGCCAATGGCATGCGTGGCCGTTAGGGCCGTGGCCTTGGTAAGAAAAGCTACCGGCGAGCATGTTGGCGTGTGCCAATGGCATGCGTGGCCGTTAGGCCGTGGCCTTGGTAAGAAAAGCTACCCGGCGAGCATGTTGGCATGTGCCAATGGCATGCGTGGCCGTTAGGGCCGTGGCCTTGGTAAGAAAAGCTACCGGCGAGCATGTTGGCATGTGCCAATGGCATGCGTGGTCGTTAGGGCCGTGGCCTTGGTAAGAAAAGCTACCGGCGAGCATGTTGGCATGCGGCCGTTAGGCCGTGGCCTTGGTAGGAAAAAAAAAAAAAAGCTACCCGGCGAGCATGTTGGCATGTGCCAATGGCATGCGTGGCCGACTTGGCCTAGGTTGCATGGTTTGTAAGCCTAGGGCGCTATATTTGGCATGCGCCAATGGCATAGCGGCTTGGAAATGTGGCTTGTGGTACGTGTTGGCATGTGCCAATGGCACGACGGCCATGTTGACCTAGTTGCACGTTTTTGCAAGCCCGGGGCGCTATATTTGGCATGTGCCAATGTCATAGCGGCTTAGTTTGGCATGGTTGCCAATTAGTGCGATATGTAGTTTGGTTTTGGTGTCGCTGCCATGGTGCGCAGTGTGCGGCTTGGTTTTGGCGTTGTTGCAGTGTGCGCAGTGTGCGGCTTGGTTTGGCATTGTTGCCATGGTGCGCATGTGCGGCTTGGTTTGGCATTGTTGCCATGGTGCGCGGTGTGCGGCTTGGTTTGGCATTGTTGCCATGGTGCGAGTGTGTGGTTTGGTTTGGCATTGTTGCCATGGTGCGCGGTGTGCGGCTTGGTTTTGGCATTCTTGCCATGGTGCGCGAGTGGTGCGCTTGGTTCGGCATTGTTGCCATGGTGCGCAGTGTGCGGCTTGGTTGGCATTGTTGCCATGGTGCGCAGTGTGCGGCTTGGTTTGGCATTGTTGCCATGGTGCGCAGTGTGCGGCTTGGTTTGGCATTGTTGCCATGGTGCACAGTGTGCGGCTTGTTTTTGGAATTAGGGTTCTGTGTCAAAAAACCCTAATCTGGTATTTTGAAAAAATACCCCTATTAATTATTTACACCTGAGTTAAATGCTCTTAGTTAATATGTTGCGGGTAACACTAGGTCATGGGGTTTTACGATTTTACCCCTTGTTTAAAAACCACCATCAACAGTAGGGCTTGGAGAAATCTCTTACAGTTACATGGTAATACTACTGACTTCGCTTATGAACATCTGCAGCGACAACATGGTACTGCTGGATTATCACACCAGCAAGAGCGGATTCATGATGGTTCTGATTCTTTTATGATGAGTTTCGCTTTCTTTGAAGAAAATTCTAAAGCACTATATTGTACGAAGTACGGACAATGACATTATGGTGAACATGCAGCCTATGCGCCACAGGAGGATCAACCTCAAATTTCCGGTAGGCATATCAGTTATTAGTTCTTGTAATGGATTAATCTGTATATCAACCGACACAAATTATAGAGGAATCTCTATCTCCGGGAAGAACGGAAGATCCGATCATGTTTCCGGCCGTCCTTCAGAAACTTCATTCATATGTAATCCCATTACTAGAGAATTCGTGAAACTCCCTGCATGCATTAACAGCAATTTGGGTGTTTACATCATACATGGGTTTGGCTACCACCCTGTCACTAAAGAGTACAAAGTTGTTAGAGTTTCCTACATCGAAGTCGCCAATGGATTAGCCCCAAGCAGGGGACTAGTTGAGATATATACACTTGGAGTGGCAGAGGGTGGAGAAGTGCAAGAGAGCCATTTTTTTTCTAAATTCTTTTTACTTTAGCGAGAATGTTTGTGTAAATGGATCTCTTTATTGGCTTCCTGAAGGATCAGGGGAGCTTTAGCCTTTGATTTGGCAAACGAGGAGTTCCACTTGTTCCCTACCGTGCCTGGTATATTAACTCCAGACAAATTCAGTAGGCTGTGTGTTATGAGAAATTGTTTGTGTCTCATTAGTGCCCCGAATGGAACCCGTTTTAGGGGTTTTGACGTGTGGCTTTTGAAGGAGAACAAAGAGGACGACAAATCTCAAAGTTGGAGCAAAGAGTTCAGTATACAATCGAGACTGAACGGCTGGAGGTCGCTTTATGGGTTATTTGCAATTACAAAGGGGAATGAATTCTTATTTAAGTACCTAAACAAGATCCTCTGCTATAACTTAAATACAAAAACAACAACAATATGGGTCTCTAAACAGGATCTGAGGCCGTATCGGTACGAGTCCTACATCAAAAGCTTTGTTTCACTGAAAGCACTAGGAGAAAGGAATGTCGAGACATTTGTAGGATCATCATCTGACAAAGATGAACTTAATCTCCGCGCGTGAGGGAAACAAGGGACTGTATATATCTGCGTCAACAGCCTCCGAAGATCAAAACTATGACGCCGTGTCAGTTGGGGTAACCACGGTCCACATTTATCTCCAGTAACAATGATCAAAACTATCGATGTTTATACTGTTCGCTTGCTTTATCTTAGCACACTATGAATTATGACATCCTTGCAGTCGGTTTAATTCCAAAAATATTGTTAAGAAAACTCCGCATAACGATGAATCTCGATAAGTTTCTGTCAAAAAGATCAATTCCAAGTGTATTTAGGAAAAAGCAGCAAACATTTTGACTTAGTGCCATTGCTGCCTGAAAATTTGGTTGGATTTGCTGCTAGAAACATGTAGGCTTTCATTTCGAATGACATGCACCATATGGCATATGAAGTCTGTAATTGCAACTAGATTCCATGTTTTGCTAAACAGATCTGATAGACATATTACTTAACAAAATATTTTCATTGCTCAAAATTTGAGTTTGAGGCTCCAAATAGACATGTGAAACATACACAGATGCGCTGCCCAAATTTACAATCTAAATGGATGTACAGAGTATATATGAATGAAAGAGAAGAAAAGCAATCTACTTCGCCTTTGAAAGGAAATGAGATCATCTTAGTTGACTATCACGCACATTCTCACTTTCCTGGAGCAAAATTGGTGGCATATGACCAAGCATTGTTGTTCACGGGGTCAGAAAGGTGATCAGCAAGGTTCTCAAGAGGACCTTTTCCAGTTACAATTGCCTGAACGAAGAAACCAAACATGGAGAACATAGCAAGTCTCCCATTTTAAGTTCCTTTACCTTCAGCTCAGCAAATGCCTCTGGGTCCTCTGCAAGTCCCAAGGGGTCAAAACTACCACCGGGGTACAGAGGGTCGACGATTTCACCTAGTGGACCGCCAGCTACTCTATATCCCTCAACAGCACCCATAAGGATAACTTGAGTCGCCCAAAACGCCAAGATGCTCTGAGCATGAACTAAGCTGGGGTTTCCCAAGTAGTCAAGTCCACCTTCACTGAAAATCTGAGAACCAGCTTTGAACCAAATAGCTTCGCCGAATGTAACATCGTTTCTAGAGAGAAGTT
Source organism: Papaver armeniacum (assembly GCA_023531295.1). NCBI lineage: Eukaryota > Viridiplantae > Streptophyta > Magnoliopsida > Ranunculales > Papaveraceae > Papaver > Papaver armeniacum. Next base: position 286,091 of record JAJJWW010012088.1, read on the forward strand.
CAGGAAATACACAACCCAAAGCTCCGAGCATGGCCCACCTTGAGTGAATCACCTCAAGTTCCCGGTTCTTGGCAAATGTCTCCGGGTCTTGATATGGCACAAGCGGAAGCGATAAAACAAAAAGAGAATCCACTTCTTAATGGTGATGATAGAAGACTCCAATCCAGGAGCAAAGACTCTAATCCAAGAGTTAAAAGAGAATAACAATGGTGTTTAACCAAACAAACTTGATAGTTTCATTAATCAAAGATAATAGTGAGCGGCAGCTCAATTACAACGACATAGGAAATGACTATTTATAGCCTGCAAACATAAAAACCTAAATGACTAAAGTTACTAAACTAGCCAAAGAGAATATTAATCTATTCTCATAAAACAAGATAAATCTAAACAAGAAACTAATTATCCTAATAACTAAAATATATTTAAGTTATTGTGTTTAAGGAGATAAAGCTTTAATGGAGAAGAAACCAAAATAGAAGAGAATGAGAATCAGTGAGTCTTTTATTCATTCTCTTGTTTCTCTTTAAGTACACATGACAAAGAAGAGATGTAGGAATTAGTGTTGATACATGTGTTGGTGGTAATAGAGAAAGTATTACATGTGTCAAGCATGAAGATAAAAGTACATGCACAATGCCACCTCAAGTGGTCAACCACTCATATTACTACAACACTCCCCCTTGGATGACCACCATTATAAACTCATTGCTTTGTCAAAACCTTGCCAGAAAATGTCCGTCGATGAAAAACTGGTCGAAGGAGAAAGACACTTGAGCGTATGAAATGGCGTCGCTTGTCAAGAATTTTTCTCCTTTGTGGAACCATGTCAGGAAAAATATTTTGCACAAAAACCTGAACACTCGTAAGAAGAAGAACAACCTCAGCTAGAGTTGTTTACTAGTGTTTTTGTTGTCTCATTAAAAACCTTGCTTATGTAGGACATCCGTTAGATTTAGGATTAATATTTTTCTTATTATTTTTAGAGTTTAATTAATTTAGAGTAGTATTTCTTATTTTTAGAATTACTTATTTTTAGAAGTCATTTAATTTTAGAACTTTATTTATTTTAGGGATTTCTTATTTTCCAAGTTTGAGTTTTAGAGTTATTTAAATATGAGACAAGTCATATGTACATACACATTATTATAAACCAATATTGAGATTTCTCAACTATTCTCCTACTTTACTATCAAATTCTTTATTCACGCTTCCGTTCTGCATTAAGTGGCATCACGAGCTTCGGCTTCGATCCTCTTATTCTTTTCATCTAAACTTCCTTTACCCTTTCTTCACCTTTACTTATCGAGATCTCCAAATCTCTTCTTCTAAACCCTATCTTTTTATTTCTTTTTAACAAAAAAAAAAAAAAAAAAAAAAACGCCGTCCGTCAGTTTTTGCCAAACCCCTAATTTCCTACCACCACCGTTACGTTTTCTCTCCCTTTTGAAGTTTTAGTCCGTCCAATATCTTTTCTTCCTTCTTTTATATACTGTTCACTCCAGTAAACAAACAAAACCATTCCACATCTTTATCTTTTTCCATCTTTCTTATCGTTCCATCCAACTGCTTCTCGCTCTATACTACTTTTTCTCTCTTAATCTTTCACAGATCCCACTGTTCTTTCTCCCTTAACTCCACTTCCGGTAAACATCTGTTCTCACCTTACTTTCCATCGACCTCCAGTCTGTTTACTACTAAAGCCCAAATCAAGCCCACCAAACCCTCTAAGCCCACTAATAGCCTATCCATTATACCGTTTACACTGGTCAACCTTTATTATCCATGTTTCGCATTAATTTTCATACGGGTGGTAAAGAACAACACAAGCATTCTGATTTTGAGGATATGATGTGTTCTCTTGTAGAGTTCCAACGTGAAATTGCCGAATTACAAGAGGCAAGTCTTCGACATATCGCCAAAGCGAAGCTTATTTGGGATCAAATAGATTGGTCACAACTCGATACCCTTCATGAGGTTACTCCTCCAATGATAGAGGCTCATGCACCAGTGCTTTCTTCACCAACATTAGAATTATCATCAACACCTTCTTTGCAGGTTTCGAAAGTTAGTCAAGTTGCTCCTGTTGTTGAAGATCAAAAATCAGCCTCAAAGATATTTGTCGATCAAACGTACTCCGGGAAAATTACTATAAAAAATATACCGTACAATGTCGCCAACAATTTTAGTGTTAAACAATCTATTGTATGGTGCTACACTTTACTATCAATAACGTACTAAAAGTATATTATTTGTTGGAAGGGTCGTGTACAATATTTGGTGAACTCGAAGACGACTTCTTTTCAAGATGGCGGGCCTAATGTAGCACATGTTTTTCGGTACTTTCTCAATTCGAGACGAATTCTTTTCAAGATGGCGGGCCTGATGTAGGACATCCGTTAGATTTAGGATTAGTATTTTTCTTATTATTTTTAGAGTTTAATTAATTTAGAGTAGTATTTCTTATTTTTAGAATTACTTATTTTTAGAAGTCATTTAATTCTAGAACTTTATTTATTTTAGGGATTTCTTATTTTCCAAGTTTGAGTTTTAGAGTTATTTAAATTTGAGACAAGTCATATGTACATACACATTATTATAAACCAATATTGAGATTTCTCAACTATTCTCCTACTTTACTATCAAAATTCTTTATTCACGCTTCCATCCTGCATTACTTGCCGAGTAACAAAACCCAGTGGGAAAAAAGTAACCTCGGTGAAGGAAAAGAGTACAACACAGTCATCATTGCATCGTTGGATACTCCCCCTGATGATGAAATATCCCCATGATTTGCATTTATGGTATTATTGTTGTCTCATTAAAAACCTTTTCGAGTAACAAAACCCAGTGGGAAAAAGTAACCTCGGTGAAGGAAAAGAGTTCAACATACCATCTGGTGCTCCCCCGATGCATGACAATTTCTTTAGTCTAATACAGTCATGGGAGTGGACAATTCCTTTAGTCCCATGGAGTCACGGAAGTTCGGACAATCTCTTTAGTCCTATACTTCTCACATGTTTTTCAAATGTGGCCTTAGGTAATGACTTAGTAAATAAGTCTGCCACATTTTCGTCAGATTTTACTTTACTGACCTGAATGTTTAGAAGACATTGTTGTTGCTGATTGTAGAAGAACTTCGGTGATATATGTTTCGTATTATCACCCTTGATATACCCTTGCTTCATCTGTTCGATGCAAGCTGCATTATCTTCGTAAATGCAAGTTGGCTCTTCAGTGGTAGAACTCAAACCACATGTCCCTCGAATATGTGTAATGATAGACCTTAACCATATACACTCACGAACCGCCTCATGTAGGGAAATGATCTTAGAGTGGTTCGTGGAGGTAGCCACAAGGGTTTGCTTGGTCGTTCTCCAGGATATCGCTGTATTCTAGATAGTGAACACGTATCCAGTTTGTGATCGACCTTTGTGTGTGTCTGAGAGGTATCCAGCATCAACAAAACCAACCAAAACATTATTTGGGGTTCCGGTGTAAGGAGTCGCAATTACATTAGCATAATTTCTTTCGTCTTCGTAGGGATAAAACAAACCCAAGTCAATGGTTCCCTTTAGGTATCTAAAGATATTCTTTATACCATTCCAATGACGCTGCGTTGGCGCTGAGCTATATCTAGCTAACAAATTCACTGAGAATGAGATATCTGGTTGAGTACATTGTGCTAAGTATAATAATGCGCCTATTGCACTTAGATAGGGATATTCAGCTCCCAATACATCTTCGCCATCTTCCTTTGGACGAAATGGATCTTTATGTACATATAAAGTTCGACCAACCATGGGAGTGCTAGCAGGGTGCACTTTGTCCATATTAAATTGCCTGAGTATCTTATGGACATATGCAGACTGGTGGATTAATATTCCACAAGATCGATGTTCTAGTTCAAGTCCTAGACACATTCAAGTTTTCCCAAGATCTTTCATCTCAACTTCGGATTTTAAATAGCTTGCGGTTTCTCTTAGTTCTTCAAGAGTACCTACTATGTTCATGTCGTCGACATAGACAACCATAATAGCAAATCCGGAACTTGTTTTCTTTATAAACACGCAGAGGCACAATTCATTATTTGTATATCCCTTCCTAACAAATAATCACTTAGACGGGTATACCACATCCGTCTGGATTGCTTTAATCCGTAAAGTGAGCGTTTCAACTGAATTGCAAACGCACTCCGTGGTTTAGAGTTACTTGATTTGGGCAATGGAAGTCCATCTGGAACTTTCATGAATATCTCTGTATCAAGATCCCCATAGAGATATGCGGTAACCACATCCATAAGTTGCATTTCAAGTCCTTATGAAACTACTAAGATGACTAAGTAACGGAACATTATGACGTCCATTACATGAGAGTACTTTTCTTCGTAATTAATCCCAGGGCGTTGTGAGAAACCTTGCGCCACAAGGCGAGCCTTATATCTCAAGACTTCGTTCTTCTCATTACGCTTTCTGATAAATACCCATTTATGTCCTACAGGCTTTACACCTGGTGGGGTTAGCACTACCGCACCAAATACCTGTCTTTTTGCCAGTGAATCTAGTTCAACCCGGATTGCGTCTCTCCATTGAGGCCAATCTGCTCTCTTTTGGCATTCTGCAATAGAGCGTGGTTCGATATCATCGTGCTCGATAATCTCTCGAGCAACAGTATATGCGAATATATCATCAATATGCGTGGAGGATCTTTCCATCAACACGTATGCACTTTCACAATCCATAGAGATTTCTTTGTTCTCTGGAATCAATTCAAACTTCGGGGCGTCCCCAGTAATGATTCATGGACATAACTGTAATCAGGGACAATCTCATGAGATGGATTATCTGTATTGATGATATATAGATCGGTTTGTTCCTTAGTTGCCCTTTTCTTCCTTGGATGAGTATCGATCGAACCAAGTGGTCTCCCCCTCTTCCTTTTGGGGGCCATGGCCTCAGCTACACTTCCACCAAGTCAGCATTGGTACCTATATCTATGGTACCTTTTCCCTTGTTCGAATTTCCAACCTTGCAGGCACGTTTGCGGTGGTATATGTGATCTCGTCACTTTAGCGATATCGATAAATGCATCGGGCATTGAATTTGCCACATTCTGAAGATCGATAATTCTTTTCACTTCACTTTCGCATTGTGGAGTGCGGGGATCAAGATGAGACAACGTGGGAACACACCACGACAATTCTTGTCGTTCCCTTTGGAAGTCCTTTTCCATACCTCCCCCTAACAACGGGAAGCTTGTCTCATCAAAGTGACAATCCGCAAATCTAGAAGTAAAGAGATCGCTGTCAAAGGTTCTAAGTATGAGATAATTGTTGGGATTAGATCCAACATAAATACCTACTCGTCTTTGTGGACCCATCTTAGTACGCTGTGGGGGCGTAATAGGCACGTATACGGCACAACCAAATATGCATAAATGTGAAATATCAGGCTCATATCCAGTTACCAACTTGTACGCAGAAAATGGTTGGCTAGCAGTGGGTCTAAAGCGAATAAGTAATGCTGCATGCAATATGGCATACCCCTCAGCAAGAATAGGCGAGGTTGGAATGCATAACCAATGCCCTAGCTATCATCTCGTAACCTTTTGATGGTAGCTTCTTGTAGACCATTTTGAGTGTGTACATGGGGTACGTGATGCTTTATGTCAATTTCATTAGACATACGAAATCATCAAATCCTTTATATGTAAATTCTCCCAAGCATTATCAAGTCGATAGACTTGATTGGATGATCAGGTGGTGAGCCCTTAGTCGTATAATTTGTGCTAGGAGCTTTGCAAATGCAGCATTTCTTGTGGACAACAATGCAACATGTGACCAACGGGTCGAAGCATCAACCGAGAACCATAAAATACCTGAATGGTCCGCATTCTGGATGTATAGGTCCACAAATATCACCTTGAATTCTTTGTAAAAATAGAATATTTTGTTTGGTATCTTTAGCATAGGATGGTATCGATCCTGTCTTTGCTAAAGAACAAGCTTTGCAGAATGAGCGATGTGCCTTCGATAAGGACAAGGAAGAAGAATGGGACAGTGGGTGAGCTTCAATTACTTTGGAAGACGAAGGTTGCACTTCTCTTTCTTTAGAAGGAATAAAATGTGCGTCATTTACTTTAGAATGCACATTGTTACTCTGAATTGTAACAATCTTTTGTCCCATTTTCTTTTTCATTTGAAAGAACGGATGTCCGTGTGAGTTCTTCAAAACACGGATCATCATATCACGACCTGGGTTCCCTAGTCGATCGTGCCAAAGATTATATAAGTCACTGGCCAACAGTTCATCGTTGGCAACCACATGGGATTCAATAATCCTAATAGTGGTGATATACAATCCACTAGAGTGACTCATTAGTTTCTCTAAGATGCGCTTCCTTCCATATTCACTAGAGGTCACATATATGTACTCAATTCCATTTTCACAGTGAGTTTCCAAGTGATAACCGTTTGCACGGATATCCTTGAAACTTAACAAAGTGCGGTGAGCTCTTGGTGCATATAGAGCTTCGTGAATTTAATCATTGTGCCGTTTGGCAACAAGAATTGAGCAAGTACCTCGCCCAATTATTACTTGCGATGATCCAATCATCGTAGTCACAGATGTATTATAAGGAGTAAAATCGAAAAATAATTGTCTATTTCTTAGGATATTATGGGTGGTTGCACTATCAACTAGACATTCAATTTCTCCTGGAGACATTCCTATAAGTACATTAGGCGGGAATGTTACAAGCAAAGAAAAATGAACAATTTATCTCACTTCCTTTAGAGAATTTTGTTCTACTAGAATGGCGTCCTTTTCATTCTAATTTACATGCTAAACAACAGATTATCATAAACAAAGTAAAATTCTATAGAACATAATAGAAAATAAGTACTTATAGATAATCCATACACATAACATAAAGATGTTAATAACATGTTCAGCAACGGTAACACCTACTCAAACTATTAAACAAACGATAGTCTAAGATAACATAAAAACTTCAAAGCATCTAAAAACAGACAGAGTCTAGCAAGCCAGAAACTAAATTCTTAGGCCCAAGCAAAATCAGGCACATCCATTGTTGGGGCAAAGTCCTCATTGCCCAGGAAGTCTGAAATTGTGAGGTTGACGTTAGGGGTTACATCATTTTCTTCTATATAGTTAGCCTCTTGTTCGAGAGTTTCCGGTACTTTTTGTAGCTCGACCTACATTGGCACTAGCCTTGCAATGCTTGTACCAATGTCCGGTAAATCCATACCTAAAACAAGGCGCACTTTCGTCTGCGGCCTTTTTGTTAGTTGGATTTTTAGGTGTTTTCTCGAACTTAGGATCACCACTTGTATGGCCGAAGTTCCTTCTCTCGTGCCAAACATTAGAGTGACCTTTACGTCCTCGACCTCGATTATGTCCCTTACGTCCTCTTCCACGAGAGGCATTATCTCCATGTGTGTATGGATCATGGGAATGTGAATCGAATTTGAGCCCTCTTTCCTTTGGGGTTCTTTCCCTTATTGACCTTGCCATGGTTAGCTTCGGGAACTTTCTTTTCTCGATAGCTCGGCTTTGTTATTGACAAGAATCTCATTGTGCCTTTCGGCCACTTGCAATAAGTTTATCAACCTTTTGAATGTGGTGATTCTTTTATTGTCCACCTCTAAACGATACTGGTTCGCTAGTATCATGGACGAGGTGGGAAAGGTCGATAGGGTTTTCTGAATCATTTCCTCATCCGTAAGTTTCTTTCCACAAAAGTCCATACGTGCCTGAATTTGCAGCATATCTTTTTGGAAATCATTAACTTTTACATAATCTAGGAAACGGATTTCGTTCCACAAGACGTTCAATTGTGGTATTAAGGAATCATGAATGTTCCCAAAACGGCTATCTAGAGCATCCCATAGCTCTTTTGGCGTTTTCAAGTGATGATAACCCCAACGCAGGTTAGGATCGATATGCCTCTTAAGGAACATAAGAGCATGAGCTTTGTCTTTCTCAGTTGACGGGGCAGTGTCAGCAGATGGCTTGATAGTGGAGGTGTAGTCCTTTGCCACGAAGGTGGTTTCCACATCAGATACCCAACGATGGTACTCAAGTCTGCTGAGTCCAAAAGTTCGAATGCAGTCGAATTGGGTCCATCTATATAGACAAAATAAAGGACATTAATATGGTGCTCAAGTCCTTCTGAGTCCACAACAAATCACGGTATCATTTTCCCCTGACCAAATTTCTTTATGGTTTTGTGGGTCATACGGATATGTATTATAGTCCAATCTCTGATCATAACCCAGTCCACAAAATTAATTAACCAAGCTTCTTTATGGTTTTAACATGGGAACTTTGTTTGCAAACCATATTTCTTTATGGTTTAAAAATTGCGAACAATTTGGTAATAAGGTTGACAAAATAGTCAACTGAAAATAGGTCTGTTAAAAAAAATAAACTGCAGGCCCATTTATCATTTATATACGCATATAAAATTACTGGAATTTAAGTCGCAATTCGTTTGCATATTTAGTAGCAAACAGTTTGCGGGATAAAATAAATTTTGGTTAATATTTGTGACATGCATGAGTAATATCAAACTAAGATATAATACTAAACATAAAGTATATGTCAAAAATTTAAATTATTTTTAGGAAGGTCTAAATAAAATAATTTAACATACTAAAAAAAAATGTATGGTAAATTATAACATTTGGTGGGGATAACATCATGGATGCATACATATATGATAAATATTTAATAAAAATAAAATACTAGAATGTTCATGGCTTAAAAGAAAAATAATTAACATACATATATATGCATCATGGGTATAATATATTTTCTAACAAGTAGAATGAAATGATATCCTTTGAAGGTAAACATATCTATTTAAGTAAAATAAGTACTAGAATGTGTGTGTATAAGTAAAATAATTTTTTTTTCTTTTGTAAGAAGACTAGAGACAAAAACATCACTTTCAAGTGATAAAGAAACAAAATGACTATCATTATTGATAGGTGTCTAAAACACCTAATTTACTATCTAGTAGTTACGCTTTCTTTGCTATTTTTCTTGTGAATTATGTATTTTACGCTTGTTTTGAGTTTTATAGCTACTCTGGAGTCGCACGGAGGAAAAGAAAAAGAGATTACTCTATTTGAGCCAAAAGGACAAAATTGTCATCTCACAGGCAAGTGATATATGGAGTGACCAGGAGGTTAAGGGACAACTCTCTTTTGGAGAAGTATTAAAAGATAGCCGGCAAGTGTTAAGGGGTCGCCAGTGGGTGGCCCTTATCAAGGTGACTTGGACATTTGGGTATAACCTACTCCCATAACCCCTTATCTGCCTGGACCGGGGTGGTTTTATCTACTTCCATTTTTCTTACACAACCTAAAGTTCAGTGAGAATTAATTTCTCATTATTTTTCCAACCTGAAACTGAGAGAGATCGAGAGGAGTGATAAGATTGAGATGGAAGATGGGTTAGGGTTTGATTCAACAGGGGAGATAGGATTTGTTGGTGGTATGTGATGTGTGAGATGTTGAGAGAAGATCGACCCTGGTGGTTGAACTGATGGAATTGAAACAGATTCAATGGGTTTTGTGGACGCTCGCCTGTTGCTAGGAAGAAGATGGAGAAATTAACCGATCAACTCAGGTTGCGTAGAAGAGTTGGTAGTGTGTCGATTCGAAGAAAAAAAGGGATTAAGTTAGGGTTTACTGAGAATGAAATCGAGAAATTGGAGGAAATCAGTGAGTTAGGATAAATGAAAATCGATTGAAGTTGGGGTTTTGTGTAGCGGCTACATGTGGAGTAGGTTTCGGTGAGATTGTTGGAGTGATAGATGCAAATGAAGTTGATGGTTGGTATGAGAAGAACAAGGACTAAGAAATGGTGGTTTCGTGGAGGAATGGGTTGGCTGTTTGCTTTTGTTGATGATCTTTCTTGTGTATGTTGGCTGATAATGATGTTGTCTCAATGGAGTTGGTGATTTTGTGTTGATGGTGGTTTTGTTGAGGTCGGTGTTGAATAAGTTGCAGGAGGAATTGGAGCTGAACATGGCAGCTGGCTTGTGCAGAGATGTGTTGCTACAAGCACAGGCCTGGTGCAAGAGCAAGGATTGTGCTGATGGTGCTGCAATTGGAGATGGAACAGGCAATGGAGTCATGGGAGAGTGCAGGGCTGTTAACTGAAATGAACTGCAAGTGGGAGCTGAATCTGTGATATTTCTGAGCTGGAGCTGTGGCTAGATTTGGCAATGAGGTCTAATATTGGGTATGAGTAGATGAATGCTAGGATTGATACAATTGCAGGCAGCACTGATGAGGATTTGAAGCTTATGGAACTGTGACTGATGGAGTGACAGGTGATGATTTAATGACAAGAAGGTGGAGCTATTGATATGGCAGTGGCAATGAAACTCAAATGGAGTTATCTTTGGGAGTCATTTGAAGTGAAGGTGGTGGAATTGTATGTGGTTTTGTTGAGCTGAAGAGTAGTTCAGTGAGGCAATGGAGGTGAATAATGGTAGATGGCTAGGGGCTCGACTGCTGGTGGTGCTGTGTGTTGAGGAGTCAAACTGGAACTGAGATTACAAGGTGTTGCAGCATGAGCTGAGTACATGTTATTGGTGGTAATGGAATTGTAGGTGCCAGCAGGTGCAGTGAAGCATTTGGAGCTGAACTGAAGTGAGTCAGTGATTTCGGAGAAGCTGTTGGGTTAGTGAAACAAAGTGCAGTGAAGGCTGGCTGGGATGGTGCTGATATGTTGTATCTGCAGGTATTAGTGCAAGGAAATGGAGGTTACAGGCACTGAGTTTAATTTGTTGCAGTCAATGGGAGAAGGGACCAAGTGAGATGGTGGTACAGCTACATTGGAATTAGCAGATGGAATTGAAGTTGAAAAGGAGTCTGTATTGTTGGATTAGAAAGTGAGGGTTGAGCTGAATTTGAGCTGCTGAGAATAATGGGGCCTGAGTTGGTAGTGATAAGCTGAAGTTTTGGGTTAAGCTGCAGGATGAGCACAAGAAACTGGCCTGTTTTTATTATTGTGGTGTGTGATGAGGTGCTAGTCAGAGGCGGATGTTGGTGTTGGTGGTGAAGATTTAATGGGTTCTTTCTTTATTAGAACCGGGTGCTTGCAGGTGAGTCACAGGAATGTTGCGGAGTTTGACAATGAATCACGAGGCCAAGTAAGGCAACCGAGATGGTGTCACTTGCAAATGGAAGAGAGTGAATGAAATGGTTTAATTGGTTGGTAAGTGGCAATGCAAGCCATGATGGATGAAGCACAATGATTGTGCTACAAGTTTGGCCAGCAGAACTAGCTCAGCCCAAGGTCACTCGGCTCAGTGAGTCCGACTTGGTTCGACTCATGAACCCGACTCGGTTTGACTCGGCCGACCGAGTTGACCCGTTGACCGCCCGAGGTCGACCCGTTGACCGGTGGCGAGGCGGACTTTGCCGGTCACCTGAGATGTTTTCCGGCGACCTTTCTGGCCGATTTTCGGCCACAATACCATATTTCCGTCGACCACTTTTGGGACATATTTTCTACATGGGTTTCTCCTTCTTATGGGCTTGGTGGATTTTCATCTAATGGACTTTGAAGACTAGACCTAATTTTAGAAGTTGGAGAAAAGCTATAAAGGGAAGGTCTTCTACAACTTATGATATATCTTATTCTTGGAATTTTGGAGAGCCGTTTTGTTTACGCTTCTAGGGTTTGCTTTTGTTCTTCTTCTTCATTATTTTATTATTGAATATTGATTATGATGAACTCCATAGCTATGAGTAGCTAAACATATTATTGGTTATGGGATAAAAGTTGACTTCTCAACATGCTTTTGATTCAATGAATTAGTTTTGTCTCAGTAATTATTGTTTGTGATTCACAATTAATAGTGTTATAAGATTTGAAAACTTGTTAGGTTGAGTCCGGAATCAATCCGATTTGTGTTCATCTCTAGAGCTATATTAGGGTTTTCAATACGAAAAAGTTGTTTATCCACGATTCTAAGTAGCATAATTGTGGGTAGTGCTTGTAGTGATATATCCTACTAGTCACAAGTGAATCATAACTTTTGTTAAAACGTTTAGTGCTTTTACACATTCGTTTGCATTGATGAGTCTTATTCTATAAAACTTAATGCTTTTAGGGAGTTAAACTTAATTGTGCTTTTACACTTTAGGTTGCTTTCTACGAAGAATTCACATATGCATCTTTTAATGTGGTTGTGATGAAAACAGGGAATTAACGGGTTATACTTGCGATCAAGGTATCCTAGGACTTTTAATAAATACGAGATTAAAATACCAATTCTAATCATTGATGATAATACATGTTTGTGAATGATACTATCCCGTGACCAATATATTCTCCTTATTGATAATTCCAATTATTTACTTTGCTTTCAATTACTTTTATTTGCTTAGATACAACAAACATTCCCGTGGTTACTTAGAAACTAAAATTTTATAACAACGAAAGCCTCTTCGGGATACGAACTCTTTCTTATCGCATACTATATTTATATCTAGTTGATTGAGAAAGTGAAATTATATTTGTGGATTGACAACCGACCAAATTTTGGCGCCGCTGCCGGGGAGGCATACGGCTTGTTATTAAGTTTTTAGTTTCTTTTTACAATTTATGCTTTTATCTTTGCTTTTCGGTTCTTGTCTTGTTTCTCACTTGTTTTGGAGAATTTTTTGCAGGTACCTAATCTCTGGCTTCTAAAGATTGGAATTATCCAAGGTGCGGGATAGCTACTCGAAAAGGCACAATACTCCAACCAAGGCGGAACACAACGGACGAGCACGAGTTGGAAGTAGGAGAAGAGATTTTCCAACAACAAGAAGAAGAAGCAATGGGTGATGCAAATCGTTCACTCAAGGACTTGGCTTCTCATAGGCTTGATACACAACAGGGGGTGTATTCAAACAAACTCTACTTTTGAGATAAAGCCGGGGTTGCTTAGAGAATTACCAAAATTCCATGGCATGGTGAATGAAGACCCAAACAAACATCTTTTGGACTTCCACACCATTGTCACGGCTATGCTTCGGCGAATGTTGAGGCGGATGGTGCAATGTTGAAGGTTTTCCGTTTCTCTTTAATGGATAGTGCTAAGGATTGGTTGTACTATTTACCTCCGCAAGTGTCACAACATGGAATGGGTTGAAGAAACTCTTTTTGGAGAGATATTTTCCCGCATCCAAGGCTACTCAAATTCGCAAAGAAATTTGTGGGATGAAGCAAAACGTGGGAGAATCCTTATATGAATGTTGGGAACAGTACAAGAGATTGGTTGCAAGCTGCCCTCACCACCAATTTAGTGACGCTATGATCATCCAATACTTCTATGAAGGACTCCAATCAAGTGATAGGAATCTTATTGACTTAGCGCGGGTGGTGGTGCACTAGTTAGCAAGACGGTGGCACAAGCTAGGGAGTTGATTGAAAACATGGCAGCGAACTCACAACAATTTTTAAGTCGTGGTTCGGATGTGATTCTAAGAAGGGTGAGTGAAGTGAGCGAGGTGGAGGAACTTCGTCAACAAATGGGTAACATGACAGCAATGTTGCAACAAGTTGCATCCGCGGTTATACCAAATTCTCCTCAATCTTATGAAGACGAGCAAGCTAATGCGATCTTTCCAAATCAACCAAGACGGTATGATCCCTACTCCAACACTTAAAATCCGGGATGGAGAGATCACCCCAATTTTAGCTATGCCAACAAGCAAGGTGCCGTTCAACAACCTACTTTCAACCGTCCGAGTGGATTTCCACCGCAACAACAACAATTTCAGCAACCGCAAACACAACAATCAATGCAAACCCAAGGTGCTGATATTGATTCAAAGCTTCAAACAATGATGCAAGGCATTTCCACCATGTTCAAAGAAAGTCAACAAGAAACTAAGAGTGCTATTAAGGAGTTGCAAACACAAATGGGCTCCATGGCTATTGAGTTGAACCAATTGAAGGCGCAAAATAGTGGGAAACTCCATTCTCAACCTATTAACCCAAAAGAGGGTGTCAATGCTATTACGTTGAGAAGTGGTACACAACTTGTGCAACCCGAAGTTGCTGATTCGGGCAAGGTGGAGACACCAAAGGAACATGTTTTGGAGGAGAAGAATGAGGATTCTCCCCAAACTTCTGAGGTACCTATTCCTAACTCTAAAACTCCGGTTTCTACTTATGTTCCTCCTCTACCTTTTCCTCGCAGGTTTGCAAGTTCTAAGAAGGCGGAACTAGAAAAGGAGATTTTAGACGTTCTTAAAAAGATCCATGTGAACATACCACTCATTGATGCTATCAAGCAAGTTCCAAAGTATGCAAAAGTGTTGAAGGACTTGTGTACCAACAAACAAAGGCTCAAAGGTAATGAAGTGCTTAGTGTGGGGAGAATGCTTGACAATCTTACAACACAAACTCCCACTTAAGTGCAAGGATCCGGGTAGTTTTGACATTCCGTCACAATTGGTAACACTACATTTAACAAAGCTATGTTGGACTTAGGTGCATCCGTTAATGTTATGCCTGCGTCAATGTATAATTCACTTGATCTTGGTCCTCTTAAAAAGGCTGAAATTGTATTGCAATTAGCCGATCGCTCTAATGTCTACCCAATGGGTATTGTTGAGGATGTTCTTGTGCAGGTTAATCAACTTGTATTTCCAGCTGACTTTTGTGTGCTAGAGATGGACGAAGGATCACCGGACTCGTCTCTTCCATTGCTACTTGGGCGTCCCTTCATGAAAACGGCGAAAACCATAATTGATGTGGATAAGGGAACGCTAACCATGGAGTTTTATGGAGAAACAATACGTTTCAACATTTTCGAGACGATGAGATATCCTAGCAATGTCCACTCTTGTTTCTCCATTGATGTTATGGATACATTGGCACAACAAATGTTTGAATTAAACGGTGATGATGCTTTGGAAACCGTGTTAACTACATCCATGGATAATGGTGTAGAGTGTGGTAATGAAGTCAAGGAAGCCCTTGGTGATCTTAATTCACTCCAAGGATGCCCGAAACTCATAATATCTCTTTTATTTCTTTACCATGCGGTGATGAAAAGCTTGTACCTTCAATTGTTAAATCTCCGATTTTAGAATTGAAACCTCTTCCCGACCACCTTAAGTACTTGTACTTGGGTGATAATGAAGAGTTACCTGTGATTGTTTCTAATAAGCTTAATGATTTACAGGAGCAAAAACTTCTAAGGGTGCTAAGGAAGTACAAGACGGCCATAGGATGGACAATCGCGGATATCAAGGGTATTAGCCCTGCCGTTTATATGCACAAAATTCGTTTGGAGGATGATGCAAAGCCTAAAAGGGACGCGCAACGTCGTTTGAATCCTCCCATGATGGAAGTTGTGAAAAAGGAGATACTCAAGCTTTTGGAAGTGGGTGTTATCTACCCCATATCCGATAGCAAGTGGGTAAACCGTGTACAAGTAGTACCAAAGAAATCGGTGTGACAGTGGTGGAGAATGATAAGAATGAACTTGTCCCAACTCGTGAGCAAACCGGTTGGAGGGTTTGTATTGATTACATGAAATTGAATGCCACCACTAGAAAAGATCACTTTCCTTTACCTTTTATTGATCAAATGCTTGAACGTTTAATGGGACACTCTTACTATTGCTTTCTTGATGGCTATTCGAGGTTATAATCAGTTGTGATAGCAGGAGGACCAAGAGAAAACCACTTTCACTTGTCCTTTCGGTACTTTTGCTTATAGAAGGATGCCTTTTGGCTTATGCAATGCTCCAGCTACCTTTCAAAGGTGTATGGTAAGTATCTTTTCGGAATATGTTGAAAACATAATCGAAGTGTTCATGGATGACTTTAGTGTCTTTGGTGATTCTTTTGACCTTTGCTTGAACAATTTGTCTCTAATCCTTGAACGATGTGTTGAAACAAATCTTGTGCTAAATTGGGAGAAGTGCCATTTCATGGTAACTCATGGCATAGTTTTAGGCCATATAATATCTTCTAAAGGCTTGGAAGTTGATAAATCTAAGATAGACCTTATTCGTGCTCTAACCCCTCCCACTACGGTGAGGGAGATACGTTCTTTTCTTGGTCATGCAGGTTTTTATCGTAGGTTCATCAAGGATTTTTCCAAGATAGCATCACCACTTTGTAACTTATTGCAAAAAGATGTGGTTTTTAACTTTGATGAGAAATGTATGGCGGCATTCAATCGTTTGAAAGAACTTTTGATTTCAGCCCCTATCATTAAACCACCGGATTGGAGTAAGCCGTTTGAACTCATGTGTGATGCTAGTGATTATGCGGTTGGTGCGGTGCTTGGGCAACGTGTGGGGAAGCTTCCTCATGCTATTTATTATGCTTCTAGAACGTTAAATGAGGCCCAACAAAACTACACAACCACCGAAAAGAGTTATTAGCCATTGTTTTTGCTTTAGAGAAGTTTCGCTCTTATCTAATTGGTACAAAAGTTGTTGTTTTCTCCGATCATGCAAAGACCCGATACTTGCTTACAAAGAAAGAGGCGAAACCGAGGCTCATACGATGGATATTACTCTTGCAAGAGTTTGATATTGAAATCAAAGACAAGAAAGGAATTGAGAACACCGTTGCGGATCATTTGAGCCGACTTGCTGTGGACAAGGAGACTATCCCGTCATGTGAAAGTTTCCAGGATGAGCAACTTTTCTCAATTGCCTTTGGAGAACCATGGTATGCCGATATTGTCAATTACTTAGTTTCTAAACAAATCCCAAAGAACTTGTCTCGTGCTTGAGAGGGACAAACTTAAGAGGTTAGGGAACCAATACATATGGGATGATCCATACTTATGGAAACATGGTAGTGACCAAGTAATACGAAGGTGCGTGCCCGAATCAATTTAACTCTATCTTGTCTTTTTGTCACTCTTATGCTTGCGGAGGACATTTTGGGAGTAAGAGAACCGCGCACAAGGTACTTGAAAGTGGTTTTATTGGCCAACTTGTGTTTAAGGATGCACATATATTTTGTACAACTTGTGATAGGTGCCAAAGAACCGGCAATCTAGGTGCCCGAAATCAAATGCCACAAACTTTTATCCAATTTATTGAAGTTTTTGATGTATGGGGTATTGATTTTATGGGGCCTTTTGTCAACTCCCATGGGAATTTTTATATCTTACTTGCGGTTGATTATGTCTCGAAATGGGTGGAAGCTAAAGCCACCCCAACTAATGATTCTAAAGTTGTTTCAGATTTCGTGCAAGCTAATATTTTTGCAAGGTTTGGAATTCCAAGAGCCATAATTAGCGATGGGGGTTCTCACTTCAAAAACAGGATTTTACAAAGCTTGTTGACGAGGTACAATGTGTCGCACAAGATTGCAACACCTTATCATCCCCAAACCAATGGACAAGCCGAGGTGTCTAACCGGGAGGTGAAATCTATTCTAGAAAAGACGGTGAACCCAACAAGGAAAGATTGGAGCATGCGACTTAATGATGCTTTGTGGGCGTATAGAACCGCATATAAAACACCTATTGGAATGTCTCCTTTTAGGCTTGTGTATGGTAAACCTTGTCACTTACCCGTGGAAATTGAGCATAAGGCATTTTGGGCTATTAAGCAATGCAACATGGAGATGGATGGGGCTGGAAAGCAAAGGAAGTTACAACTCCAAGAGCTAGAGGAGCTCCACAATGATGCATTTGAAAACTCGCGAATTTATAAGGAAAAGACGAAAGCATTCCATGATAACATGATTTCTAGGAAACAATTTTGCATTGGGCAGAAAGTGCTTTTGTTTAATTCTCGCTTGCAATTATTTAATGGGTAAATTAAGGTCACGATGGATCGGACCTTTTATTGTTACTAATGTGTTTTCTCATGGTGCAGTGGAAATTCGTAGCATAGCTACAGGAAAGAACTTAAAGTTAATGGGCACCGGTTGAAACCATATTATGAGAATTTCACTTCGAAGTGGTGGAAGGAGTTAACTTTGTGGATGTACTCCCTCCGGAGGAGTCATAGAAAGCAAAGAGATAGTCGGGTGACGACTTTAAACCAAGCGCTAATTGGGAGGCAACCCAAAGGATGAGTATTTCTTGTCTTGTATTTATTTCTTTTCTTGTTTTTAGTTTTTCTTGTTTTGTTTTCTTTATTTTTCGATTTCTTGTTAGGATTTCCCACCTTGACTTACTTTGGACGATTCAATTTACATTGAGGACAATGTAAAGTTTAAGTGTGGGGGAGTGGTTTATGTTGTAAATTTTTGCAATTTTTCAAATTTTTTGTGAATTAGTGAATAAGAAACCTCCAACTTGTAGTTAGTTTAGAGTCACATAGTATACATGTTGCTAAGATTACATCGAGAATCTCACAATAGTGACTCGAACTTAGAGATGATGAGAGAACATGATTGGGTTTCTTAATTGAATGAGAGTTAAAGTTGGATTTAACCATGCCGGTGGCAAATAAGGTGCTGATCGAATTCGGTATTAGAACAGTGATCCCCTATAGTGGAGACTACCCAAGTTACATAATGTGAGGCACCAAACTTCAATTCTTTGTACTGTCTAAATTTGTGCTTTTAGAGTGTGTGTCACCGTACGTAAATTCGGGCAGAATGGTGAGCTGTCCAACTTCCCACCATAGAAGAACTATTTTGATCTCTTGAGTGCTATTTTTATCAACCATGTTGGTGACATCGAATTGCTAACTTACATACCACTTGTGATCTTGTTCGCAGTTAGCACCATCCACCTTATCTTATCTCTCTACACCAACAGTCCATAGAAACACCATCATCATCAACAAGAGGAGCATCACAAATTCGAAGGAAAGTTGAACACGTTCGAGGTTTACAAGCAAATCTGTTTAAATGGGCAGATTTGATTTGAGTAAAGCAACAAAACAGGAGCAGAATTTTTATAAGTTGAAGACTATTATACAAGAGTGGAAATTATTAAGGATGAGAATTCGAGAAGTCTATGATATCAAGACATATAAGTTGTGAAGATTCAAGCGGTAAAAGTACTTATACCATGGCATTGTATTTACATTTTTTTATTTTTGTATTTTAATTTCTCTTGTCTCAAAAAAAAAAAAAAAAAAAAAAAAAAAAAATTGAAAAAAAAAACGAAAATTAAAAAAAAAAAAAAAAAAAAAAGAGAAAAAAAAAAAGACAAGAGAAAATTTTTAGGTTTGTTAATAGTTTTTATTATTTTGTTTTATTTTTATTTTGTATTTGTTTTATCTCTTATTTAAAAAAAAAAAAAGGTATTAAAAAAAAAAAAAAAAAAAAAAAAAAAAAAAAAAAAAAAAAAAAAAAAAGAAGAAAAAAAGGAAAAAATTTATATTTTGGGTTTGTATAGTTCGTTTTTATTTTTGTATTCTTTCAATAAAGCCTATGGAAAGAAGGAATATTTATAATAAAGTATCAAGCGACAAGGAATTTGAGGAAAGAATCATATTGTCAAGATTCTACGAAGTTCGAGAGTTATCGTCAAGAGTTGAAGACCGAAGACGAAGATGAAGACACCGATAGAAGACCGAAGACGTTTCTATGGATCTTTGTGAGAGTGGTGCTAGCTGCACGCCGAACTCGATACACGGTAAGTAAGCATATTCCCACCTTCGTTAAATGGTTGATTTCCTTTCGAAGAGATCGTCGAAAAATGGGTTTTCAAAAATATATAAAAGATGTGGGTTTTCAAAATATTCGGAGGGTTTTACCTTCCTACCATTCAACGTGTCGCAGGATTCTCTCTTCATTCCAACCTGGACACACGTGTGACCCATAAAAAGTCCCATTTTTATTATTGAGAGCAATTTCATAAAACCCTTTCTTGTGAGGCAGAGTCGAGACTTTTGATCACTCCGAACCCGAATTTTAGTCGAGAAGGGATGGTTATCTCTCTCTCAACTTTTAAGAATGAGATTGTGTTCATTTATGTCTCTAACTTCTTATGACTAGTGTGCGAGAATCTCTATGTCTTCTTAGCGCGTTGGATGCTATCATTACGGAGAACTAGTAAGTTGGAAAAATAGGTTTTGTGGGTATATCTCTAGTAAACCCTCACGAGACTATAACTCGTCCACTAGGAACACCTAGGGGTTTAAAGGCTTGTTATTTATGCTAAAAGTGACCGTAGCCTCGACGACACGGAGTTGTATGTATTTTAGAATTGTTTTGTTTGATTTGCTCGAGGACTAGCAAAGTCTAAGTGTGGGGGAATCTGATAGGTGTCTAAAACACCTAATTTACTATCTAGTAGTTACGCTTTCTTTGCTATTTTTCTTGTGAATTATGTATTTTACGCTTGTTTTGAGTTTTATAGCTACTCTGGAGTCGCACGGAGGAAAAGAAGAAGAGATTACTCTATTTGAGCCAAAATGACAAAATTGTCATCTCACAGGCAAGTGATATATGGAGCTGACCTGAGGTTAAGGGACAACTCTCTTTTGGAGAAGTATTAAAAGATAGCCAGCAAGTGTTAAGGGGCTGCCAGCTGGGTGGCCCTTATCAAGGTGACTGGACACTGGGTATAACCCTACTCCCATAACCCCTTATCTGCCAGACCGGGGTGGTTTTATCTACTTCAATTTTTCTTACACAACCTAAAGTTCAGTGAGAATTAATTTCTCATTATTTTTCCAACCTGAAACTGAGAGAGATCGAGAGGAGTGATAAGATTGAGATGGAAGATGGGTTAGGGTTTGATTCAACAGGGGAGATAGGATTTGTTGGTGGTATGTGATGTGTGAGATGTTGAGAGAAGATCGACCCTGGTGGTTGAACTGATGGAATTGAAACAGATTCAATAGGTTTTGTGGACGCTCGCCTGTTGCTGGGAAGAAGATGGAGAAATTAACCGATCAACTCAGGTTGCGTAGAAGAGTTGGTAGTGTGTCGATTCGAAGAAAAAAAGGGATTAAGTTAGGGTTTACTGAGAATGAAATCTAGAAATTGGAGGAAATCAGTGAGTTAGGATAAACGAAAAATCGATTGAAGTTGGGGTTTTGTGTAGCGGCTACAGGTGGAGTAGGTTCTGGTGAGATTGTTGAGTGATAGATGCTGTGAGAAGTTGATGGTTGGTATGAGAAGAACAAGGACTAAGAAATGGTGGTTTCTATGGAGGAATGGGTTGGCTCAGCTGCTTTTGTTGATGATGCTGCTGTGTATGTTGGCTGATAATGATGTTGTCTCAATGGAGTTGGTGATTTTGTGTTGATGGTGGTTTTGTTGAGGTCGGTGTTGAATAAGTTGCAGGAGGAATTGAGCTGAACATGGTAGTCGGCTTGTGCAGAGATGTGTTGCTACAAGCATGGGCACAGTGCAAGAGCAAGGATTGTCTTGATGGTCTTTGCAATTGGAGATGGAACATGCAATGGAGTCATGGGAGAGTGCAGGGCTGTTAACTGAAATGAACTGCAAGTGGGAGCTGGATCTGTGATATTTCTGAGCTGGAGCTGTGGCTAGATTTGGCAATGAGGTCTAATATTGGGTATGAGTAGATGAATGCTAGGATTGATACAATTGCAGGTAGCACTAATGAGGATTTGAAGCTTATGGAAGCGTAGGTGATGGAGTGACGGTGATGATGATTTAATGACAAGAAGGTGGAGCTATTGATATGGCAGTGGCAATGAAACTCAAATGGAGTTATGCTGGGAGCTGGCTGAAGTGCAGGTGGTGGAATTGTAGGTGGTTTTGTTGAGCTGAAGAGTAGTTCAGTGAGGCAATGGAGGTGAATAATGGTAGATGGCTAGGGGCTCGACTGCTGGTGGTGCTGTGTGTTGAGGAGTCAAACTGGAACTGAGATTACAAGGTGTTGCAGCATGAGCTGAGTACATGTTATTGGTGGTAATGGAATTGTAGGTGCCAGCAGGTGCAGTGAAGCATTTGGAGCTGAACTGAAGTGAGTCTGGTGATTTGGAGAAGTTTGTTGGGTTAGTGAAACAAAGTGCGGTGAAGGTCATTTGGGATGGTGCTTGATATGTTGTATCTGCAGGTATTAGTGCAAG
This sequence comes from Papaver armeniacum, assembly GCA_023531295.1. Classification (NCBI taxonomy): domain Eukaryota; kingdom Viridiplantae; phylum Streptophyta; class Magnoliopsida; order Ranunculales; family Papaveraceae; genus Papaver; species Papaver armeniacum. The sequence continues at coordinate 308,114 of JAJJWW010012088.1, forward strand.
GAAATAGAGGTTGCAGGCACCGAGTTTAATTTGTTGCAGATCAATGGGAGAAGGGACCAAGTGAGATGGTGGTACAGCTACATTGGAATTAGCGGATGGAATTGAAGTTGAAAAGGAGTCTGTGTTGTTGGATTAGAAAGTGAGGTTGAGTGAATTTGATTCTTGAGAATAATGGGGCCTGAGTTGGCGGTGATAAGTCAAGTTTTGGGTTAAGCTGCAGGATGAGCACAAGAAACTGGCCTGTTTTTATTATTGTGGTGCTGTGATGAGGCTGCAGAGTGAGGCAGATGTTGGTGTTGGTGGTGAAGATTTAATGGGTTGCTGCTATTAGAACTGGGTGCTTGCAGCTGAGTCACATGGAATGTTGCAGGTTTGACAATGAATCACAGGCCAAGTAAGGCAACTGAGATGGTGCTGCTGCAAATGGAAGAGAGTGAATGAAATGGTTTAGCTGGTTGGTAAGTGGCAATGCAAGCCATGATGGACAGAAGCACAATGATTGTGCTACAAGTTCTGGCCAGTGCAACTAGCCCAGCCCAAGGTCACTCAGCTCAGCTGAGTCTGGCTTGGTTCTGACTCATGAACCTGACTCGGTTTGACTCGGCCCGACTGAGTTGACCCGTTGACCCGGCCGATTCGACCCGTTGACCAGTGACCGGGCGGACTTTGCCGGTCACCTGAGATGTTTTCCGGCGACCTTTCCGGCCGATTTCCGGCCACAATACCAGATTTCCGGCGACTACTTTTGGGACATATTTTCTACATGGGTTTCTCCTTCTTATGGGCTTGGTGGATTTTCATCTAATGGACTTTGAAGACTAGACCTAATTTTAGAAGTTGAGAAAAGCTATAAAGGGAAGGTCTTCTACAACTTATGATATATCTTATTCTTGGAATTTTGGAGAGCCGTTTTGTTTACGCTTCTAGGGTTTGCTTTTGTTCTTCTTCTTCATTATTTTATTATTGAATATTGATTATGATGAACTCCATAGCTATGAGTAGCTAAACATATTATTGGTTATGGGATAAAAGTTGACTTCTCAACATGCTTTTGATTCAATGAATTAGTTTTGTCTCAGTAATTATTGTTTGTGATTCACAATTAATAGTGTTATAAGATTTGAAAACTTGTTAGGTTGAGTCCGGAATCAATCCGATTTGTGTTCATCTCTAGAGCTATATTAGGGTTTTCAATACGAAAAAGTTGTTTATCCCTGATTCTAAGTAGCATAATTGGGGTAGTGCTTGTAGTGATATATCCTACTAGTCACAAGTGAATCATAACTTTTGTTAAAACGTTTAGTGCTTTTACACATTCGTTTGCATTGGTGAGTCTTATTCTATAAAACTTAATGCTTTTAGGGAGTTAAACTTAATTGTGCTTTTACACTTTAGGTTGCTTTCTACGAAGAATTCACATATGCATCTTTTAATGTGGTTGTGATGAAAACAGGGAATTAACGGGTTATACTTGCGATCAAGGTATCCTAGGACTTTTAATAAATACGAGATTAAAATACCAATTCTAATCATTGATGATAATACATGTTTGTGAATGATACTATCCCGTGACCAATATCTTCTCCTTATTGATAATTCCAATTATTTACTTTGCTTTCAATTACTTTTATTTGCTTAGATACAACAAACATTCCCCGTGGTTACTTAGAAACTAAAATTTTATAACAACGAAAGTCTCTCTGTGGATACGAACTCTTTCTTATCGCATACTATATTTATATCTAGTTGATTGAGAAAGTGAAATTATATTTGACGGATTGACAACCGACCAATTATCAAGTAGAAAATGAGCTACTAGAAATCAAATGGATTTTTTTTTTCTCTTTTGTTATAAACAAAATAAATAGTAGAAGCTAAATAGTACAATCATGTGATAATAAACTTCCAAAGATAATATATAGATGGAAATATGTCACTTTCAAAAAGAGTAGACAAATAAATCAAATAGTAAATGAATTAGATATACCTTCTTTTGGAAAATCCTTTTTGGTGAAGGATGATTACTCAATTGGCTAGAGAAGGTGCTGATAACGTGTTTAAGTTATTGTGTTTAAGGAGACAAAGCTTTAATGGAGAAGAAACCAAAATAGAAGAGAAGGAGAATCAGTGAGTCTTTTATTCATTCTCTTGTTTCTCTTTAAGTACACATGACAAAGAAGAGATGTAGGAATTAGTGTTGATACATGTGTTGGTGGTAATAGAGAAAGTATTACATGTGTCAAGCATGAAGATAAAAGTACATGCACAATGCCACCTCAAGTGGTCAACCACTCATATTACTACAACAAAATACTAAATTTAAGAGATATCCAAGATATTAGCCAAATCTTGGAACGCACGTTGATTTCCCGTATATGTCCCATATCAAGTCTGCAGATAGTCCAGCAGTGTCCCAACCATAATCACCAAGGTATTCACCAGTTAGGTATGATGGAGACTCGCCAGAGAAGGGTCCAAGGTACTTGACACGGTCTGGACCGTACCATGGACTTCCCGACGAAGCAGCAGGCTTCTTGGCTGATGTCTTCCTCATCATGATCATTCCGTTGCTACTGGAGCTAACATTGGTTGGGAACTTTGATTGTGAGTTCAAAGTTACAGCTGTGCTAGCAAATGATGGGGATGAGAGAGCCATGGATGGCATTTTATTTTTTTAGAGGGAAAGAAAGACTGCTGGTGAAGAAGGTATTAGGTGTGGTATTTTTGATGTGTTAGATCGAGTATGCCCCTTATATAAGCCATCACGGGGCCAAATATATATATATGTAGATCTTCTGCTATGTCCTTATTGATGCTCTTTGTTTTTTTGTTTTTTTTTTTGAAAAGGTTTACCATTTCATTAAAAGAAGAAACTTGAGGTTACATTTCTATGATATTTTGTTCCAATCCTATCATTAAAAACAATGTTTTGGATGAAGGATGGGCATGTGAATTCCCAGATGTTTGTTGTTGTTGTCGTTGTGTTATGAGTTTTGTTTGTGACCGCCTTATTTGCTAATCCATCAGCTGCTTGGTTTGCCTCTCTCCAAGTGTGTGTGATTTTGTAGATTGGAATTTCACTTAGGAGCGAGTTGAGTTCTGCCAGCATGTTGTTTAGGTACCATGGTATTGATTCCTTTTTCTGTATTAGACTGAGTAGTGCTTGCGAGTAAATTTCAAACCAGATTCTCTGCCATTGGTGTTGAGTAGCTATCCTTGCTGCAAGTAGTAATCCCCATGTTTCCGCCTGAATTGATGTGGTTATCCCAAGTGGTGCCGTCATTGCCTTCAGTAGATTCCCTTCACTATCTCTGCATATGATTCCTGCCCCTGCCGGTCCCGGGTTTCCTTTGGATGCGCCGTCTGTATTTACCTTGATCCAATTTATTTCCGGTGGAGTCAATCCTATGTAGATCGTTGAAGTAGTAGTTCTTTTTCTTTGTAATCTTGTGATTGTTGGTCCATTAGCCATGATAGGTGCCATATATTCCTGTGCTCGTTGATACTCTTCATACATTACCATTATGATGTGGAATGTTTGCCTTGGATGTTGTCGTTGCCGTTTGTACACTATTGCATTCCTGGCCAGCTATATGTGACATGCCGTGAAACCTAGTAACACTCTTTTTTGTTCTGAGTATGTTTTGTTGAGTACTTCATGAATGTTGGTTGGGCATATGTGGTTGTTGGAACGTGTTGGCCTTTGTTGATGTTGATGATGTTGTTGTAAATCCTGTTGTGCTCCTGTTTGTTGGTGTTGATGTTGATGAGTATTGTTTGTCTCCGGAAGACTTGCTAGATGATTGATTATTAGTTGCCATATTTATTTTGAGTTTGTGCATTCGAATAGTAGATGTTATGCCAATTTTTCCTTATTATTGCAATTTGGGCAAGTATTTGTTGCTGTTATGTGTAGTCGGTGAAGTCGCTGGAATGTTGGTAATCCATGATGAGTGACCTTCCACAAGAAAAGTCTGATTTTTGGTGGACATCTTAGTTTCCAAATTGAGTTGGAGTCCACAGGGTGTTGAGTTGGTGTTTGGTTTGTTGGGGGATTGGTTGTTTGGGAGGTGAGTTTGATATAATCAGTTTTGGATGTGTAACTTCCCGTTTTTGAGTATGGCCATACCAGTTGATTAGCTTTTGGATTTTTGGGTAGGTGAATACTGATGATATTTTAGGCTATGGGTAGTGTGGAGGTGATAGGTGTCTAAAGCACCTAATTTACTATCTAGTAGTTACGCTTTCTTTGCTATTTTTCTTGTGAATTATGTACTTTATGTCTGCTTTTGAGTTATTAGGTACTATGGAGTCGCACAGAGAAAAAGAAGAAGAAATCGCATAATTTGAGCTGAAAAGGGTAAATTGGTCATTTCACAGGCGAGCGATATTCGGAGCCCAGTCATAGATAAGGGACAACTTTTTGAAGTCTAGTGAAATTTGCTAAAAACACCCATGGGTGTTGATAGCCGTCCCATACTACTTGACCCAACTCTATTGAACCGATGCCTTAAACAACATCTCCTTTCTCTACCCTTCTTCTCGCTGCTTTTTCCCAAATTGCACTAATTCAAGATGATAATGTACGGATTCAGGTGGGAGATTAAGCTGATGATGATGATTCTGGTTACGAAAATGAACATGGGTTTTGCTTCAGGTTTGGCTCTGAATTGAGCTAATTGCAAGACAAATTTGAGTTGAATCGGAATTAGGGTTTCTGCTCTAGTGGAATCTGTTGATGTCATTTGATGTGATAATCGATCGAGAAGAGATTGGGTATGTTGTGGTGTTTGTTGATTGAGTGCAAGAGGAAGAAATCTGACATGGGTTTGGTTTTTTATCGATGGATGGAGGTGAGATGGTGAAGTTTGTGTCTGAAACTGAGATTGAGAAATCGAAGAGAGAAGATTAAGAAACTGATGCCATGGAGAAATTGCAGATGGGGGTTTGAGTTGGATTTGAACCAAGAGAAGAACAAGAGATGGAAGAAATGATGCTTTACCTTATGTTGGTGAATGATAGGCTTGAGCTAATAGGTTTGCAGTGGTGTTGTTGCCTTCAGCTGGGCCCAACTTTCCTTGTAGATTTTGATGTCGCTCCTTGTTGATGATGATTGTGTTTCTATGGATCCGTTGTTGTTGCGATAGAATGGTGCTAACTGCAAATCTAACTACAAGAAGGAAGCTTTCATCTATAGACGTCACCCTTCATGATTGACAAAATTAGCACTCAAGAGATCAAAGAGTAGTGCTTCTATTGGTGGGGAGGTTGGGTAGCTCACCATTCTACTCCTAATTTACGTACGGTGACACACACTCAAAAGAAAGCTCTTTAGTAGATGGAAAAATTTCTGCCTGGGTGCCTCACATGATATGAATACCCGGGTAGTCTCCACTAATGATTGATAAGCAACTCTAATAATGCATTTCTCCACCAAATTCGCATCACCATGCATGATTAAATCCATTATTTAACACTCTAACAAGCAAGAAATCCGAATGTAGTTCTCTAACATTTCCAAGTTCAATTATGTCGGTCAAAATCTCTATGTAAACATACCTAGAAGTATGCTAGTGACTCTAAAATCTCTAAAAGTTGAAGGTTTTAAGTAAAACTTTTTTTTTTTTAATTTTTTTGTAATTTTTTTAAATACATGCTTAACCACTCCCCCACACTTAAACCTTACATTGTCCTCAATGTAATTGAATCCTCCTAGTAAAGTCAAGGTGGGAAATTTTAACATGATATGGAACAAGAAAAAAGAAATAACAAAAAGCAAAAGGATAAGAAATACAAAACCTATGGGTTGCCTCCCATTAAGCGCTTGTTTTAAAGTCGACGGCCCGACTTAGCTCTTGCATGATTCATTCCCCATATACTAACAATCTGGAAAATTTGAGGATCCACCCATAATACCTGTTTTGAAAACAATAACTCCATACAAATATTAGCACAAGAAAACAATAGTGAAATTATCGCTCGATAGAAATTTCCCACACTTATTCTCGTCCACACTCGGAAGTGTATAAAGAACATAGAATTTGGGAACTTCCATGTATTCTTCATGGCAAACCTGCATAGTGTTAGCATCAAGTGTTTCCAATGGTGGATATCTAGAAACAAAATCATCCAAAAATACTTTCGAAGCACAAACATTCAAACCAATAAGAGGTAAAGGAGAAGAATCAATAGGCAAAGGGTTAGACAAACCTTGCACAATCTCTTGTTTTGCGGAATCCTCTTCATCCTTAGAGAATTCATGTGAATTACTTACCTCTTGTATATCGTGGTCCTCTATCAAATCTTGCAACCAATCGTCGGTATTTCCTACCTTAACCAAAGTCTCGGCATCATTAAAATCATTGGCAAGTTCAATTGGGTCTTCCACAAAATCAATCAATTTGGTTTCATCCTATAGCATCATCTCTTCAACATTCTCATCATCGGAATCGGGCCATTCACTAAAATGATTTTCATCGGTATAGATTGTAAGATCTTCATGTGAAGGTGTTACATCGTTTATAGCAATAGGTAAGTCACACCCAATCTCCTCCTTTTGAATAGGCGAAGGATCGTTATTATGATCCGGAGTTGAAATAACTTCCTCATTGTTGCAACGCTCATACACTTCCGCGGACTCATATCTTTCCCTAAGGAATTTTTTCCAAGCACTAAATGCATCATCTTCAAGCTCTACCTTTTGAATAGGTGCTTGATCATTATTAAGATCAAGTCTCGAGTAAGCTACACTAGCGTCTTCAAAAGTCTCCAAAGGTTGGCCTTTTCTAACATAATCATCGATCAAATATTCACTACACACCATAGGCACATTAGAATAGTTATTGCTTTGATAGCAAAATTCTTCTTTATCCCTATCCTCCTTGTATTGATCCATGTCTCTTCGTTCTTCAAAGAATGCCGTCTCGACGTGGTTCCTCCCAAACATAGGTTGCTGGTCTTGTAGTGATTCTTGCAACTTTTGTTCAAGATCCCCAATCATGGCAGACATCTTATCTGCAAAAAATAGAGAATTTCTGATGATAAACAAAACTATCCTCCCATCCTTGTGATTGTCCACTTACATACCCGTCATAAGGTTGTTGATAGGTATGAAAATATCCATAAGGTTCTGTAGGAATTTGATCATAGCCAAAAGATTGGTTTTGATTGTATCCTAAGGATGGTTGGAAGTTGCCATAATGTTGAGGTTGAAAACCGTATTGATTGTTGTAATATGCTTGCTCTTGTCCACCATACATGGAAAACCGATACCTGAAATAAGATTCTCAGAAACCAAGTTAGATACGATATAGAATCTAACAAAGCAAGAATAAAGCAAAAAGAAAAATAAAAACAACTAAAATCATCCATTGCTCCCTAAGCGCAGCGCCAAAATTTGATGCGTGTCGTAGGTGCAATCAAATTAATATCTTATGTCCACTCAATCAAAAATAATATAATGGAAGTCAAGTTCGTTCCCACGAGGAGCAAGAGATTCTAGTTGTAAAAATTGTCACAAAAGGGGGGATGTATAAAGCAAAAAAAAAATAAACAAAGCAATTAAAAGATAAATTTGAAATCAATAAGAGAGACAAAATCAAGGAATCCTTCTTCGTTGCAAAACAATGATTCAAGTTATGTTCTTTTCTACTTGTTATTAATCACAAATTATCACCAACCGTAGGTAAAGCAGCTAGATCAGTGCTAAACCCCTAAATCCCTTGTATCACCGGGAACGGAAGTTCTCATCAATGGGATTCTATTTACCAAACCACCTAGTAGTAGATCACTCTAGATGTAATTTAAATAAACGCATTAAGATTTATGAACTTATTAGGTTAATAGTAGTTAGACTCTTAGATCAAGGTCTACTTGCTAACGTTGTTTTCACACACAATTGCTGCACGGAATCCCTCCGCAAGGTCTCGTGTTTGCTACTTATGTAAAGACTCAAGAAACGATTACTTATCCCCTAACTTTCACTAGCTTTAGATCAATTAACAAATCAATTTAGTTGGCCACCCAAACAATCTATCAATCAATCATGAATGAATAAACATTCCTATTAGTAAAAACAAACGATAATCATGTGAAAAACTTCAAGATAGAATTGAAACAAAACTCAAATCATATATTAAGAACTAGGAATTCATCCTCAATCAATAATAAAATTAGCTACTCATGTTAAGGAGTTCACACAAAGAATAAAGAAAAGAGAAGTGTTGTGTGTGTAAAGAGGTGTGTAAAAGATATGTGTAGAACTTCTCTATTTATAGGCTTCAATATTCTCCAAATCTTCCAAGGAATAGAACCCTTTTCCTTTAGCAATTCAATTTCCAAGTCAAAGCCTTTCTCAAATCTTCCATCTTCTCTTTCCAAATTTGAATCCAATTCCACAAACCCATGAGTTTAGATGATTCTAGAGAATTCTCCACAATTTTCATCCAATTTCTAAATCTAAGTCTTCACACCCATGAGAAGAATCCATACAAAAATCTGTAATTTTGGCCCGCCGGAAAGCTGGTATTATGGCCGGAATCCGGCCGGAAAAGTCGTCGTCGGTCGCCTGAATTCTTCACCGTCACTGGTATATTCTACGGAATATTCCGTCAGTCCACCGTTAGACATAACGGTCAAACGGGTCAACCGTCAGTCAACCGGGTCAATGAGTCAACTCGGTCAATCAACTCAGCTGAGTCAGGGCCTAACTGGTCTTAATAAGGTCTAGGCCAAGGCTGTTGTCATTCTGCGCAGGCCTAGCTATCTTGCATGAGCCATATCCTATGTGTTGCACCATTGTGGTGCATCACAACTCCATTCCTTCTTCAGCCAATTCTTTTGCTATAACATTCTCAACACTGACTCAAACCAGCCACCGTTCAGTTAGCAGCATCATGGCCTCATCTTCTCTGTGCCATACAAACTCCATCTCGTAGCTTCTTGCCGCACATCCCGGACTCCGCAACTTTAGCTACTCATATCGCCACTAACTCCATCACAGCCTTGAGGCTCAAACCCAACATCAGCAACCTCTTTAACCTTCATCTCAACTTCACCTCAAATGCCAACGGCAACACATCCATTTCAGTTGCCTCACTTGGCTTCACCAAATCTCACCGCACTGTTGCTATCTCAGCACAACCCATTCCTTGCTCGTCACATAATGTGCTCCAATATCCATTTTTAGTCCCCGCCGTAACTCCTTCCGCAGCATCATATCACCCGCAATCTATTTAAAATCCATGACATGTACCTAGGCATACATCTAAGCAATTCTTCCATTCTTGCTTGAGAGCTTCACCGACTCGGTTACATGCCAAAGCTGCTACCAAAACACCATCATTCCACCAAAGCATTCTTTAACTCATTCAAACTGCATTATCATCTCAATAATTCAAGCCACCTGTTCATCTGCAATTGCAATTGCAGCTGCAACTCTCTGAACCTGACACTTCAACATTCACAGCAAGCACCAGCAGCTTCATTGCATACTCGTCAGTACCTGCTCTTGCAATCCTTTGCAACCCACACTCTGATCTTCTTAAACACCATCATGGCCAGAACTGATCTTTAATTCATCACCAGAATCTTCAAAAACATCCCATCAGCTCCGTGCCAAATCCATGGGAACAACTCAACAGAGACCACCATCAAGTTGCCAGTGAACACCCATCTCTATTCTTCTCTCAATCGACAGCAAAAATAGTCTTCAAACTAAACCCATTCAATTTTCCGCTAATCACCACCTTGTTCTTGGCAGCAAACTTCCCATCTGAGTTCACCTTAGAACCCTCAGATTTCATCATCATAAAAATTCACCGGATCCCCTTTCTTCGATTTTGTTTAATCTCTGCAATTAGTCCTTATTTTTTCATCTGGTTTACAGAGATAGCAAACCCTTTCTCCGTCTCTATCTTACTCTGAGCTTTGAGCATCATTCTCGACCTTCAACTGCACGAACCCTAATCTTCTACTTCATCAATTCTCTCGATTTTTAACAGCAGCAGCCATCAGATCCCCTTCTCGTCTCGGACTCATTTATTTCATCAATTACAGCTACCAACCATGATTTGCTTTGATTAATCATCTTTTCTGCCATAATTTCTCGATTTCTCATCATACTTCCTTCTCTCGGTTTTAGCTCTCGATTTCAGGCGAAGTGAAAGAAATGAAGAATGAGAGACGAGTTTCTCTCAATTTAGGGTTGTGTAATGATTTGGGATTAAAACGCCCAACATAAGAACCACCCCTGGATGGGTGCCTATAGTAGGTAGTCACTTCGATAAAGGGCTAGCCAAAGTTTCCCCTTAACCTCACGCAATTGCGTCTATAGTATTCCTCCGTAAAGTTGCCCTTAACCTTGACTGGGCTCCAAATAGTGTTCACCCTCGAAATGACAATTTTGCCCTTTTGGCTCAAATAGAGTAATTTCTTCTTCTTTTCCTCCGTGCGACTCCAAAGTATCTATAAAACTCAAAACAAGCGTAAAATACATAATTTACAAGAAAAATAGCAAAGAAAGCATAAACAATAGATAATAAATAGGATGTATTCTACACCCTATCAAAGCTCCTTAGGAATATGTTTTATCTATTCTTTTGCCTCTATTTTGTTTTCTAGGGTTTAGAACCATGAAGTCTTTTCTCTTTCTTCTTTTTATGAACTCCATGAATATGAGCTAGAGTTTTATTATTGGTTATGGAATAAGTTTGATTTCCAAATATGGGTTTTAATTCAATAAATTAGTTTTCTCTCATATTATCGTCTATGATTCACAATTAATATTGTTACATGATTTGAATGCGTGTTTAGTCGAGTCGCGAATCGATTGAGTTTGCTTTCATCTTTATTTCTAGATTAGGGTTATTATACGCAAAAGTGATAATTCCGGATTGCAAGTAGCATAAATATGATTATAGTTTGTAGTGATATATTCTTATGATCATATGTGAACCATGACCTTTGTTAAATCGGATTAGTGCTTTTACACGTTCGATTGCTTTGATTGGCCTGATTTCATAGAACCTAATGCATCTAGGGAATTAAACTTGATTAGTGCTTTTACACGTTAGGTTGTTCCTTTAGATAGAATTCATATTCGCATCTTTTAATGTGTTTGTTGATGACATGAGGAGATTTGCGGGATATTCTTGCGATCAAGGTATTCTAGGGCCTTTGAGATTAAAATATCAATTCTAGTAATTGTGTTGAAAACATGTTTGTGAATGAAGACGAAATCCATGACCAATACTTTCTCATCCTTGATTTAGGTGTTTACTTTTTATTGTTTGCTTTTATTTAGTTTATTATACTAAAATCACAAGACCCCCGGTGTTATTCATAGGGAACCTAAACAATTTGACAACCTAGACCTCTCAGGGAACGATCCTTTCTTGCCCTTGCTTCATTATATATTTTGAGTAGTAAGAAAGTGAAATTATTTTTGACGGATTGACAAGTGGTCAAATTTTGGCGCCGCTGCCGGGGAGGCAGCGGTCGTTAATTGTTTTTGGTTTCTTATTTTTTTGTTTTTAGTTTTGTTTTACTTTTTCTTATTTTCTGGGTTTAACCTTGGTTTTAGAATTTTATTTCAGGTGCTTATTTTTCATGGAAGGAGCATACTACATGGACGGATACGGTTTTCAACAACGTCAACAATATGACAACTACCAATTCCAGGGGTATAATCAAAACCAATTCATTGGTTATGACCAATACTCCATGGAACCTTATGGTTTTACTCAACAACCTTATGGCGGGTATGTGTGTGAACAATCACAAGGATGGGAGGATTCTTATGCTCGTGAACAAAAAGTCTCTAATTTTATAGACAAAGTTTCCAACTTTTTACAAGAGGAATTTCAAAAAGCTAAAGAGACTACAAACGAGCAACTCCAAGAACTTCGTGAAGGTATTGCTAGCTTGCGAAGAGGCATTGATCAATGCAAGGAAGATATGGATAATTCTAATGTGCATATGGTTTGTGATGAATATTTGATTGATGCTAATGTTGAAAAAGGGCAAACCTTGGGCACTTTCGTTGATAATTGTGTAGTTAACTCAACTCTTGATCGTAATAATGATCATTCACCTATTCAAAAGGATGAGTTATAGATTAGCAACACTAAATTCAGCGAGAACCAATCTTATGTTAACTATGAAAGTGACGGTGATTATGATACATTGCTTGAAACAACTCATGGTGACATCCCCGAGGAGTGTACAATGGAGTCTTTTTGGGATCAAGATGAAGACGAAGAGGAATATGTCGACACTTGTGTAGATTACTCAAGCATTGATCTTAATAATGATCAAGAGCCTATTCAAAGGGTGGAGTTTGAGAATGATGCATTTTCGAGTGTTCTAAAAAAGTTTCTTATAATAAAATTTGGATCCGCAAAAGAGTATGTGCCTTACAACAAAGAGGAGTATGTTGAGAATGTGACCGGTATGACCAATATTGTGGAAGACCCAATTGAGCTTGCATATGATTGTAATGATGATGTTTATGTCGACACTTTGGTTACGGCAGAAACGGACGAAGAATGGTTGCAAGGTTTAATAGAGGACCATGATATAAAAGAGGTGAATAATTCACTTGAGTTTTTCAAGGATGAAGAGGATTCCGTGATACAAGAGATTGTGCAAGGTTTGTCTAACCCTTTGCCTATTGTTTCTTCTCCTTTACCTCTTATTGGTTTGAATGTATGTGCTTCGAGAGTATTTTTGAATGACTTTGTTTCTCGTTTTCCGCCATTAGAGAAACTTGATTCTCATACTATGCAGGTTTTGGAACAAGAAACCGTGGAAGTACCCGACTTTTATGTTCTTTATCCACTTCCGAGTGTAAAAAGGACTAAGTGTGGGGGAAACTTTCAAGCTATAACAATTTCATTATTCATATATTATGCTAATCATTGTGTGAAGTTGTTACTAGAATTGCAGATTGTTTTCTGGGCAGACTACCAGATTTTCAGATTGTTGGTATATGGACGATAACAAAAGAGTCGGGCTGACGACTTTAAACCAAGCGCTAAATGGGAGGCAACCCATAGGTTTTGTATTTTAGTCCCTTTTATTTTTTGTTTTTTATTGTTTTCATATCATATTTGCATCCCCATGTTTAATTTCATTGCGTCCGGAATCTATCTTAGAAGAGAATTATGACAAATACCTTTTCGTCAGAAAAATTCAGACTGCACGTAGTTCAGTCCAGAGACCATAACTGTCAGACCGTTTATCGAAACACTGTGCCCTTTGACACTTCGTAGAAAACACGTAGATGAACAACTTTTGTGAAATGGAGTTTTTCCAAATTCCTTACCAATTTGTACATTTTTTGCGTTTTATCTGCTGTTACGTCAGAATTCAGAATTTTCGGTTTTACACATTGAGGACAATGTGAAGTTTAAGTGTGGGGGAGTCTTTTGCATATAGAGTTTTTAGCCTTTTTGAGTCAAAATTTTCAATTTTTTTGTATATATTTGAATAAAACTCCAACTTGTAGTTAGTTTAGAGACACATAGTATACATGTCGCTAAGATTACATCGAGAATCTCATAAGAGTGATCGAACTTAGAGATGACAGAGAACATGATCGGGTTTCTTAATTGTATGAGAGTTAAAGTTGGATTTAACCATGCCGGTGGCAAATAAGGTGCAGATCGAATTCGGTATTAGAGTAGTGATCCCCTATAGGAGACTACCCATGTTACATAATGTGAGGCACGACCTTCAATTCTTTGTACTGTCTAAATATGTGCTTTTAGAGTGTGTGTCACCGTACGTAAATTCCGGGCAGAATGGTGAGCTGTCCAACCTCCCACCATAGAAGCACTATTTTGATCTCTTGAGTGCTATTTTTATCACCATGTTGGTGACATCGAATTGCTAACTTACATACCACTTGTAATCTTGTTCGTAGTTAGCACCATCCACCTTATCTCTCTACACCAACAGTCCATAGAAACACCATCATCATCAACAAGAGGAGCATCACAAATTTGAAGGAAAGTTGAACACGTTCATGGTTTACAAGCAACAGTACAGAATTGAGCAGATTTTAGATTCAAGTAAAGCAACAAAACAAGGAGCAGAATTTTTATAAGTTGAAGACTATTGTACAAGAGTAAAAATTATCAAGGATGAGAGTTCGAGAAGTTTATGATATCAAGACATATAAGTTGTGAAGAATCAAGCGGTAAAGTACTTACACCATGGCCTTTGTACTTACGTTTTTATTTTATTTGTATTTCACTTTCTCTTGTCTCGAAAAAAAAAAAAAAAAAAAAAAAACGAAAAAGAAAAAGAAAAAAAAAAAGAAAAAAAGAAAAAAAAAAGAAAAAAAAATTTATATTTTGGGTTTGTATAGTTCGTTTTTAGTTTTGTATTATTTCAATAAAGCCAATGGAAGAAGGAATATCTACAATGAAGTTTCGAGCAACAAGGAATTAGAGGAAAGAATCATATTGTCGAGATTCTACGAAGTTCGAGAGTTATCATCAAGAGTTGAAGACCGAAGACGTTTCTATGGATCTTTGTGAGAGTGGTGCTAGCTGCACGCCGAACGGATGACGAGGTAAGTAAGCATATTCCCACCTTCGTTAAATGGTTGATTTCCTTTCTTAGAGATCGTCGAAAAAAAATGGGTTTTCAAAAATTATAAAAGATGTGGGTTTTCAAAATACTTTGAGGGTTTTTACCTTCCTACCATTCAAACGTGTCGCAGATTCTCTCTTCATTCCTACCTGGACACATGTGTGACCCATAAAAGCTATTTATTATTGAGAGCAATATCATAAAACCCTTTCTTGTGAGGCGTAGTCGAGACTTTCGATCACTCCGAACCCGAATTTTAGTCGAGAAGGGATGGTTACTTCTCTCTCAACTTTTAAGAATGAGATTGTGTTCATTTATGTGTCTAACTTCTTATGACTAGTGTGCAGAATCTCTATGTCTTCTTAGCGCATTGGATGCTATCATTACTGAGAATTAGTAAGTTGGAAAAGTAGGTTTTGTGGGTATATCTCTAGTAAACCCTCACGAGACTATAACTCGTCCACTAGGGACACCTAGGGGTTTAAAGGCTTGTTATTTATGCTAAAAGTGACCGTAGCCTCGACGACACGGAGTTGTATGTATTTTTTTTGAATTGTTTTGTTTGATTTTCTCGAGGACTAGCAAAGTCTAAGTGTGGGGAATCTGATAGGTGTCTAAAACACCTAATTTACTATCTAGTAGTTACGCTTTCTTTGCTATTTTTCTTGTGAATTATGTACTTTATGTCTGCTTTTGAGTTATTAGGTACTATGGAGTCGCACAGAGAAAAAGAAGAAGAAATCGCATAATTTGAGCTGAAAAGGGTAAATTGGTCATTTCACAGGCGAGCGATATTCGGAGCCCAGTCATAGATAAGGAACAACTTGTTGAAGTCTAGTGAAATTTGCTAAAAACACCCATGGGTGTTGATAGCCGTCCCATACTACTTGACCCAACTCGGTCGAACTGATGCCTTAAACAACATCTCCTTTCTCTTACCCTTCGGCTGTTTTTCCCCAAATTGCAGCTAATTGAAGATGATAATGTACATATTCAGTGGGAGATTAAGCTGATGATGATGATTCTGGTTACGAAAATGAACATGGGTTTTGCTTCAGGTTTGGCTCTGAATTGAGCTAATTGCAAGACAAATTTGAGTTGAATCGAAATTAGGTTTCGCTCTAGTGGAATCTGTTGATGTCATTTGATGTGAAAATCAGATCGAGAAGAGATTGGGTATGCTGGTGCTGTTGATTGAGTGCAAGAGGAAGAAATTTGACATGGGTTTGGTTTTTTATCGATGGATGGAGGTGAGATGGTGAAGTTTGTGTCTGAAACTGAGATTGAGAAATCGAAGAGAGAAGATTAAGAAACTGATGCCATGGAGAAATTGCAGATGGGGGTTTGAGTTGGATTTGAACCAAGAGAAGAACAAGAGATGGAAGAAATGATGCTTTACCTTATGTTGGTGAATGACAGGCTTGAGCTAATAGGTTTGCAGTGGTGTTGTTGCCTTCAGCTGGCCGAGATGGTGATGGTACCGAGGTGGAGTTGCGGTTGTGAAGTGGTCAAGGCCGGTGGCTTGAAATATTGAGATGATGATGCAAAGGTGTTATGGCGAGAAGATGCGATTGCAGCTGGACTGAAGAGAAGGTGGTACTGGTTAGCTCTAGTGCAGGTTGCACTGGTGGTTTTGGTAATCCAGCAGTGGTTGTGCAGGCAGAGCTGTTGCTGGTGATGGTTTGGGTCAGGTCTGGACAGTAGCAGTGAAGATTGTAATTGCAGGCATTGGTGCTGCTGCTCAGCTGGTCATGGCTCGAGGCAAAAGGGTATTGGACTGAGAAGTTGCAAGATGGTTGAGCTGAGTTGCAGGGAATTGTTGGTGTCAGAATGCATGAAGCGAAGCTGCAAAGGTTGCTATGCAGGATGGGTGTTGCATCTGAGGAATTGCTGTTCTGGGATGCAGATCATGAAAATGGTGGACTGTGGAGCTGTGCAATTGTGCAAGTTCTAGGGGATTGAAGTGGTCGTAGCGATTAAGCTGCGATTCAAGTAGAGGTAATGGATGGTCATATTACAGGGAATAGCAGGTGGAACTGGTCTGGCATTGCTGCAGAGTTGGAGATTGAGCTACAGAGGAGTTGGTCGGAGCTGTAGCTGCTGCTATAAATGGAGAATGAGCAGCTTAGCTAGAGGGTATTGGAGATGGTTATGCGCAGTGCAGGCGATGGCTGGATATGAATTGGTGCAGCTGTACAGGTCATAGTGATGGTGCAATTCAGTGGTGCTGTTCTGAGAGAGGAGATGAAGAAGCAGCTGATGTTGCAGGAGTAGTATGAAGGTGTGCACATGCTTCGTTGTGAATTATTGCAGGTCGAGCTGTGGAAGACAAAGTATTGCTTGTGCAGCATGAAGTGAAGTTGTTGTTGCAGGGGAGAGTTGGAGATCGATATATGGTGGTAATCGAGATGGTTGTGCACCTCATATGGTACAAAGCGTGAAGTCAAAAGGCCGGATATGGAGAATGGTCTCGAGCTCTAAGCATTACAGCATGCCGCACCTCGTATCACGTGGTTTGGCAACTACCGGCGAAGCAATAAAACTTGAAAGGCCCGAGATGCGGTTACGAGTGAAAGCCGGTAATGTGTTATGATGCAGTGAGCCGAGTGGTGCTAGTCATTGCAGTGCATTGAATCGGTGCAACTTGAATGAAATTGCGCTTTGAATGGTCTCGTGAATGGATGATGTGTGTGTATGAATGTTGCGCAGGGATGGAGTCATGGAATGGCCTGGAAATGGCCGGGAACTGACCAAAACAAACTGAACTCTGCTGGATTTTCTTTTCCAGCGAGTTGACTCAGCGATCCGGTGCGGTCCGATCCGATTCATGATTTAGATGGACTTGGACTTGAGTTGTGGCTGCTAATGGGCTGTGGAAGTGATCAAGCTTGGTCGAGACTTTTAAGGAAAGCCAATTCACACAACAAGGGAGGCTATATAAGCTCCTTAGGAATATCTTTTATCTATTCTTTTGCCTCTATTTTGTTTTCTAGGGTTTAGAACCATGAAGTCTTTTCTCTTTCTTCTTGTTATGAACTCCATGAATATGAGCTAGAGTTTTATTATTGGTTATGGAATAAGTTTGATTTCCAAATATGGGTTTTAATTCAATAAATTAGTTTTCTCTCATATTATCGTCTATGATTCACAATTAATATTGCTACATGATTTGAATGCGTGTTTAGTCGAGTCGCGAATCGATTGAGTTTGCTTTCATCTTTATTGCAAGATTAGGGTTATTATACGCAAAAGTGATAATTCCGGATTGCAAGTAGCATAAATATGATTATAGTTTGTAATGATATATTCTTATGATCATATGTGAACCATGACCTTTGTTAAATCGGATTAGTGCTTTTACACGTTCGATTGCTTTGATTGGCCTGATTTCATAGAACCTAATGCATCTAGGGAATTAAACTTGATTATTGCTTTTACACGTTAGGTTGTTCCTTTAGATAGAATTCATATTCGCATCTTTTAATTCATTTTTTAGTGCGGGATATTCTTGCGATCAAGGTATTCTAGGGCCTTTGATAAAAGTTGAGATTAAAATATCAATTCTAGTTATTGTGTTGAAAACATGTTTGTGAATGAAGACGAAATCCATGACCAATACTTTCTCATCCTTGATTTAGGTGTTTACTTTTTATTGTTTGCTTTTATTTAGTTTATTATACTAAAATCACAAGACCCCCGGTGTTATTCATAGGGAACCTAAACAATTTGACAACCTAGACCTCTCTGTGGGAACGATCCTTTCTTGCCCTTGCTTCATTATATATTTTGAGTAGTAAGAAAGTGAAATTATTTTTGACGGATTGACAAGCGATCAGGAGGTTGAGAAAATCAGGTTGTGATTCCAAGTATTTGATGACGATTCAATGAAGTAGCTAACTGGTGTATCCGATGGGAGGTTGTTGGTTGGGTTTTGAGGTGACAAAGGTTGTGAGTTTGGGATCCTGTTTTGGCTGATCATTGTATTCTTTTCATCTTCAACCTGTGAAAAAACTAAACCCTGCAAAATAGTAGAAATGTTAGCTAAACTTTTCCAAAGTGGACTGGCTGATGATTGAGGCTTTGGGAATGGTAGTGAATTTGTGTTAGTTTTGAAATATTTTGGAGTGCAGATTGAGGTCCAGACTGATGCTTTTGAGTGTTGTAACTGCCAGACTCGTTTCATCAGCAATGCTTGATTATGTTCTTTGATTCTCCTGATACCAAGACCCCCCCTGTGATAATCGTTTTGTCATTGTTTCCCATCCAATTGGGTGCATCTTTTTGGTTTGGATGTCGTGTCCCCAGAGAAAGTTTCTGGTGATTCTATCTATCTTGTCGTGCACCGCAGTAGGTAGTTGTTGTGCTTGCATGACATGGTTCACAGTTGGAGTCAACGCTGTTTTTATCCGAATTAGCCTTCCTGCTTGATTGACACACTTGATTATCCAACCTTTTGCTTTCCGTTCCAACCTGTTTAATAATTCAGCAAACATATTTGAGTTGTTCCTACCATTCTTGAATTGGATACCTAGGTATATGTCGGTGGGGTTGTTGTTGTGTTGATGTTGAAACAGAGTTTGAGTTGTTGCACCAAAGTTGTCTGTAGCTTGGGGTGGTGGATGATAGAAGATTTATCCCGATTGATTGCTTGTCCAGCAGAAGTGGAATACCGTATGAGGAGTTGTTATTAGGGTTTAACAGGACTTCATATCCGCCGAACATGTGATTAATATGTCATCTGCGTACATCAGGTGCAAGATTGGTGGTGAATTCCTTGCAATTTTTAGTCCTTTCAATTCTCCACTTTGTTCTAACACGCCCAAGAGAGTACTTCTGCACAGAGGATAAAAATGTATGGTGAAAGTGGACCCCCTTGGCGTAATCCTCTCTTTGGTTTGACGAGTCCTTGTGCCGAGCCATTGAAATTGATAGAGTATGAAACCGATGTGATGCAGTTCATGATGTATTGTATGAAGGTTGGTAGGAAGCCCATTTTTTCAAGAGTGAGACGGATGAAACCCCAATCGAGACTATCATATGCCTTATGGATATCGAGTTTCATAGCAATTTTTAGTGTTTTTGATGGTGTTGTGGTTCTGATTGTGTGAAGTAGTTCTGTTGCGATGGCAATGTTGTCGTGGATCGCTCTGTTTGGCACAAACGCACTCTGGAATGGAATGACTATGAATTTTAATAAATACCTTAATCGGTTAACAAGGATTTTTGCTATAACTTTGTATGCCACATTACACAGCCCAATAGGTCGAAAATGGTTTGGTTTGGTGGGGTTTTGGTTTTTTGGGATTAAGGTGATGTTTGTGTGGTTAAATGGTTGTTCAATCGGGGAGTGATCAAAGAAATGTTGGATCATTGCTATTATTTGCTGTTTAATTGAAGGCCAGAAAGTGGTGTAGAACTTTCTAGTGAACCCGTCCGGCCTAGGAGCTTTGTTAGTTCCAATTGAATGTACAACTTTCTTAATTTCATCCTCTGTGACTGGCTGGATTAAGCCTCTGCATTGGTTCGGAGTAAGCCTATTTGAGATACATGTGAACATAGTTAGGTCTATGATTGTAGCTGGTGCTTCGTATTGATTTGCGAAGAACTGTTGTATCACTTTCAGAATGGCTTGCGACTGTGTATGCCATATTCCCTGTTCATCTTGAATCTGCGAAATATGGTTAATACTCATGTGAATTGTTGCCTTTATATGGAAGAATGTGGTGTTTGAGTCGCCTTCTTGCATCCATTATATTCTCGATCGCTGTTTCCAGTATAGTTCGTTGCAGTTGACCAGCATCAAGTATGTGTGCATGTAGTCCTTTTCTTGTTGTAGCCAACCATCCAGTGTTGGTCCTGTTGAGATTGCACACATATGTTGGGCTTATTTGATGACTTGCTACATTTTAGTGATCAATGTCGACAGATGACCAAAGGTGGCCTTGCTCCAATTTTGTAAGGCAGTGGTTGTGTTCCGCATCTTATCCAATAGGTCAATGGGTGGTGAAGGCGAGAGAGACTGGTTCCAATCTTCCAGTACCACTTCTTTCATTTGGAGGTGAATAAACCAGAGGTGTTCCATCCTGAAATTTTTGGTTGGCATCCTCCGGATGAAATTTTCTTGAAGCAGTATGGGTGCATGATCAAAGGCTATTCTACGTTAGGTGTTTGATCGCCATGTTGGGATGTAAGGTTAGCCAGGTTTGGTTGCTCAACCCACGGTCTAATCTTTCCATGATGATGTTGTCCCACAATTGTTTGTTAGTCCAAGTATAAGTGTCTCCTTGAAAGCCTAAGTCAATGAGCCCATTTGTATAAATCACATCTTTAAAATCTTTGGCTTGGTTGCAGTGGACAGGACGTCCTCCCATTTTTTCGGATTGGTTGAGAACCTCGTTGAAATCTCCCATTAACAGCCACGGGAGGTTATATTGAGGGATAATTGAGCTGAATTCTTGCCAAAAGTTCCATCTTGCTTGTGGTTGCGGAGGCCCATAAAAGCCAGTGAATAGCCAAGGTTGTGAGTTTGAGACAGGTTCAACATAGGCATGAACAATACTTTGATTAGCAAGTAAAACAATAATCTTAACAGTGGAGTTCCATAAAATCCCTAGCCCTCCTTTATGACCATTACAAGGCACAACAAAAAAGTTATCATACCCTAGAGAAGTTTGCAAAAAAGATATATGAGGTGCAGATGATAACGTTTCAGATAAAAACATAATAGAAGGTCTATAATTGCGTGTGTACTCACGCAATTTCTTAATTGTCAAGGTATTGTGGGCACCTTGACAATTCCAGGCCAGTTAATTCATAATGGAGGCGAGTGTTTGCCCTGGCCAACAACTCGCAGATGAGTAGCACGGTAATGCCATCAGTCTCATCATCAAGAGATAGATGCCAAGACGCTGTGAGTGGAGTTCCTTTGGTAGTTGTACTGGTTGTATGGAGCTCTGGATCTTGTTGAGTTTGGTGTTGGTGCTGTGTCTCCTCACTTGGTTGAGAAGCGTCCAATATAGATGGAAGATCTTGGTTTCCTTGTCCTTACAACCGGTACTTCATGAATTGGTTGGGAAGTTCTGCTCGATTCAACCCTCGGATCTGATAAGGATATGAACTTTTGGATTTTTGATGGTGGTGATGGAGCTCCAAACTCGGGGGTCGGAGGGATGAGTAGATGTTTTGGTAAGCTTTTCCTCACCCTTCTTTCTTTGCGTTTAGATGTCTTCACAGGTGTACCCACTGTTGGAGCAGAGTTTTGATCAGTAGTTTGGACATCTGGAGATGTAGTTGTTGTTTCTATCTCTTCCATGTAGCTATGGGTCATCTTAACATGAGGGTTAACATTCACAGCTGTGATTTGCAGGTTCACAGTGGCATCCTTTTTATGCAAAAAGTTCACCAATAATTGAGAGAAACTGCGTGAAAAATAAGTGGACAGAGGAAATAATTGGATGGATGCGGGCCCTGGTGCTGTTGGAGGTACTCGTTGCAGCTCTTTGATATGGAATGACGAAGTTGTAGGGCTTGGAGTAGTCATTTGGCCTATGCCTTTGTCAGCAGATGTGTTGGTATCTCGATCAAGCCCAAGCCCAGGTTCGGATCGTTCTGCAGCTGGCATATATGCCTGTTTTGTTGTATGTGGTGCTGGCTCAACGGTTCGATCGGGTAGGGTAGAAACATTACGGGTTGGGGGGTTCGCTGGTTCTATCCATAGAGCTTTCAGAGGAGACATTCTTTCGTCTAGCAGAGTCCTTGGTACTTGGTGCAGAGATATGAATAGTTGATGGTGAAGCTTCCACGTCAGAGAAAGTGTCAGACCGTTGAAGTTTGACCGGTTGTCAGCCGACACAAATATAATTACACTTTCTTACTACTCAAAATATAAATATAGCAAGGGCAAGAAAGGATCGATCCCACAGAGAGGTCTAGGTTGTCAATATGTTATGGTTTCCTATATAAAACACCGAGGGTTTGCTGATTTTTATATACTAAAATAAAATAAAAGCAAAACAAATAAAAGTAAACACGCAAATCAAGGATGTGAAAATATTGGATAAAGGTTTCATCTTCAATTGTAAACAAGTTAATGAATATATGAATAGAATTCGTATTTAATCTCACTATCATCAAAAGCCTAGAGAATCAAGAGAGCAAGATAATCTATTAATTTCCTAATTCATCACACACACATTAGGGGCTGCGTATGTGAATTCTACCTAAAGAATAACCTAACGCCTTGCGCTAATTAAGTTCAATTCCTAGGAGCATTAAGTTCAGAAATAGGATAATCAATGCAATTGAAATACATTGCGCAAAACAATTCGAACAAAGGTCAATTTCTACATATGAATACAAGGATGTATCACTACAACCTAGCATCATATCATGCTACTCGTATTCAAGGTTATCGCTCGATGAAAACCCTAAAATAGCTATAGGTATGGATGTGAGTTCAATCAATTCTAGACTTAACTAAACAAACATTCAATCATGTTGCAATACATCAATCATGCAATTATTATAACCCGTAGAAATCAAACGATAATATTGAGAGAAAACTAATTCATAAAAATCATAACTTGGTTGCAAAATCCAACTACATCTTCAACCAATAATAAAAACTTAGTTCATGTTCATGGAGTTCATAACAAGAAGAAAGAGAAAAGATTTCATGGTTCTAAACCCTAGAAAACAAAGTAGAGGCAAAAAGATAGATCCAAGATAATAATATAAGTCCTCTCTTTATATGTTTCTCAATTTCCATAAAGGATACTCCTTCCAATATTAGGTTTAATCTTCAAAAGTCCACTAGATAGAAGTCCTCCAAGCCCATGTGTGAGAAAACCCATGTAGAAAATATGGCAAAAATATGTCGCCGGAAAATCGGGATTGTGGCCGGAAATTGACCGGAAAAGTCGCCGAAAAGTATCTCAGTGACTGCAAAGTCCGCCCGGCCACCGGTCAACGGTCAAATCGGTCGGGTCAACGGGTCGGCTCGGGTCAACTCGGTAGGACCGAGTCAAACCGAGTCGTGGAGAGTCAGGTGAGTCATACTCTAAGTCGACTCCGAGTCGTTCATGTCACCGGCTATTCAGACCTTAGCTGGCCGAGTGGCTTTGGCCTAGGTCATTTGCACAACTCGACCAGTAAAGCACAATCCTTGTGTTGTAGCATACATGCCTACCCAACCATGATGGCTATACCTTCACAATCGCAGCCTTACCCCGTCCTTCCCGCTCATCCCAAACCTTCCATTCTCTTGCCTGTGCCACCGCAGCCGCAATCAAGCCATATCTTCCCCGACATTGGCAACACACAACTCTATTCATATACATCAATCAATCCATTGAGCCATCTCAATTCCTTGCACCTCAACATTCAACACTATAACACTCCTCACCTCTCACCACCGCAATCTCAGCCTTGGCCCCTGAGCTCAGCCAATCTTTTCCTCCAACAACTCCAATTGCACTTTATAATCACCAAGCATCATCTATAGTTCACCAATCAATAGCAGCCTACATATTTCTTCGAAATGCTTCTCAATTTTCTTGACCTAAATTACCAAAGAAGAAAGGTAATTTCTCCAATATCTTCACCGCCTCATCCGAATAACACAACCACCTCTTCCTTGTTCGGCTCAAGCTCTATTCATTCATCACCATAACAAAGAATAAATGCCGAATTCCTTCCGCTTCTAAATCCAAGCTACCCATTTCGCTCAAAGGCAATTTCATAACCATCAAAGAAACCATCTCTTCCTCGCAAATCACAAAGCTCATATGCACCACTACAAAGACCAACATCTCAGTCACATCTTCCCTCGTAGTTATCTCCCACAAAGAAAAACACAAAAACCACCACAAACCATTAGCAGCTTTGCTTTGGTTCTCTTCTGCTTTAAAACACCAGCTCTGCATTTCAATTCATGAACCACCATTATTCTATAAGCATCAGTGCCATTTCAACACCAAGTCTGATACCAAAGATCATCTCGCCTTCCACCTCATAACATTCTGGGTTCAACCGCCATTGCACAACAAAGACCTCCCGCAGCTTCCTTGGCAAACAGACCCATGAACCTTGGTTGGCTGATCCGCAAGAACACCAACTTACCTTCCCCGCAAACCGAGACAACTCCATTCTCATCCTCAGACTCACCGCCACTACCATTGCTTCTCATGCTAATATTGCTCACCTGCAACAGCTCATTTCCTCCTGCAATCAATCAATACAATTACCACCAGTTTCAGCTCCATAACCACTAGCAATACCAGCTGCAACCAACCATTCCATCGGCTACTTCTTGCATAACACCAACACAAGGCACCAACACCTGAAATCTCACAACTCCACCATAACCACACGCTGATAAAGATAATCATTCCCTTACTCAACCACACAAAGCAACAACATAGTTTTTTTTTTTCAGTTTCTTGATTCAACCACAGCAAACCCATATTGATTTCAGCCATCAATTCATCTCAAAAACCCTTCAATCTTCTTCTCTCGATTTGAAACCCTAACTTCAATTACGTAAGCCAAATCTCCAATTCATCCATAACCCATTTTAATATTCTCATTTCGATCACCTGATTTTTAGCAGAACCCTTATTTCTTCCCCGAATTATCAACTTCAAACTCTGTCAAAATCACCACAGATTCGAACCCTAGACCGTTACTCCCTCCACTTCCAACTCCAACAGCCAATTCATCCACATACTCGTCTCTCGTGTTTGCCATTCGCCTTCATCGTCGATTTCTTCCATCAATCTCTGAACAATTTCTGCGTCTCTAACTCTCAGACAACTGCCGCCATGTTTCCCTCAGCTCTGAAATGTAAATGGATTGTAATGGAGAATGATAGTCCCGATCTGGTCTAGGGGTATGTAATGAACAAATTACTATAGGCAACCCATGATTGGATAAGGGCGACCTAAACAATCCTTTCAACCGTCGGGGCCTAGGAACCGACAAGCTTCATCGTTGCTTTTATTCATAATTCTCTTGTATGACGTTCGAGTGACCTCCTTCTTTCGCCGATAGTTTAGCCTTTCCGTTCTCGTCACCATGATGAGAATAAATCCAACATTTGAGCAAATTCCACTTCTTTCTCTCGAATGACTCCAAAGTACCTAGATAACTCAAAAGTAAACATAAGATACATAATTTACAAGAAAAGTAGCAAAGAAAGCATAAATACTAGTTATAGAATTAGGTGTTTTAGACACCTATCAAATTCCCCCACACTTAGACTTTGCTAGTCCTCGAGCAAATCAAACAAAACAATTATAAAACATACATACAACTCCATGTCGTCGAGGCTACGGTCACTTTTAGCATAAATAACAAGCCTTTAAACCCCTAGGTGTCCCTAGTGGACGAGTTATAGTCTCTTGAGGGTTTACTAGAGATATACCCACAAAACCTATTTTTCCAACTTACTAGTTCTCCGAAATGATAGCATCCAACGCGCTAAGAAGACATAGAGATTCTGCACACTAGTCATAAGAAGTTAGACACATAAATGAACACAATCTCATTCTTAAAATTTGAGAGAGAGATAACCATCCCTTCTCGACTAAAATTCGGGTTCAGAGTGATCAAAAGTCTCGACTCTGCCTCACAAGAAAGGGTTTTATGATATTACTCTCAATAATAAACAGCTCTTTATGGGTCACACATGTGTCCAGGTAGGAATGAAGAGAGAATCATGCGACACGTTTGAATGGTAGGAAGGCAAAACCCTCCGAAGTATTTTGAAAACCCACATCTTTTATATATTTTTGAAAACCCATTTTTCTGACGATCTCTTCGAAAGGAAATCAACCATTTAACGAAGGTGGGAATATGCTTACTTACCGTGTATCCGTTCGGCGTGCAGCCTAGCACCACTCTCACAAGATCCATAGAAACGTCTTCGGTCTTCTATCTGTCTTCATCTTCGTCTTCGGTCTTCAACTCTTGATGATAACTCTTGAACTTCGTAGAATCTCGACAATATGATTCTTTCCCTCAAATTCCTTGTCGCTTGAAACTTCATTATAGATATTCCTTCTTTCCATAGGCTTTATTGAAAGAATACAAAAATAAAAACAAACTATACAAACCCAAATCTTTTTTTTTTTTTTTTTTTTTTTCTTTTTCTTTTTTTTTTTTCTTTTTTTTTTGAATTTTCGTTTTTTTTTTTTTGAATAACAAATAAAAATAAAACAAAATAAAAACATTTTTCTCTTGTTTCTTTTTTTTTTCTTTAATTTTCGTTTTTTTTTTTTTTTTTCAATTTTTTTTTTTTTTTTTTTCTTCATTGAGACAAGAGAAAGTAAAATAAAAAATAAAAATGTAAGTACAATGCCATGGTATAAGTACTTTACCGCTTGAATCTTCACAACTTATATGTCTTGATATCATAGACTTCTCGAATTCTCATCCTTGATAATTTTCCGCTCTTGTAATATAGTCTTCAACTTATAAAAATTCTCGCCCTTTTTTTTTTTTTTTTTTGCTTTACTCAAATCAAATCGCCCATTATTGTATTGTTGCTTGTAAACCTCGAACGTGTTCAACTTTCCCTCGAATTTGTGATGCTCCTCTTGTTGATGATGATGGTGTTTCTATGACCTGTGAGAGAGATAAGGTGGATGGTGCTAACTGCGAACAAGATCACAAGTGGTATGTAAGTTAGCAATTCGATGTCACCAACATGGTTGATAAAAATAGCACTCAAGAGATCAAAATAGTGCTTCTATGGTGGGAAGTTGGACAGCTCACCATTCTGCCCGGAATTTACGTACGGTGACACACACTCTAAAAGCACAAATTTAGACAGGTACAAAGAATTGAAGGTTGGTGCCTCACATTATGTAACATGGGTAGTCTCCACTATAGGGGATCACTATTCTAATACCGAATTCAGTCTGCACCTTATTTGCCACTGGCATGGTTAAATCCAACTTTAACTCTCATACAATTAAGAAACCCGATCATGTTCTCTGTCATCTCTAAGTTCAGTCACTATTGTGAGATTCTCGATGTAATCTTAGCGACATGTATACTATGTGACTCTAAACTAACCACAAGTTGGAGTTTTTTATTCACTAATTACACAAAAGTTGAAAATTTTGAAAAATTTACAACGCAAATGCTTAACCACTCCCCCACACTTAAACTTTACATTGTCCTCAATGTAAATTGAATCGTCCAAAGAAAGTCAAGGTGGGAAATCATATAACAATATGCGAAAAGAAAAAGCTAAAAACAAGAAAAGAAAAATTAAAAGATAAGAGATACAAAACCAGTGGGTTGCCTCCCACTTAGCGCTTGTTTTAAAGTCGTCAGCCCGACTATATCCTTGCAAGGTTCATTCCCCATATACCAATAACCTGAAAAGTTGGGGATCCTTCCATAGAACCTGTTTTGCAAACACTAGCTTCACACAAATATTAGTACAATAAAGCAAAAGTGAAGCTATGAACCTATAAAAGCTTCCCCCACACTTATTCTTGTCCACACTTGGAAGTGTATAAAGAATATAGAAGTCGGGTACTTCCACGGTTTCTTGTTCCATAACCTGCATAGTATGAGAATCAAGTATCTCTAATGGCGGAAACGAGAAACAAAGTCATTCAACAATATTCTCGAAGCACATACATTCAAACCAATAAGAGGTAAAGGAGAAGAAACAAAAGGCAAAGGGTTAGATAAACCTTGCACAATCTCTTGTATTACGGAATCCTCTTCATCCTTGAAAAATTCAAGTGAATTATTCACCTCTTGTATATCATGGTCCTCTATCAAACCTTGCAACCATTCTTCGTCCGTTTCTGCCGTAACCAAAGTATCGACATAAACATCATCATTACAATCATTTGCAAGCTCAATTGGGTCTTCCACAATATTGGTCATAACGGTCTCATTCTCAACATATTCCTCCTTGTTGTAAGGCACATACTCTTTTGCGGATGCAATATTGTCCATAAGGAATTTCTTTAGAACACTCCTTGCGTCATCCTCAAGCTCTACATTTTGAATAGGTTCTTGATCATTATAAAGATCAATGCTTGAGTAATCTACACAAGTGTCAACATATTCCTCTTCGTCTTCACCTTGATCGCAAAAAGACTCCATTGTAAACTCCTCGGGGATGTCACCATAAATTGGTTCAAGCGATGTATTTGCATAATCATCATCACTATCATAGTCATCATAATCTTGTTCGTCGCTGAATTTAGTGTTGCTAATCTCTAACTCATCCTTTTGAATAGGGGAATGATCATTATTAAGATCAAGAGTTGAGTTAACTACACAATTATCAACGAAAGTCCCCAAAGATTGGCCTTTTTCAATATTATTATTCATTTCCTCCCTGTACTCATCAATGCCCTTTCTTATGTCGGAAACACCTCTTTGAAGCTCTTGGAGTGATCCATCCAAATTCTGAATATAGTGTTCCATTTGTTTGTAAAGCTCATTCGACAAAGAAAAAGTAGAATTACTTACTTCAAGTATTGCTAGGCCAATTATATTCCCTTTGAATGGGTGGATGATCATAACTACGATCGTAAATTGGGCCAAACATACCATGAGTACATTCGGTCGACGAAATTGGTTCCACGCTTGGTTGTCTACGAATTGACTCCATGCTGACCATAAATTGTTGCATTTCATCTACCAAACTAGAGGAAAAATTGATAGGAGCACAAGTATCATCCCCTCTTTGTGGTTGCTCACTTACATACCCACCGTAAGAAGGTTGGAATGTATGAGAACAACTAAAAGGGTACGTGGAATATTGCCCATAACCAAAGGATTGGTTTTGATTGTATTCCCCATAAGGGTGATAGTTTTAATGTTGTTGAGGTTGAAAGCCGTATTGATTGCTCCAATATGCTCCGTCCATAGAAATCGGTACCTGAAACGAGATTCTCAAAACTCGGTTAAGAACCAAAGAATAAGAAAAAGTAAAACAAAACTGAAAACAAAAATAAGAAACCAAAAACAATTAACAACCGCTGCCTCCCCGGCAACGGCGCCAAAATTTGACCGGTTGTCAGCCGACACAAATATAATTACACTTTCTTACTACTCAAAATATAAATATAGCAAGGGCAAGAAAGGATCGATCCCACAGAGAGGTCTAGGTTGTCAATATGTTATGGTTTCCTATATAAAACACCGAGGGTTTGCTGATTTTTATATACTAAAATAAAATAAAAGCAAAACAAATAAAAGTAAACACGCAAATCAAGGATGTGAAAATATTGGATAAAGGTTTCATCTTCAATTGTAAACAAGTTTATGAATATATGAATAGAATTCGTATTTAATCTCACTATCATCAAAAGCCTAGAGAATCAAGAGAGCAAGATAATCTATTAATTTCCTAATTCATCACACACACATTAGGGTCACGTATGTGAATTCTACCTAAAGAATAACCTAACGCCTTGCGCTAATTAAGTTCAATTCCTAAGAGCATTAAGTTTCGTAAATAGGCTAATCAATGCAATTGAAATACATTGCGCAAACAATTCGAACAAAGGTCAATTTCTACATATGAATACAAGGATGTATCACTACAACCTAGCATCATATCATGCTACTCGTATTCAAGGTTATCGCTCGATGAAAACCCTAAAATAGCTATAGGTATGGATGTGAGTTCAATCAATTCTAGACGCATTCAATCATGTTGCAATACATCAATCATGCAATTATTATAACCCGTAGAAATCAAACGATAATATTGAGAGAAAACTAATTCATAAAAATCATAACTTGGTTGCAAAATCCAACTACATCTTCAACCAATAATAAAAACTTAGTTCATGTTCATGGAGTTCATAACAAGAAGAAAGAGAAAAGACTTCATGGTTCTAAACCCTAGAAAACAAAGTAGAGGCAAAAAGATAGATCCAAGATAATAATATAAGTCATCTCTTTATATGTTTCTCAATTTCCATAAAGGATACTCCTTCCAATATTAGGTTTAATCTTCAAAAGTCCACTAGATAGAAGTCCTCCAAGCCCATGTGTGAGAAAACCCATGTAGAAAATATGGCAAAAAATATGTCGCCGGAAAACTGGGATTGTGGCCGGAAATTGACCGGAAAAGTCGCCGGAAAGTATCTCAGTGACCGGCAAAGTCCGCCTTGGCCACCGGTCAACGGTCAAATCGCGGGTCAACGGGTCGTTCGGGTCAACTCGGTAGGACCGAGTCAAACCGAGTCGGGGAGAGTCGGGGTGAGTCATACTCTAAGTCGACTCCGAGTCGGGTTCATGTCACCGGCTATTCGGACCTTAGTCTGGCCGAGTGGCTTTGGCCTAGGTCATTTGCACAACTCGACCAGTAAAGCACAATCCTTGTCTCTGTAGCATACATGCCTACCAAGCCATGATGGCTATACCTTCACAATCGCAGCTTACCCCGTCCTTCCCGCTCATCCCATCCTTCCATTCTCTTGCTGTGCCACTGCAGCTGCAATCAAGCCATATCTTCCCCGACATTGGCAACACATGCTCTATTCATATACAAGAATCAATCCATTGAGCCATCTCAATTCCTTGCACCTCAACATTCAACACTATAACACTCCTCACCTCTCAGTCACCTGCAATCTCAGCTTCAGTCCCCGGAGCTCAGCCAATCTTTTCCTCCAACAACTCCAATTGCACTTTATAATCACTAGTACCATCTATAGTTCAGCTCAATAGCAGCTACATATTTCTTCGCAGCTGCTTCTCAATTTTCTTGACCTAAATTACCAGCAGCAAAGGTAATTTCTCCAATATCTTCACTGCCTCATCTGAATAACACAACCACCTCTTCCTTGTTCGGCTCAAGCTCTATTCATTCATCAGCATAATAGCAACAACTGCAATTCCTTCCCAGTTCTAAATCCAAACTCACCCATTTCGTTCAAAGTGCAATTTCATAACCATCGGCAAAACCATCTCTTCCCGCAAATCACAGCTCATATGCACCACTACATCACCAACATCTCAGGTCACATATTCCCCCGTAGTTATCTCCCACAAAGAAGAACACAAAAACCACCACAAACCATTAGCACTTTGCTTTGGTTCTCTTCGCTTTAAACCACCAAATTTCCGCATTTCAATTCATGAACCACCATTCTTCTATAAGCATCAGTGCCATTTCAACACCAAGTCTGATACCAGCATCATCTCAGCTTCCACCTCATAACATTCAGTTCAACCGCCATTGCACAACAAAGACACCTCCGCAACTTCCTTGGCAAACAGACCCATGAACCTTGGTTGGTCGATCGCAAAGAACACCAACTTACCTTCCCCGCAAACCGAGACAACTCCATTCTCATCCTCAGACTCCACCGCCACTACCATTGCTTCTCATGCTAATATTGCTCACCCGCAATGTCTCATTTCCTCCCGCAATCAATCAATACAATTACCACCAGCCACTCCATAACCACTAGCAATACCAACCGCAACCAACCATTCCATCGGCTACTTCTTGCATAACACCAACACAAGGCACCAACACCGAAATCTCACAACTCCACCAGAACCACACGCCAAACAGCATAATCATTCCCTTACTCAACCACACAAAGCAACAACATAGTTCTTTTTTTTTCAGTTTCTTGATTCAACCACAAAGAAACCCATATTGATTTCAGCCATCAATTCATCTCAAAACCCTTCAATCTTCTTCTCGCTTGAAACCCTAACTTCAATTACGTAAGCCAAATCTCCAATTCATCCATAACCCATTTTAATATTCTCATTTCGATCACCAGATTTTAGCAGGAACCCTTATTTCTTCCCTGAATTATCAACTTCAAACTCTGTCAAAATCACCACAGATTCGAACCCTAGACTGTTACTCCTCCACTTCCAACTCCAATAGCCAATTCATCCACATACTCTGTCTCTCGTGTTTGCCATTCGTCTTCATTGTCGATTTCTTCCCTCAATCTCTGAACAATTTCGCGTCTCTAACTCTCGACAACCGCCGCCATGTTTCCTCAGCTCTGAACTGTAAATGGATTGTAATGGAGAATGATAGTCCCGATCGGTCTAGGGGCATGTAATGAACAAATTACTATAGGAAACCCATGATTGGATAAGGGCGACCTAAACAATCCTTTCAACTGTCGCTCTAGGAACCGACAAGCTTCATCGTTGCTTTTATTCATAATTCTCTTGTATGACGTTCGAGTGACCTCCTTCTTTCGCCGATAGTTTAGCCTTTCCGTTCTCGTCACCATGATGAGAATAAATCCAACATTTGAGCAAATTCCACTTCTTTTCTCTCGAATGACTCCAAAGTACCTAGATAACTCAAAAGTAAACATAAGATATATAATTTACAAGAAAAGTAGCAAAGAAAGCATAAATACTAGTTATAGAATTAGGTGTTTTAGACACCTATCAAAGTTCCTTGGATTTCGCCGGGATAGCAGCTGTAGCACCTTGTTTTTGGGGAACCAGATTCCAGTTGAGTCCTTGTTGAGTCATGACTGGGGATGATCTTATTGGGATCGGTCTCGAAACGGTGGAGAGTGGTGGTGGTGGTGGTTGTGGTGTTAAAACTTGTGCCGATGGTTGGGATGGAATGGGGAAGAGAATGGGAAGGGGATCATGACTGGTGGAGCAGGATTGGTGGGCAGAGGCTGAAGTTTTCGATGGTATATTGGATGAAGAGGATGTCAGCAAGTTTTGGGTTTTTGGTTGTGGGTTTTGAGCTTTCATCCTACCGTTGAGGCGATGATATGGAAATTTGGGAAACTGGGTATCCATCAGTGCATGGTCTGTGCTGACGAATTTGGTACATTCTCTCGCCATGTGGATGAGAAAACCATATCGATAACAGATCATGGGTAGATATTCATAAGCCAGTTGGATCCAAGTAGCTCTTTCATAGTTCAGAAGAATACCTGGGGTAAAAGGTTTATGGAGATCCATTTCTAGTTTTGCTCTCGGTGGAGAAGAAATAAGATCAACTTCCAGTACTATTCCAATGTTCTGTAGCAGTTGTTCAATGGATATTCTGTCGATCCAAAACCTTGGGAGATGAAGAATCTGCAGCCAAAAAACAACAACTAGAAAACTCTGATCAGGGTTAGCAATGAACTTTTTATAGTCCTCAAACAGTACCACCTGTTCAGAGATAATCTAGGGTTTATGTTCTAATATCTTATTTTTATCACTTTGATGGTGCATAATCAGTTTGTAGGCTTCCGTATGCGGAATAGTTTCTAGGTATTTTATTTGCATGGGACTCCAATGGTTTTTCAGCTCAACTTGTAAGGTAGAGTACGAGAACTTTCCTGACAGGACCTTTACAGCTAAACAATGCCGATGGTGGTCTTTCATGAGATCTTGCATCCTTTCCATGAGTTGGAAAAGGTGAGTATCTTTGTACTTTTTCTTTGATGATGGGGGTTGCGGAGTTGTTACACCGCTACACAGTTGGTCAAGGGGGGATGATGAAGGGATCCCCTTATCGACCATTGAATCTTTAAAAGTGGTGGATGATGAGGGATTTTTTGGCTGATCTGGTACAGTTTGTTGGTTTTCTTTTTGAAGATTCTCTTGAGTTGGGTGGTTGATGTCTGGTTCTTTTTGGAGAGAAGGTAAGGATGGGAAAAAGGAGGTAGAGGTAGATGATGAAGATAATGAGAAGGTGATGTTTTTGATGGTACCGATGGGGGAAAGTAAAGGGTTGGGCGGTGCTACGATGCATCATGATTGCAGGGTCTTGGAATAGCCGAAAGTTGTGGGGGGTTGTGAAGCTTTTCAGGCATGGTGAAGTCGGATGTCAGGGGGAATGATAACTGTGGTGGGTTTGTTGGAGAGGAGTTATTGGGTGGTTTACGCGGTGGATGGTGATCCATTGGTTCAGCAGGAAATTAATTAAAAACCGGTAGGAGATAGTGGTTGATAGCAACGAAGTTTGATTTCTTAGTAGGAGCAACAAAATCCCAGTAAATCTAGCCTAGATTTCTTTCTTACGAACATAGCAAACTGACATGAAAGATTCTAACACTCAGTGTATAGAATGATTCTCGGGTATTGATATGAGCAAGAACAAGATGATATAAGTGATATGCGGATATTTGTTTAAAAATCAACTCGTGGTCAAAACTAGGCGGCCAGGGTCAAGGAGAGAGAATTTTGACTTCCAGAGAATCAAATCCTGAACGTTCCATTTGGTGCTCTTTGTATTGGCACCACAAATCCAAGATTCCTTCCTCCTTTCTCAGCCAAGCATATAGGCTGTCATGGATTTTTACCAATTATTGAGTTGATATGGACAAAATGATCCATATATCTCAAAGTAATACGGAGTATAATGGTTAGAAAATATTAAAACGTTAGATGTGTATACAAGGTGGTCCTGGACTCCTTTTTCACTGGGAGCTACTTTATGTCTTGAATAAATGATTAATAATTTTAGCAGTTCTTTTAACACGATAAGAAAAAAACGGTCGACACTAGATGATATACTTTATGTCTTGATATTCCGGTGTACTGATATACTGCAGCTTCATTTTCGATATCACTTGTAAATTAACTCACAAAGTCCAACAATGTGAAAATGATATAAAGCTGAACGAACTTTGCGTTTTACAAATACGCCATACGTATATAGCCTTTATTAACAAAGATGAACTCAGCTAAAGACTTCCACATAAGTCATAACCATGATGCATTTGGGTGCTCACGAAAAATCAGCTCATGTTGCAGCTTGTAACTTAACATGCTCTTAAAGAATGAGTTTCGGATTTTCCGAATGTGAATATGGATATAAATTCTCTAATGCAATCACTTCTGCTACCCACATCTAGTATGGCAACTCTTATTCCTCCCAGCCTCATACCGAGTTTTCCGTGCAGTAGATTGGTCGAAACAAACATCATGTGTAGCATTATAATGACTAACCAGCTGAAAGAATTTTTTAGTTAATGAGTGAATCTATCGATTCTAAGTTGATGTTTATCATAAAGAAAAAAGCGATGTTTTTCAAAAAGAAAAAAGCGAACCATTTTCAGCTAGTACCATCTTTACTTCAAATGTATTAGAATATACAAGTAAGAACGTAAACTGACATAGAAGTTTACATTGAATTCTTACTAAAATGACATACACAAATTGGATCTCTGCGGGAGGAATCTCCATCTTAGTACATGTTATAGATCATTTGGTCTTATGGGTGGGGTAAAGTTACCATTAAGAAAAAATTCTTCAGAAGAGATCTAGGAGCTTGAACTCCGCAAGAGTTTGCAGCAGGCTCCAGTAACGCACATCTAATGCTCCAGTAATTTAATCAGCGTTAGTAGGCTCTGGACTGCAGTACACAGACCCGTGATCACGTATTGTATGCCCCAAAAAATAATCTTAATTCTGTCAGAAGTTTTAAGTCGTAATGCAACAATAGAAGGTGCAATACCCCAATACTTCCATGATACCTATTTACCTACTGATATTCTTCTTTGTTAATATGCTGTTCATATTCAAACAGAGAAACTGGTTAAAAATGGAGGTTGTTTATTCAGTTAACATGTCACTTACACGCGACATGCTAGGGTAATTTAGTCTTCTTTTAGCACATTGCCTTAAGGGTACCCTGTTTGAAACTGTTGGTAACGGAATTCAGTTTGAGCTCGATTTTCAACAGACACATACCTATATGTAGACAGAAAAAAATATATGTTATATATCAACAAACACTTCCAATGGCTGCCAACTTTAACATGATTAAAACCATAGACTAAAACCATATACCGATCTTCCCCCATGGTTTCCAAAATGACCGACACCGCGCGACTTGCGGACAAGTCGTGCTGATACCAACTGATATATGAACTATATATATATATATGGTGTAATGCCAAAAGTGGCTAGCTATATGTGAGTCCCTAATCCTATATGTATATACTATATACATTCAGATCTTTAGCAGATGATGTAATCAATATATGGTCGATTTCATTTACCTGTAGTTGATCATGAATGATTTCTAGGGTTTTCCTTGGTCTCCGACTCTCCGGCCCATCCAGTTCTCTATTTTTCCATTTTCTCTAATTTAAACTTAGCTGATATAGTGAGTGACCTTAAAGTTAAATTTTGATTCTAAACAAAAAAAGATAAACCTGCTACCGAAGGACACAACAATCTGATTGCATCCACATCCTCTACTGTTTTTATTGCAACTTTCAAGAGAAACAAGGACTAATTGTTCTGTTAAAATCCTAGAAACCCTAGCTAATTTTATATCTTGAAATTCTGTCTCACTCCTTAATCTTTATCATTCCATCACTAAAGAAGCTCGGCAATCGAGGTCGATTACACGTCAAAAGATATCAATATCTGATGCATTTCTTCCGGAAGTGCTACACGTAAAGCGTGTTTCTCCCGCAAAAGAATCCCGATAGGGAATGAATGGACGAGATCAATACTTCTCTGCATTGGGATCAATAGCGGGCACATGTGGGTCCCATTCCTATTAGAGGCGGGATTTTCACGGGGATAGGTTAATCATTTCCGCATTTCTTCAGGCAAACCGAATAAAGTTAAAATCATGCAGCAATATTCAAGACACTTTTAAGTATTATTGGTCCCCAGGTTGCAGGACACCAAATAGGAATTTCCCATAAAACACAAGCCGTAGTCCTATTTGTTTCCTCTTACTCCATACAGTAAAAGTCTATGTAAATTTTAAATTGATCATGCTATATAACTAGCTAGAACTAAGGTACGTTCTTTGTATCATGGAAGCATTCTTCTGGTTCAAGGAAAGAAGATCAATGAAGATGGAGGCGTATAACACAATATGATTATTTAGGAAGCCCGTAAACATCATTGCTACTTGTGACCATGAGACATACACTAATGGTGTTTTTTTTTCTTCGAGGAGAAAGGTTAATTGTATTAGAAAGAAAGGATCCAATACAATTATAATTGTTACAAACTGTTTTGTAATAGCTAAAAAAAAAATAAGTTAATTTTGGGAAAAAAAAAAAAACAAACAAGTGCTACAAAGGAAGCAAAGCTCTAAAAAGCTATAGACATGGTCAATTAGTTCGCCTAGAGCACTTGAAAGATTACGGACCAAAGCAACAACCAACCAAGTCGAACATCATCCACTGGCTAGCAAGCATCTAATTATTTCTTCTTTGCTGATTTTCTTTGACCTCTGCCTAGCTTGTCAATGTTTGGTTCATCCTTCCATCCTAGCTTCCCAAGTTCCCTATCCTTCCAAGATTTCTGATACTTATCATTTAGCGAGCAAAAGATGCATGTCTCTTTTCCGCTAGTGTCTCCTAACAAGCCAGAAATTTTATCAATAACTGTAAGGGATTTTACCTGAGCATCATTCTTATCATGCTCCCTGCTCTTTTCCATCTCACTGTCTTTATCACATAAGTTTGCAAAAGGAAGTACAGAGTCAAGAATACCATAAGGATTCAAAACATCTGTAGCCTCCACTGTCTTATCTCCTTTTTTTTTCCAGTTTTCTTCTTCTTTGGATTTTGCCAATTTTCATCAATTGGGGTAGATACCCTCTTCTCCAAGTCCTCTGTTTGCACTCTTTCCCCAGTGACCTCATCAGATTGAGAAGATACCAACTCATCAGTTCGCTTTCTTCCATCCGTGGTCACCTTTGTAGCCAGAGAGATTTGCTCGACTCTGTCTTCATCTCTCTCCCTTGTGTTAGCAACCAATTCTGCAATGCTTTGATTTTCCTTAGTCTTAAGAATGAAGCTGCATTTAGCATCAGAATGCCCAAAAGTCTTGCAATGAGAACAGGCATTAGGTCTCCATGGGTATTCTGCATTCACTACCAATTTTACATCATCCACTAGAATTGGTAACTCTTCCGGGAACTCACAATCAGCTGCAACTTCAACCAAAAACCTGGCGCATGACATCCTTGTCTTCAACGCTGTTGCAGTGTCTGTCATGATTGGAGTGCCAACAATACTTGCAATCCTATATAACCCTAATTCATTCCAAAGATAAAGAGGAACCTGCCTGAGATTCATCCATACCGGAACTGAGGTAATAGCATCAAGATTTTGCTCAAGTGCAATGGACCAGGGACGAATCAGAAAGAGTTTTTTAGCTATGAAAACTAAACCCAATTCTAACGCTTTAACCCTGTCTTCTTCTTGGGCAAATTTGAACAAAAAAACATGTTCAACATGAATTGTCATGGAGAAATCTCCTTTCAATTTCTACTGAGCAATTAAATTTTCTTTCACAAAGGGAAATTGAAATTTGTTCCCAACAAAATATCCTACTACATAAGCTTCACAATTAGAAAAATGGGTTTTTAGTTCGAAACCACAGAAGAAATTGAAGCTTCTGTACTTGAATTTGAGATTGAAATTAGGATTGGAAGTGAAATCATGGCTGCCTGCTATAGAAAAACTCTGAAGAAAAAATCGCCCCTTAAGGCTCTGGCCACGTCATCTGGATACACTAATGGTGTTAAGACAGTGTTCAAAACAGGAGTAGTAACTAGACAGTGTTCAAAAGCGTTGGACATACCTTTAACTGGTTCTTCACCCTCCAAGACCAGAGATCCACCATCAAGCTTCCCAATGTCTTCAACCTGATATTATCTAATTCAAACATTTCATTTATGTCATGTTAGTAATAAACTGAATTTAGAGTTTGCTCTAGTACTTGAAAATATTTTTAAGCAAGCATACCATCATAATTAATCTCAAGTTTCTTACATACTTTTCCACACAAATATTACAAGCACAAATACTAAGTTTTTATTCCAGAGTAGATACGACTACTCACATCCATATATATATATATATATATAGGTAGTAAATAAAGATCATGAACATCGATCTCTTTCAGCAGAGTGGTATCTAATAATATCTTGTTTACTAATATAGCATCTGCGTAGTTTTCGGATCAGTCAGTACTTGGTAGATAGGAAACATTGCTAGCACTCATGGGCTACATTGTAAGAGATCGATATTAATTTGGTCTTGAGCTAGAGCCTTTATTAATGGTACCCTTATTTCCGAACATATTGAAATCCAAAGGATTAGGAACCATAGGACGAGCACCATTCTCAAAGGCTGAGGTTTCGTCTTCATCAGCATGATAAGTACTAGCTTTATCTCCTTCTAATTCCCTATATTTGATCAAGTACCTTTTCAAAGGTTCAGCATAATCATCTAAACCTAGTGTACTAATAGCCCAACAGATGTCATCACCATTTACCGTTTTTCGTTTCTCTTTGCGGCATCTATCTGCTGCTTCACCTGTAACAAAGCTTATGAACTCAGAGACACATTCTTGCATGGTTTCTCTAGATTCTTTCGAGACTTTAGCATTCGGCGGTAAGCTTTGTTTCATAATCCTCCCAACATTTGCAATGGGCAAAAGTCGGTCTTGCTCTTTCATTCCATCATTCCCTGACCCAGAACTTCCCATACCAGCTGTAGAAGGTTCAAATACTGGTAGACTACTTCGGCGCTATGGCGGCGCAAAGACTGGAGTACTTGTATCTTTGTTCCTGTTATTGTTAAACACAGAAACACAGTTAGGTTTTCTTTTCATCAACTCATCACTTATATATATATATATAGAGAGAGAGATATTTTAACCACATGTATGCTCATGTGCCATGTCGTAATATCGATCACATGACTCGTGATGCCATACCATCCATGGGAGGCATTTGATAGTGTGTCTCCGTGCTCGAGATGCAACCATAGGTTAATAAGAATCAACCTATAGCTATATGTCTGCCTAAAAATGTTTTGATTGGCTGTGTTTGAGTTAGGTCTTTGTCTCCTGTTGCTACATAGTTAGAGAACGAATAGATGATGTTGATGAATGCAGGGATTTGTTTAATCTTCAAATAAAACCCATTGGAAGCTACAAAAGAGAATAGTACGTCGGTAGGTAATGTGGAGAGCTCAGGTTTAATGCAAAAATGGTCCCCTCTCTTTACTTCCTGCATTGAAATGTATTCAGTCTTTTTAGAGGGGAGCTTGGTTGGTTAAAATGGTTGCAATAATTGTACGGTGCTAATTATATTAAGATTAACAACTGGTTCTGATTACTATCCCTTACTGTATATGACCTAAAAAGTTTTTCACGTGCAAGAAGGCATCGAAACCCAACCTAAATCTAGTGCTTATAATTTACTTAATTAGGTTAATGGATGTCGATGTTTTCGATGGAAACCCTTCTATATATGTATCTAATGGTCACTAAATTTCTCCAGGAACTCCGGACCATATAGGTAGCTAGTTGGAGTCTAAAAAGCCTACTTACCTACCTGGCTTGTGATTTCATTAAAGCTTCCTTCATTTTAAAATTCTTTGTGGGTTTTTTTTTGGTTTTTTGATGCTTTCAGAAAGTCTGCGACAACTCTTAGGATTACATATCTGCTTTGATGGTGCATCGCTTACCAGAAAGTAAATTATCTTACTTGAGCCGGAGGTGAACAAGGTTTGTTAATGCTTCACTCCAAGTAAAAATGGCGAAAAAACAATAGATCATGTAGAAAAGAGGTGTCGGGCGTTCAAAATGTTCCACGTATGATATGACAAACGTCACAAATCAATATAATTCAAAAACCAGATTTACATATATGAACCATCTCCCTCAAATTTGAAAACTCCTGTAGGTTTAGGGGAAATCCTTAATTCCCTGATCAGAACACAACACCATATGTTATTGTTGGACGAACCAAATATATCTACATCCAATCGTTCATGTCTAAGAAATGAAGTACTACTAATTCATGTCTGTGTAAAGCGAATAAATATGGTCCACAAATCTTTATTTATACACGGAAGGGAATGAAATGAAGTTTTTAAAATCATTCGACTACTTCTAGTATTAGTAGGGTAAAATTAAGCAATAATACAATCAATTTTTTTATTTCTTATATTTTAGATCAATAATAAAAATATAGACAAATATTAAATAATTCTTAATTAATTTTAATTTGATTTTTGTTTGAAAATTATATATATATATATATTAAAAAGGGATGAAATCCCGAATGGATTTCACAACAACAATGGTTGAATTTGCATTGTGGGTCCCACAGTTTGAAAAGAACCGGCCCCGTATAGTTCTCCCTGGTGGGCTCATTCGGGATTTGCTCCAGGTATTTTAAGGCGTCAGCGTAGCATCATCCAAAATTAAGAGGTCCAGAGTACTACTTTTAGTGGGATACGATTATAAAATTTTAATAATTAATATAAAGTGGAAGTGGCACTACATAGTACGTGCATACCTTATAGGGTATAATAAAGAGAATTTGATGAAGAACCCTAGCTAGATTATGCAAGTCTTAATCTAGGTTGGCGCTAAGAAGATATTTTGTCTACAGACAAATCTTACTTTTGCTCCTCTGTTTCTGTTAAGTGGGCATCCGCATCTCAAACATAGAGT
The DNA here is from genome assembly GCA_023531295.1 of Papaver armeniacum. Taxonomy (NCBI): domain Eukaryota; kingdom Viridiplantae; phylum Streptophyta; class Magnoliopsida; order Ranunculales; family Papaveraceae; genus Papaver; species Papaver armeniacum. The sequence continues at coordinate 350,147 of JAJJWW010012088.1, forward strand.
ATAAAGGGATTCAAGATCAACTAATAATAATGCCAAATGGACAGAATAATTCCCTTTAATATTACCAAATGGAAAGGGAATATTAAGTAGCTTTAATGTATTTAAGGTATTAGCTTTCCTTTTCATGTAGTGTTGTTCTTATTTCGTTATATAGGAGCTGTGCTTTAATATTCATTACTAGTAACTAGTATGTAACCCGTGCTACGCACCGGGGCCAGTGGGTATTGATCGGTGTGGCGGGGCCTTCGCCCCGCACCCGTTATCCAAATGCATTAGAACATTTTTTGGAAAATTCTTGATCAGTCTTGTTTTCTTAAATGATGGGAATGTAGGATACTCTTTAGTAATCAAATTATGATATATACGTAATTTAAAAAGACTTGCAGAAACACAGGTTTGTTGTCTAATGATCACAGCGTGTCTAGTGGTGATAACTTGACAACATCACACCTGGTTTTTGTTTTTTCTTTCTGTTTATGTGAACTTTGTCCCTTGGTTCCTTTGGTAATATATTCCATCTTTACATTCGGGGGAAAAAGAAAAACCTTGCACATGTTGAAATTATGAATGGAATAGATTTTCATTCCCGCCAAAAAATTGTGGCCAAGATAAAAAGGATATCCTTTGTCTACACAAAAGACTTCCAAATTATGATATTCTTTACCTACCAAAGAATTTTGTGAATGCTTAAATCATATTTAATTTGAATTGTGGTCAAGCTAAAAACGATTTTCAAATTACCAGCCTATTCAATTCATACCTAATTTCTTATAAATTGTCCGCATCTGGTCTAAATCAGCATGAAACAAAAAATAAGCTTAAATGAAACTACATAGTATAATTGAGACACGATAACCATCCAATAGATTAAAAATTATAATGAGTTCCATAAAATTCAAAAATGTCACGACTTAAAATTTGACAGGGGAGGGTCGATGGAGAAGAATTATATGTCTTAAAAGTAGTCAGTTCAAAAATTTAACACATACTTATTTAATCCAAAATAAATATAATTTAGTTGAATAATTATTTTCGATCACATCGACTTAGTTAAGTGAGATTATTTGACACTCTGACACTCTCTTTGTGCACAAAGGTAAAGGTAGAGTATTGCTCATTTTCGTTAGCCCAGATATAAAAAATTTATTCGTGTGTGTAACTTTTTCCATCCTATATATGATAATTTCTCTCTGATTTGCTTAATCTTCTTTGCTTATTTGTTTAATCTTCTTTCCAACTTGTAGAACTTAATTGGTGTCCATTTAGAAAAAAACATCAAAATCGCATATACGAACCAACAAAGGTAATATAAACATGCATGGAGGAGAAATGCCACAAACTTTTCACTTTCTTGGATTAACTCCAAGCAAAGCTGAATACCATTTTAAATAAATTTAACTTTTATACATTCAAGTAGTAATTTTGTTTTCATATAAATTTAAATATTATGTGGTGTTGCTCATAAACCACAGAAACCATCAAACCAATTTAAGTTACAGAGCAAAGGGAAAAAATGAAGAAAAAAGTTAGATTGATGACCGGATGTCCGGGTTCGTTTTCCATTGCTACTAAACATTGTCAGCTGACGCACCTTGCCCGAACATTGTATGATCAACACATACTGCATATATGCACAAAACGATACAATATATAAGATATGTTCATGATACGTGAAAAAGAACTTTACACAGATCACAGACAGAAGGGAAACTTTAACACACACAAAAAAAACCAAAAAAAAAAAAAACCATCTCATTGGACAAATATTGTGCATGAGTTTGCACCTACTTCTCAAAAAGTATATGTTTATCTGTTTTCCAGGGATATCCCAACTTACCAGTTTCTTTGTTCATTAGCTCATCAATCATCCAGTTGTTCCATTTGTTGAACAAAAAAGAACACAACTAAATTCATTAGGCAAAATTTACATAAGACTTAAAAAATTTCAACACTACAAATGTAAGATAAAAACATTGAGAATATACTTCAACTTCTTTGACCATTAACCGACGGGTATTACCCAGTTCGCTTCGCACCATCAACATGGAATCTTTTCACTCAAATGAGTCCATCATTATACCTGATGTCCGATGAGTCAATTTGTTTCTAAAGACTAAAAACATAGTCTAACTCTGAATATTATGGATCTTACGTAGTTCCAAACTTAACACCACATGGCCGTGTCTAATGTTTGTCGGACGCATTTTCAAGTCGATTGATTTCACACTTTATAAACTATAGATGGGATCAGTTTGGTGGTTAAGCGGCTCAGTAACCCGCAATAACAGAGTACTCTAGTATCATTTTCTTCCGCAAAATTTTTCATTTACTCTCAAAAATATCGTGACTTCATTCCATTATATCCACACTTACTTGGGCAGAATCTCATGGGTCATATGTAGAAATGCAAAAGCCCATGTTATGACATGATCCAGGCCATCTAAGATTAAAAAACCAAACGAAAATAAAATTAAATGAGCATATTGCAGAAGTCATAGTTGTTGGTTTTCCTGCATTGGCTAATGGACAAAAATAAAGATGATGGTTTTAGACGTCTTCGAGATTCTATTGGTCAGGGACTCAGGATTCACATATATCTACTCCAAGAACATAACTAATGTCTGAAAGATTAAACTGTCGAAGTATTTGGTAACAAATAAGGATGACTCTAGTAAGCGATGTCAAGTTGACAATATATATATATATATACACACACACATACCTTTTCTATAAAATGTGAAACCGGGTGCTTCCATAAAACCCATTGATTAAACAAACTTATTTACGCACGACTCAGTTTTTCACCAATTCTCACATCGGTGAGAGACCTTCTCCAGATCATAAACGATAATTATAAATGAAATGCAAAAATAACTCGATGTCTGCAGTGACTGCAAAAAGAAGTATTTACATTCCTGGTTATCTGAATTTGAATCAGAGAAAATTCGGAGTTCATCCAAAGAACCCATTGACACCACACTATATTGGAATGAAAAGGACAGTATAGGTTGGTAGGTCAAGGCAAGAATTTTTACAGCACACACATGCACCTTTACTGCTCAACAAAAGGTTGGGAAATTATTTGACAAATCCACTAAACTTTGATATAAAAATTTAATGTGCAAGAAAGGTATTGTAAAAATTCACATGTGGTATGTACGGATTACTATATCCTTAAAAGTTGTTATAGTATGTTCTACGTCTCCAGATTCATTCAATGTGTCTGTATGGATATTGACATGTTAAAAATGATAGGGCGCCAAACAAATATAGAACTTACAAAATAAGGAATTATAATAAGTAAGATTGTTTACTTGAACGTGATATTTGTCTTCGGCACAACAATTGTCAATTGTAGCAGGGGTGGTTCCCCAGTCAGGTTCACACCATCGCACCTGAGTTGATTATATCTTCCAACCCCTCTGACTCAGCACTGGTCCCCTAAAGAAGTATAAGCATAAGTAGCAGAAGAATGACATTAAAAGGTGAAATAGGAAACTTCAAGATAATAACCTCTTTCTCTTGAAGGAACGGGATATGTTGAGAAAGTTGATTTGTGCGATGTTTTTCTTTCCTGTTTCGAATGAGCAATTAGAGAGAAGACGTATAGCAGTCCAATGTTGAAGTTAAACGAAACATATAACTTTCAAAGATATTTGAGGTACTTCAACAACAGAGAAGACATCGTCGCGCATGGGATTCTTCTAGCTTAACTTTTATTTCGTCTCATATTTGTTTCCCGATACACACAACTGCAGAAATTTGGTGAAGATTTTTTTCCCTTTGTAAGCCCTACTTGCTATAAGGAAGGCCAATTTAGTTAGTGGCTATTATTGTTATGTGAATTCAGTAACTATCTATGCAATTTAAACACCTATCGATTCTAAAAACACATATGGATCTTGGACAGACAAATGGGTATTCCCGATACTCGCAAATAAAAAAGGAAGTTGATAGGTGTAGAATACACCTAATTTACTATCTAGTAGTTTATGCTTTCTTTGCTATTTTTCTTGTAAATTATGTATTTTACGCTTGTTTTGAGTTTTATAGCTACTTTGGAGTCGCACGGAGGAAAAGAAGAAGGAATCACCCAATTTGAGCAAAAAGGGCAAAAAGGTCATTTTGCAGGCGATTGATATATGGAGCCCAGTTGAAGTTAAGGGGCTGCCAAACCTGGGTAGCCCTTATCCGTAAACGTAGTGCTATTATCGCCTAGCACAATTGGGGTGTATCTAAGTGTGGGTGTCTCGAATCCACCCACACCCTAAACCCATTTACCCACACCATATACCCACACCCGCACCCGATTTGCCCCATTTACCAACCCTAAATCGAGAATTAATTCTCAATTATTCTGTCTCGAATCAAATACGAGAGAAACAATTTCTCACGGCCAGTAACATCGATGAGGAGGTTGGAGGAATTCATATCCGGTGGTGCTTTGTGAGATGAAGTCGATCAAGAGTGGAGAAGAAAGAAGAACTCAGAGATTGAAGCGAGTTGGGAGAATTCAAGATGAAATCGAGAGATGGTTCGGCCGGAAATAGAGAATCTGTGATGGGGGTTTCGTGACAATTGAAGTCAAGTTGTTTGTTGGGTTTTGAATCGAGATGATGGCCAATCGAAATGGGTATGTTATGAGTTCGAATATGCAATGAACGAAGCTGCTATTGTTTGTCCTGGGAGAAATTGAAGAACAGACCGAGAAGAAATTGCTCGATCGGCCGTGATGAAGCTCGGGATGAAGAACATAGAGAGGAGATCGAGAAGTCGCTATTGATGGTAATTAACTAGGGTTCGAACAAGACATCTCGTTGCCGTGAAGCAAAGAGTAATGGGTTAGTTTCTACTATCGAATTTGCTGGTAAATTTGTGTAAAGGGTTTGGAGTTTGGCGAGTTGAACTCGAGCTTGGAACGGATATTATGAAGTCGGGTTTCCTCCGAGAACGATGGAAGAGATGGGTTGATCGGACGGTGATCGACATCAACGGATTCTCGACAATTAACAAGAATTCCGTTGTAACATGGTGAAGTGATGGCCTTTACTTGAACCGAATATGGCAATGGGATTGAGCTTTCTGGGTGATTGTTCTTTAGTACCCACCGTATACTTGAGACTCGGGTTTTGATGTTGGAGGTTGAGAAGTGAAAACGTTGTGTGTCGTTAAAGGTTAGACTCGCAAAGATCATGGGGTTTTGATGGTCTGAAAATGCAGATGTGTGGAAGTACCGGGAGTTATGTTTAATCAAGTCGTTTGGTTTGTATTGTGTCGTTTGACCAAGATGGAGAGTCGTGAAGTTGGTGGTGCTGGTGTTGGCAGAGATGATGAAGGTGTTGCTTATATTTGCACCGGTGAGCCGCGCATTCGACGGACAGTGGATGGTATCTTTCGGGTTGTGATGGTTGTTGGCCGGAAATGAGTTAGCCAGGGAAGAAACGAAGTTCAAAGTGTCTTTGTTGGTGCCGAGTTCATGCATACACGGTGGTGATTGAGAAACAAGTCGGAATGGGAGACGAATTTGAATTTAGAAGGATCCGAGTTGGATGGTCATGGAAATTACAATCGTGCAACAAAAGAAGATGGCAAGGTATTGAGACGTGGTGTTGTTCTCGTTCACTTTGTGGTGTTAATTGAAATTCCGTGGTTGTGCAATGAATGGATGAAGATAGTGAAATGCGTTTCACGGTGGATTATGTTATGTGCAAGAGTCGAGGTCGGGTGCAAGTTGAGTGTGGTATTGTGCAAGAGGATAATTGGTGTTGGTCGTGTTAAGTGCAGTGGTCTTGAGTCGATTGGGAGTGAGTTGAAGTTTAATGGGATGAATTAGCAGGTGGTTGAGGCTTAAGTGAATGCATTGCGAGATGGAAGTGGCGTTAAGGCAGCTGCAATTGGAGATGAATAAGGATGCTGCTACAGTGTGATTGAGTAAAGGCCTGGCATTGCAGCTGAGAAGATGGAAGATGTGGATATATTGCTGCTGCAAGATGAATTGGCTGGGATGTATGAATGATTTTTGCAAGAAGAACAGAATGGCAGTGAAGATAGTGGTATTAGAATGGATGAAATGGTAGAGAGCCATTATGGTCGGGAGCGAAAGTGATGCACCATCCCGGTGCAACACAAGAATTTAGCTTTGGCAAGATTGTAAATGGCTTAGGCCAAGTGACTCGTGTCGACTCGAGTTGACTCACCTGAATCGAAGCGACTCGTTATCTAACTCATTCTCCCCTTGACCCGTTGACTAACAGGTTGACGACGGTTGACCCGTTTGACCGTTAGTCCTAACGGAGGACTCGGACGGAATATTCCGTCGAATATTCTCTCGACGGAGAAATTTCCAGGTGGCCGGGCGGTGACGTTTTCGGCCAAATTCCGGCCACAATCCCGTTTTTCCGCGAGCAAAATTCCGTAATTTTCTATGGACTTCTCCCATGGGTGTGAAGACTTGGGCTAGGATTTGGATGGAGAATTGGACTCAAATTAGGAAAGAGAAGGTGGAAGAAGAGAAAGACTTGAATTTGGAAGTTGAATTGCAAAAGGAAAAGGATTCTAATCCTTGGAAGAGTTGGAGAATTTTGAAGCCTATAAATAGAGAAGTCTTCTACATCTTTTACACACCTCTCTACACACACATCACTTGTGTTTTTGCTTGCTTTTCTAAGATTTTTCTTTTTAATTACTTGTGTGAATTTGAAACTTCTTCTTTTAATTATTATTATTTGTGTGAATTTCAAAAACATGAGTAGCTAATTTTCTTATTGATTGAGGATGAATTCCTAGTTCTTAACATGATTTGAGTTTTTGTTTTCAAATTCTATCTTGAGATTTTTCACATGATTATCGATTGTTTTTACTAATAGGAGTGATCTTAAAGACACTTATGATTGATTGATAGATTGTTTGGAGTGCACGCTAAATTGATTTGTTAATTGATCTATATCTAGTATAAGTTAGGGAATACGTAATCGTTCTCGACACTTTACACAAGTAGAAAACACGAGACCTTGCATGAGGGATTCCGTGGAGCAATTGTGTGTAGAAACAACGCTAGAAAGTGAACCAAGCGAACCGAGTTTAACTACTAGTACTAAACCTAAATTCATAAATCTTAATGCATTCTGGGAATTACATCTTGTAAGCGGACCTCAAGGTGGTTCTTTTGAATAGAATCTGATAACTAAGCGGACCTGTTACTCGGTGAAATTAGGGATTTTGGGGCTAGCTAAGCGGACTCGCTATCCTACGGTTGGTGATAATCTGTGACTAATAACAAGTAGAAAAGAACATAACTTTAATCATTGTTTCGTAACGAAGAAGGATTCCTTGATCTTGTCTCTCATATTGCTTTCATCTTTCAACTTTCGATTTTAATTGCTTTGTTTATTTTCTTTTGCTTTTTACACCCCCCTTTCGTGACAACTTTTACAACTAAGATCTCTTGCTCCTCGTGGGAACGAACTTGACTTCCATTATATTATTTTTAATTGAGTGGAAAATATTGAATTAATTTGATTGCACCTACGACACGCATCAAATTTTGGCGCCGTTGCCGGGGAGCAACGGGCGATTTTTTTAGTTGTTTTTATTTTTTTTGCTTTGTTAGATTCTTTACCGTATCTAACTTAGTTTGTGAGAATCTTATTTCAGGTGTTATACCTTTGGTGAATGCTTAAAGGGGGTAGACCGAGTCCAATACGTCTTCGATCCGGCACTCAACTAAAGGATTTCATTCGAGCGATTAACACTCCACTTTCTCCTTCTTCATCAAGTGATTCGGACAAAGAGGAAGAAACAATGGCTGATCGTACACTAAAGGACCTAGCTTCTCACAAGCTTGATACACAACAATGGTGTATCCAAACTAACTCAACCTTCGAAATCAAGCCGGGGTTGATTAGAGAGTTACCAAAGTTCCATGGCATGGTGAATGAGGACCCAAACAAACATCTTATGGACTTCTACGCCATAATTATGGCCATGCTTCCACCGGAGACTAATGCGGATGGAGCAATGTTGAAAGCTTTCCCGTTTTCTTTGGCGGGTAATGCTAAGGAATGGTTATATTATTTGCCTTCCGGAAGTATCACAACATGGAATGGGATGAAGAAAATTTTCCTCGAGAGATATTTTCCCGCATCCAAAGCTACTCAAATTCGCAAGGAGATTTGTGGATTGAAACAACAAGTGGGAGAATCATTGTATGAATGTTGGGAGCGATACAAGAGGTTGGTGGCAAGCTGTCCACACCATCAATTTAGTGATGTTATGATACTCCAATACTTCTATGAAGCTCTTCACACAAGTGATAGGTCTCTTCTTGACGCCGCGGGTGGTGGTGCACTAATGAACAAGACTTTGACCGAAGCTAGAGAGTTGATTGAAAGTATGGCGGCAAACTCGCAACAATTCTACACAAGGGATGAACCAATGGTTAGGCGAGTGCATGAAGTTAGTGATTCTTCATCATATCTTGATCAAAGGATGAGTAACATGGAGACAATGATTCAAAGGATGGCCGCGGTAATTATTCCGGATGGTGAGACCGAACAAGTGAATGCTTTATATCCAAATCAAAGGCCAAGGTACGATCCATACTCCAATACCTATAATCCCGGTTGGAAGGATCATCCCAACTTTAGTTATGCAAACACGCAAGCGGCGGCTCCTAATCCATATGCGCAACAAGGAGGTTTTCAACAATCACGTTTTCAACCTCAACAACAAGGTGGTTTTCAACAATTCCAACCACAACAAGTCAAGGAACGTGATTCTTCAATTGATGATAAGCTTAATGTCATGATGCAAGGTATTACGTCATTGTTTCAACAAAATCAACAAAAGACCGATTCGGCTATCAAGGATTTACATACTCAAATGGGACAATTGGCAACCGATGTGAATTTATTGAAATCTCAAGTTTCCACAAAACTTCCTTCACAACCATTGGTGAATCCAAGAGAGAATGTTAATGCGGTTACTTTAAGAAGTGGAAGGCAAGTGGAGGATCCAAGTCATCATGAGGAAGTTAGTGAAGAGGTAGTCAATGACAAGGAGGAAACCGCACCAAAGGAGAATTCCACACCAAACGACCAATCCAAGGAACCGGTTTCTACTTTCACTACTCCACCTCCTTTTCCGAGTCGTTTTGCTAAATCCAAGAAAGAAGCTCAAGACAAGGCACTTATGGATATCTTCAAGAAGATTGAAATCAACATCCCTTTCATTGAGGCTATCAAGACAATTCCAAGGTATGCCAAGTTCATGAAGGAGTTATGCATCAAGAAGGATAGGTTGCTTGATAATGAAATTACTAAAGTTGGCGAGAGTGCGTCGGCTATGCTATTGAAGAAGATGCCTACAAAGTGCACGGATCCCGGTGGTTTCACGGTGCCAATTACTATTGGTAAACAAAGGTTTGAACATGCTTTACTTGATTTGGGAGCTTCCATTAGTGTGATGTCGGCCGAAATATATGACTCCTTGAATCTTGGACCTTTGAAAGAAACAAGAGTTATTATCCAATTGGCAAACAAGTCTAACATATATCCAAAGGGGCTTATAGAAGACGTGCTAGTGCAAGTAAATGAGCTTATTTTTCCGGTAGACTTCTTTGTGGTGGATATGGACAACAATGAGAACCGATCATCTACTTCTTTACTTCTTGGGAGGCCATTCATGAAGACCGCAAAGACGAAGATTGATGTTGATAAGGGTACACTCACTATGGAATTCGACAAGGAGATAATACACTTTAACATATTTGAAGCCATGCGCTACCCAAGTGATGTGCATTCCGTCTACTCCATTGATGTGGTTGATTCATTAGCACAACAAATGGTGGAATTGAACCAAGAGGATGAACTTGATGTGGTGTTGCAAAAGAGCATTGAGTGGACGTCCATGGCTTGTCTAACTTGGATGTTGAAATCTCCAAGGAATTGGTGGAGATGTGTGGTGCTTTGGCGACATTGCAAGAAACTAAAAAGGGTGATGTTTCATATATTTCTTTACCCGTGGATGATGAAGTACTTGTACCATCTATTGTGAAGGCGCCCAAGCTAGAATTGAAGCCACTTCCGGACCATTTGAAGTATGCTTTCTTGGGAGATGGAGATGAGCTTCCGGTGATTATTTCTAAGAACCTCACACCGGTACAAGAAGACCGTTTGCTTAGAGTCTTGAAAGAGCACAAAACGGCTATTGGGTGGACAATTGCGGACATCAAAGGCATTAGTCCATCCATGTGCATGCATAGGATTCTAATGGAAGAGAACGTGAAGCCGGCACGAGATGCTCAACGTCGGCTAAATCCTCCCATGATGGAGGTTGTGAAAAAAGAGATACTCAAATTGCTAAGTGTGGGGGTAATCTACCCAATTTCCGATAGCAAGTGGGTTAGTCCGGTACAAGTGGTGCCAAAGAAGTCCGGAGTCACGGTTGTTCGAAATCAAGACGATGAACTTGTTCCTACAAGAGTTCAAACCGGGTGGAGAGTGTGTATTGACTATAGAAAGCTTAATTCCGCAACCCGCAAGGATCACTTTCCCTTACCTTTCATTGATCAAATGTTGGAGCGGTTAGCGGGGCATTCTTATTATTGCTTTTTGGATGGTTATTCGGGATACAACCAAATTGTTATTGCACCGGAGGACCAAGAAAAGACCACTTTCACTTGTCCGTTTGGAACGTTTGCATATAGACGGATGCCGTTCGGCCTTTGCAATGCGCCGGCTACTTTTCAAAGATGCATGGTGAGTATATTCTCGGATTATGTGGAGCGCATCATCGAGGTATTTATGGATGACTTTAGTGTTTATGGCAATTCTTTTGATGGTTGTTTAAATAACCTTGAACTAATTCTTAAACGATGCATAGACACAAACCTTGTCCTCAATTGGGAGAAATGTCACTTTATGGTAAACCATGGCATAGTACTTGGTCACATTGTGTCCTCTCGAGGGCTCAAGTGGACAAGTCAAAGATAGATTTAATAAGAAACTTACAATATCCCACTTCGGTGAGGGAGATCCGTTCTTTTCTTGGTCATGCAGGTTTCTATAGGCGGTTTATCAAGGATTTCTCCAAAATCTCCATGCCGATGTGTAAGTTATTACAAAAGGAGGTACCTTTCGACTTCAACAAGGAATGCGAGGATGCTTTTGACAAATTAAAGGAGATGTTGACAAGTGCGCCGATTATCAAATCACCGGATTGGAATCTTCCATTTGAATTAATGTGTGATGCTAGTGATTATGCGGTTGGAGCCGTTTTGGGTCAAAGGGTGGACAAGTTGTCCCATGTTATCTATTATGCATCTAGGACCCTTAATGATGCACAAATCAATTATTCTACCACGGAAAAGGAGTTATTGGCTATAGTTTTTGCTTTGGAAAAATTTCGATCATACTTGGTGGGTACAAAGGTTATTGTGTATTCCGATCATGCCGCGCTAAGACACTTAATAAAGAAGAAAGAAGCTAAGCCAAGATTAATTCGGTGGATCCTATTGTTACAAGAGTTCGACATAGAAATTCGTGATAAGAGGGGTGTGGAGAATACCGTTGCGGATCATCTTAGTAGGCTTGTTATGTCTCAAGAGGAACTTCCATTACATGACCGCTTTCCGGACGAACAACTTTTCTCCATGGACGAATCAACACCTTGGTATGCGGATATAGTGAATTACTTGGTGACAAGGAAAGTACCTAGTACAATGTCTAATTTCCAAAAGATGAAACTTAAGAAGGTAGCTAAGCAATATGTGTGGGATGAACCATACTTATGGAAATATGGCATTGATCAAATAATGCGAAGGTGCGTGCCTAATTCCGAATTTCAATCAATTCTCTCCTTTTGCCACACTTTTGCATGTGGTGGCCACTTTGGATCTAAGCGCACCGCTCTCAAAGTTCTCGAGAGTGGATTTTATTGGCCCACCTTGTTTGAAGATTCATATGTTTTTTGTAAATCGTGTGATAGATGTCAACGAACGGGCAATCTAGGTGCTCGAAATCAAATGCCACTCACACCAATTCTCGCCGTTGAGATTTTTGATGTGTGGGGTATTGATTTTATGGGCCCTTTTGTCAATTCGAATGGGAATTTTTATATACTTCTTGCCGTTGATTATGTTTCGAAATGGGTGGAAGCTAGAGCCACCAAGACTAATAACTCTCAAGTTGTTTGTGATTTTGTAAGGGAAAACATTTTCAATAGGCATGGAACACCAAGAGTGGTGATAAGCGATGGAGGCTCACATTTCAAGAGGGCTTTCCATGCTCTCCTCAAGAAGTACAACATAACACACAAAATTGGTACGCCTTATCATCCACAAACTAGTGGACAAGCGGAAATTTCGAATCGTGAGATCAAGTCCATTCTTGAGAAAACGGTGAATACCACGAGGAAAGATTGGAGCTTTAAACTCAACGATGCACTTTGGGCGTATAGAACGGCGTATAAGACACCAATTGGTATGTCTCCATATAGGTTGGTTTATGGTAAGGCTTGTCATCTTCCGGTTGAACTTGAACATAAGGCTTATTGGGCGATAAAGAAATTCAACATGGAGTATGATGAAGCGGGGAAACAAAGGAAGTTACAACTACATGAGCTAGAGGAGATACGTAATGATGCTTACGAAAGTGCCCGGATTTACAAGGAAAAGACTAAGCTTTTTCATGACAAGATGATTTCGCGGAAAAGTTTTGTTGTGGGGCAAAAAGTTCTTTTATTTAATACTCGTTTACGTTTATTTCCGGGAAAGCTTAAGTCCCGTTGGGTGGGACCATATGTTGTTACTAATGTTTATGCTCATGGTGCAGTTGATATTGTTAGCGAAAAAACAGGACAACAATTGAAAGTCAACGGCCATAGGTTAAAGCCATATTATGAAAACTTTCCGACGGAGCATGTGGACGTAATTTCACTTCAAGATGCACTCCCTCTGGAGGAGTAATGTGCCGCAAGAGCTAAGTCGGGCCGTCGACTTTAAAACAAGCGCTTAATGGGAGGCAACCCATCGGTTTTGTATTTCTTATCTTTTTGCTTTTTGTTATTTCTTTTTTCTTGTTTCTTATCATGTTACAATTTCCCACCTTGACTTTACTAGGAGGATTCAATTACATTGAGGACAATGTAAGGTTTAAGTGTGGGGGAGTGGTTAAGCATGTTTTTAAAACAAAAATTACAAAAAAATGAAAAAATTTTGAAAAAAGAAAAAAAAAAAAAAAGGTTTTACATAAAAATTCCAACTTTTAAAGATTTTAGAGTCACTAGCATACTTCTAGGTATGTTTACATAGAGATTTTGACCGACATAATTGAACTTGGAAATGTTAGAGAACTACATTCGGATTTCTTGTTTGTTTAAGTGTTAAATAATGGATTTAATCATGCCGGTGATGCGAATTTGGTGCAGGGAGAAATGCGTTATTAGAGTTGCTGATCAATCATTAGTGGAGACTACCCGTATTCATATCATGTGAGGCACCGACCAGAAATCTTCCATCTACTAAAGAGCTTCTTTTGAGTGTGTGTCACCGTAAGTTAATTCCGGGTAGAATGGTGAGCTACCCAACCTCCCACCAATAGAAGCACTACTCTTTGATCTCTTGAGTGCTAATTTTGTCAATCATGAGGGTGACGTCCATGGATGAAAGCTTCCTTCTTGTAGTTCGATTTTGCAGTTAGCACCATTCTCTCTCGCGACAACAACGGATCCATAGAAACACTCTCATCATCAACAAGGAGCAACATCAAAATCTACAAGGAAAGTTGGAAAAGTTTAAGGTTTACAAGCAACGGAACAAGAAAAAAAGAGCAAATTTCAAATTCAAGTAAAGCAACATACAAAAGAGCGGATTTACATATATGTTGAAGACTTACAATACAATGAGGTAATTTTATACCCAAGTATGAAGACTTATTCATGAAAGCGAAGAAAAGTAAAAGGTGAGAATTTTTGAAGTTTATGATTTCAAGGCGATACAAGTTGTGAAGAATCAAGCGGTAAAATACTTCTCCCACGGCCATGGTTTATTTTGTATTTAATTTCTCTTGTGAATTAAAAAAAAAAAAAAGAAAAAAGAAAAAAAAAAAAAAAAAAAAAAAAAAAAAAAAAAAAAAAAAAGAGAGAAAAACAAGAGAAATATTTGTATAAGCCGTGGGGAAGGAAAATCTATAAGAAAGTTTCAAGCGACAAGGATTTCAAGGTAAAAAGAGTTACAAATTGTCAAGGATTTATGAAATTCAAGGGGTTATCATCAATAGTTGAAACCGAAGACGAAGACCATGAAGATCAAGACGAGGAGCGGAAGACGTTTCTATTGGATGCCGTGAGAGTGGTGTTATCATAATTGGCGATCGGATGTGAAGGTGAGTAAGTAATCTCATCCTCGATAATAATGGTTGATTTCCTTTCTTAGAGATCGTCAGAAAAATGGTTTTTCAAAATATTAAAAGATGTGGGTTTTTAAAAAAATATTTCGGAAGTTATCCTTCCCACTATTCAACGTGTCGCAGGAATTCTCTTCATTCCTACCTGCACACATGTGAGAACCATAAAAAGCCGTCTTTTTGAGTGCAATTATCATAAAATCCTATTTGGTGAGGCAGAAGTCGAGGCGAAATGCTTATTGATCGTTTCTCAAACACGCATTCTCTCATTATGGTGTGGTTATTTCTCACTCGACATTTAAGAATGAGAATATGTTCCTTAGTATTTCTAACTTCTCATTACTAGCATGCTTAAAACTCTATGTCCTCATAGCTCTTTTGATGCTTGTGACGCTTGAACGCTTTGAAGTTGTGAGTTTTTAGTTTGATTTGCTCGAGGACTAGCAAAGTCTAAGTGTGGGGGAATTTGATAGGTGTAGAATACACCTAATTTACTATCTAGTAGTTTATGCTTTCTTTGCTATTTTTCTTGTAAATTATGTATTTTACGCTTGTTTTGAGTTTTATAGCTACTTTGGAGTCGCACGGAGGAAAAGAAGAAGGAATCACCCAATTTGAGCAAAAAGGGCAAAAAGGTCATTTTGCAGGCGATTGATATATGGAGCCCAGTTGAAGTTAAGGGGCTGCCAAACTGGGTAGCCCTTATCCGTAAACGTAGTGCTATTATCGCCTAGCACAATTGGGGTGTATCTAAGTGTGGGTGTCTGAATCCACCCACACCCTAAACCCATTTACCCACACCATATACCCACACCCGTACCCGATTTGCCCCATTTACCAACCCTAAATCGAGAATTAATTCTCAATTATTCTGTTCGAATCAAATACGAGAAACAAATTGCTGCCGTAACATCGATGAGGAGGTTGGAGGAATTCATATCCGGTGTCTTTGTGAGATGAAGTCGATCAAGAAGTGGAGAAGAAAGAAGAACTCAGAGATTGAAGCAGAGTTGGGAGAATTCGAAGATGAAATCGAGATGGTTCTCGCCGGAAATAGAGAATCTGTGATGGGGGTTTCGTGACAATTGAAGTCAAGTTGTTTGTTGGGTTTTGAATCGAGATGATGGCCAATCGAAATGGGTATGTTATGAGTTCGAATATGCAATGAACGAAGTCGCTATTGTTTGTCCTGGGAGAAATTGAAGAATGATCGAGAAGAAATTGCTCGATCGGTCGTGATGAAGCTCAGGATGAAGAACATAGAGAGGAGATCGAGAAGCTGCTATTGATGGTAATTAACTAGGGTTCGAACAAGACATGCTGTTGCCGTGAAGCAAAGAGTAATGGGTTAGTTTCTACTACTGAATTTGCTGGTAAATTTGTGTAAAGGGTTTGGAGTTTGGCAGTTGAACTCGAGCTTGGAACGGATATTATGAAGCTGGGTTTCCTCCGAGAACGATGGAAGAGATGGGTTGACTGGACGGTGATCGACATCAACGGATTCTCGACAATTAACAAGAATTCCGTTGTAACATGGTGAAGTGATGGCCTTTACTTGAATCGAATATGGCAATGGGATTGAGCTTTCGGTGATTGTTCTTTAGTACCCACCGTATACTTGAGACGGTTTTGATGTTGGAGGTTGAGAAGTGAAAACGTTGTGTCTTTGTTAAAGGTTAGATCGCAACATCATGGGGTTTTGATGGTCTGAGCAATGGCAGATGTGTGGAAGTACCGGGAGTTATGTTTAATCAAGTCGTTTGGTTTGTATTGTGTCGTTTGACCAAGATGGAGAGCTGTGAAGTTGGTGGCTGCTGGTGTTGGCAGAGATGATGAAGGTGTTGCTTATATTTGCAGATCGGTGAGTCAGCGATTCGACGGACAAAGTGGATGGTATCTTCCTCGGGTCTGTGATGGTTGTTGGCCGGAAATGAGTTAGCCGAGGAAGAAACGAAGTTCAAAGTGTGTTGTTGGTGCCGAAGTTCATGCATACACGGTGGTGATTGAGAAACAAGTCTGGAATGGGAGACGGATTGAATTTAGAAGGATCTGGAGTTGGATGGTCATGGAAATTACAATCGTGCAACAAAAGAAGATGGCAAGGTATTGAGACGTGGTGTTGTTCTCGTTCACTTTGTGGTGTTAATTGAAATTCCGTGGTTGTGCAATGAATGGATGAAGATAGTGAAATGCGCTTCGGTGGATTATGTTGCGTGCAAGAGCCGAGGTCAAAGTGCAAGTTGAGTGTGGTATTGTGCAAGAGGATAATTGGTGTTGGTATGTGTTAAGTGCGGGTGGTCTTGAGCCGACAGGGGAGTGAGTTGAAGTTTAATGGGATGAATTAGCAGGTGGTTGAGGCTTAAGTGAATGCATTGCGAGATGGAAGTGGCGTTAAGGCAATGCAATTGGAGATGAATAAGGATGTCCGCTAAAGTGTGATTGAGTAAAGGCCTGGCATTGCAGTGAGAAGATGGAAGATGTGGATATATTGTCTTTGCAAGATGAATTGGTCGGGATGTATGAATGATTTTTGCAAGAAGAACAGTAATGGCAAAGTGAAGATAGTGGTATTAGAATGGATGAAATGGTAGAGAGCCATTATGGTCGGGAGAAAAGTGATGATGCACCATCCCCGGGTGCAACACAAGAATTTAGCCTGGCAAGATTGTAAATGGCTTAGGCCAAGTGACTCGTGTCCGACTCGAGTTGACTCACTGAATCGAAGTCGACTCGTTATCTAACTCATTCTCCCCTTGACCCGTTGACTAACGCTTGACTGACGGTTGACCCGTTTGACCGTTAGTCCTAACGGAGGACGGACGGAATATTCCGTCGAATATTCTCTCGACGGAGAAATTTCCGTGTGGCCTACGGTGACGTTTTCCGCCAAATTCGGCCACAATCCCAGCTTTTCTCCAAGCGAGCAAAATTCCGAATTTTCTATGGACTTCTCCCATGGGTGTGAAGACTTGGGCTAGGAATTGGATGGAGAATTGGACTCAAATTAGGAAAGAGAAGGTGGAAGAAGAGAAAGACTTGAATTTGGAAGTTGAATTGCAAAAGGAAAAGGATTCTAATACTTGGAAGAGTTGGAGAATTTTGAAGCCTATAAATAGAGAAGTCTTCTACATCTTTTACACACCTCTCTACACACACATCACTTGTGTTTTTGCTTGCTTTTCTAAGATTTTTCTTTTTAATTACTTGTGTGAATTTGAAACTTCTTCTTTTAATTATTATTATTTGTGTGAATTTCAAAAACATGAGTAGCTAAATTTCTTTTGATTGAGGATGAATTCCTAGTTCTTAACATGATTTGAGTTTTTGTTTTCAAATTCTATCTTGAAGTTTTTCACATGATTATCGATTGTTTTTACTAATAGGAGTGATCTTAAAGACACTTATGATTGATTGATAGATTGTTTGGAGTGCACGCTAAATTGATTTGTTAATTGATCTATATCTAGTATAAGTTAGGGAATACGTAATCGTTTCGACACTTTACACAAGTAGAAAACACGAGACCTTGCGGAGGGATTCCGTGGAGCAATTGTGTGTAGAAACAACGCTAGAAAGTGAACCAAGCGAACCGAGTTTAACTACTAGTACTAAACCTAAATTCATAAAACTTAATGCATTCGGGAATTACATCTTGTAAGCGGACCTCAAGGTGGTTCTTTTGAATAGAATCGATAACTAAGCGGACTCGTTACTCGGTGAAATTAGGGATTTTGGGGCTAGCTAAGCGGACTCGCTATCCTACGGTTGGTGATAATCTGTGACTAATAACAAGTAGAAAAGAACATAACTTTAATCATTGTTTCGTAACGAAGAAGGATTCCTTGATCTTGTCTCTCATATTGCTTTCATCTTTCAACTTTCGATTTTAATTGCTTTGTTTATTTTCTTTTGCTTTTTACACCCCCCTTTCGTGACAACTTTTACAACTAAGATCTCTTGCTCCTCGTGGGAACGAACTTGACTTCCATTATATTATTTTTAATTGAGTGGAAAATATTGAATTAATTTGATTGCACCTACGACACGCATCAGAAGTGACTTGGACTGTAGGATCCAAATATCGCAACAACAACACACTTGCGGAATCTTCATTAACAACGCCGCGAAGCCGTCGCAAAGTGATTTCAGAAATGACATAACAAATGAAGATAACGTAAACATGAGGAAAGTGCGAGGATCTTGCGAGAATTAGAGTGTCTCATGAGATTTAACATTTATACTCTTGCGAGCATGTCGCAAGATAAACCAAATTAAGGGAAATATTAGTTGTACATGAGCCGTCATCCACTATGTAAACACTATATAAAGAGGAGAGCAGAGAGAGAAAGGGGAGGATAATTTTGGGAAGAGAGAGAGAGATATTTTGAGAGAGATATTTTTAGAGAGGGATTTATTTTCTTTATCATCTTCTTCCCCTAAAATTAGATCTAGAGGTCTACAAAATATCCATTAATGGAGATTGTAAATGTAATTCTTATGTAACCTCAACAATCATAGTGAAGAATCGTGGATGTAGATCATATTGATCGAACCACGTAAAAAATCTTATGTGTCTATTTAAATTTCTAGCACTTATATTTGAAATTTAGATAATTAATAAGATTTAGATCTACAAAATATAGTGAGGGGTGTAGTGTGGGATTTCTGCAACTACATATGCGCTAGAAACAGGAGAGAATAATGGATTTTGTCCTTCCCGTAACTTGTTGGATCAAGAAATTTCCATGAAAATTAGTTAATTTCATACTTTTTATTTAGATCTATAAAATTTAGGTTCAAAAATGGAAATTTTATGGAAAGAATCACACTTTCTGGGAGAAAACACCGTCAACAATTCAAAGACATGAAAAGAGGAAGAGAAAAATATAGGTTACTGTGATGAAATTCAAGGAAGAAAGCTAATTTTTTAATGGAAGATTTCATATTCAGGAGAAAAAGAAAAGAGGAAAATTGTTGAAGGAAATTAAGGAAGAACGAAGAAAAGGATAAGAACAAAACGCTGTGATTTTTATCACAAAAAGAAGCTCGCACAGATGGTTTGAGTTGGAGCGAAGAAGCTTGATGTTGCAAGATCAAATATCGCCACAGTCATATTTTTTCAAATATTTTTGAACTTTCAAGAGGGGAAAAAATGGAATAAAGCTATAGCATTGTGTGTTTCCTTCGCAAGCAGCAAGTAGCCCAGATGGTCGTTTGCGAAGAGAACAAGCTTGGGGTTGCGAGTTCGAATCCCACATTTTACATATTTTTGAACTTCCGAGAGCGAAGAAGTGAATAAAGTTATAATATTGTGTGTTTCTTTCACAAACAGCAGCTAGCACAATTGGTCACTGGCGAAGAGTATAAACATAAGGTCGCGAGTTCGAGTCTTACCCTTTGCGAAGAATTTTTGTCATCTTTTTCCTTGAGTATCAAAGGGTGAATATAATTCATGTATTAGCATTCTGCGATCCTTTCGCACATGAGGAGTAGCACAATTGGTCACGAGCGAACATGAGGAGCTTAAGGTCGCGGGTTCGAATCTCCCTCCTCGCAAAGAATTTTTTGCTTCGCAAAGAGGGGAAAATGGATAATTTCGCATGGTTGTTTCATTCTTTCGCAAACAAAAGGCAGCACAGTTGGTCACCTGCGAAATTAACGAGTTCATGGTCGCGAGTTCAAATCTCAACGAACGTGTATTTTTCGTGATGGATTTTTCGCAAGTATATTTCGCAAGAAGAAAATAGGTGATTATTTCGCGAAACATTTCGCAGAGGCAAGGCTAGCACAGGTTGGTTAGGAGGCATGAATGCAAGCGTAAGGTCGCGGATCAATTCTTGTCTCTCGCACATTTATTTTTGTTATGCGAAATTTCGCACCAGATTTTGCTTATTTCTCAAAGAAGAAAGTTGATGACTATCTCGCAAATTAATTTCGCAAGAGAGGGTTAGAACACTTGGTATGGTGCGAGAATATGCAAGAGGAAGGTCAAGGGTTCAAATCTCACTTCTCACACTTCTTTTTGCTGCGAGATAATTATATTTTGTGCGACGTTTATACACTTCAAGGATGATAGCTTCGCAAGCAAATCTTATACTTCGTAAGAGACAACAACAACGAATCACATACGAGCTAAGTACTTTCTTTGAACATTTTACTTTTACAGAAAATAAAAGATTTTTGATTTGATGTAAAAAAAAAAAAAAATTCAAAGATTTCAAGATTTCAAAGATCTCAAAGATTTCAAAATTATAAAGAATTACAAAGATTTCAAAGACTTCTAAGTTACAAAGATCTTAAAGATTTCAAAGATTCGAGAAAAATTTCGCAGATTAATTTATATATTTCTCTTGAATATTTACTTTACTTCAAATGATATGATATTATGAGAATGAATGAAATAAATGATTAAATGAAGGAATGATTGAAAGAATGAAGACATGCGATAATTTCGCAAAGATAATGGAAATGCGATAACTTCGCAAAGATAATGAGAAGAGAAAATCAAAAGTGAATGATTGAAAGAATTGACAAAAATGATTGAGTGAGTGAATGGGACGAACCTTTATGGCGTACACCCTAGTTCGCGAATGATATTTCGTAAGAGGCAAATGTAAGACCTAAAGTGCGTCATATAAGGGGGTATCTCTTGACATGGCTCGTGGAAAAGGTTACACCGCTCCTGGAACCTGAGTCATGGAGATTTGGGGCCCATGAAAGCCTATCCGGAAGAGGTACCTTGGATTCCCAACTATATATATAAGGTTATACCCGGGTTGGGCGACCGAGGGTCTCTTCCAAGGAGTCAGCGTATGACCAAGGCGCCGAGGTACACGGTTGAGTCAAGGGTGCGGGGAGCATGGAACTTCCTTACCACTCTTGACAAGTCTTGGCACATTCTGCACTCGGCCCGAAGAAAACTCCACTTAGGGTGCAGTCTCGTAACCATAAGCCCTATAGGTATAAGGGATAAGAGGCTGCGAAAACAACCGCTTGTCGTTAAGACCGGATGGGAGGAGCTAGTCTTGTATGGCCGATGTACGCCTCCTTGAAGGGGCAACCAGGGAGATGATAAGGGCGGCACCCTCCATTAGGGAGCTGATAAGTGTCAAAAGACGCAAATGTCATGAGGCTTTATTTTCGAAAGGAAATTTAGGCTTGTCATATTTGTGCGATGATCCTGAAGAGGCAATAATACTAACGCGAGGGTAAGACGAGATCAATGGGTCTTTACATGAAAGTGTAAAGACGTCCTGCGATTTCGTCGCAAAGACGACAATATCATGGGGTTTTACGTTCGCAAGAATATTTAGGCCTATCATATTGTCGCAAGAAAAATATCCTGCAGAGGCAAAAATACTAAAGAAATGATAAGACAAGATCAATGGGTCGTTACATGAAAGTGTAACGACGTCCTGCGATTTTGTCGCAAGACGGAAATGTCATGGGAATTTATGCTCGCAAGAATATTTAGGCCTGTCATATTGTCGCAATGAGGGGTGGCAAAATAAGACCTTTAACTAGGAAGGCAAAATAAGACCACACAAAAACAATGATAAGGCAAGATCAAGGGGTCGTTACATGAAAATGTAAAGACGTCCTGCGATCTTGTCGCAATGACAAAATTCAACATAAACAATTTGGATGAAGGTAATATAATTCTTTTATCGCAAAAAAGATTACATGATAAGCTTGCGAACATATACATGATAATGAGACTGAGGCAATGCAAATGCCGCACACTTGATATTATGATCATATTATTATGCGATACTAATAGTGCAGGAATAAGAAGAGATGAAGCACAAGTAAGAACTTGCGAGAAGCAATAAATACACAAAGAGGGATGCATATACTAGAGACAAAATCAGAGAAATGAAGAATGGAAGCGATTTAAAACTACATCAATTTTAGAACGGCAAAATGAGCTAAGTAACACAAACATTAGTTATACATTGCAGTAGATAAGCATTCTCATCATACAAGCATTATACTCGCATCATGAAAGCATCGCATAAGCATTTCATGGCATAAACATCGCATACATATTTCATAACATAATCATTACATAAGCATTATATTCGCACAAGTATTTCACAAAAATTCGCAGAGTTATTCAGAGTTTCGCAGAATTATTCAGAATTTCGCAGAATGTGATTATTTCACAAGATAAGATGAGCAACTTGAAGAGATTATACTATCGCATGAGAACAAAGTATGAGACAGAGGCAAAATGAGAAAGAAGATACAACTCCCTCATTCAACATTTTCTTAAAGATTCTACCTTCAAAGATAAAGAACGGAGGCAACTATGGATAACCAAGAAAACATTTAATGTTCTTTATCTTCTCGGCAAGAATCATTTCCAAAGAAGATGTTCACCAATGAACAACAAGAATCATCACCAAAAATGGAGTAATAACTTCGCATGAACAGAGGCAATACTTCTTATATTTCAAGGATTAATACTTCTTATTCACTTCGCAAAGTTTTGGAACTTCGCAAAAGAATAGAGCATTACATGAGGCAGGGAGCATGGAGTAATAATTTCGCAATACTTCTTATTCGCAATCAAGGACAAGATAATTCTTATACTTCTCAAAGGATACTTCATACTTCTTATATATTTCAAGGATTAAGTACTTCTTATACTTCTTCAAAGATACTTCATACTTCGCATACTTCAATAGATGATACTTCTTATTTATTTCGCAAAGCTTCGGAACTTCGCAAAAGACAGAGGCAAAATGAGAAAGAAGATACAACTCCCTCATTCAACATTTTCTTAAAGATTCTACCTTCAAAGATAAAGAACGGAGGCAACTATGGATAACCAAGAAAACATTTAATGTTCTTTATCTTCTCGGCAAGAATCATTTCCAAAGAAGATGTTCACCAATGAACAACAAGAATCATCACCAAAAATGGAGTAATAACTTCGCATGAACAGAGGCAATACTTCTTATATTTCAAGGATTAATACTTCTTATTCACTTCGCAAAGTTTTGGAACTTCGCAAAAGAATAGAGCATTACATGAGGCAGACCGCATGGAGTAATAATTTCGCAATACTTCTTATTCGCAATCAAGGACAAGATAATTCTTATACTTCTCAAAGGATACTTCATACTTCTTATATATTTCAAGGATTAAGTACTTCTTATACTTCTTCAAAGATACTTCATACTTCGCATACTTCAATAGATGATACTTCTTATTTATTTCGCAAAGCTTCGGAACTTCGCAAAAGAATAGAGGCAAGTACGTACTTTTCAAGTCCAGTATTCTTTCGCTCGTCCCTTCAGCAACAAATATCAAAGATACTACAACAACGCATTTTTTCTTAAAGATCGCTCTTCAAGCAATATTCAAGAAAAAAGAGGCAAGATGTAGGATCCAAATATCGCAACAACAACACACTTGCGGAATCTTCATTAACAACGCCGCGAAGCCGTCGCAAAGTGATTTTAAATGACATAACAAATGAAGATAACGTAAACATGAGGAAAGTGCGAGGATCTTGCGAGAATTAGAGTGTTCATGAGATTTAACATTTATACTCTTGCGAGGATGTCGCAAGATAAATCCGAAATTAAGGGAAATATTAGTTGTACATGAGCTGTCATCCACTATGTAAACACTATATAAAGAGGAGAGCAGGAGAGAGAAAGGGGAGGATAATTTTGGGAAGAGAGAGAGAGATATTTTGGAGAGAGATATTTTTAGAGAGGGATTTATTTTCTTTATCATCTTCTTCTCCTAAAATTAGATCTAGAGGTCTACAAAATATCCATTAATGGAGATTGTAAATGTAATTCTTATGTAACCTCAACAATCATAGTGAAGAATCGTGGATGTAGATCATATTGATCGAACCACGTAAAAAATCTTATGTGTCTATTTAAATTTCTAGCACTTATATTTGAAATTTAGATAATTAATAAGATTTAGATCTACAAAATATAGTGAGGGGTGTAGTGTGGGATTTCCTGCAACTACATTGGACAAAAGGAGAAGTTACTTGGATAAATCTTGATTTGGCATCAATTAAATATTGCGTATCGGCATGCAATCACCGAGTAACTCTTAGAACCGTCTTCTCCTTGAGGATAAGAAATTTACTTCATCATAAAATGACGACGGTTTGTATAAGCTACTGACTGATTTCCAGGGGATTACCTAATAATGGTCACGAATAATGCAACACCCGCAAAAGTAGTACGCGGAGGTCAGCAGAAAAGGGTTCGCCATCCCAATATACTGAGACAATATAGAATTGTGCAATATCTGTTAATTTATATTTTGACTTAGACAATATACTCATGACATTAACAATTGTGCAGCACCGTGCAGAACAATCTTGAAACCAAACTTATATTTTGCACCAGCAGATCATGTGTGAGTGAGTGTGAGTCGATGGAAATTTATATTTAATCTGTTAATGACACTGGCTAGAAAAACTACAGTGTTAAGTCTGGACTACAGTTTTGTTTTACTATAGTACTTAAAATCTTTGCTAAAAAGAATTCTGAAGTATCTCAATTTCATCTTCTAAGAGCAAGGGTTGTGGGGGTTGAAGGATCCTAGCTACTATGGGTAGAGGGAAACCCCTTTCACCCCCTCAATCACCTTCTCTTTCAGTTGAAGGAGGGAGTGAAAGTCTTCACTATACAGAAAAGAGTTTGTCTTATGAAACTAAAATGCAAAAAATGGCAAACAGTTTGCCTTATGAAACTAAAATGGAAAATACGGCAAACGAAACTAAAATGAGAAAAAACGACAAACCGTTTGCGCGAGAAAATAAAGGAAAACAGTTTGCCTTATGAAACTAAAATGAAAAACAAAAGGCAAACAATTTGCCTTATGAAACTAAAATGAAAAAAAAAAAAGGCAAACAGTTTGCCTTATGAAACTAAAACGATAAATAAAAGGCAAATAGTTTCCCGTTAGTCTATTATCACTCTATCCCACGCTAAATTTTACACTCTTTCGGCTAAACTATCTTTCATTTTGAAAAGGATAGTCTGTTTTAGAGTCCATCCCATAATTCTTGCTCTAAGGAAGATCTTCAGCAAGAGCATGTACACAGAAACAAAATGAATCAAGGACATGTCAGAAAATTAAATTAACCGTATCATTTATTTTTCCTTAACTCTACATTATCTAGGTTAATATTAGGTACCTCTTTCACTTTTATTTTCTTAAGAGTGATAGACCTTTTCATATCCACATCCCTTGACTGGAGCGGAAGCCATCACATGGGAACTTTTACCAACTCCCAATTTCTTCTGCTCACTTCTACTATAATTTCTTCTTCCTTGACTGGAGCCGAGGCCATTGCGTTGCATGAGAACATTTCGTTTTGCTACTTATCAGGATTCTCGTTGGTGTTATCAGCCAAGACTCTCATAAGCTACATTTGTTGGAACTTTCATTTGCTCTCTCGGATCCAGGCAGTAAGTTAAAATTTATGGGAGCCCAAGATGTCACCCTATGAGGCCAAGACGCTGAAAAATAAATTCTGAAATCAAACTGACAATTAACATGAATAAAAAATAAATGAAGAAATAAAGATAGGTAGTCAACGTATAAACAGAATAATCGCACCCACATACGGGAATAATCGCACTCATGGATAACTATGATTTAGCCCAAGGATACTACATATTCAATTGCGTTCATTATTTTCCTCATTTTGATATTTTATTCGGGAATAAAACTACATCCATGTTTATAATCATTATAAAATCTAAAATACATATAGTACAACTAAATGAGATAATTAGTTAATCACCAATGATTTCTACACCATCCCATGTACTAAATTACTGCTAACTTAAGAATGTACAACTGATTATGCATAATCTAGAATGACACCTGCAGATATGTCTCGATTTTTTGTTTCTCCCTCACAGAGACCTTCCATCAAAATTTTCCTTGCAAACAAAAAATTAAATCCACAATCTCATAGGCTTCCAGAATCAAAATTTATAGACTCGTTTTATATCTCGTAATCTATAATGATAAAAAAGAGAAGGTTATCATACCAGTCGTAGTACAACATTTTTTCCCAATTATCCCAAGTCTGAGTTACATCGCCAAGAGCAGCTGGAAGAACCTTCGACAAATTTTGGTCCTTCCTCCTACTATGCTGCAAGGTGTAGAAAAGGATATCAGATGTTAATGAAATACTCATTCCCAAAACAGGTCGAACCAAGATTTTAGCACCAGGGGTGCAACTATTAATTAAGTATTGTTTCGACCGTAACACATTAATAGTTGTTTGATCAAAAAAGATCCAATTCATTACCAAGGTAATAGAATTTGGACAGCTGAAAGATGCACAAATTATGTGACATGGAAATTAAAAATAAAACAAAAAAATTATAGCAAGTACCGAGTGTCATGGAACAGGACCATTGATTTGCAAGGAGTGCAAAACCACTGCCTAAAAAGAACCTACATTATATTAGGTATGAAACATCTAAGAGTCTTCAAAAATGGATTGACCACCAAATAATAACATTGAAAGAAGAGTTCCATTTGCATTTCATAAAACTCTAAAAAGGTTACTCTCAATACTTTGTTGAGAATTGATTCACTGCTGCAGGGAAATTACACAGACTGCCATATATCTGAAAATAGAATAAACACAACACAATATAAGAATCAGGTCACATAACTAAACCACGCAAAAGAGAAAAACAACAAAAGCTAGAGGATATGAAAACAAATTGTATCTATTTCATTATGAAATATTAGCACTAAGACTTCGAAGTTGAAACTTAAAAAAAAAAAAAAAAGAAAAAAGAATTTCATTTATATTCTTTGATCGCCGCATACAGTCTTCTGGCCTATTTTCTAGTCTCAGTGATTCAGCCATTTCAACCCTCAGTAACAACATATTAATAGTAAAATATACATGATGTGTATACATAAATACATGATGTCTTTTTTCGGCTCTATCCAAAATAAGCCAACTACTGCGCAACATTAGAGCAAATCATGACAATTCATGTATCATAATATCCAAATTTGGATACTTATATTAAGACAACATAAGTAATAAAAGGAAAAACCATCAAATAAGGAGAATTTGTTTTCTGTGGATGGAACAATTTGAACTTGCCTCTTTTGATATTTTCTTCAAGCTCAGCCAACCAAAGATTTTGTTGTCTTTACAAAGTACTTTGAATAGGGTTAGCAACAACTGCTATCACTTATGTAACATCTAAAAGTTAGCAAAAGATACCAACTCAATATGATTTTTCACAATGATATTATATGTACCAAGAATGTCACTTACCCCAAACCTATGTTGTGAAAGGCGAGCGCCTCTAGCGCCTAGCGCCTAGCAAAAAAAAAACGCCTAAGGCGCCAAGGCATGCCCATTTCTGCAATTTTCTATTTTTTCCACAACGCCTAGGCGCTAGGTTTGGCGCCTCGCCTAACGCCTTTCACAACATAGCCCCAAACCTTAACTTATTAAAGAAAATAAAATCTGAACTTTGGGCTGAATTCACAATATCCTTCTATATAGCCATCAAAGGCTGGTTTAAGTTTACCTCAGATAATGATCCCAATTCATTGAACTCCCATGATTACCTGGAAGTAAAAAAATACCATCACCTGGATGACCCTGCACGTGAAGATATATGGTATCCGATAGTCTAAAATTCCCACTCTCATCCCCCCTTAAGCAAGGAAACGATCCTCAATACAATATTGACAAAAAGAGAATTTTAACAACACGCTTCATGTAAAAAGACTTTTAACGAAGAAAGCATGGACGTCGAAATGAACGACTGCAAAAAAAAAAGAAAGATTAAAAAAAATACATGACTGTGTACCTTTACTTGAAGCTGATGCTAGCCGAGCAGCAGTATAAAATACATGACTGTGTACCTTTACTTGAAGGTGATGCTAGCCGAGCAGCAGTATAAACTGGAATAGTATTTGTTTTCCTAGCTTGAATTAAGTTAGGATATGTTTCTCAATGTAACAAATCTTAGATGTACAAATTCTAACCGAGTTCACCTAGGAGCAGCAATTTCTTCTCTGCAATATGAGCATGAATGAATGCAAAACATCAAATATCCAATAAAATCGATTTCCACTTTTGGTCCATTAAACTGGATATTTGGATATAATTAAAGACTTTCTTATATGCTTATATTTGCATTTCCACAGACATATCAAGAGCAAAACCCTAACATAATACTTTCTTTAGCAAGAGCGATAGCCAATCTTCTTCTTCTGTTGTTCTTCATCGCTAATAGGTCTGCTTTACCGAGAGTGTCTACTGGCTTTAGAAACCATATAACAACTTCCAGCTATCTAAAATTAATCTAGAAAGATGAGTATAAATAAACTGACCAGACTAAATTCTCATACTCAAAATTCACTAAGGTTTCACTAAGGTCTTCATGTTAATGGTAACGGTGGTGGTGGTGGAACTTCAAATTTTGGTGCTTTTATTCATTATCATGCTTGCAATGATACGCACTGCTCCGAGCTCAATTTTTTTTAGTGGATCTTGCCCAAGAGGTAATGCGGGTTAGTGGAGATATAATAGACATAAAGCATTTGTAAGCTTCCCCATCAAAGGAGAGAAAAAGGTTCGCAAATTCATTAGATTAAAATATAGAGTTAAGTGCTGCACATAGAGATTGGTGTCCGAAGACCTATTCTGAAGTCATCTATGGTCTTAACAGTACATACAGTCTACATATACAACATATTTCTAGGCATCATACGACCCAAATTGCCTCGCCTCCAATAAATAATGAGCTACAAACCAAACCAATGAGCATAGTTCACCACTACCACGTAATTGTTAGGCTTTTGGTTGCATATTTACAACTCTCATAAATTTGAAACTGTCCAACGTGCCAAAGCGAGCAGAAAAAATATAGCTCGCCTACACCTAAAAACCGATGACATAAGTACTGGTGGGATTCTGAAATAAGTACTGATGGGAGGAAATAAGTAAAGTTATATACAATAAAAAATACAACTCGCCTATCCCATTGTTAAGTTGAGATAATATATTGGTGACACACAACCATACTAATACAGGGTTATTTTTCGCGTACCTGTGACCTAGATAAGTAGACAGTAAAACACTTGTTTTATGCGCTTTCTATTATGAACATTCTGATTATAATGAAAGTTAAAAATAAGAATTGAAACCAATAAGAAAATTGAATCCTCAAACATACAAAAGAGATTATCACAACAGAAAAAAACACCCACAAACAATCGTGCGGGATCTTTTTTACGTTCTATATTACAATATAAAATTTGAGATAAAATCTATCAAGTTCAGTATTACCCGTCTGTGCAAAATTATGTTCTCCATCATATGCTCTATTTTTTAAGAAAGAAAATCATAGTAGATTAAGAAGAATTCCAGTTTATTAGATAAGCTCCATTACGAAAATAGTCGTTTTGTACCAGTAATCTTGACTGTTCAAACTCCCAATAAATCAGGTTATCCTGGAAAGGTAGATAAGTTCATTTCAGTGAAAGCACTCATTTCTGCAAACATAGTAAAAAAAATTTATGAGGAGCTACTTTCGTTAATTTTACCTTGAATTAGTTGTACAGAAGCCAACGACACCTCGAAGCATCTGCTGATGGTATTGAAATTGATACTACACAAATCAAATTCTTAACCAAATACACTTGTTTCACGCAGTCCCTGTAAATTATAATCCAAAACAGAATCTTATAATAAGTCAAATATAGAGTTAGATAATCATCTAACAAAAAAGGAAAACATAAAATCTAATGAAGCAGGATATCAATGATTCTTCACAATTGTTCTTCTCAACCAGACATAAATCCCAAATACCATATTGAAACAATAAAAATTGATGAAGGCACCAGGACTAAAATAGAGAAGAACAAAATATTACGTCTTGGTTTTGTCTTTGTGACGTGAGAAATTTGAGAAAACAAAAAGAAGTTTAGGGCTGAAGGATTCACCGTGGTTCCCCCACAAACAAAGTTCATGGATGGTCCGTATATTTCAACTATGCGGATCCCATCACTATAATGAAACTATCTCGATACATTTGGATATACTACTTGCAAAGAATGCTTACATTTGGATTCTCTTACCTCACTTGTTTTATCTGTGCTATTCATGGTGCTCATACCCTCGAGACCCTGGAAAGAAACACCAAGAAAAGTGATGTTCAGCTTTTAGGCATATAAACAAAGATTTTAATTCAATTCCATGCCTCCTTTATCATAACGTCGAACCTGTTTGAGTAACTGGGCATCGATTTCAATATAGGTATGCGTCACAATATAAACTTCTAATCAGAATCAAATATGGAGTTAGATAATCATCATACTACCCTAATTATGATGAAAAAATAAATTAGGACTAACCAAACATAAAATCCAAACATAAAAAAAAATAAAAATAAAAAAAAAAACAGAATCAGAATCAAGTCCCACAAAAAAGAAAAGAGCAGAAATTACCTCGTTATAGATAGATGGAAGCAGGGATTTAAACAATAACAAATCGATCAAAACAAAGAAGTCGGACTGCAGAAAAATAGAGAAAAGGAAAATATTAGGTCTAGGTTTTGTCTTTGTGACGGAAGAAATTTGAGAGAACACAAAAAAGTTTTTAGTTTCAAATATGCAGACGTATATATCTCATATAACGGAGGAGTCATATGTATAAAAAAGAAATTCACCATGTATATGGTTAGCGAAGATCCTATCTCAAGAAATAAATCTAAAACTTCCTAAATTAACTAAAGAAAACTCCTCGAAATAATTTGTTTGAACGGAGTAATAAGAAAAAACGTTGTACTTGACATATATACATACAAACCGTAATTACTACTACAATTAGTATTTACCATATTTTATCTCTCTTAAGAACGGAATATTTTAAACATCTAAAAGATTATTTCCGTATAGGATCGTTTCAAATTTCCATATAAAAGAACAAAATAACTTAAAAATAGATCTACATATCCTGATCATGCTTTCTAAGTTTATTTATTTATTTTTCTTGATAAACCAATAAAAGCAGTTAATACAATATTCGTATAATTTTATCTTCTTTTACAATTTATTTTTGGTAATTAATTCGTGACTTTTACCCTAAGATCTTCTAAGATTTTTTTTCCATTAATTGATCATGAAAGAAATCCCCTAAAAACTTATTTATGTTGATTTTCTTTTTGCATGAAAACTTTCGATTTTTTTCCCCAAAAAAAAATCGACCGGGCCCTCACAAAAGATATTTGTAGATTTTGCCACTAATCCGAAGGTTCAGATTTCATATTCTATTAAAAATTGATGGTCACGAAATGTAAGGGGGCTAACTTTGATTTCGGCCAATCAGGAGCGAGGGTTTTGTTCACCGGCCAATGGGAGGGGAGGTTTTTGCAACTCTAGACGTGGTGTGAGAGATGTGATTGGGTGTTTAGGTTATTGATTAATAGCATATGTAGCTCAGTGTTGTGTGAGATGTATGAGTGAGTGATAGAGGAGAGTCAAGTCAAGTCAGGTTTGTGGTGTTTGTGTAAATGTGTTACTCACACGTCCGTCTGTGTCTGTAGTAGAGTCATATGAATATCGTGTGATGAATGTTTGAGTATATAAACTCAACAGAGTCCTGTAATCAATTATCTTCTTTTAATCAATTTATTGATCAAACCGTCAGCAATGTAGTCATAGGATTTCATGTGTTACTATGGTATCAGACTCAGAAATCAATTTCTGAGGGTACCGATCCTAGCCTGTGATTCTTCACCATTACTTCATCTTTAACAATCTCCAGTACCATTGTTTCATCATCTTCTGCTGCTGCTACTGTAAATCGAAATTCGAAGGCTGATTTGATTGAATCATCTCAGATGTGCTACTAATTTGACGGATCTATGTGTTTCTATATACATCAACATCATCAGTAGGTAATTTTCTTCATCCACCTCCATTAACGGTGTTTTCTAGTAGGAATTAGGGTTTTGATTTGGTTTGATACCCCTGATACGTCGACAAAAAGGATTAAGTATGATTTTTAGATTTCAAATTTGGTTGAATTACTTGAGCTCTTGATGCTTTTGGTTACTATTTTCATTTGGAGCTGGATTCATTTACCTCAACTGGTTCAATTCAAGTCTCTGCTGGTAGTCTCCATTTATATGTTTAGATTACTTCAAATTTAAACTCATATATATGTTCAATTTCTACATCACTTGCTCAAGTACATCCAGTTTCATCTTCAACTTCCTTATACATCATAATTAGCATGTATCTTGCATCTAATTTCTTTATCAAGATCTGTTGTTCTTGTTCCATGATGCCATGAGAGTCTGAGCGTGTTCTAGTCCGCTACACCAAGGTCTATTTAGGGCACAAACTTAAAGTCGTTCCACTAATTGGATTCAGCAGAAGATTGAGAAGTTGTTGGTCTCATATCTTACTTCAAGGCAGTCATCACATATGTGTTGAAGAATCTTGAGTTTTCTAATGGTGTTTCTGCAATTGAACATCGAATTGGAGTTGTTGAGTTACATTAAGCACAGATTGAAGTTCTTTTGTTGAGTTTGTATACACTCAGTATGCAACCTAGTGTTCAGTTTGCATATGTGTTCAATATGCAACCTATTAGTCTTCTACTTTTCATGCTTCTTGAATAATTCAGTTGAAGTTCAGCTTCAATGGTTCCTTTTTACTTCTATTTCTTATATGAGTGAATAATCCAAAGCGCTATGGCCTTATGGATAATCATCAAAGGATAATAATATGGTTGAAGACTTTGATTCTTTTACGGTGCACTGCTGCAAAAACTGCCTAAGGGGAATAAAAGTATGGCTTTCTCTATTTGCTCTCTTATGATGCTCATGGTGTTGTAAATGTGGTTGTCCTAAAACTGTTGGTACTAACTAGTGTTAATGTACTTCAGCATAGATGTCCATTGCTCTTAATGGTATTCAAGTAAGAGTGTGTACAGGTTGTCATCTACAATTCCAGAGAGTGAATGACTTATTCCAATCTCAGGTAGCCTGCAGCTGTCACTTTGGAGTGCAGCTGCTGATTCTGTTGGTGCACTTTGTCATCGTCTACTTCTTCTCATGCTACAACAGAGGCCACTACTTCTCATTTGGTGTTAAACTATAATTTCTACAGTTTCATGAGTTAGTTTCTCATTGTATGTTTTCACTGCAACATTGATAATGGTGTTCGGCATCTGTTTTTCGTGTGTCTGCAACCAGCTCAGCCTGATGTATGGTGACTACAATTTCTAGTTTGGCCATTGCTTCCAATTTGCGACATTACTGGGAGTTTGTATACTGCGGCGTCAACTTCTTTTTTATGCTCACCTATTCTAGTCCGTTTCTGCTGATGTGCCACGTTCTGCAAGCCTATCTTCAGTTTTTACACCACCTGCAACATATTATTCTGCACCTATATCTAGTGATGCATCACCACTCTATTTTTCACTAGCACACAATAAGCAACTTCTCCTACTCATGTCCTGGTGCTGAGAAATGATTTGGCGAAGTGCTCTATCCAACATACAAAGCTATGGATTGTCAAGTTTTGGTTTATACATGTCATACTTAATACCTACTACTTCCCAAACTGGATATTCTACACCAATGGTCAGTTCTGCTAGTACCTGTTTTTTATCTTTCTTATGCATCTTGGTGGCTACCTAACTTCTACTAGCATGTTATGTCTATTATATTTTCAATTGTACCTGCTACACCAAATCTTACAGCTGCTCCCTATGTCTACCATATGTGAATATGAATTGATAAAAGTGATGCATAATGGAAACAATGACAGTGTGATGACAGTTAAGAAACCTCATCTTGATAAAAGTGTTGCATAATGGTAATAAAGTGACAGTGTGATGATGAGCTTAAGAAACCTCTTCTTATTGCCTGGTGATTTGAGTTCTACAGTTATTTCCTCATGGTCTGTGGTGCCAATTACTGTCATGTTTGTGTAAATGTGTCGTTCTATTTAGGATACCTTCCTTCAGCAGCTTCCTGTGCTAAATTGGTTGGATTTCACTGCAAGCTATTTCAGTTTGTTACTACTGTATATTGGCGCAACTGATTATTGTTTGAATGCGGTGTACTCAACTCTCGCAGTCATCTTCAACCTTCCTATCTGCTGTATAAAGCATTTGCAGCTCAGTTTTGTGTGATCTGTGTGAGTGACAAGCTCAAGGTGTTGCCTTTTTTAGCCCCCCTTGACCTTGAGGGAGGGTAATAGCATATATAGCTCAGTTTTGTGTGAGGTGTATGAGTGAGTGATAGAGGAGAGTCAAGTCAAGTCAGGTATGTGGTGTTTGTGTAAATGTGTTACTCACACGTGTGTATGTGCCTGTAGTAGAGTCATATGAATATCGTTTGATGAATGTTTGCGTATATGAACTCAACAGAGTCCTGTAATCAATTATCTTCTTTTAATCAATCTATTGATCAAACCGTCAGCAATGTAGTCATAGGATTTCATGTGTTACTAGTAATATCACATGTCTAATGCACGTGTTTGAATTTAATTCTTTTAACTAACACCAAATTTGATAGTAATGAAAAAAATATTCTTTTTTTTTTCATAATTAGTACTCGTTACGTAGATAATTCAAAGAGCTTTCCAAATGTACCAATTTGTAAAATTCCGGTGTGTATTTTGAAAGATATTTAGTTTTTAAATTTTTAGATCTATTTTTAAAAACACTCCGTACATTTTTACCCTTAAATACACATGTATAGTAGTGGTTGATATCTAAGGTCATATTAGTAATATCAAGGTGACACCAAGCTATTTTGTCTTTTTGTGACCAACCAAAGAGAAGGCTTCACCAAAAAGGAGTCTTTTCTTTATTATAGTATAGTATAGTATAAATAAATAAATATATATATATAAGTAAGATAGTACTCCCTCCGTTTCTGGAAAATTGATACTTTCATTTTTTTTTCAATTTGGCCTATTTTTAGGCTAAAATGAAAAAGTAAAAATATCTTTTTTCCTAAAACAGAGGGAGTATAAAACTAAGGGCAAATTCAGTAAAGTATAAATTCAGCTTCGGAATACCTTAACTAGGATATGTAGTTCTTTTTATAGTATTAGATGCCACTCAAAAATGTTGTTGTATCATTGATGATTTTCGTAAACAAAGAGTACCTTAAGATTTCCCATGTTCCTTTGGACCTTTGCACTCTTAAAAGGTGAAAGCCTTATTGTAAAAAGCAAAACAGAAATACAGGAAACATGGCGCCAAAGCGCAGCCAAGATATATAGGAAGCTAAATCCAATCAAAACACTCAGGCAACAAAGGCTAAAAGCACAAAAGAAAGGAACAAATATATATGCCAAAGCAACATTGCACTAACAAAACACCATGGCAATGAGCCTCACAAATTAAACTAACACAAGAAGAAGTCCAACGATAATCCTTTTTCCTTTTTAGTAGGCAGGGCCGGTCTTGACTTCGACGACATGCTCGAACCGAGCGTTGAAAATGTTGCCCTTGCTACACTAACTCACGATATTTGACCAAGTCAACATACTTTGATCAAGGTGGGAAACTATTAATTCGGCCGACACATTTTGCAAAACAAACATGGTTTTTGTACCGTCATGGTTTATTTAAGGTAAAAGTAGGGGTGTTCATGGTTACTGGTTAACCGAGAAACCGAACCAAACCAAACCGATTAGGGGGAAACCGAACCGAACCATTAACTAATGGTTGGTTTTGGTTTAGAAAAGATGAAAACCGAGATTAATGGTTTGGTTTTGGTATGATAGAGAAACCGAACCAATAACCAATGGTTAACCAAATATTGATAAAAATAAAAAATCATTGATTAAATTTTCATTAGAGATGTCACTGCCATTAATTAAATCTTCTTTTGATCTCTAGATTTAGAGTAAGCTTTAACTACTCTTGATATTCTTTTTATTTATCTTTTGTCTGTAAATTTTTGTAAACCAATACTATTTTTTTCTGTAAATTAGTGTAATTTTTTTTTTTTTTGACATAATTATTGGTTAACCAAAAACCACTGGGAAAAACCGAAACCGGCTGGAACCATTTGGAAACCTAACCAATGGTTAATGGATTGGTTTGGTTTCAATTTTTAGAAACCCGATAGTATTGGTTTCGGTTTTGGTTTGGCTTGAAACCGAACCAAAACCGACCATGAACACCCCTAGGTAAAAGCCTTCAAAAAAAAAAAAAACTATTGATCTTTCTCAACAATCAGTGTAAGCCTGATTTGACGTACAAACCAGTACATGAATATAGCGTTAGTTTTAGCCCATTGAGGTAGAGCTTGAGATACAAAGTTACATAACCGAGGTTGAGAAGTAAAGATACATGCCACTATAGGCTAGAAAATAAAAATAAAATGTCTTTATAGATGGCATCTATTTTTTTATCTTCATCGAAAATCCCAGCAAAAAAATTGATCACTTTCAGTAATGACATAAGTAAGCTTTAGCTAAACAACTTTTAATAGAACAACCCAGATAGCTCTGCCTTTAGCTTCATCAGCAGATGCAAAATCAAACACCATTGATGCACAAAAGTAGGCTTTATGATCACATACACTGCACCATTGTCCGTAGATGTTTCATCAAAAGCACCATCAAAATTACACTTTATCCATCCAGGGGGAATCCATTTATCATGATAACTAATAGTGATACTGGTACAGATTTGTAACTTAGGTTTACTAGTTAATAACATAAATCTAGCTCTGCTAATGACAACAAAATGAGTCTCCTTGTGGTTATTAAAAACTAGACTATTTCTACTACTCCAAACAGAACATAAAATAGTAGCACATAAACACTGTCATTCATCAGGAAGTCTAGCAGCAGGATCCACAAGCCAGAACACAAACCAATCAAGTATAGATTTATCCAAGAAAATAGAAGCATTCACACCGAGAGAAGATAAAAACCACACATGACTAGCAAATGGGCAAATCACAAGAGCATGCATGACAAATTCATGAGGATCAGAACTTCTAGAACAATTAACAGAAACCATAGACATTCTAGTATGAGGAACAGATTCAACAGGAATCGCATTCTTAGCAGCTTTCTAGATAAATACTTGAATACAATGTGGGGACCTAAGTTTCCAAATGCACTTCCGAAGTTTACTACCAGGGAGGGTCTGGAACCTCTAAGTCCCAAGTTGGCATATTTAGAAGGAAATCTGTCATTCCTTGACAGCTCCCAAGACCTCCTATTTGGAGTGCACAACTGGCTTAAGGGAATAGTGACGATCTTCTTAACATAAGCATTATCAAAGTGAGTGTTAAGTCTACTAATATTCTAGGTACTAGTTTTATGATTAATGAAGTAAGAGACTTTAACACCATGGTTCTGAGGGACCAAGGGGTTAGACGAGGCAGAACCCAAATTTGATATCCACTTATCACACCAAGGATCAATAAATTTCGCATCACCAACAATCCAAGAGATAAAAGGTTTTATAAGTTCTTTTATGGTATGCAGGGCATTTCCAAGTCCAAGAGCATCTACTAGGACACTTGGCATTTAGAAATTCAGTCTTAGGAAAATACTTAGCTTTAAGGACGATACCTAATAGGAAATTAGGGGTTTCAATGATACTCCAAGCATTTTTAGACATCATAGCCAGATTATTCAAATCAGCTTTCCTAAATCCTAAACCTCCCTCATACTGCAGTTTTCTGTCTTTAAGAACCAAAGTTTCCCCCCACCAGAACTTACATAGATGAGAATCTATCTTTCTACTGAGATATTTAGGTATTAAAAAAGATATCCTCTGGTATAAATGGATAGCCTGAGATAACAGTCTGTGGATCCAAGAAGAAATTCTGGCATCTACAGGATGCAAAATACCCATTTGAGTTTGAATTTTAGAAGCTTGAAAATCAACATGAGTACCTAGGTATTTTTCTCCCAAGTCACGGATATGGATATTGAGAATGCCAAACAACAGATTCATCAAATGCTCTGGAATCTTTTTACTAAACAAGATACCATACTTATAAAAATTTATTTCTTGACCATAATCCAAACAATACTTTTGAAGGTAATCTTTTATAGTTTGAAAGTCTTTAACAGTAGCTTTGCAAAAAAGGAGGGAATCTTCAGCATAAAGAAGATTGGTAATGTTATGGGGCGTTCTTGCAAACCCTGATGCCTTCAACTAAGCCTTTCTGGTCAGGGAATCTATATAGAAAAACAGAGCTTCGGAACAAATGACGTAGATATAGGTAGAGAGGGGATATCCTTGTCTCAATCCTCTCATATATATGAACGATCAAACCAGTTAGGACACCATTTAACAGAAACGAATATGACACAGTAGACAAACATTGGTTGATAAATTTAATCCAATGAGCAGATAAAACCATTAGATAAAAAAAAAAATCAAGAAAAGACCATTCCAATTTATCATAAGCCTTAGACATATCGAGTTTAATAGCAACTATACCTTCTTTATGATGATTGAAAATATAGGTAACCTCATTAGCAAGAAGCAAATTATCAGAGAAACTCCAAAGTACTATGATTTTGGAAATCAGATTGTTCATAAAGGGTTTTAGTGTATTTTAGACAAAATCTTATAAATGAAGTTGTACAGTGAAAATACTAGGGGGTACCAAAATACACCACCAACTTTTTCGTAGGCAACCTGTATGGACAAAACCTAAATACAATTCCGAGAGTTCAAATTCATGAATCTCAATCGAGGAATAATATTAGAGTTATATCTCTTTCTCACATTCGGAAATTTTACTGAGACTAGTCCTTGAACCTGATTTACGTGTGAGAGTACTTGGGTGATTCCAAAGATCAATTTCCAAGTAATTAATCAAGTCGTATCCAACAAATTAACAAGGATGGATGTATCTACTTTGATTGAATTACATACAACCTGATTAAAAAAATAATGCGGAAAAGAAATAACACAAACACCAAAAATTTTGTTAACGAGGAAACCGCAAATGCAGAAAAACCCCGGGACCTAGTCCAGATTGAACACCAAACTGTATTAAACCGCTACAGACACTATCCTACTACCAATTAAATTCAATCTGGAATGTAGTTGAGATCGAATTAAAACCTCACAGCAATTCAGTTACAGTCGCGCTCCTTACGCCTCTTGAATCCCAGTAGGACTACGCGCAAATGATTCCCTTAATTAGCTAACGTCCTTTACAACCTAAGAGTTGCTTTAACTCAATTGAAAATAATTTAAACCAATCTGCCTCCCACAAATAATCCTATATGTGTGATTTCCTTTTTGATCGTAGATCAAGGTGAGACTGCAAATCAATAGCAATAGATAAAGTCTAGCTAACCTCAAAATACGGAATTATGCTACCCGAAGTGCAACCTAGATTATTATTTACCTCACAAGTATTAAAATTTTGGAACCAATCAAAGTATGAGACGAAGAGAACTTTGATGATTTCTCTCTATCTTGTTCAAGTGAGCAGCTCAACAATCGAACAACTTCAGAATACTCGAGCTATCAGATAAACAATAGCTGGACCTGGCTTCACGAATCCCTATGAAGTTTTTATAGTCGTTAAACCCTAAAAAGGGTTATAAGAAGAGGTCGAATCTAGTTTACAACCAGGACAAAAAAAGTAGTGTCGGGATTCAAAGATCCCAGTTGCTTGAGGTTCCCCTTTTATAGACTTTCAAAGCATAGGTTGCTATAGGTTTACGCTAAGATAGATTTGGAACCAAGCAAACGATATCCAACGTTAGATGAATCTTTGAAATGTGATTGACATATCAAGATATACATTCTAGTTAGGATGAGCCGTAACCGAACTATGTACAAAGGCAACGTTCATGAATGGTTAGCTGAAACTAGCCAACTAAACTATAAGCTTGAGCATTTTCATAAAGCACTCAAGGCTTTAAGTTTGAGTCACAATCATGTGATCAAATATGTCTATAGTGTTTTTTGAGATTGTTCAAATGCTAATTATCTCACAGAAATAATTTTATGTGCATCTAAAATTAATCGACAGGACAAGTACATTGACTTAAACCTTGTTCGTGAACTTATTTTTCATGGGACGTATACCGGGTATGTGTACCCTTAAGACAAATTGAAGTTCCGGAACATACATAACTTTTCCGATATGTGTACCGGGTATGGATACCACTTTTCTTGGAACAATGGCTTCCTCCGTCACCTCAGCTACGGGGTTTAGCTCCTCATATTAATCACTTGCTCAAAATATTGGTCCATAGCTCAAAAGTTTATTAAAAAGAAGAAAAACTGCTAACATATAGATTTGCAACGGATATAAGTGATGCAATCACACTGTTACAGGAAACGATAAAAATCAAGTATCGCAGAATTAATGACAATTCTGATGAGTCAAATGTTCTTCGTGTTCCTCAGCAGCAGCAGTGATGGATTCCTACAACTCTTGATTACTCCTTCTGTGCTCTTCTAAACTTCCCAGAACTTCGTATAAACTTGCATAGCATCCCCTGGAGCTCGACTGAACCTTTTATACACCTCAGTAACCTCAAAATCCTGATTAAATTTCCCTTTTTTCTTACCGTGCAAGTCACGGTAATAATTTGTCTGTCGACTGATTTACGCATTTCCGATCTGTCAAATTCTTTCCAAATTCTCTAGAAGATATATATGAATCTTTAGGAAAGTATGTCTTACCTTAGATCTCATAGAACTTCCATAATCGAACCAACGAAGACCCGTGAAAGTCCTCTCCTATGTTTTCCAAAAACCTGATTATCCAGCCAATTTCAGCCCAATCAAACACTCATATCATCATTGTATTGATAAACAGGCCTAGCCCATGAAAATCAGCGATTGAATCTTCTTAAAACTGGTCTAAATCATCTACCCTAAATCTGCAGTTTAAATCTAATTTTTCTAGCCAATTTTGAAATTCAAATTTGAGAATATGACCCCCCCCCCCCATCCATTTTCGGTGTCCCTTTAGCAATTTGGGTTACAAATAGCAATTCTTGGGGTTCAAATAGCAATTTGTGGGCTACAAGTAGTAATTTTAGGTTGTAAATAATAAAACTCATAGGGTGCCTTTAGTAATTTTCTTTGGTACCACTTTTCGAGCTAATTTTTCCACAAAAGTTTATTTCTCCAAAAATACCTACATAGAAATACCAAAATAAGTTCGGAAATGGGTATTAACAATTACCAAATACCTCCAAACTTATTATTTGCTAGTCCCGAGAAAATCAAATCTACAAAATAGAATCCTAACTCATTGTCGCAGGCATCGCGATTGCACTTAGTGTGTGCAACAAGCCTTTAACCCCTAGGTGGCCCTAGTGCCCGAGTTATAGTCTTGGGAGGGTTTACAAGAGGTGTACCCACAAAACCTTTATTCCAAACCCTAGCTACTTATGCAGAACCTTAAAACGGCACTAAACAATCTCCTAGGTTGGCATTTTGTCATTGACTACGAAGGAAGTACCCTGATGCGAATCCAATTCATATATAAGTGACAGAGTTGTACTCAGATAGACATCAATATATGGAATCAAACAAATCACATGCATGAATAGATTAAGAACATGGGAATAAAGATAGATGGTTTGCGATGTTGACTAAGGTGAACGGTGTTTCCCATACCTGTCTGAAGGTCACTGCCAGGATGAATCATATCCTAATAGACTGCGAAATTGTCTGGCATACACAAGGGGACCAGTGATCGATAATCCTAATTCTAGATCAACTTAGCTGGCATATATGTACAAGGGAACCAACTGTCGATTTATTAATTAAACAATAATAAAAAAAATTAATAATTTTCTATATTAATTAATAATTTTCTATTTATTTATTTTTTTGATTACAACTATAACCTTTTCCTAAATAAAAATAAATAAATCCTATTTTTTATTTGATAATAAATAAAAAATTATTACAATTCATTTTCATTAGACAAGACAATAGTTGGAAGTTGCTCAATATATACAATAGTTTTTTATTTGATAATAAATAAAAAACTATTTATTTATTTTTCCATAAATATATACTCTGGTTGCTCTAATTGGTCTTGAAAAAGCGGGGGTATAACAACCACACCCAATAATTCATTCGGCAATCTGTATGGACTAAACTCCAATAATATTCTGAGAGCACCAACTTAAAAGTGAGCTCAATCAAGAAAGTTATCAAAGATCTTTATCTCTATTTCTCAATACAATCAACAAATCGAACAGATAGAAATCCGTGAGCCTGATTGATATGATAAGTAACTTGGACGGTACCAAAGACCAATGCCCAAGTGCCAATCAAGTTATATCCAACAAACAAGGTCAGATTTATCAACTTATTGAACAACGCACAACCTGTGACATTTCAATTATATAAACAAATATAATGCAGAAAAAAAATAGCACAGACACCAGAAATTTTGTTAAAGAGGAAACCACAAATGCAGACAAACCCCGGGACCTTGTCCAGCTTTGAACACCACACTGTATTAAGCCGCTACAAACACTAGTCTACTACAAGTTAACTTCGGATTGGAATGTAGTTGAGCCCTAACCAAGTCTCATAACTATTAAGGTACAGTCGCGTTTTTTACGCCTCTATAACAACGCCGAGTTCTACGCACTTGATTCCCTTAGCTGATCTCACACACAACTAAGAGTTGCAATGACCCAAAGTTGGAGACTTATAAACAAATCTGTCTCCCAAAGATATGTCTATTTTTTATTCGTTTTTTTTTTTTCCGTCTTTTGATAGAAATCAAGGTGAACAGGAATCAATTGATAATCCGGTCTTATACTCCCGAAGAGCGGCCTAGAAATATCAATCACCTCACAATAACCCAGCTGATTAACAGAAAAAGTTATTGCGGAATCACAAGAGTCTGAGACGAAGAACTGTTGTGATTACTTTTTATATCTTACCTATTGGAGATAAATCTCGAGTAAATCTTAGAGAAGATAAAACTCAATACGATAGAACAAGTAAGATCAAAATACGCAACTACAGAGAAAATACTTGGATTTGGCTTCACGAATCCCAAATGAAGTCTTCAAGTCGTTAACATAATACGGTTTTGGAAAAACCTAAGTTAACGGAGAATCGACTCTAGTTTGCAACTAGGACAGAGGAAAGTGTCGGGATTAGGTTTTCCAGTTGCTAGAGTTATCCCTTATATAGTCTTTCAAATCAAGGTTTCTTACAATCAAAGCTATGATAGCTTAGTAACAAAGCAATATTCACCGTTAGATGAACTCCTGATTTAAGATTCAAGCTAAGTCTGCTTAGAAATTAAGCAATCAATTCCGCTGTTAGATGGTCTTAGCTTGTTACACATAAATGAAGTATACTTATATTTAGATATGGGTAACCGTACCTAAACGTGTATATTGAGTTGGCTCAATAACAATTAACCGAAGTTAGCCATATGAACACTTTTGTCTTAACCACATTCATCTAACACTTATGGATCAAATAAGATGACCAATCAATCATGAAAGATAATAAAATAAATCTAATTATGTTTCAAGTAGAGTTGTTCAATTGTTCACTATCTCATAGAAATATATATGAACAAATTGAAACAAAATCAGATTGATTCGTAATCGTACAAAGTACTTATACAAGAATCAATTCATGAACATTAAGCCACGGTTTGCAAAGATAATTCGCATTCATTAAATCATAAATGTTTTAGTTCATGAGTATGAGAATCATACATAACCGATTTTAGAACTTAACCACTGAGCTCCAAACTGGGTACAAGAACAG
The DNA here is from genome assembly GCA_023531295.1 of Papaver armeniacum. Taxonomy (NCBI): domain Eukaryota; kingdom Viridiplantae; phylum Streptophyta; class Magnoliopsida; order Ranunculales; family Papaveraceae; genus Papaver; species Papaver armeniacum. The sequence continues at coordinate 394,334 of JAJJWW010012088.1, forward strand.
CAGCTCCGGACCTTGGTCTAGTTACCAAATTTGTTACATCAATTACCAGGACCGGTTACCATATTCTCATGGTATTACTTGTGATCGGTCACACCAGTTACCGGGAGCGGTTACACCAATTACCAGGACCGGTTACACCAACTACAAGGATCGATTACACATTCTTTTGTGATCGGTCACACCAATTACTAGGATCGGTCACACCAATTACAAATATCGATCATACTGTTTGAGGGTAAAAAACTGATTCTACTGTTTTTGGTAAATTTGGGTGTGTTGATGAGAAACGAATTCAAACCCTAAGCAAATGTATTGCACATGAGTACTTTTGAGTTCGAGAGATCAATCTATAAGACTCTGGTCTAAACCAAGAAATGGTCGTTCCAGATTCAATTCGGTCACAAGGTGAAGGAGAAGGGTTGATCTTAGGGAGGGAAGCGAAGAAGGTGTTTGAGATCAGAATGTTGAATTATAAGGGTGTGGTTGTTTTATTACTTGTATCAGAAAATGGTTTCTGGCTACTTGCGTTGATAACACTTGTGTTAGTGGAGTCGTGTAGAAGGTGGTGATCATCGTGTTTCCGTTATGAGGGAAGACTGATCACACGTTCACCCACTAATATTATTACTGTTAACCGTCTATCTTTCCTGACACTTTCTCGTAATGGGCGCGTTTCACGCCGCACGCTGTAAACCGCCAGACCAATACCCCAGTGAGTATCCCCCAGTTTGTGACATGTTTGATGTCTTGAGTGAATGGGTCAAGTCATGAGACTTGCCACTAAAATCAGCACATAGTGCTTTTAGGTTAAATAATAAAGTTATTTGTGAAATCAATGTTTATGAAGCATTGTTTATAATCGATGTGTATGAAGCATCGCTTTTAAACAAGCAGCTGAAAATAGCCGAAGTGCTAGAAGCATCATTGTTTTAAAGCTCGATCGAAACAGTCACAGATTGAGCGTCTTAAAAGAAGAAGCACGGCCGGCCACCTTTAAGTGATCGTTTGAAGACCTTATGGGCGAGTTATCGTTTGGTAGATCGCTCCATGTGAAGGAGTGGTGGCCGGTGATCATGGCGTCACCCAGTTGGTCATATAGAATCCGATTTAAACCGTCCGACCAGGCTAGCGAAGTTGGACGGACGAGATTATTTGCGGCAGTTATACGCTGCCGTTAATTGTATTTTAGGGTTTGAAGCCACGCGGCCACCCTAACATTAGACAAAAAAATTCGTGGTATTTTCCACTGATTTGGACAGGCCGATTAGGTACACGCACAAATGGGTTGCTGGTGAGTGTGCAAGCATCTCGTTGGCCTTCTGAAATTAGATCTAGGCGGTCCGACCAGGCTGGCGAAGTTGGATGGTTGTGATCGATTTGCGGCAGTTGTGTAACGCCGCTTATTCAATTTAGGGTTTTATAAGCGCGTGATCGCCCTACTTTGGGAAAGCGGTTCGACGTGCTTCTGGATCACCACATGTAATTCGATCAGCTAGGGATAAAGGTGAGCCATCGGCGACCATGTTGGCGCCTCTTTGATCGTCTAAAATTAGATCTAATCCAATTAATTCGGCTGGCGAAGATGAGTGGTCATGATCGATTTGCGACAGTAGCATACTGCCGCAAGTACAAATTAGGGTTTTAAAACGGCCACGTCCATCCTAGTTTGATCGAACGACTTGATGCATTATGGACTTGCCGCGGGTAGGTCGATTGACCAAGGGAGGAGTTGGGCCGCCAATAAACACATTGGTACTTCTTCGATCGTTCGAGATGCGATCTAGGCCGTACAACTAGGCTGGCTAAGTTGGACGAATGCAATGGATTTTGAGACTGTTTTTGCCGGTCTCAACTCGTTGGAACTTGTTTTGCCAACAACGCGATCTCCCACATTGGGGTTAATCGTTCGAAGCGCTACGGGTGTACTGGGTGGAATCCGTTCGGCCAGGGAATTAGTAGGCCCGTCGGTGGTCACCATGATGATCGCCTAGTTATGCTAGGAGTAGGCTATGCTTGTTGGATTGCGTGGCCAAATTGTGTGGCCGCGATTATTTTTGAGACTGACATGGACATTCTAGATTTTACCTAAGGAATTTAAGCGTGTTCGATCGAGCTAACTTAAAAGTGCGTCGATACGAAATTCTCTTTTTCAGAGAGTGATGCAGCCTGTGCGAGTACTTCCATGCAGATCTCAATACTGACACTTCGGGAGATTCATGATACTCTGCTGAGAGTGAACATTTAATCGCCATGTCATATAAATATTGAGAGTTTGGCTGGAACATAGCATAGGAAAATACTAGGTAAATCATTCATTAGTGAATAATGCTTGTGGAAGATAAAATTCACAGAATATTTTGGGATTGTTGTTGCACGCACCGTTCTGAGTAAATTTTATATATACAGATATATTGAATTGCTCAATACATATGTGAGCGAAGAAGCTTAAGCACTCATTGCTTTGAAATGGCTTCTGTTCCTTTGCAGGATGACAACGCATTAAATACAGGATTTACGATTTTAGCCCTTGAACTAAAAACCACCATCAACATTAAGTCCCATGCTTAGTACGCAACAGTAACAAAACTTATGAGACAAAGTTAGATATTACCATGAGAGATGGGTCGGACTGTCCTTGGAACATGTCACGTTCAAGAGGCGTCCAGGTAAGCGTTCCCCTAACATGATTTCGGTTGGCCCCAGGTATATTAGGCATACGGTTGGTTGGGATCTCAAACTGCATTCCAAGTCCCTTGTACATCTGAGTATCATTCGAGAGCGTGTCCAAGCTTTCTTGGGTTCGGTTAGCATGGAGGAAAAGTGGAGGCGCGATGAAGCATCTAAGTTAACAAGTGCTAGGGCTGAAAGGTTTGCTGCCCGGCTAAAGTGAAGGAGGGTGGAGCTGTTGATGGTGGTTTTTAACTTAGGGGTAAAATCGTAAAACCCTACTCAGACAGTGACGTCACAGGACTTAAACGCATTTATTAAACCCTTTAATACCCGGGGTACCTTTTTTAATTGATTACTAGTTAGGGTTTCGATAGGCCAAAACCCTAATTCCCACGCCACATGTGCCAATGGCAAGCCGTGCCAGCTACACAAACCGCGCCAAGGCATGCCATGCTATCCGCACCCCTGTGCCAATGGCAAACAGTGCCAGCCACACCTACCGCGCCAAGGCATGCCAACCATGCTATCCGCACCACCGTGCCAGCCGCACCTTCCGCGCCAAGGCATGCCAACCATGCTAGCCGCACCACTATGCCAATGGAAAACCGTGCCAGCCACGCCTACCGTGCCAGCCACACCTACCGTGCCAAGGCATGCCCACCATGCTGGCCGTACTACTGTGCCGATGGCAAACCATGCCGGACACATCTTCTCGCTAAAGCATGCCAACCATGCTTGACGTTCCAACACGCCATGCACAACGATGGTTGCCAAAACAAAGGCATGCAACAATCTACGGCCATCTTTCCATCTAAGACGCAAATCTTAGCCGTCCAAGGATACCATACAACGCATGGTAACCTTTAACCCAAAAACCCTAGCTTGGTCACAATCCTAGCTTGGTCACGCCAAACCCTTGGCCCCACCATGCCAAGCCAAACCGCACCTTGCCTTGGCCCTAGCCATACTAGCCGCGCCATGTGCCAACGGCATGCCAAACCCTTGGCCCCACCATGCCAAGCCAAACCGCACCTTGCCTTGGCCCTAGCCATGTTAGCCGCACCATGTGCCAACGGCATGCCAAACCCTTGGCCCCACCATGCCAAGCCAAACCGCACCTTGTCTTGGCCCCAGCCATGCTAGCCGCACCATGTGCCAACGACATGCCAAGCCAAACCGCACCTTTCCTTGGCCCTAGCCATGCTAGCCGTGCCATGTGCCAACGGCATGCCAAACCCTTGGCCCCACCATGCCAAGCCAAACCGCACCTTGCCTTGGCCCTAGCCATGCTAGCCGCACCATGTGCCAACGGCATGCCAAACCCTTGGCCCCACCATTCCAAGCCAAACCGCACCTTGCCTTGGCCCTATCCATGCTAGCCGCACCATGCGCCAACGGCATGCTAAGCCCTTGGCCCCACCATGCCAACCAACCTAACCGCTGCACCATGCTGGCTTTCCCTACGCGGCTACCAAAAACGAAGGCGTGCGATGATCAGCGGTCCCCTTTCAATCCCAGGAGCAAACCCTAGCCATCCAAGGTTACCAGACGACGCATGGTAACCTTTGGCCGAAAACCTAAATTTGGCCACGCCAAACCATGCCATGCCAACGGCATGCCAACCTAGTCGCGCCACCATGCTGGCCTTCCCTACGCGGCTACGAAAAACAAAGGCGTGCGAAGATCAACGGTCCCCCTTCAATCCCAGGAGCAAATCCTAGCCATCCAAGGTTACCAGACGACGCATGTTAACCTTTGGCCCGAAAACCTAAGTTTGGACACGCCAAACCATGCCATGCCAATAGCATGCCAACCTAACCGCGCCACCATGCTGGCCTTCCCTACGCGGCTACCAAAACGAAAGCGTGCAACGATCAACGTCTATCTTTCCTCTTGAGATGCAAAATCTTGACCGTCGAAGGTCACCAAGCTAGCAAGTCTCCCCAGTGCGACTTGCTAGGCAAAAACAACATGCTACATGTTTTCCACAAAAACATTCGAGACATCAACACATATTACAAACTGGGGGATCCTCTTTGGGTATTGGTTTGGCGGTTTACAGCGTGCGGTGTACACTACGCCCGTCATAAGGAAGTGTCATAAGGATGAGGCGGTTAGTAAATACAGGGAGTTAATGGTGAAACGTTCTTTTCATGGAACATCAATTCCACGCGTTAATGGTTTTATGGAACATCAATTCCATGCGTTAACGTTACCACCTCCTCCCGTTTATTCACCCATTTTTCTATTCCTTAATGAGACCAGAGTACGTTTAACTTCGACTTGTATAAATAGGTCTTACCTATTTCCACCGAACAACAAGTTCAGTCAGGAGCATACACCACTCAGAAAACGTTTGCTAGCTTTCCCATCTGTTAGCTTCCCACTTTCTGATACAAGTCGTAACACAACTACTCTTCCAGAATCAACTATTATGGTCTCATCACTTTCCTTGCTTCCCTCCCCAAAACCAACCCATTCTCCTCCACTTTGTGACCGAAACAAGTCTGGAACGGCCATTTCTTGGTTTAGGCCGGACTTGTACAGATTGATCTCTCGAATCTAAAGTACTCCCTTGCAGTACATTGTTTAGGATCTAAGTTTGTTTCTCACCCACACACCCGAAATTACCAAAATCGGCAAAAACTATTTTCACCCTCAAACAATTGGCGACCACGGTGGAAGGTTGATCTTTCGGTTACAATGTCAATTTTCAACCATCGATCTCATACTTCCACCCAGACATCAAGATGGTAGAAGCAGGCGATCCGCTCATGGATCGACGACTCAGTTACCAGGAGACCCGATTATAGTCATGACACGACAAGGGATGACTGGGGACTTCCCAGAGGGTAGAAGAAAACGATCCGCCCGAGAATCAACGACTCGGTTATCATATAACTCAATAACGACTGGGGACTTTCCACAATCACGACGGTGCTTCCCATAAAACTCGGTTTTACACCCGGAAGGTTTCCTTTTCATCATGAGACCTAAAAAACTAAGTAAGTCCTACCTAGACAAGATACGTGGTTTGCTTTGAGTTTTCACGGGAATGATAAAACCAATAGCCATGTTATGTTTCATCCCATGTCATCTACCAAACGCGCAGTTCCATGGTTTTCCTGGGATGCCTGCAACACTTTCAAGCATGACCAAAAACAGCCTCATCCTAAAACGGTTCATCCCGAATAATAATCCAAAACCCTCATAGCTAACACTTGTCTATCAACCCAAAAAATCCAGAAAATCAAAACCATGAACTAGGCGTTTCATTTGCCTTTAAAAAAAAAAAAAAAAAACCTAAAATAAGAAGTTCAGAAGACAGAAATGCATTCAAGGAAAGTTTTTCAACAATGGATTACTCTTCTTAGCAAGAGCCTCCTTCGTTCTTTGAAGAGCCGCCCTTTTCAACTTCAGCTTCCTGGACAATTTTTCGATTTCCGCTTCCTGCTTCTTCACCATATCCGCAGAAGGACTTTCGAATGTTTCGACCAGAAACTTCTCAACCTCAGAGAAACCTTCAACGAACCAAAGAACGTTGAATTCAAAGTTTATACACATGTCACGATGGAACCTCCAGCTCGAGATTACATCCTCAGAAACAGTATGACCAGACACGTTGCACATGTCCTCAATCGAAGACAAAGCTTCCTCCACCCGCTTACCAGACGCGCTTACCAGACGCGCATGCCAGACGTGCTTACCAGATGCGCATGCCAGACATGCATGCCAGACGCGCTTACCAGACGCGCATGCCAGGCACACATGCTACACGCGCATGCCAGCCACAATACCACACCCTGCGCTAACGGCTTGCATCCTTCCAGCGCTAACATCTTGCGCCCTTCAAGCACCATCTTCTCCGCTCCACAACTAGCCAAAGCAGTGCCATCCTCACCATTCGAAACAGCGCCATGGCTCCAGCACTCCGTGATCAAAACCGTGTCATCTCTGCGCCATACACTTACGATCCATAACCAGAGCTGCTTCCGCCACCCCAATATTTCTTCAAGCATGATAGCTCCAACCGTCACTAGAGACGCTACTCCACCATCAGGGCAAGATACTGGAAGAGCCGGAAGAAGCCGACCTCTTTTTACCACTGTTGATTTGATGAAAAGACAAAAGGCACTTCAGCAGGACGCGCGTTCATATATGAAGAGGCTCGCGTTGCTCTTGAACGCCCAGTAGAAGGGAATCAGCAATCCAATTTCATTACACGTAAAGATCGGGAACGACTTCTCCAAAATCGAGGCAAAGTTATGTGAGATTCTATATTTCTCCAAGGCATAGCGTCAAGACATATTTGCATCCCTCAACCATACTGCATCAGGAAAGCAGCTATTTCCAGCTAGGGAATCCGTTCCCAAACCTCAACCTCCTGGAAAGCACGATCGATAGATGGAACTGGGGACTCCTAACCAATATATTGTAACCGTCAAGGCTCTGAGAGTTTCAAGACGCCGTTTTGACGTTTTCTCCAGAAGTGGCTCCACTTAAACGTTCTCCAGCAGCGGCTCCGCTTCAACATTCGCTTCAGCAACTGCTCCGCTTCAACTTTCGCTCCAGCAGCCGATCCGCTTCGGCGTTATCTCCATAAGCTATAACATTTGGCTCCTTAAGTTTCAACGTCCTCTCCAAGAGCCGAAGCCGCTTCAACACCACTTCTTCCTGCAAAGGTTCGTGCCACCACACTCCCCACGTCAAGGATCATGATCGCAGCTAGCCCATCTTCTTAGTCATGGCCACCTTTTGATCCATCCCGCCAAAACTCGTGACCATGGACAGTTTGCTCGCTTACGTATCCAGCCAACCCTTTTACTTACATGGATGCCCATACGATTCTAGCCAACCTACTTTGTTCCCACGACAATGTAGTCTCTTCTGATTACATCTTCTACCAAGAACTGTTACCGCTCATTTTTTGATACCAGCCAGAGCTTTACCGCAGCAGCAATCACTACGAAGGTAACCCGTACTCCTCCATATTTTAGTTTCATGTGGAAGAAGTAACAAAATCACTAGTACGAACGCACGATGGTGATATCTTTATTATGGTCAACTCACTGACCATACAAGATGAAAATATGTAAACCATACTTGGGGACTGGTGATCTACACGAAATCCTTTCACTGTCAAAGCCTAGAAGACACGATAAACCATCAGGTCACGACCAGAAAAGTTGAAAACATACAGGAAGTGCCTTATTCAATTACTCAAGAGCTCTGAAGGGAATAGAAGATCGAACAACATATTCTAATGGAAGATTGAAGTCTTTCAAATAAGAAGTTTTATTCAAAGATGTGAAACCGCAAGCGGGATGCTAATTGGAGAAACCCTAACTTCGCCATGAATACCAACAAGATAACAATAAGTCTGCAAAAGCACCAAGACGTATGTACAACAAAGAAAAAACAGCAAAAAGGGGAAACTGGTCATAGAAAGCGGATGCGCGAGTTGCCTCTGTCAGAGCTTCTTCAAGCACTTTCCCCAGCAATCTCTCGGGCAGCAAAGTTTCCATCCGAAAGCATAACACTCTCGGAATTTGGATAAGGAAAGTATTTCCTATTTTGGCTAAGTAAGGAGGAAAGGCAATCGGTCCCGCGAAGACAAGCCACCACCGTGTCAACATTCCGCACCTTTGCTTTGCCAACGCCATGCTTGGGCAACGCTTTGTCAAGCAGCCCACTCCCATTCCAAGCCAAATCAGTGCTAATGGGTCCCTTTCATGCCAATTCTATGCTAGCAGCTCCGCCTCGCGTTCCAAAAGCCTAGCCCTGAAGACGCACAACCATACCAAGATTTACGCAAGGCGCAAGGATCGCGGATTCTACTTATCTCTCGGAAAAAGGAGGTACGAATGTTGATAGGAGATTCCATCACAATACCAAACTAGGAAGAGGAACGAGCTTTACCCTACCTTCACCAACGAACAACTGGAAAGAGGAAGATGATACAATTTCACCAGCAATATATGTATTGCACAAACCCTAAAAAGGGGAAAGGAGAAGTAACGCTCTCTTATGGGTGTAACGCTTCCAGATTTTTGAATAAGGAAAGAATTCACTGTTAAGGCCCCGCATGAAGAAAGGCAATCGGTCCCACAAGAGCAAGCCTTGCCACTCCCAAGACATCCGCGCTATCCTTGCCAGTGCCAGTCTTGCCAGCGCTCCAACTTCAGTTTTTGCAATAATCCACACCTTTCATGCTAATGCGCCAACACCAAAAACTCGCCGAGCCAGCGTCATGATGTTCCCTAACCCAGCCAAGATGATGCATAGCTAGACTAAGCCGACGATCTTCATCTCACCGCTTCATGGTCTACACCACAAATAGAATCTATGCAAGGCTTCCAAACACGGGGATCATGAACTTTCCTTACCTCTCGAAAAATTCGTCACCTTCCCACGAAACTGAAGCAAGTTGTCGTCTTCCCGAAGCCAACGCTCACGCCATGCCAGGCCAACGGATCAGCGCCCGCGCCAAATTTATGCTAGCGGCTCCCATTTCAAAGACGATCCAGTGCTAACGGCTCCTTTCCAAGCCGCACGATACCTGCGTCTCCCATTCCAACCCGATCCAGTGCTAACGGCTCCAAGTCCAAGCCGACCAGTGCTAGCAGCTTCCCTTCACACCAAATCTGCACTAGTGGCTCCGTTCCAGCCTAATCTTCAAGTACCGCAAGCAGAATTTACGCAAAGCCGCCAAATACGAGGATCATAAATTCTCTTTACTTCCCGAAAAAGGTTAGATGGATCTTCTTGACCATCTTGCATGATTTACGTTTCGATTATGTCCTTGTCTGTCACCATCTTATGCTTACCTCGCAACAACGCCCCTGTTCCGAGCTAAGCAGGGGACTTAATGTTGATGGTGGTTTTTAACTTAGGGGTAAAATCGTATAACCCTAGTCAGACAGTGATTTCACATAACTTAAACGCATTTATTAAACCCTTTAATATGTCTCATGAGAAAATTACCAGGGTACCTTTTTTTAATTGATTACTAGTTAGGGTTTCGATAGGCCAAAACCCTAATTCCCACGCTACATGTGCCAATGGCAATCCATGCCAGCCACATCCTACTGCGCCAACGCATGCCAACCATGCTAGCTGATAGACACAATTTTGTGTCTGTTATGATCTCAATTATGTACATTGTTCGCACTCGATTCGTAATTATTATGGTGTTTTATGTGTTTGTAGGTATTTTTGGGCAATAAATGTTTTTGGAGAAATCGGCTCGAAAAGTTGCTAAAGGGACCTCCGGGGGACACTTGCTATTCGGACCTTCCACTTTGGATAAGGGGTACCCTATTGATAAGGGGCATCCACCGTTATTTGCACCCCAGAGCCATTGTTTCCACCCCACGTCTAAATGCACTCCAGACTTCGCTAGGGGGCGTCCCTTGTTCATCACTCACAATCACGTTTTGGCGGGAAAAATAAGCTCACATCTGCGAACTTTCCTGGAAGAATATTGGAGGGATTAACTCGGAATTTGACGTGGATTAAGGTTGTAATTATCCTGTGAATGTATAACAGGCTTGATAGTTATATTGGACTCGACAAATAAGGAATGCAAACCGAGTTTTGGATAAAACAGGGGAGGAAAGAGTCACGGGATTTAGATGAGATTTTGTCGGAATTTTTGGGAGAGTTTGGATTGGCATGGAGTTGTTGCGACAAGACAGGGGTGGTAGGATTTTGAGATTCGAAAAAAAATGGAGGTTCTCACCGGTTTGCTCTAAAACAGGGAAGTAATATTTCCTTGGGAATTTGCTGCTAAATTTGGGAAGTACGTAAGGATTTAAAATTGTCTGAGATTCGTATCTACCAAAGAGAGAAATCTTAGAGTCATCTGTGGTGGAGAAGACGCGTACAGAAGCTATAGGTGAGTTATTCTCGTTACCTGTAGAGGAATAAAAGTCCGAGACTTTCAGGTGAAGAAAAAAAAGGATATAACGGGAGATTTAACCGACCTGTGGAGAATATATAAGGTGCTGGGAGTCTCAGAAGAGGAGGTCGAGACCTTGGAGGGATATTCTGGGTAGTTGCAGAGAAGAAACAAAGCTTACAGAGGTATGGGAGCAGCAGCAGGTGAAGAAGAAGAATAAGAGTTGCAGACGACACCACAAAAGTGTCGTTCTCAAGAACACGAAGAACAGACTAGCATAGGCAGTCTTATTTAAACAGCACAATAAAAGTATCGCTGTTCAGGAATAATAGATCACATATATTATCACTGTCATCTTTTCTCTCGTAAGTTCACCACCCGTTGTAAGAGCTGTTTGTAACGCCACTACAGCGTTGCAAACTCGCTGTTTCATTATTTTTCTCTTGTTTTCACCTATTTGAGCTATGAACAATTATTTTGAGCACGTGAATAATATGAGGAGCTAAACCCCATCACTGGGACAACGGAGGAAGCCATTTTTCATCCATGTGGTAATTTTATTAATTCTTTATTTACTTTTTGCACCGATTTTAATTGAATTAAGGTTTCTATTAATTACTTGTGACTTTGTTTGATGGAGCATTCTTAGTCCTAGGGATTCTTGATGCACCATACTTATAATCTACAAGTAATATTTTATGGAATCTACTTTGACAAAGAATAGAGTCAGTATTTTATTATTGTTTGAGCGATAATCGCCTAGGATTAATTTCTGAACCACTTGAATATGAAAAACAGTGAAATCCCGAGTCCCAGTTCTCTCGATATTTGTGACAAAACTTGTGTACATATTTTCTTTATTTTTAGTGTTTTATATTTTTAATTATGAAACCAAATCTATACAAGCCCGAGTTGAACGAACTTTACTACCACTTTTCTACAACAATTTAAAACCACATCACTAGCCGCACCCCTGTTCCAATGGAAAACCGTGCCAGCCACACAAACCGCGCCAAGGCATGCCAACCATGCTATCCGCACCCCTGTGCCAATAGCAAACCGTGCCAGCCACACCTACAGCGCCAAGGCATTCCAACCATGCTAGCCGCACCACCGCGCCAAGGCATGCCAACCATGCTAGCCGCACCCCTGTGCCAATGGCAAACCGTGCCAGCCACGCCTACCGTGCCAGCCACACCTACCACGCCAAGGCATGCCCACCATGATGGCCGTACCACTGTGCCGATGGAAAACCATGCCGGCCACATCTTCTCGCTAAAGCATGCCAACCATGCTTGCCGTTCCAACACGCCATGCACAACGATGGTTGCCAAAATAAAGGCCTGCAACAATCTACGACCACCTTTCCATTTAAGACGCAAATCTTAGCCGTCCAAGGTTACCAGACAACGCATGGTAACCTTTAACCCAAAAACCCTAGCTTGGTTACGGTCCTAGCTTGGTCACGCCAAACCCTTGGCCCCACCATTCTAAGCCAAACCGCACCTTGCCTTGGCCCTAGCCATGCTAGCCGCGCCATGTGCCAACGGCATGCCAAACCCTTGGCCCCACCATGCCAAGCCAAACCGCACCTTTCCTTGGCCCTAGCCATGCTAGCCGCACCATGTGCCAACGGCATGCCAAACCCTTGGCCCCACCATGCCAAGCCAAACCGCACCTTGCCTTGGCCCCACCCATGCTAGCCGCACCATGTGCCAACGGCATGCCAAGCCCTTGGCCCCACCATGCCAAGCCAAACCGCACCTTGCCTTGGACCTAGCCACGCTAGTCGCGTCATGTGCCAACGGCATGCCAAACCCTTGGCCCCACCATGCCAAGCCAAACCGCACCTTTCCTTGGCCCTATCCATGCTAGCCGCACCATGTGCCAACGTTATGCCAAACCCTTGGCCCCACCTTGCCAAGCCAAACCGCACCTTGCCTTGGCCCTAGCCATGCTAGCCGCACCATGTGCCAACGGCATGCCAAGCCAAACCGCACCTTGCTTTGGCCCTAGCCATATGTAGTAGCAGGATTTCCCACACTACACCCCTTACTCGATTTTGCTTAATTAATCCATTAGAAGATGTAAGATCAAGAACATTTATTGATTGAATTCATGAAGTATTTACACAGGAAAATAGAATTACATTTAGAAGTTAAAACACTCTTAAACTTTCTCTCTCCTAATAACTTGCCTAACAATTCTCAAAAGATCCCCCCTTTACAACAGACTCACTCGACCCTTTATATAGGGTAATACATAGTGGATGACAAACTAAGCTATCCTTTATTTTCGGAATGTCTCGCGAAGTGTCGCCAAAGTGTACAACTATTCAATCTCGCGACACTTCTTAACCCTCGCCGCAGTTCCATGTCTTTCAGGTTGTTTTGTGTGTCGTTTCTCATCATCGCTCGTTTATTTTAGTTTCCTGCGACTCCCTCGCGTGTACCGCTGCTTATTGATCCCGCGAGCCCTATGCATTGCGATATTATGATCCTACATCTTGCCTCTTTTTCCTTGAATATTGCTTGAAGAGCGATCTTTAAGGAAAAATCTGTTGTTGTAGTGATCTTTGGTTTTTGTTGATGAGGGAATGAGCGAGAAGAATACTGTACTTGAAAAGTACGTACTTGCCTCTATTCTTTTGCGAAGTTCCAAGCTCCTATATTCGAAGTGTCATTTCTTGCCTCATGTGTTACAGAGAATAATTGAGTTCGCAGTCTCTTCTCGCCTATTAGGAAATATGCTGTATATTTGAATTCTGCTAACGTTCTTTTCGTCAAGCTTCCTTGGATTTAGGTAGTGACCGTTTACACGTGTCTATATTTACCTCTTTTACCTGTGCATTTAATGTTATCCGGTCATAATATTTTTCTCATCTATTTATAGGAGCACCCCCTGTGAAGAATTTTCCTTTTCCTTTTCATCTTCTTCATCGTCTGCAAGTGTTCTTCTTCTTCATCGCGTTCGCAAGTGTTTGCTTATCATTGTCTCTTACCGTCTTCTTCACCACTTTAGCTATTCTCTACCAGTTGTTACTCTCATGACGTCCGTGTTTGTTAATTTTGCCATATCTGGCTGATTTTGTTGTTGATCGGATTTGAGATTAACTTTCTTTGTTGAAATCACACTGGTATGATTAACTTTGTAGTTCTTTTTCTGCCATTGTTGTTTAGCAAGAACCATCCCATAACTAGATTTATCGTGAAGGACCCTCTTCTTTCTTTGGGCTCGCCATCGAAATCTACTTCGCAACAAGAACCCTCGCACAACCAAAGTCCACTTCGCGAGTAAAATCTATGGCTTCAAAAAGACAACATGCGAGCGACAAGGTATTCAAGAAACATTTATTTTTTATCAACAATACATTGTTGCCTCTCGCTTTTTATTTAATTTGTCATTCACAGGATGATAAAACTACGGTCATGCTCCCAAAAAGCCTCGCTTACTCCAAACCTCGTTACTCCCGACGTTCCATTCCCTTCATTCACACCTTCATCTCCCGCTGCGAAATCTTCGCAAGATAACTTTGTGCCCCCTTCCTCCGGTACTACTACCAATGACAATATTTCTATGCCTCAACTCCTCATAAATCAAGTTCCTTATAACCTGTCCTACTACAAACGATCTTATACCTCCTCCCGCTATCAATGTCCCCGCTATTTCTCCAATCACTTCTCTCCCGAAACCTCTTCTTCTCCCGAGGCCCCTTTGACAAAGGATCACCCGTCTTCTTTGATTGAGCAAATTCCTCTAAATGAGAAAATTTGGAGGGGATAGATGTGGCCTTTAAGGTTCTTTCGGATCTCGTGAATGATGCCAAAAAGACTTCGCCGATCTGTCAAATCCAACGTCTGCGAGATTTTAAGCAAGCACCTTGGTTCTGATAAGGTCTCGCAAGCATCTTTGGTTCAAGAGATTAATAAGTTGAAGGATGATCTCCAAGGAATGACCGCGAAGTGCAATAGTTTTCACCTTGAAAATCAGAAATTTCACAACCTCTCGCTGGATCGTGACAATCTTTTGAGAAAAAATGAGGAGTTGAAAGGTATACTCTCGCAACTCCCTCTTTTTTTTTTTTTTTTTTTTTTTTTTTTTTTTTTAACTCAAATTCTTGTTCGCCCTCCAAGCATTAAACCAGAAACGAATAATGGAGATATATCGATGGAGTCCATTGTTGAAGAAGTTCGAGTTGAGAGAGATGGTTGGATGGAGCAATATAATCTCTTAGATAATCTTCATACTTATGCTGCTGATCAAATAAATAACTTGTCGAAAGAGAATTTTGATTTATCGCAAAAGCAAGACTTGTTAAGTAATGATTTATCTCGCCTCTCTTATGCTCTGACTAAATCGATTTGGAGTTGCAAACTTTATCGATGAAAATCGAACTCTTTCGCAAGAGAAACGTTCTTTGTTGAATAAGGTGGCGAACTATTCGCAGCAAAGATGATGCTTGTCAAAAGTTATGTGAAGAACACGAACAAATTAAACATACTTTGAAAAACCAACTTGAAGAAATTATCACGAGAGAGATAAACTTATTCAAGGTAGAATAACGTTGAGTGTAAAAGCGAAGCAATTCCAAGAACAATGTGTCAATTTAGAAAAATCCAACTCTACTCTCGCGAACGAAAACTCCATACTTGTTTCCAATGAAAAGAATTTGCGATCTCGATCGAAAGGCTTAGTGGGAGATTCATTTGATGATGTCATGGACCGCTTGGGGAATAATTTGCACTTTAATTCAACATCTTTCTTCTCAAAAGGAAGGTAGTCAAATTATTTGACTATCTTAATTTATGTGTTTATTCCATGAATGCTTTACTACCCCGAAAATGCCAATAATGTTCGATAAGAATTTTCTCTGATCTTGTGTATTTGTTATGCAGACTCTGAGAGAAAGCTTCGCTCCACTATTTCCACCCTCAAGTCTGATTATTCTAAAATTCGCAAGGAAAATGGACTACTCTCCTCGCATCTTGCTCGTTCTCGCGACCGTGCGGAGAGCTTAAGATTTGATTATATGTCTTATTGTAAGGACATTGATAGTAAGAATCGTCAAAAGGCATTACTTCGCAGTTCCTCTAAAGGCGGAAGTTCTTGTGAATAACATTTTGTCGTCGAAGTCTCTTGATCCTATTCACGCCGCTCCTTTGGAAGTAAGTGATGATGAAGTTCCCGATGCTCAGAGATAGTGATTATGAATATGAAAGCGGCGAAGATCTCCCGATAAGGAAGTCGTCGATGAAGATCCAAGTAAAAAGACTCACGATGAAAATCCAAAGATTCGGTGAGAACGAAGGTAATGAAAACATTTCGATGAAAATCAACCAATTGGAGGAGGCGAAGCGATAAAGCGCAGAAAAGTCTCAACCATCCTCTCGTATTTGATAATGTTGATGTGGAGAGTTAAATGCTCTTTGTAATTTGCCGAATTTCTTTTTGTGTGAACGATTTAACTCTTTGATGGAGTAATTCCCATATTTCTTTCTTCCTTTCTTAGTTAATACCTCTGTGTGAGCGTAGTTGCCCATTGAATATATTATTAAGTAAATCTATCCCAATTAGGGATTTGATTTTAATTTTTCTTTTCGCGACGTAGTCGCAGCCGCCTTTACATTTTCATGCAGAGGCCCATTGACCCCGCCTTATCATTTTTGTGTGGTCTTCCGAGTTAGACCTCCCTAATTAGAGGTCCTCCCCGCCACCTTTCATCGCGACAAAATCGCAGGACGTCTTTACACTCGCATGTAATGACCCATTGATCTTGCCTTATCATTTTCCAAGTATTTTTGCCTCTCAGGATGTTTTATTTGCGACAATATGACAGACCTAAGTCTTCTTGCGAAAACAAAGCTCCATGACATTTGTCGTGCGACGAAATCGCAGGACGTCCGTACACTTTCATGTAAAGACCCATTGATCTCGCCTTACCCTCGCGTTAGTATTATTGCTCTCGCAGGATCATTGCACAAATATGACGAGCCTAAATTCTCTTGCGAGAACAGAGCCTCATGACATTTGCGTCTGCTTTGACACCCCCTAATGGAGAGCGTCGCCCTTATCATCTCCCCAGGTTGCCCCTTCAAGGAGGCGAAACATCGGCCATACAAGACTAGCTCCTCCCATCCTGGGTCTTAACAACAACTTGCTTGTTTTCGCAGCCTCTTATCCCTTATACCTATATGGTTTATGGTTACGAGACCGCACCCTAAGTGGAGTTTTCTTCGGGCGAGTGCAACATATGCCAAGACTTGCCAAGAATGGCCAGGGTAGGTTCATCCATCCCGGCACTCGCTCAACCGTGTACCTCGGCGCCTTGAGCATACATCGACTCCTAAGAAGAGACCTCGGTCGCCCAACCAGTGGTATAACCTACATATATAGTTGGGAATCCAAGGTACCTCTTCCGGATAGGCTTTCATGGGCCCCAAATTTTCATGACTCAAAGCTTCAGGAGCGGTGTAACCTTCCCCCGAGCCATGTCGAGAGATACCCCTTATATGACGCACTTTAGGTCTTACATTTGCCTCTTACGAAATGTTATTCGCGAACTAGGTGTACGCCATAAAGGTTCGTCCCATTCATTCATTCTTTTTAATCATTCTTCATCATTTGCTATTTTGTCTCATGTAGATACTCGCCAATTTATTCATTTAATCATTCCTTATCTCTTGTTGTTTTGTTAAGCCATGCATGACTTTTTTGTTATTCTTGTCGCGAGATCTTCGCGGATTCTTTCTCGCATTTTACTGAATGTCGCAAATATCTGGCGAAGAATTACTTCATCTTGATTCCTTTTTCCTCTCTCATTATTACGGGTAATGTTTCTTTAGATATAACCTATTCCATGGTCTATCCAATTTTTGTCCCACATCTCTTCCTTCGGGGTCCATCAATCTATATGCCCCCTGTACCAACTACCTCTTTGATGATATAAGGTCCATCCCATTTTCTCGCCAGACTTTCCTCCGTTTTCACGTTGATATATTGGGGTTTCTCGCAACACCAAGTCTCCCGGTTGGAACTCACGTATTTTTACACGCTTGTTATATTCTCTAGCCAGTCTTACTGATAATTCTCCATGTGTCGCAAGGCTTTTTCTCGTTTTTCTTCCAATTCATCCAACTTGATTAGAATATTGCCTGCGCTAAGATTTTTCTCCTGCACCTCTTTTTTGGTTGTCGGAATCACGACCTCTCGTTGGGAGTACCGCTTCAACTCCATAAGTTAGGCAAAAAGGGGACATTCCCGTGGCTTCTCTTCTAGTTGTATTATAGGCCCATACTTTGCATTGGGTACTTGTTCGCACCATCCCTTGTTGTGTCCTTCCAACTTTTTCTTCAATATATCGGCAATTGTTTTGTTTGTTGCCTCCGCTTGGCCATTAGCTTGTGGATATAATGGAGTCGATTTTCCACATTTTATCTCGAAATGCATTGAAAAGAACTCTATATTTTGCCCTTCAAACTGCTTCCCATTATCGATACCAATTGTGCAGGATCCCAAATCGCATATGATATTTTCGAATATGAAAGTAAAAACATCCTTATCACGAATGTGCTTTGGACCGCTTTCACCTCACCGCCCATTTTGTGAAATAATCCGTTGCGACAATTAAGTATCTCCTTTGTCCAGTTCCTGGTAAAAATGGTCCCACAATATCTAAACCCCATTTTCCAAAAGGCCACACACTTTTTGAAGAATTTAACTGTGCTCCTGGTGCATGTATCTTCTTCCCGTGTCTTTGACAATCTTCGCAACACCGGCTATTGCTCTCGCGTCCTCATGCATATATGGCCAATAATATCCTTGCGTCTTTACTTTATATGCCAAAGATCTTCCGCCGCTATGATTTAAGCATCCCCACTATGCAGCATCTTCAATATGGTTTCTCCTTCTTTCCTTGTTAGACATCGAAGCGAAGGTCCATCAAAAGAACGCCGATAAAGCACGCCATCTCGCAATTCATAATTTGTTGCCCGGCTCTTTAACTTGTGTGCTCCAATCTATTTCTTGGTACCTCGCCTTTCATTAAGTACGCGTGAAGTTCTACCCTCCAGTCTTCTTCGCGGCATTGCATTTCATCTACCACCATCATTATATCTGCTTCTTGTCCTTCCTCTTTATTAATCGATGGCGCTAGTAGCGTTTGTATTTTGATATTCCTCGCAGTTGGGTCTATCATCATACTTGATATAAAGGCAAAAGCGTCTCATGAGCCTATTATCTCTCCTTGATATGTGTCTCCATTTTATTTTTCGGTATCTCATGACCGACAAAGACTTCTACAAGCTTCCTATATTTCGTAGGGATGGATCATTTGTAGCATACTTTTCGTTATCCGACGGATTGCCAATTGCGAGTCACCGGTAATCCTCACATTCTCCAATTTCATTTCTATTGCAAATCTTAAAGCATGTATTATAGCTTCATACTCCGTTTCATTATTAGTAGACTCAAATTCCAATCTAAAAGCAAAAGCTAATTTATTGCCTTCTCGGCGAAATCACAACAATTCCCACTCCTTTACCTTCTCCGTTGGATGATCCATCCACTAATATTTCCCACCGATTTGGCTCGCTTAACAAATCTTTTGGATCTCCATGCTCTTCTTCTACATCCATCATTTCATCTATCGCTTCCTCTTCTTCCAAAGGAAATTCCACTTTAAAAGTCTCATGACAACCTCGTGATTTGGTTGAAGATAATATTTCATATTTGAGTTTATAATGGCTTATTTGAGCGTTCCATCTTTCAACTCTTCCCGATCTTTTTGAATTTTTCATTATCGACTCGATTGGTATCTTCGTTACCACCTAATAATATGTGCTTGAAAATATATGCGAAGTTTAAACGACGATAGACTAACGCCAGATTAACTTTTCAATCTTCGAATAATTTCTTTTGGCAGCGTTAAAAGTTTTCTTGATATAATAAATTGGTTTTTCTACTCCTGCGTCCACTCGCAAAGTAAAAACCGCACTTAAGGCATGCGATGTCGTCGCGAGGTATATTAATAACTCCTCTCCCCGGTTCTCGCTTTCGCATAATAGATATATCCATTAAATGCTCTTTGATCCCTTGTAAAGCCTTTTCACATTCATCCGTCCACTTGAATTTCGACCCTTTTTTCGTAACACCGAAAAAGTGTTTACATTTATCGATGACCGCGAAATGAACCTTCCTAGCGATGCTAGTAACCCATTCAACTTTTGAACATCCTTTACTGTCGCAGTGTCGGCATATCGCGAATAGCTTTTACTTTCTCCGGTCAACATGTATTCCTTCTTTTGATATAATGTAACCCAAGAATTTCCCCGACGCAACTCCGAAGGTACATTTTTCTCGGATTGACTTTGATGTTGAAACGCCTCATTTGTTCAAAAATTTCTCTCAAGTCTTGCACGTGATCTTCTCGCCTTTTTACTTTTCACTAGCATGTCATCTACGTATACCTCTAGTGTTTTGTGTATCCACTCTGCGAATACATTTTCTACCATCCTTTGATACGTTGCTCCAAAGATTTCGCAAACCAAACGGCATTTTAGTATAACAAAGATAATCCTCTTGGAGCGAAGAAAGCAAAGTGTGTTCTTGGTCTTCCTCGGCGAGAGGAATTTGATTGTAACCTTTGTATCCGTCCAAAGGCCGATGATACTCTTTCATTCCGGCCGCCGATTCGACTAGTTGTGGGATGTCCGGTAATGGAAAACCGTCTTTAGGGCAAGCTTTATTTAAATCGGTGAAATCAATGCAAATCCTTATTCCCTTGTTCTTCTTTGGAACTATAACCATATTCGCTATCCACTCGTGGTATTTTGCTTGTCTAATAATTCCTGCGTCCAAAGATCTTCTAGCTTCTTCTTCTATCCGAGAATGATATGTTGTTGCTATCTTTCTAATTCTTTGCTTAAATGGCTTCACATTTTTATCAATTTCTAACTTGTGACAAAGCATCGACGGATCTATACCGTGCATTTCATCCATATCCCACGCGAAGATGTCTTTATAATCTCGCAACAGGATCGACGCTTCTTTCTCTTCATCTCGCTACCATGCTAGTTCCAATCTTTAGCATCTTTGGATTTTCCTTAGTTCCAATATTCACTTCTTTGGTTTGTTCTGCCGCGACGTAACTGGCCTTCGGTTCTCCCATAGGGGTTGGTCCTTTTGGTTCTTTCGCAAGATCATCTTCTTCTCCCGAGATCTCGCTGTGTATGCCTTTTCCTTCCTTCGCTCTTATCATGTAAACTCGAATTCTTCTTCCTTCTTAGCCACCTTTGCTAGCTTTTTGCGATACTTTGATATACCCTTCGCTTGTTTACTTGTTCTTCGCAACATTTTACTTCATTTTGATAGTATATTTTCCTCTAGCAAAGATCTCCTTTGATCTCGCTGATTCCCGGTTGGTGTAGGGAACTTGATACGTTGATGAAGCGTCGACGCCACAGCTTTTATTGCATGTACCCATGGTCTTCCTAGTAACATGTTGTATGGTGATTCCATATCCACCACACTCAATGTCACCTGTGTTTCGATTCCTCCTAACGGAATACGTATTTTTATCTCCCCTTTAACTTTTGTTATGGATTTACCAAAACCTTGAATATTATATGCCGCGGAAGTCATATCTTCGTCTTTATATCCCATCTTTTTGTAAGCGTGATAGAACATGATGTTCACTGGACTCCCGTATCGATTAAAACTCCATTCATCACCCATGTTTTCATCATATTCTCTGATTTCTCTCCTTCCTTATACACGTTTATTGCAATCACCAGTGGAGACATGTGATCCAAGTTTTCTTTTGATATTTCCTCCGCCGTGAATGTTATCTCTTGCTTTTCCCAATCTTTCAAAGGTGACGTTATTTCTCGATCCGTAATCTTCTTTCCTTCAAAATCTCGTTTGTGTATCCTTCCTCTGATATTTTCATGAAATTCGTTAACCATTACTCTCATACCCGTTTCGTATGCCATATCTTTTTCATCCGATCTAAAGTTTTTCTTTCTCATTTTTCCGATTCAAGCAATTTTAATTGCAATCTTCTCTCCTTTATCAACGATCTCCTGTTTTAGCGCATATGTAGTAGCAGATTTCCCACACTACACCCCTTACTCGATTTTGCTTAATTAATCCATTAGAAGATGTAAGAGCAAGAACATTTATTGATTGAATTCATGAAGTATTTACACAGGAAAATAGAATTACATTTAGAAGTTAAAACACTCTTAAACTTTCTCTCTCCTAATAACTTGCCTAACAATTCTCAAAAGATCCCCCCTTTACAACAGACTCACTCGACCCTTTATATAGGGTAATACATAGTGGATGACAGCTAAGCTATCCTTTATTTTCGGGAATGTCTCGCGAAGTGTCGCAGTGTACAACTATTCAATCTCGCGACACTTCTTAACCCTCGCCGGAGTTCCATGTCTTTCAGCTTGTTTTTGTGTGTCGTTTCTCATCGCGGCGTTTATTTTAGTTTCCTGCGACTCCCTCGCGGTACCGTCGTTTATTGATCCCGCGAGCCCTATGCGTTGCGATATTATGATCCTACACCATGCTAGCCGCACCATGTGCCAACGGCATGCTAAGCCCTTGGCCCCACCATGCCAACCAACCTAACCACGCCACCATGCTGGCCTTTCCTATGCGGCTACCAAAAACGAAGGCGTGCGACGATCAACGGTCCCCCTTTCAATCCCAGGAGAA
Source organism: Papaver armeniacum (assembly GCA_023531295.1). Taxonomy (NCBI): domain Eukaryota; kingdom Viridiplantae; phylum Streptophyta; class Magnoliopsida; order Ranunculales; family Papaveraceae; genus Papaver; species Papaver armeniacum. The sequence goes on from JAJJWW010012088.1 coordinate 416,628, forward strand.
AATCCTATCCATCCAAGGTTACCAGACGACGCATGGTAACCTTTGGCCCGAAAACCTAAATTTGGCCATGCCAAACCATGCCATGCCAACCTAGCCGCGCCACCATGCTGGCCTTCCCTACGCGGCTACCAAAAACGAAGGCGTGCGACGATCAACGGTCCCCCTTCAATCCCAGGAGCAAATCCTAGCCATCCAAGGTTACCAGACGACGCATGTTAACCTTTGGCCCGAAAACCTAAGTTTGGCCACGCCAAACCATGGCATGCCAACCTAACCACGCCACCATGCTGGCCTTCCCTACGCGGCTACCAAAACGAAAGCGTGCAACAATCAACGGCTAGCTTTCCTCTTGAGATGCAAAATCTCGACCGTCGAAGGTCACCAAGCTAGAAAGTCTCCCCAGTGCGACTTTCCAGGAAACAACAACATGCAACATGTTTTCCACAAAAACATTCGAGACATCAACACATATCACAAACTAGGGGATCCTCTTTTGGTATTGGTTTGGCGGTTTACAGCGTGCGGCGTACACTACGCTCGTCATAAGGAAGTGTCATAAGGATGAGGCGGTTAGTATATACAGGGAGTTAATGGTGAAACCTTCTTTTTATGGAACATCAATTCCATCGTTAACTGTTTTATGGAACATCAATTCCATGCGGTTTTATGGAACATCAATTCCGTAACGTTACCACCTCCTCCCATTTATTCACCCATTTTTCCATTCCTGAATGAGACCAGAGTACGTTTAACTTCGACTTGTATAAATAGGTCTTACCTATTTCCACTGAACAACAAGTTCAGTCAGGAGCATACACCACTCAGAAAACATTTGCTAGATTTCCCATCTGTTAGCTTCCCACTTTCTGATACAAGTCGTAACACAACTACTCTTCCAGAATCAACTATTCTGGTCACATCACTTTCCTTGCTTCCTTCCCCAAAACCAACCCATTCTCCTCCACTTTGTGACCGAAGCAAGTCTGGAACGGCCATTTCTTGGTTTAGGCCGGACTTGTACAGATTGATCTCTCGAATCTAAAGTACTCCCTTGCAGTACATTGTTTAGGGTCTAAGTTTGTTTCTCACCCACACACCCAAAATTACCAAAATCGGCAGAAATAATTTTCACCCTCAAACAGGAGCATAACATGAACTCCTGGATAAACATGAATACCCTTTTCATGACGACGTCATAATCCTCGACTCTGACGTGGACAAGCCCTATCATGAGGAATATCCTTAAAAGGCTGCTGAAGTAATTTCTGAAAAAGATGTTGAAGCAGCTCGAGAGGATGTTGAAGTGACTCGAGAGGATGTTGAAGCGGCTTTCGGAGAGGATGTTGAAGCAGCTCCTGAAGAGGATTCTAGTGAAGGCGTCATTGGCCCTGGCGTTGATGACACTTCTTTGATGTTTAGTAGTCTTTGTTTCATGCGACTGGAGCCAGGGCTTGATCGAATAATAATCCCTCATTCATGTTGCTTTTATGATTTTATGTTTCCAGTTGGATGAATGAATGAAATGTCCCGACTAATAAATCCAAATTCTTAGAAAGATCTCGCAATATCTTAAAACTTTAGATGTAGCGCTCCTCTGTAAGGTTAGAGTAGAGCATGTGTACATGATTTTGCAATATGAGCTCTCCCATTCTTTTGTTTGATATTCCCCTTGTAGACTATACGCTTCTTGAAGATTTGTGGCGTGCCGGCTAGGTATGTAGAAGGATGGACGATGTGCCGCGAATCTTTAAGGACTTCGTTCCAAGCGACATCTATTGAACCGTCTTCTGAATCTTGGATGGTTGTATGGAATGGGATGCGATGAGAAGTCCCCAGTTGCACTTCAGATTCGATGGTGTGGCTGAATACGTGAAATTTTATCCGATTTGCACTTTTGGAGTCTTTGATGCACATGTACGTCTTCATGTTGAGAAATTTCTGCGGCTCGTAAAGCTTCAATAGTGATGATGTTGATATTATAATTAAACCGGTTGAGGGACGTGAAGGCATCATGTGCTGGCAGTCCCCAGGTGTAATTATCCCGAGCTTATTTTCTCTTGAAAGACTTACTTCCACTGCATTTTCCGTTAAGGTGGTTGATGAATTGATGAAGTCAGCAATCTTTTGGATTCGTCATTTGTTTATCAATGTGCATAGTCGCTCTTGATAGATCTGTATTGTATCCAAACTTTTGGCAGCCCATGTACCCCTCCCATAGGAAATTGGAAATCTAGAAACACATGATTCGGTCGGTCTGGCTGGCTGATGCGCGACTTTCCTCTTTGATTCTTCATTGATAACAGTGTTTGTGTATGGTTGAACCAAATACTGCTTGTCGGCCAGGCGCCTCCCAAACAGGGAGGTGATGGTACTCTTACGCTGCATCTTTGAAAAGTGGTAACGTTGTCACGGTTATGACTTCTTGGTTGACCGACTCTTCTGGGTTGAAGACATCCTTGACTCTATTACTTCTCCATGGGAAAATAAAATATGCAGAACTTCGGATTACCTTTGTCTTTAGTGGTTGTTGCTATGGTGAAACTCGGGCTGGTATTAACAAACGAGCAACAACAGTTCTTAGCAGCAGCTGTGATCATAAGAGACTGGTAGGGAGAGGCGTGATAGATACAGGCATGAACTTAGCACTCTTCGTATAGTGGTAGAGCTTTTCTCGTTATTAGAGGGAGAAGCTAATAATGGAGCCGATAGCTTCCTTGATGTTGCCTCACAGAATGGAAATGAGGGAGATAGTCCCCTGCCCACGAGTATCCACTGAGCTTTCGACTTGATAGATGTTGTCACGTTGGGTTTTTGAGGAAATAATTTGGATGAGAGTTGGAATTAAACCCTATGTTGATGAGGATCGTACAAGTTACTGATCATGAGGCTGTCTTTGCGTCTACGTTGCGTTTCATAGACGTCCAGGCATATCGCTGGTATTTGACAATACGTATGCTCTCTTGAGTATGTCCTCGTCTTTGGACATCTTGGAATCATAATGATAGCGTGCTTGCGTCTCTCTAAATTCAAAGCATCTTTGAGATGGGTAGTGCTTTGAGCAGTCCCCGACCACACTCCTTTGCCTTTATCATCTTTGGATTGTGTCTTTGAGGAGTAGGGAAGTTCCCTCATGCGAACGACTTAACTAACAGGTTGTGCAAATATGATGAAGCTCTTGACATGGAGAGTCTGTATGTACCTCTTAAGTCCCAGGTGCAATCTCCTTTGGTAACGCAACTACTTATTCTACGGGAGACGAAATTCTGAAAGCGTCTATTTTTGATGTTGTTGTCGTTGAGCCATGTATGAAATATATTGGACGTTGTTTTATCATTGTGGCAGTTGTGCATGTGGTTGGAGTTGGAGTGGGCGATTTTGGACGCGTAGGATGTTGTATCTCGGTGGTTTTCTTCTTGCTGCTTCAGTGAAACTACTTACAGAAGGTTGAAGGTTGTATTGCCTGTTGGTGAGATGTATGCTTCCAAGAATATCATGAGGCTCTTCATTCCTGGCAGGCCTGGCTCTTTCTAGCAGGGCAGGTGTTGTTGCAGCTGATCCTCTAGCAGCTTCACGAAGTTCAGAGAGTGTCTGAAAGTGCAGGTTCAGCAAAGCATGATAGACAGGTACCATCTTATTGATGCATTACACCAATTGTTTTTCAGTCACATTTGGATCGTGACTCTCCAGTGCCTGAATTCTGGACCTCTTGACATAATCATTTGGATGTTCGTTGTTTCGCTGAAACATTCTTCCTAAGTCTGACAGAGTGATTCGCCCAAGTTGCGGATTCTTTCTCGGCATGATGACGCGGGCATTGTAATCTTCTTGAGGCTGATCTCTTGAGGCGTCGGCTCCAGTAGATCTGAAGATGTCCCGGGATTTCTCTTGTCCGGGTTGACATAATAGGAGAACCCATTTATGATGATTTGAAGATGTGTCAAGCCTCCTTTGTTATTGTATATGTACGAACCCTCGGAATTACGCCATGTTCTGGATCTTTTCTTGTGTGATCTTTGCAGGTGTCTTTCTAGGACTCTATTGGTGTTGAGATTTGTTGTCGTCTATCTCCATACTGGAACAACGGCTATGCAAATCCTCCCTTTATCTATTTGGGTGTGGATCCTTGTGATGTTAATATCAATGATAACTTTGAGGCATTTATGGTTTGCTCCATATAACACTCGTGGTGTTACAGAGAAGGTGATTTCTCCATCCGGACCTTCGAGAGATGCCGTTGTGATTTTTTAGGTAGTGGCCACGTCTTCTTGTGTTTTTACGCGGCTTTGTGGTCCTTTCATGTAGGAGATTTACTAGTTCTCAGCTATCCAAGGCATTTCTAGTAGCATTGCTTGAAAAATCATTTTTGTGAAGCTACTTAGCGAATGAAACACCGGAATTGAAATTGGTTGTTGAACCTAAATTGAATTTAATTATTGAATTGGATCTAAGATCCACCCTTTTGAAATTGAGAAAACTGGAATGAATATTGAAATATTGATTTTGCAACCGAGAGATCAATCTCCCACTGTGGTCGCCAATTGTTTGAGGGTAAAAAACTGATTTTACTGTTTTTGGTAAATTTGGGTGTGTTGATGAGAAACGAATTCAAACCCTAAACAAATATACTGCACAAGAGTAATTTTGAGTTCTAGAGATCAATCTGTTAGACTCTGGCCTAAACCAAGAAATTGTCATTCCAGATTCAATTCGGTCACAAGGTGAAGGAGAAGGGTGGATCTTAGGGAGGGAAGCGAAGAAGGTGTTTGAGATCAGAATGTTGAATTATGAAGGTGTGGCTGTTTTATGACTTGTATCAGAAAATGGTTTCTGGCTACTTGCGTTGATAACACTTGTGTTTGAAATAGGTTGAAAACCTATTTATATAAGTCATTGAGCGCACCCTGATCTCATAGGAAGTGGAGGAAGTAATGAAGAAGTGGAGTCATGTAGAAGGTGGTGATCATCGTGTTTCTTTTATGAGGGAAGACTGATCACACGTTTACCCACTACTCTTATTACTTTTAACCATCTGTATTTCCTAACACTTTCTCATAATGGGCGCGTTGCACGCCGCACGCTGTAAACCGCCAAACCAATACCCCAGTGAGCATCCCCCAGTTTGTGACATGTTTGATGTCTCGAGTGAATGGTTCAAGTCATGAGACTTGCCGCTAAAATCAGCACATAGTGCTTTTAGGTTAAATAATAAAGTTATTTGTGAAACCAATGTTTATGAAGCACTGTTTATAATCGATGTGTATGAAGCATCGCTTTTAAACAAGCAGCTGAAAATAGTCGATGTGCTAGAAGCATCATTGTTTTAGAGATCGATCGAATTAGTCACAGATTGAGCGTCTTAAAAGAAGTAGCACGACCGGCCACCTTTAAGTGATCGTTTGAAGATCTTATGGGCGAGTTATTGTTTGGTCGATCGATCCATGTGAAGGAGTGGTGGCCGGTGATCATGGCGTCACCCTGTTGGTCATCTAGAATTTGATCTAAACTGTCCGACCAGGCTAGCGAAGTTGGACGGACGAGATGATTTGCGGTAGTTATACGCTGCCGTTAATTGTATTTTAGGGTTTGAAGCCTCACGACCACCCTAACATTAGATCAAACGATTTGTGGCATTTGCCACTGCTTTGGACAGTTGGATTAGGTACACGCACAGATGGGTTGCTACTGAGTGTGCAAGCATCTCGTTGGCCTTCTGAAATTAGATCTAGGCCGTCCGACCAGGCTGGCGAAGTTGGACGGCCGTGATCAATTTGCGGCAGTTGTGTAACGCCGCTTATTCAATTTAGGGTTTTATAAGCGCGCGATTGCCCTACTTTTGGCAAGCGCTTCGACGTGCTTCTGGATCACCACATGTAATTCGATCATCTAGGGATAAAGGTGAGCCGCCGGTGACCATGTTGGCGCCTCTTTGATCGTCTAAAATTAGATCTAAGCCACTCAATTCGGCTGGCGAATACATTAGGGTTTTAAAACGGCAAGTACAAATTAGGGTTTTAAAACGGCCACGTCCATCCTAGTTCGATCGAACGACTTGATGCATTATGGACTTGTCGCGGGTAGGTCGATTGACCAAGGGAGTAGTTGGGATTCCAATGAACATATTAGTACTTCTTCGATCGTTCGAGATGCGATCTAGGCCGTCCAACTAGGCTGGCTAAGTTGGACGGATGCAATGGATTTTGAGACTGTTTTTGCCGGTCTCAACTCGTTTGAACTTGTTTTGCCAACAACGCGATCTCCCACATTGGGGTTAATCGTTCGAAGCGTTGGGGTGTACTAGGTGGAATACGTTCGGCCAGGGCATTAGTAGGCCCGTCGGTGGTCACCATGATGATTGCCTAGTTCTGCTAGGAGTAGGCTAGGCTTGTTGGATTGCGTGGCCAAATTGTGTGTCCGCGATTATTTTTGAGACTGGCATGGACAGTCTAGATGTTCCTTAAGGAATTTAAGCGTGTTCGATCGAGCTAACTTAAAAGTGCGTCGATACAAAATTCTCTTTGTCAGAGAGTGATGCAACATGTGCGAGTACTTCCATGCAGATCTCAATACTGACACTTCGGGAGATTCATGCTACTCTGCTGAGTGTGAACATTTAATCGTCATGTCATGTCAATATTGAAAGTTCGGCTGGGAACATAGCATAGGAAAATACTAGGCAAGTCATGTATTAGTGAATAATGTTGGTGGAAGGTAAAATTCACAGAATATTTTGGGATTGATGTTGCACGCACCGTTCTGAGTAAATTTTATATATACAGATATATTGAATTGCTCAATACATATGTGAGCGAAGAGGCTTAAGTACTCATTGCTTTTAAATGGCTTCTGTTCCTTTGCAGGATGACAGCGCATTAAATACAAGGTTTACGATTTTAGCCTTTGAACTAAAAACCACCATCAACACATACCATCTTAGGTGATTACTTAGGATCGGTTACACTAATAAAAGTCATACCAATACATAAGTCAGGCATTGTGACTAGTTTTACCAAGATACATAACAAGTTATGATCGGTTCTACTAACTCACACATATTGGTAATCCAAATATATGCAATGAATAACAATACCAATAAGCCTAGCGATTTCCATTTCGATACATAAAACACGTTCATGAATGTACTTCCTTTAAACGAATGTAAACATTGTTTCCTAGGACGAAATATTCACCCATACCCATACACATAATCACAATAGCATTCATATGATTATGTCGATGTCTTATATACGAAGTTCAAAAGATAAGCGTTATACTTCATATTGTAATTCCTTAACACTATGTCTACTAGAGTACAATCATTCACAGACTTCATGATTATGTTTTTAATATAGCACGACTTGAAAGATACGTTGGGAATGAAACTGTTCAAGTCAAAATATTACTAACCTCAAGAGGAAGGATGATGTCGTCTATGTAGCTTGTTACTTCTTCACATTCTTCAAGTCTTCGAGTAATACTTGTATGTCTCATTATCCTAATCTCTCTAGCCTAACCTATACGAAGTTGTCTCTAGTATATAATCAAGCGACTCTTTGATTTAGTTTTGATTCACTAAAATATGACAACCAAACTTGACATACCAACGCTTGGTGGGTTCAACCGAGCTATGCTCTAACAATCTCCCCCTTTGTCAATTTTAGTGACAAAACTCTTACAATCATATGGATAAACAAATTACAAAAATTCATTATACATACGCTTGATTCCAAGTTTCAACAGCACAATACCATGCATATATTCAATCCATAAATGCCGTTGTTGACATTTAAATAACAAAGCTAATACTCCCCCTAAAGGTGAGATAGGTAGATTTTCAATACGTACATCTTTGTTATTTCCCTTTGTAGTCCAAATAACTACAAACATCATATGATATGTTTCTCCCCCTTAGTCAATGCTTTACTCTTTTGTTAGATATAACGTTTAAGCACAATAGTCCTTTCCTTAGTGATTACAAATCACTTGTTTACTCCATATATTTCTCCCCCTTTTTGTCACAAAATGACAAAGGTCTGAGCAAATACCAAAACCGAAAGGATCTTACAATCTAAAAGAATTATACAACCTATAAGAGTTAAGCACGAAGGTTTCACATACCATTTGAGATAACCAATATCAAAACCGAAACTACAATTGAATCACACACACACATACATCTATACACACATAATGGAATAAACATCAATTGTACCGAATTATGTTAAGCAAAAGCAAAATATATGTAATAAACTCAAGCTTTTATTAAACAGGAAAGCGATTAACTAACAAATTTGTTACCTCAGATTCCGCATCCTCTTCTCCTCATAAAGATATATCATTAAGCGCAAGTTCAAGTTAGAACTTTCCCCCATTATGTTGTCATCCTCTCACAAGAACAAAAGAACAACAACAACAGCAACCTTTACCATAGAAAGGTTGAATCGGTTTTAACTAATGCAAAAAGCAAAAGTTGAAAACCCCGAAACACGTATGCTTTTATGTTAAACACAAAAATTCAACATATTGTGACTTTTTTCACATATGAGTTTCAATCGGAACACCTTATGATCCTTTGATAAACCCTTACCAACATGGGCTACAACTTAATTCCGCTAAATCAAAAGGCCACACAAACCATAAGGGTTCACACATCATATTAGATCGAATATTAAATAAGGTTAAGAAACCAAAATCAAATATCCCATAACACATAGGAATAATATAAAGCATTCAAGCACATGCTATGTAATCGAAAAACTATCACCAGAAAATTATAAAATAATAATTTTATTCATAGATAATAGATAGTTTTATTCAGCAATAGACCTTACACAATAATTGAAAGAAATCAAAAATTGATGTCTATTTTGTTGCAACTTAGTCCTTCATATCAAAGGTAGAGGAAGGTAGATTATTACTTTCAGTCTTCAGCTTGTGAATTTCTTTTAGTAAATTACCTTGTTGCTTGACCAGTATTTCTTGCAGTTGAGAAGTTTTAGTGAAGGATTCTGCAAGAACATGTAATTCTGTCTTTGATTGAACATATAAATGTGTCAATGCTTCAATACACTGATCTTTCTTCAGCATATTCTCTCTTTCCTTCTTGCTAAGCCAATCTCTCTTTTTGATTTTTCTCTTTGAATTCTCAATATAAAGAGAAGGTACAAACTTATTCTTAGAGTGATGTTTCAGATCATGTACTCTATCAAGAGAAGACATCGGATCCTGACTCATAGTTCGGACAAGGAATGTCCAAAGAATGAGAAGGATCTTTCTTATATTTTTCATACTTCCGAAAATATAATATTCCTATAAATACGAATATCTTAAATATATTTTCATATTTTTAGATCTTTATTCCCATATTCTACACATAAGTGTATTGAATTTTTACTTACTCACACACGGATTCGGCACACAAGGTGAGGATGTAAATTTAATACCGATTAGGCGGTATTAGTGTGAGATTTCCTCTCATTAATGGAATTAGAACAAACAGTGTGTTCTTGATCTAGTATTGTATGAAAAACCTTTTTCTTGTTACTTCGAAATAATGAAGTATCTTGAGATTGACTGATGTTGCATATGCAACTTTTAGTTATTTTGCTCTTTGAGACAGTTATGCAATTAGTCTTATACTTCCCTTTGCCATTAGATGATTTATTAATATCGAAAGACATGTCCATTCTTAAAATGGTTAAATCACTAATAGCGGAGGAAGGAATATTGACAACTAATGCAATATTAGATGTTTCCTCATCTTCAGAATCATATGAATCAGAGGTCTCTTCTAGAGTTACAGCCAATGCCTTGCTTCCAGTAAATTTCCTAAGATTAGGACAATCTTAGAAATATGACCAAAACCTTTACACTTAAAGCACTGAGGTTGATATTCATCATCTTCTTCTTGATCTGTCTTGTTCTTGACATGAACTCGATCATGGGATCGAGAATATCGATGAGTATCTTTTATGAATCTCTGGTTTCTTTTCTTTAAGAGATCTTGAAATTGTTTGGTGATCAATGATAATGATTGTTCAACTTCATCATCAGAATTTTCAGCAATCCGTTCATAAGAATCATTCATTAATCTATCCTTTTCCAGTGGTGCTTTTGGAAATTTTGCAGCTTTAAAAGTAAATCCTTTAGCTTGAATAGACTGTGATTCATGATCAAAGATCGTCAATATTCCAACGAGAGTGCTTCGTGAAAGAGTTGAAAGATCATTTGCTTATATGATTGCATGCTTCTTATAATCGTATCTAGATGGAAACGATCTGAGAATTTTGTATACTATATCTTTTTCAGAAATAGTATTTCCAAGTGAGAAAGAAGCATTAACTATCTCAGAGAGTTTAATATGAAACTCTTCAAAAGTATCGTTGTCATCCATTCAAAGGTTATCCCAATCAGATGTAAGAGTTTGAAGTCTAACTTCTTTCTCTGATGTATTTCCTTCGAATACGATCTGAAGATTATCCCAAGCTTTCTTTGAATTTTGGAATGTTGATACATGATGTTGTAGATCACGACCTATAGCATGTATAATATCATTCAAACCATCTGAATTTTGATTTGCAAAAGCCTTTTCTTCGTTAGAATAATCTACTAAGCGTTTAAACTCAGTTTCCGAATTTTCTATTTTCGAGCGATTATAACCATCGAAGACTAATAGCCAAGTATTAAAGTCTCTTGATTGAAGAAAAGATCTCATAGCAGATTTCCACCATAGATAGTTTGTTCCGTCAAATCTTGGTGGTACGTTAACTAAAATCGATTCATGTGAACTCGAGTTCATTTCTTATAGGTTGGATCGGACCAAACACGGATTGTTATATCTTTTCGTGTTTGCCTGCTCTGATACCAATTGAAAATATGAGGGTACACAAATATACCATAATATTTTATTTTGATCACAATATATACAAGACCCACTGAGTATAAACCTCTTGGAGCAACAATCACTCAAGGAATATTTCAACACATTATCCACTTGATATAGGGTTAGTCCGAACTGGCCTAACTCGTGAATTAAATATCAAAGGCAAGTGGAGAAAACCAATACACTTTGTGTGATCGTCTATGGATATGGAATCGAGACAATACAACAACAAAGTGATCACTTGATAAAAGGTACGGTAATAACCAAAACCAATATGATCAATATCAAGAGCCATGTTAACGTACAAAGTGCAATTTACTTTAATTATAATAAAACAATTATAATGGGAAAGGTAAAGTAAATGGCACAAAAAGATTTTATTAACAAGGAAACCGCAAATGCAGAAAAGCCCTGGGACCTAGTCCAGAATTGAATACTCTCATAATTAAGCCGCTATACAAAATCACACCAACTTCGTATAGTTGAGACCAAGCAACTAAACCTATAGTTCACCTAGTTTCTTCAGTTTCCTTGCGCTTCCGATATTCAATAAGTGCACGCACTGGACAATTCATTTGGTTCGTATTCCAAACAGTAAAGGAACAACAACTCTGTTCGGTAACAACTCTATTCAATCTCAGTGATATGAGTTAGACAAAGGCTCTTCTGTTTAATCCAATAAACTCCTTTGTCGGGTTTAGATCTATTGATCCAACAACTACCAAAGTATCCGAGTTTAGATTTCGCAATCAAAAATAGGATCTACCAAGATACTATATAATGATGCCGATCTACGCAACTAATCAATCAAATCTATTAAAGATAAACCGATTATAGTTGGATCCCAGTTGATCAAGTTTTGTGCACACCAAAGATTATGAACCCAAATAAGAAATTTTCTTCGTCTTCAAATCTTTTTAAATCTTCAATAAACACCTGCACACAACAAATTGAATCTCTTATGATCAATCACGCATAGAACGGAGTCTGTTAACAATGGATTATCACAAGACGTCTTTAGATCTACAAATAGTTTTAAAGATCCCGTCGAAACTTCGATCTAGTTTGAGTGAATCTTATATCAGAGAGAAGATTCTCAAGAATAAACAAACTAGGTGCAATCAAAGTTCAACAACCGTTAGTCAATCAAATCAAATTGAAAACTAATAATACTGCAATTATTTAGTTTCCCACCAACGGTACTCGTAGAGCTTCTTGATCCCATGAAGTCTTTAAACGAGCGGTCGTAAGAGATTTCGCCTAATTATGGTACTTTCCTCTCCGAATAGACGGCTCCACCAGTAACAATACAACAAGGTAGTTTTGCTGGCTCTTAGGATAGTTTGCTCGAAATTCAAACTTGGGTATTTATAGACCAAGGAAGTTTGGACACCAAGGAATTTCCAAAACCGAATATTCTTAAGATATGCAATAAATGTCCAAATCGGTTTTCATAATTCCTGGAAATGCTCTATCCAATATTAACTGAAATCCTACTAGAAAATCTCCAATTAGTAAATGCACATTACCAATTTTTATTTTCCAGAGATATTCATTTTAATTGCTGGTAATTAAAAGCATATAAAATTAACAACCTTAATTAAAAGATTCTCAACTTATTTCGTCCAGGGATCTCCTTGAGTTATTAAGGAATATCTTTGAACAATAAAAGATAAGAGTTACTGAACATGTTCAAAGTATGTCGACATATTATTTCTTTGTAAATCCTTTTTCATATTTACAATCTTGGAACCGATTATACCACACTTCCAAAGAAGTTTAGAACTGGTTCATCTGATTTCCAATAACTATGTGATTGATCAAATCAACATACTAATCATGGTTTTACGGTTCTACCAAACACAAGGATCGGTTCTACCTTAATATGATTACTGGGACCGGTTGCATCAGTTACCAAATTGGTTACATCAATTACCAGGACCGGTTACCATATTCTCATTGTATTACTTGTGATCGGTCACACCATTTACCAGGATCGGTTTCACCAATTACCAGGACCGGTTACACCAATTACAAGGATCGATTACACATTATTTTGTGATCGGTCACACCAATTACTAGGATCGGTTACACCAATTACTAGGATCGGTCACACCAATTACAAATATCGATCATACCATCTTAGGTGATTACTTAGGATCAGTTACACTAATAAAAGTTCAAATGGATAGGCAAGTGAACCATAATGTCGAAGAAGGCGGTGGAAAAATCCTCTCTAATTCACAAACAATGGTAACAATGCGCTTCTCAACTCTTCAAAATCTTGGGCGTGAGACCCAGAGCATAGTTCACTAAAAAGGAACTCAACTCCATTAGCACTTGACCTTAGACGGTAAAGTCTTTCAAATGCCAAAGGTAGAAGGCGCCTTGCATGAGCACGTGTGAATCATGACTTTTTAGACCAAAAATTTTACGTTGCTGGACATTCACACACCTCAATGTATCTAGAGAGTCTTCAAATTCTTCAATACATTAAGAAACATAGTCTTTCTTGCATTATCCATGGAATAACATGCTCTGGTAAGAAGTACTTCCCATTTGTTAATGGTTGTGGATGAAGATTAGGTCTAATCTTTAGGAGTTGCAGATCAAATCTTGCTTTAAGACCATCCTTAGTTTTTCCAGCAATATCCATTATTGTACCCAGAACACTATCGCATACATTTTTTTCAGTGTGCATCACATCTATGTTATGTTTGAGAAGATTCGTGGACGATCTCCCCTCAAATTCTCCTCAAACTGTTTCCCAAACGGAATGTCTTTCAACAAGCTCAAGATATCTGGCCCTAACAATGGGTTGGAGGTGGGCTAAGTTCTACTCTCCATCAAAAATCTTTCTTAAGTGTGGTGCGGAACCTATGATAAGAAATCAACTGTCAAATACACAAACACTCAATGACAAGAGCACGCATACAATAACAAGGAAACAAAATATAAAGCGGGAGAAAATTGAACATTTCATTTCGTGAGGAATCATACGTGTCCAACCCTTCCTCCCATAATTCCTTGACCATCTATTAATGGTCTCAAATACACATCAATGTCATTGTAATTTTTGACATAGAAGGTTATGATCAGTTTCAATATTTGGTTATGAAACAAAATATTAATGTAATCTTGACAAACAGGATAACAATCAAGATAAATATCATTACCTGGATCATTGTGACTGGTATAAGCAAAGACAATATCATGTTAGGTTGCTTCATGCATAACCATGGTGGTAAGTTATAGAATAAGAACCACGGGCCATGTACTATCGGATTTCTCATTGAACTATATGGACTAAACCCATCCGTTGACAAACCTAATCTTATATTCCTTGGATCAGCCTTAAAAGTTGGATTCATCTCATCAAAATGCCTCCAAGCTTCGATTGGATGTCTCAATACCCCATCTTTTGTACGCCCTTCATGATGCCATCTCATATCTGCAGTCTTAGAACACATGAACAACCGTTGTAGCCGAGGTTTTAAAGGAAAGTGACGTAGTTTTTGCGTTTTTAATCTTCCATCTTTGTAACGAGAAGCTTTACAAATCATACAAAGATTCAAGATCCAGAGTCTCCTTATAATACAACATACAATCATTGGGACATGCATCAATTTTAACGTAAGACAGTCCCAAATCTGATAGTACCTTCTTACACTATGTGAAATTTTCTGGCAATGTGCACCCTTCTGGAAATGGTTCTCTCATGAGTTGAAGCATCTCTTTGAATGACTTGTCAGACATCCCGCCAACGCATTTGTAGTTCCAAAATCTAATAAGAAAAGACATCATCGACATCTTATAGCATCCGAGGTATAACGGCTTCTTTGAATCTTCTAGCAACTTATAAAACTGCGCAGCTGAACTATCACTTGGCATCCCACTCATTTCTGCATCCAACATATCACCCATATCCTCATCAGCACACATTGGTATTCCATATGCATCTCGAAGCATTCCCATAATGTCATCTCCAACCTCTTCGCCATTGTTATCCATAATAACCTGATCCACATTGGTATTTTTCCCCCAAATTACATGGAAATGTTGTTCTCAACCCTTCACCATGATGATACCATCTTGTATAGCTCTTAACATACCACAGGGTAACTAAGTCATCATATATCTCATCTCTAGTCTTGTAATGAACATTGGCACACTCCTTGCATGGACACTTCACTTTGTTATCTTCGGAATAAACCCATTTTCAAACGCATAGTTCAAGAACAAACACAACCCTTCATGAAACTCCTTACTTGATCTTTCAAAATGAACCCAACTCTTATCCATTTATCAATCACAATATACTTGACCTAAAATAACGACGGATACAATCAGTAAAAATTTATTCAAGCAACCATAAGTACCGACATCAAAATAGAAAGGAACATTAGAAAAACTAGTAGTTGAGACTTACGGTAGAAACAATGGAAGCATCTAACAGAATAAATTACATGAAAACCAAAAAAAAAAAAAAATTGTTACGGTGACTCTTTATCAAACAGAGCTTAACACACGGGCTGGTATGGAACGGCCATAACAAATGTGCAAGTCTAAGACCAAGAAATCCTAAATCAGAACATTCCAATGGACTAGGTAGCATACACCATACATGCCTAAACCACTAAATCACAAACACCATATCATTGTTCATAAGAAGGAACTACTCACAATAAATATGACAAACAATACGTGTGAAGAGAGATGAAAATGACTAATCTGACTGAATAAAATGAAATACCCCATAAAGTCTCTCCAATGACGCATACATAAAAGATCGATTGAGCATGAACCAGAGATATGCATTGGAGTTCAAATGACAAGTACACTTATTAAATCAAATTGTATAAACAGGAGTTTTAAAATGAACTTAAACTAGTGCCATAATGCAAAACATTGAGTGGAAAATCCTTGAGTTGGCGAGAGATAGGAGGGGAAAAATAAACTCAAGTCCATGAAAGGAATTTCAAAATTTGGTTAATAGTGGAAATTCAAACAAATAGTAAATTCGTCATTTTTAGAAACAATAAGTAGGTTGGACAAGAAAGTTTAAACCTAATACTTGAGTCAAAAATGAAACCCAATGATTACTAAAACTCCGAGTGTGCATTTCAAACGACAAACAATTAAGCTAAACAAATTAGCACTATTTTTTTGATTGGTTTCAAAGTTGATTACGATAATATCCTAAGCATTCAAATGTAAGCAAAATAATTAGAGTCGACCATACACAACAAAGCAAAATCAATTAGATACAAAATTTTGAATCTCTTGTGGCAAGACCTCGTTTAATCTTAGAAAAAGAATCGCCTATCATACCAATACAAAAAAGGATAGAATGGATAAGTACACTTCTATATACTAGACTTGTAACCGTGCATTGTGACTAGTTTTCCAAACAGATGTGAGCAAGATACATGCAAACGTAAATCACGTTATGCAAAATTTAAACTCTTAATAGGCTAAGGCTCGAAACTAAGCAAAATTTTCTTAAAGGCTAACTAACTCACAACATATTGGTAATCCAAAGATTATAATTAAATATGCAATGAATAAGAACAATACCAAAAAACCAAAGCCAATGAATTTAATGTATAATAGAAAGTTTTTCGAATCAAGCTAGTTTTTGGAAAAGTCATTACAAAATGCGAACGTTGTATCCAAGTAAGTGGAAATAAATTCAACATAAGGAAGTAAAAGCTACCATTTGAATGTCCACAAATAGGAATTTTAGAAAATAAAATTAACCTAGTGTTGTAAAAAGTCAAATGTAAACATTGTTTCCTAGGACGACATATTCACCCACACCCATATACATAATCACAATAGCATTCATACGATTATGTTGATTTTGATGTCTTATATACGTAAATTAAGTGAAAATTGAAGTTCAAAAGATAAGCGTTATACTAAAAAGCTTTGTCCTTGAACAAATTGAAAAATTAAAATACAAAAAAAAAGGGAAAAATCATTCCTTAACACTATGTCTACTAGAGTATAATCATTCGGGAGAGAATGAAATTTCACCGCCTTTCGAAATTTTTTGACAGTTTCAGCAGCAAGTGCATTTATGTTCTCAATATAGCACGACTTGAAAGATCGTTGGGAATGCCCCCTTAAAAAACAGTTCAAGTCAAAATATTACTAACCTCAAGAGTAAGGATGATGTAACATCGATGTATGTTCTCTTGACTTTACTTCTTCACATTCTTCAAGTTACTTCTTCACATTCTTCAAGTCTTCGAGTAATACTTGTATGTCTCATAATCCTAATCTTTCTAGCCTAACCTATACGAAGTTGTCTCTGTACACGTTAAGTGTTATCTAATATTGATTTTTCCAAGAGGGATTTTGGTATTACAGTTGGAAATTTATTGGAATTATACAAACCGAATTTAGGTGTTTATTTCATATCTTGAGAATATTTTCGGTTGTGGAAACTCCTTAGAGTCCAATCTACCTTGGTCTATAAATAGTGAAGTTTGTTCTTCTTACAAACTTACCCTGGGGAAGGCACTTCATTTTGAAGTCACTGTTGTAGCCGACTAATAGTATTAGTCGTAATACTATCTTGGATAGGAAAGTAACCTAATTAGGCGAAATCTCTTACGTCCGCTAGTTAAAGACTTTTTTGGGATCAAGAAGCGTCTAGTACCGTTAGTGGGAAACTAGAATCACATTGTTATTTTATTTTTCGATTATTTATTTGATTGACTAACGGTTGTTAAACCTTGATTGCACCTAGTTTGATTATAATAGAGAGCCTTCTCTTATCTTCAGCCATAAGGTAACTCAAACTAGATCAATGGATTAACGATAGTTCAGATCTGATATTGACTTGTGATGATTTATTGTTAACAGACTATTATATACGTGATCGATCACAAGTTGGAATCAAGTTATTTTATTGTGCGGGTACTAAAGAAAATTAAAGATTTGAAGACAAATAGATTTTCTGATTGGTTTCGTATCGTTGTGATTTACTTCTTTCACAAACTTGATCATTTGGGATCCGACTAGATCGTGTTTATCTTTATAAAACTTATTGATAGTTATATTAGATCAGTAATCTATCATTTGGTGGTATTCTTCAGTATCTGAATCTGATAGGTTGTAAATCTAGATTTGATTATTTCGGTAATATATATCTTGATTGATCTTACCCAAACAAGGAGTTTATTGATTCAAACATAAGATCCTTTTTCTAACTCAATAATAATCTTTGATTTACTTCTTGAGATTGAAGAGGTGGTTACCAAACAGATTATGCCGCAACTTAAGATAGTGGACTCTATCTTAGAATTCGTGTGCATTAGCCAGACTGGTTGTAGATGCGGGGATACTTGGGAAACTAGGTAACTAGGGGTAGTTAATTTACTTGGTCTCAACTATACGAAGTTGGTATTAGTCTTTGTATAACGGCTTAATTCTGAGAGTGTTCAGGACTGGACTAGGTCCCGGGATTTTTCTGCATTTGTGGTTTCCTCTCTAACAAAATCTTATTGTGTGTCTTTACTTTTCCTTCCCTCAATTATAAATATCGTTTTAGTTATAATTAAAAGTAAATACATTGTACGTTGATCCAACACTTGGGATCCCTATAGTTAGGTTCAATTTTGAACTAACAACTATATACCAAGTGTGTACCTTGTAGTTGTCATCTTATTGACAGTCTCTGTCTATATTAGATCACAAAAGGTATCAAACTTATAGGTGGATATCAAAAATATTATAGTGTTGGTACTCTCTTCATTTCAGTATTGATGGAAAAGGCAATTGGGAGTTGAAGATTGGGCCTCAAAGATATGAAGATTCAATAAAAGTACATTCAATTAACGCGAAATCTAGGTCCCTTCCAACATTAAATGCTGAAGAAGACGTAGTTGAATGTTTTAGGATAACAAGTGCAAAATTTCCAAACAGGAATTTCTATGAAGCTTATTGTTGGGTAGATCGGCATTCCCAATCAGTCCACATTAAGTTCATCTAGGTAAAGAACATCCCCAAAGGTATCGATTCTACTTTGGTCAACTTATCAGAGTTCTCTTTTTACCTTGAAAAACCTTCAGTATAGAAGAATTTAAGTGCTAGATATATCAAATGGAAGTTATATAGAACTAAAGAAGAAAATGCATACCACATCCTATCTCATTGCTCTGTATATTATGCAAATATGGTTTTATTTCATAAGTGGTGTATACATGAGTCCTTAGAAAAGAATTTTGAGGAGCCACGGTTATCCGGGTCGAAATTAAAGTATTTTGAAGATATTACAACTCTATGTAATAATCTACGCAACTTAGAAAGAAAGAAATTCTAGAATCTTTGGAATCAAGAAAAAAAAAAACAGTAAATGATGTAATATTAAAGGTTAAAATAACATATTCATTATGGGCTTATAATACTGATTTATTTGGGCTTATTCCAGTGGGCTCAATATTGTATAACTGGGAGGCACATAGGTCGTAACAAAGAGAGAGGATTCACTCACATATTTGTTTGTACACTATACAACTTAATTTGAGCATATTTTTTTAATAAAACCTAAACGGTAACGGATTTGAAGATAAAATTTTGGGGACATGTTCCTCTTACAAAGCTCTATGTTCATACCAAAAAATGAGCTCATTCTAGAACATATAACACCACCATATACTATTTTGAAAATCAATGTTTGAAAATCAACGAACCGTTGTAATTAAAATCCGTAGGTTACGAGGTTTGGTATTTCAGAATATACTCATTATTATTTTTTGTAAGAACGTGGAGCTTTGCAAGAGGAACATACCTCCAAGATATTAGCTTCAAATTTGTTGCCGTTTAGGCTTTTATTAAGAAGAAAACGCCCAAAGTGCGAGATGTGTGAAAATAGAAGCGTGAATAGATCCTCCTTAGTTTTAAATTTCTTTTACTAAATTCAGCCTTTTGGCTTTTTTGTTAAAGAAAAAAAAAAAGAAATAATTAGCCGTAGCTTCACTTTTGTTTCTATCCTTTGTCTCGTGCAAGTCCAGGCTAACAAGTACTAGGCCTACCACGCCTCACAGCGGTTGGGTCTTCATAGTCCACAATAACATCAGCTGTAAGAATCGGAATACCTAGAAATACAGTTTACGGGGTCATAATTCTCTGACATGGAGAATCTTCCCACTGATGTCATAGAAGACATATTTTCTCGATTACCTATCAAGTTAACTTCACGGGCCAAAGTCCTAGTTAGCAATTCGGGGTATGGGTAGTAGTTCGGGACGGTATACGTACGGGAACTATACGGATTCGGATAGGTCGGATTCGGTCAAGAATCCGGTCAACGGTTCGTTGTTTGGACGATAGTTCGAAACAAGCATACGTGACGTGCATATTCGTTTTATAAATGTGAATTCGGCACTTAAAATTCTGGCCTTACATATATGATAAATTGATAAGTATTATGACCTTATTACGAGACTAATTTTATTTGTAATGATTTAAAGATGGAAAAATATATTTTAGCGTGAGTATCTAATAAGAAGTAAACAATTTAATCACCTAAATGTATTACAAAGCGAGTTTATAGACTTTTAAACAAAAATCAACACATAAAACACCGGTTAAACAACTACCAATAGAAAATTTTAACTGAATAATTGTATTTAAATATAAAGTATATACAAAATCAGACAAAAACTAATCAATGTAAACTGGTCGAGAGAGTTACATACGGGAGAGCGAGGTTGGGCGTTCGAATCTAGTTTGGAAGTATCATTCGGATTCGGTCAGTTCGGATACGTTCGCGAATCATTCGTGAGGTCCATATAATCCGGGAGCTAGGTTCGGAGTTCAAATAGTTCGGAAGTATCATTCGGATTCGGTCAGTTCGGATACGTTCGCGAATCATTCGGGAATGATTCGGAGAATTACTAACTAGGCCAAACTAGTATCCAAAACTTGGAAAGCTCTCCTCCGTGATTACAAATCTGATAAGGTAGGTTTTCTTTTCGATATATTTTATGATAAGCTTAAACATAGAGAAGAACTTTTCTACGAAGACGAGTATGAGCACTATGATCATGCAAAGATGAACCATTACTACATATACAACACACTTACGAAGATAAAACTCCGCAGATTTATTGACACCATGTCCTTCCCGAGGGATATCATGGTCGGGTCGTGCAATGATTTGGTTTGTTTTGGCCAATATAATAAAGATGTTCTAGGCCTAACTCCTATTCAAATCTGCAACCCCTTGACAGGAGAAAGTGCTCTTCTTCTGAAATATCAAGATCTTTGATTACTATTTCACTAAATTGATATTTCTAAAACTACCATTTTGGACATAAGAAATATATATAATTTGATAAGAATAAAATGATTGTTCGAAAATCTATGCTATAATTTGAGAGATAAATGATTTCTAAAATTTACAAATTATTATCCATAGGGTATAGTTGTAAAAAATTACTTAAAAACACTCATTTTAGCAACTTGGGTTTGGACTAGGAGTATGATTACTCTAAATTGCCTCGGGACATACCAAAGTTTCCGTATGGTAGTTTAGCAACTGGGTTTGGCTATTGTCCTTCAACTAAGTGACATAACCGGGAATCTAAGGGACATGTTCAAGTTTACACAGTAGGTGGTGGGTGGAGATACATTGGACCTATTAGCCGTGAGACATTCAATACTTCATCAGGCATCTATGCAAATGGAGCACTTTACTGGTTGCAAAAAAATAATTATACGGAGATAGTGGCGGCCTTTGATTTGGAAGCTGAGAATTTCGAGTATATACCATTGCCACATTCTACAGATTTTGAATACCAAAATTCCGTTTCTCCACTCAAGTTGCTTGGAGGGAATCATAATGTGTATCTGGTTCAAACAAAAGCTTCCTGCATTGACATTACAAGAGAAATTATGTGAGTACTGGAACTAGTTACACCCTGAAAGAGTGTAATCTGAAACAAAACTACCACGACAGAAGTTCTTCATATGAATATTGGATTAAGGGGTTCAGTATACAGCTGGAAAAGGCATATTGTTTTAAGCCATTCGCAATCACAAGGAGCAATGAAGTTCTGCTGTGGTACAGATACCATGCACATTTTGGCACGAGACTCTATTGCTATGATCCTAAAACTTCAACCTTAAACAAACTTTGGAATGATAAGAAGAGGATGAAATGTGTTCACAACGAGGCAATTCCTCACACGTGGAGCATTGTTTATTTGAAAGATTTGGGAGAAAGTAATGTTACTTCTTTGAAAGGTCATGGCGAAGCAATGAAGGCTAAAAGTGGAGGACCAGAAAATTTACCGGAAATATCGAGCAGGTCCTGGTCAAGAGATGCTAAAAGAAAGAAGAATTGGTAAATCATCTGATCAAACAAGTAAGACCCTTATTGGAAAATTGCTTTCATGTTTTGTGGCTTTGTTTATGCATGCTCTCGGTTAAGAATGCCATCTATGCTTATAATGCTTGCTTACTTTAGCTTAATTCACAATTGACATGTGTACGAGTTTGTCTGATTCCAAAGCTTTAGTTTGCTAGTAGTTAAGCTTCAATTTGCTAGTTACCAAACACATTTGCAGATTCTCTTCTGTAATTAGTACGGCAATCCTCTCTTTTGTATTATGCACATTATTTGATTGGTCCAATGACATAGAATTAAACCAAAACCTGACGAAATATCGATAAGTAAAGGTTGCATTCCAAGTGGGTGTTTATAAAAAAGAAGCAAACATTTTGAATTGGTGTCATTGCTTACTACTTGTCACTCCGAAAATTTGGTTCAGTAACTGGGTTGTGCTGCTAGAAACATGTATGCTTTCACTTTGAATGACATGCACAAAATGGCTAGGAAATTTGTATTTGCGATGCACAAAATGACTAGGAAACTTTATTTAACAAAATAATCTCATTGCTTAAAATTTGAATTCAGGTTCCAGAGTTTACAAGACATATAGAGCGTACCAGATACCTTACAAAAATCTACAGTTTAAATGGATGTACAAAGTATATCAAATGGAACAGATGGAAAAAAAATGAACTCCATTGCCTTTTGAAGGTAATGAAATCATCTTAGTTCACTGTCATGTATGTTCTCACTTTCCTGGAGCAAAGTTGGTTGCATATGACCAAGCATTGTTGTTCACGGGGTCAGAAAGGTGGTCCGCGAGGTTCTCAAGAGGACCTTTTCCAGTTACAATTGCCTGAATGAAGAAACCAAACATGGAGAACATAGCAAGTCGCCCATTCTTTAGTTCCTTTACCTTTAGCTCAGCAAATGCCTCTGGGTCCTCTGCAAGTCCCAAGGGGTCAAAACTACCACCGGGGTACAGAGGGTCGACGATTTCACCTAGTGGACCGCCAGCTACTCTATATCCCTCAACAGCACCCATAAGGATAACTTGAGTCGCCCAAATCGCCAAGATGCTCTGAGCATGAACTAAGCTGGAGTTTCCCAAGTAGTCAAGTCCACCTTCACTGAAAATCTGAGAACCAGCTTTGAACCAAACAGCTTCGCCAAATTTAACTCCGTTTCTGGAGAGAAGTTCAGGGAATACACAACCCAAAGCTCCGAGCATGGCCCACCTCGAGTGAATTACCTCAAGTTCCCGGTTCTTGGCAAATATCTCTGGGTCTGCAGATAGTCCAGCAGTATCCCAGCCATAGTCACCAGGGAACTCACCGGTTAGGTATGACGGAGACTCACCAGAGAAGGGTCCAAGGTACTTGACACGGTCTGGACCATACCATGGACTTCCTGAAGAAGCAGCTGGCTTCTTTGCTGATGTCTTCCTCATCATGATCCTTCCATTGCTACTGGATGCAGCATTGGTTGGGAACTTTGACTGTGAGTTCAAAGTTACAGCTGCCAGCAAATGATGGGGATGACAGAGCCATGGATGCCATTTGCCTCTTTTTTTTAGAGAAAAAAAGGCTGCTGGTGAACTGTTGAAGAAGGTATTGGGTGTGGTATTTTTGATGTGTTATATTGATTGAGTTTATGTCCTTTATATGAGGCATTGTTGGGCCAGACATATCTATCTATGTAGATCTTCTGCTATGTTTTTATTGGTGCTTCATATTGGCACCACAAATTCAAGATTCCTTCCTCGTTTCTCAGCCAAGGAAATTAGGCTGTCATGGATTTTGGTTTATTACCAATTATTGAATTGATAAGGACTACTTGATCCAGATATCTCAAATAGTATATATTTGTAGTAAGATGTGTGTAATAAGTAAATTTATTACTCTTGCTAACAGTAAATAATTTGCTACTGCATCAATACACAAGGGAATGTGACTCGAGTGTTTTGCCTTTTCTGTAAGGCCCACACTCACTCACAACCAAATGAAACTGTTTTCTGTCTGGACAATTAGAACATTAAAAAAAAAATCAGCTGAGTACTGAGATTTATAGAACTCATTAGATGGATGGACAATTAGAACACTAATGTAACAAAAATAGGGAGGAGTTTCTGAAACCGGCTCTCTCAGTATGAGGCCAGTGTTCCCAAAAGATAAACATCTTATCAAGGTAAACTACAAAGGCTGGTGCAGTTTAGTTACCATTTATTGTGCAGTCTGATTGTCAGTAATGACATTACATCGTGGGTCTGCCCTCTTTTTCAAGTAGATCAGACTTCCCCACGGTAGCCTCCAGAGCCAAAATAATCTCTTGTAGAGTTTACAGCTGACTTTCTCTTCTGCTGCTCTAACTTGGGACAATCGCCAATACGATGCCCCAGACCACCGCAGTAAGCACATCCCTTCACTCCACTCATATTGGTAAGGTCAGGCCCATAATCTAATGGATCTTCAAGTTCTGCAAGAACAGGAGGAATCCTCTGCTTGGCTTCTTGCAGGAGATGCTTTAGATCAAGAAGAGTAGTTTCACTTTGGTTCTTGTTTATAAAAGTGGTCGCAATACCTGTTTTTCCACACCGTCCAGTACGTCCAATCCTATGGACATAGTTCTCAATTTCCGCAGGCATGTCGTAGTTGATCACATGTTGGATGTCTGGAAAATCCAACCCTTTGGAAGCAACATCAGTAGCCACCAACACATCTTTCTTCTGTGCTTTAAAAGAAGAAATTGCATGATCCCTCTCCTCTTGATCCTTCCCTCCATGAATGGCTACTGCCTCAACTCCTTTCAACAGAAGATATTCATGGATATCATCCACATCAGCTTTGTTTTCGCAGAAAATCAGTACCGGGGGTGGCGTCTTCTGAAGGCATTCAAGAAGGTAAACAATTTTAGCCTCCTGCTTCACATATTCAACTTCTTGTACGACATCCAGATTTGCAGCTCCAGCTCGGCCAACATTTACCGTCACTGGATTAACAAGAGCAGTTCTAGCAAAGTTCTGGATCTTTGTAGGCATGGTGGCAGAAAAAAGAAGAGTTTGCCTCTGTGCTTTAAAGTAGCTAAACACTTCTCTTATGTCATCTTCAAACCCCAAATCCACCAATCGATCCGCTTCATCTAACGTCAAGTACCTGCAATTGTCAAGATTCATTTTCCTCTTTGCAAGCATATCTTTCAACCTCCCAGGAGTGGCAACCACAATATGCACACCCCTTTTTACCACATCCAACTGTGACCTCATATCAATTCCCCCAATACACAACAAAGCCCTTAGTTCAGGGTACCCTTTCTCCTTCAGTGGGAGCAAAAACTCTTGCACTACATCATATGTCTGCCTAGCAAGTTCTCTTGAAGGGCATATTACCAAACAGAATGGACCTTCTCCAGATACAATCGGCATCATCACTTCTTCATGTAATGCAATCATAATCAACGGAAGCACAAACACTAATGTCTTCCCAGAACCAGTAAAAGCAATTCCTATCATATCCCTTCCAGATAAAATAACAGGAAGCCCTTGAACTTGAATTGGCGTTGGTTGCTTGATCCCTTTCTCTTGCAATTTCTTCAAAACTGGTTCCAGAAAACCCATGCCGTTAAATTTCTTAATTGGTGGAGGGATTTGATCACCATCAACAAGTATATGAAACTGCTTTCGAATCAAATCACAGTCTTTCAAAGACATTCTTCTTATGTGCGATCGAGGTTTCCACCCAGTCCCCAATGACTCTGTGTAAGTAATTCCTTTAGCTAATTCCTGAACAGACATCAACGGCTTGAATTCAGAGATGTGCTCAATCATCTCTTTCTCTTCCTGGACTTTTTGCTCAATAGGGGTTATCTCTGGAAGATCTCTTTTCAGCTGTGATGCCTTGACGAGAAGACTTGGCTTGTTTTCTGCAGGCTTTGATTCCGCAATTTCTTTTTCTCCGGGTACTGACGTTTTACCGGCATCTTTTCTCTGAAGAAATTTCTGAGCTTCCATTAATCTCCGTTTCTTGACAGGAATATAATCTACATAATCATCATCTTCTTCCTCGAACGCTATTGTTAATGCCATCTTGTGTGAGAAGAGATTGAACAACTAAACTAAATTAATAGAATTTCTTTTGTGATTTTCTTCTGAACGCCTAAAACCCTAAACCTGCAATATTGAATGACGAAGATTCGATTGGAACCCGTAGAGAAAAGGGGTTTTATTCTCTGGAATGGAAAAGGGTTCCCTCTGTACATACATATATATATATATATATATATATATATATATATATGCAATTTCTAGTTGGACGTAGGCCTGACATAAGAGTCGGTTTTAATAAGAAACAAAATATTTTTAGCAACCCAAACGAATTCCCAGCTTCTTGACGAGCACAGCAGAAAATGTGAAGGTTTATGTCCATTTGCAACAGCCCACAGCACAGAGTTAAATAATTAGATGCTGAAGTAATCGAATTAAAAATGAGCCATTAATCGAACATTTTCGTTGTTAATTAGATTTCACACATCGTCATGGGAACGTACTAAGATATTATTTCAAAACAGATCTGAATGACAGATTATATACAAGCTAGACGAATGTACATGATAAATTTAGATGTAAAAAAAAAAAAATACTGAACTCCATTGCCTTTGAAGGGCGTTCGTCTCAGTTCATTATCATGAATGTCCTCACTTTCCTGGAGCAAAGTTGGTAGCATACGACCAGGCATTGTTGTTCACCGGGTCAGAGAGGTGATCTGCAAGGTTCTCCAGAGGACCTTTTCCAGTTACAATAGCCTGAACAAAGAAACCGAACATGGAGAACATAGCAAGTCGCCCGTTCTTAAGTTCCTTTACCTTCAGCTCAGAAAATGCCTCTGGGTCCTCTGCAAGTCCTAAGGGGTCAAAGCTACCACCAGGGTAAAGGGGGTCGACGATCTCACCTAGTGGACCACCAGCAACTCTGTATCCCTCAACAGCTCCCATAAGGATAACTTGGGTTGCCCAAATAGCTAAGATGCTCTGCGCATGAACCAAGCTGGGGTTTCCCAAGTAGTCAAGTCCACCTTCACTGAAAATCTGAGAACCAGCTTTGAACCAGACTGCTTCTCCGAATTTAACTCCATTTCTAGAGAGAAGTTCAGGGAAAACACATCCCAAAGCGCCGAGCATGGCCCACCTCGAGTGAATCACCTCCAGTTCCCGGTTCTTGGCGAAAGTCTCTGGGTCTGCAGATAGTCCAGCAGTATCCCAGCCATAGTCACCAGGGAACTCACCGGTTAGGTAAGATGGAGACTCACCAGAGAAGGGTCCAAGGTACTTGACACGGTCTGGACCATACCATGGACTTCCTGAAGAGGCAGCAGGCTTCTTTGCTGATGTCTTCCTCATCACAATCATTCCATTGCTACTGGATCTAACATTGGTTGGGAATTTCGATTGAGCGTTCAAAGTTACAGCTGTGCCTGCAAATGATGGGGATGAGAGAGACATGGATGCCATTTATATGTTTTGTTAAAGAGAAAATAAGAAGACTGCTGAAGAAGGTATTTTGGTGGTGTTGTTTGATGAGTTTGATGAGTTATACTGATCGAGTTCATGTCTCTTTTATAAGCCACTATTGGACCAGACATCTATCTATGTGGATCTTCTGCTATGTTCTTATTGGTCCTCATATTGGCACCACAGATCAAGAAATCCTTCTTCCTTTCTCAGCCAAGCAATATAGGCTGTCATGGATTTTATTACCAATTATTGAACAGATGGGGACAAAACTTGATCCAGATATCTCAAATAGTATACTTGGAGTAAGATGTGTAATAATAAGTGAATTTATAACAACATTCTAGCTAACAGTAAATAATTTGCTGCTGCTTCAATATACAAGGGATAGTGACAAGGGATGGCCGCTGAGTGTTTCCCCTTGTTTGCTGGCCTACATTCAGCCCATGAAACATTTTACCATTTATGAATGATTGATGTGCAGACAGTGCAGTGGGTATATATCTTAAAACAAAAACTAGATGACACTGAGATTCATAACCCTTTCATTAGGTGGTTGGAAATTAAAACACTAATGTAACATAAATAGCAAGGACCAAAAGTTTCTGAAGACGGCACCATTGCAAACATGAATAAAGTTGAGATTTAAAAACAAGCAATTGAACTATTGAAGTTTTACTCTCTTCTCCGGTCCAAAGTTGCCAAAAGATAAAAGCTATCAGCGTAAACTACAAATCCTGGTGCAGTTCTATTTCATTAATTGTGCAGTCTGAGTCTACATCAGTGTTTCTAGGTTTGGGTAATAATTTCAATGCAGAAAACAACCATATGCTTAATACGAATGAAGGATGTGTGTTGGCAGCGCAACAGAATTATTGAAAAAATTGAGTTCTGTTTCTGCTCAGCAGATTAGTATGCTGAACAGAAGTATGTGCCAGACAATTTTGCGAAAGTTTGGCTAAGACTGCTCATGGACGTTATCCAATGTTCTGACTTCTGAACGAGTTCTCCTATAAATCTATGCATCAATGTAATATAGACAGGAAAACAAGTAAGGTTTTTGTTAGATTTTAGATGAACTTGTGAAGGACGGCTGAACAAGGTTATGTTTCAATTGGAACATACATACTAATACATCTGGTGGATGCTCAAGTAGATGAATACAGGGCTCAAGACATATTGCAAACTTCTGAGTGTGGTTTCAACAGTTTAGTGTTCTAGGGAAAAAAATGATTGTCTGCAAGGTAGCTTGAAAGCAATCTAAGATTTCAACAAATTTGGCCAATATATTAAAAACAAGAACTAAACAGTGAAAATGAAAATTTTAAAACTTACTGATATGAGTTTCTTTTCACTTTACAGGGTAGCGTTTCCCCTTCCTGAGATGCTTCTGAAATTTCATCCATCAATTCCTCCCAAGTGGAAACTGCTAACTCCAATTCAACTTCTGAACACAAGTAGATGAATCGATATACCTACTTCAATATACAAGTAACAAAATTAACATTAGCATCAAAAAGAGACGGCAAATTTTCAGATATTTCATTGTATTAAGGCGCCGTTACATCATCAACAAAATGGAAACCAAAAGAGAAGTACCCACAGCTAGAAATTGCGTCAATGTGATATGGACAGGAAAATAGGTAAGGTGTTCTTAGATGTTAGATGAAATTGTGACATACAAGGTTATGCTTCAATCAAAATAATATATACTAATCCGTCTAATGGGCGATCAAGTTAATCAGTACAGGGCTCAAGGCAGATTGCAAACTTCAAGTGTGGTTTAGAAACCCATGATTTCAACAGATCTGGTTAATATATGAAAACCAAGAACCGAGCAGTGATAACTGAAATTTTGAAACTTACTGATATAATTCAATTTCACTTTGAAGAGTATCATAGCCTCTTCCTGAGATGCTTCTGAAATTCCATCCATCAATTCCTCCCAAGTTGAAAATTTTCCAATTCATCTATTCACAAGTAAATGAGTCGATGCAAAGCTAAAAAAACAACACAAATAACTTCAATCATAATAAGATGTAAAATCTGCTTCAATCACTAACAAAGATTAACATTCGCATCAAAAAGAGATGATGAATTTTCAGATATTTCATTGAATTTTAGGGCACCATTACATCATCCACAAACAAACAGATCGAACTGACAAATTAAAAAGAACTACCCACAGCTAGGAACTGCTTCTAATTAAAACCCTAATTTCAACATCCTTTACAATAGTACCCAGGAACAAACCCTAACCCCCAAATCCGTAAAGGGTTCTTCCTTGACGCTTCAAAGCATAAACGACATCCATGGCAGTAACAGTCTTTCTTCTCGCATGCTCAGTGTAGGTAACAGCATCACGGATCACATTCTCAAGAAAGATCTTAAGAACACCACGAGTCTCTTCATAAATCAAACCACTGATACGTTTAACACCACCTCTCCTTGCTAATCTTCTGATAGCTGGTTTTGTGATACCTTGAATATTATCTCTCAATACCTTCCTGTGTCTCTTTGCTCCTCCCTTTCCCAAACCCTTCCCTCCTTTCCCTCTTCCTGACATTATTCAAGCTCTGTAAAAACAATTTTGGAACGAAATGGTTTGATTGTGATTTCGATTTGGAGGAAGAGATTGGGGATTTTATTGATTTTTTGGTTTCATTGTATTCGTTAGATGGGATGCTGATCCGGGTGAAGACTCCTCTTTGTGTTTAAAGCGTTAGATTAAAGTGTTTCGAATGTTGGTTAAAATAATGGTAGTCGGATCGGGAACAGTTTTCAGTAATCAAATTGTGTTTTCTCTTCCTATTGAAGATGTGAACCGTCAGATTTGAGTTCGATCCGTAGCTTGGAATTTTCATGGATTTCTATCGTAGGATTAGAAATGCTGACTTCTGATTGGTTCGGTAACAATCAACAATTTCCTGGGATTTTGAACTCTTTTGGTAATTCTGGGAAAATTAGGCTAAGGCCCAACCCATGGATAACCCATAATATGAGGCCCCTAATTAAAAGAGTTTTAAAACCAGGCCCCGAATTAAAAATAAATTTTAATAGAGGTCGAAATGACCAGAATAACCTTAACTATCTAAGTAACTAACCTAGGTTTATTCTTACGCAAAGACATTTATTTTCATTTTAGGAGAGAGAAACCAAATCTCATCTTAGAAACTACCGAGCGAAAACTGAAAAATCCCAAAATAGAAAACTGAAATTTTAGAGTTGCAGATCGAAGAAAGAGAAACCAAAAACAGGTAGATTTTCTATCAAATCTTCAACTTCATCTAATATATTTTTTTCTTCTTAGTGTTTTCGATCTGTTTTTGATCTATTTAATCTCAGTCGTTTTTTGATTCATTGTCTTCGTTTCATTCATTTTTTGATTCATTCTCGATATGTTATTTGATCTATTTTCGATCTGTTATTTGATTAATTCGTTTTTGATTCAGTCGTTTTTTGATCAAAGAACAAGACAAAGAAAGAAGACGAAGGTAGGTTTTGCATCTGTTTTCGTTTTTTCTTTCAGAGAATTTTTTTTGATTCAGAGAAAACTAATCCAAATTGAGCATCAATTGATGTTTCTCAGTTTTCCTTTCTTCGATCTGTTTTCTTAGAGAACATCAATTTATGTTTATGAGTTTAGGACTACTTCAAATTAATACCTGTTTTTGATTCAGTTTAAATTGTTTTAACTGCAGATTAAGGTTCAATGGTGCAAGGAAGAAGAAATCCTCCTGAAGAAGATCCCGTCTTGAGAGGTATTAAGATGTGAAATTATTTGAGTATATGTGTTGTTATGATATCATGTGATAGACGCGTTTATGTATCTATATTAGTCTCAATTCTCTGTAATGTTAGTACTCGATTTTGCGCTTATTTTGGCATTTTATGTCTTTGTAGGTGTTTTTGGAGAAATAAGCTTTTGCGGGAAAATTGGCTCGAAAAGTGGTATTTGCGCTCGTGGGAGAAAATTACTATTTGGACCCCTCGTTTGGATAAGGGGCACCTCAATTACTAAGGGGCGACCACTTGCTATTCGCACCCCTGGCTTGGATAGGGGCACTCCATCCCCTAGCTTTTGAACCAATGGTTTTGGCGGGAAAAACTTGTTTTCACTAAGCAGTTAGGTTGAATTTTGGGGGATTTCTGAAGAGATTCAATCAGCGGAAATAGTTTGGATGGACTCATAAGGGCTAAACAGGCTTGGTATACATGTTGGATTAGGAAAACTTGGACTTGATCATCGGTTCTCAGCAAAACAAGGGACGGGAAGAATATCCAATGACTGCGTGAACTTCAGGCAAGATTTTGACGTGATTTTGAAGAGTTAAACACGGGATTATGTAGTTACCTAATAAACAGGATGAATGACGTGCTTGGGAGTTAAAATAGGCATCACATATTTGGTTATTATCGAAAACAGGGGAGGTGTCATTCTCGGGTTGGTTTTGTGAGTTTATTTTTAGAAGTTACGTGACAGAAAGGAGAACATAAACTCAGACAGGATCCGTATCTAGTAGAGAAGAAATTTGAGGCTAAACCGAAGACGCGTTGAAGGGAGAAGGGGAAAGAAAAGTCGAGACTTTCGGTAAAAGAAAAGAAGAATTTTGGAAGATTTAATTGGACCTGTTGGCTATATAAAGGGTGTATGAGAGTTGTAGAAGGCAGTCGGGAGTTTGGGTACGCTTCAGAGGAGAAAATCACGCTGCAGGAGGAGTTGCAGCAGCAGCAGGTGAAGAGGAAGAAGAGAAGTTGCAGACGACACCAAAGAAGTGTCGTTCAAGAACAGGACAAAAGAACACAAAAGAATAGTACGTTTGTTGAAGGGTTAAATTGCAACACCGGCTTGTAACAATACGTTTGTAACATCATTAGGGTTAAATTCAATAAAAACACCTTTTAGAGCTTGAAAAATAGCGTACCACGATGAGCTAAACATCATTACAAAGCCAATTCTCAAACTTGGTTTTTATTAAAACTTTTTCTTTTGCATTAATATAAAACATGATTTTTAGAGCTATGTTATAAAATTCTTTTGACAGGTTGTTTCTACCACGATGATTTTAAAGCTAAACCCCATCTACATTTCTACTAAAAATGGGATAGAAATATTTAAACTTCACCATCCACATATTTTAATTCCAACCGTTAAGCCAATTCTCAACACTATGGTAATTTTATTAAAATCTTTTTATGCCTTTTGCATTAATATAATTTTAATTATGATTTTAAATTAATTAGTTGTGATTTAGTTTGATGGGTTATGCTTAGCTTAGGTGTTTTGATAATCCATGCTTACCATTTATAATTAATGTTTTATAAAATCTACCTTGGCAAAGATTTAGAGTCAATAACTATTATTTTTGGAGCTATAATTGTCAAAGAATTAATAATTGAACCATAGAAAAAGAGTTCGGTGAAATCCTTATTCCCAGTAATCTCTCAATATTATTATCATCCTTTATTTTATTCGCTAGTTTTAAGTATTTGATTTAAGTAAGTCCTAAAATCAACAACTTCCCAAGTCCGAGAATCGAACCTTATTTCTTACCACTTGTAAAACTACATCATCATGCATGCTAGTGAAAACTATATATGTGATTTTGGTTGTGATGTCATGTTATAATCTAATGTAAAAGCTCTTGAATGTGTAACTATACGAACAAGGGCCTGTGTAACTATAAGTTACACATTCAAAATCTCACCACTGACTGTATAGTGGTTTGTATATTGAGTGTGTAACTTGTAGTTACACATTCAAGATCTCCAAATAAGCCTATGTAACTGTAAGTTACACATTCAAGATGTCACAACTGACTTTCCAATGGGCTGTGTAACTATAATTTACACATTTAGAATCTCATGTTTTGATCATATGTAATGCATGTGAATATGTAACTTTCCAAAAAGGTTCATGTGTAACTATAAGTTACACATTCAAAATCTCACCACTAACTTGCCAATTGACTGTGTAACTAGAAGTTACACATGCAAAATCTCACCACTGATTTGGCAATTGCCTATGTAATTAAAAGTTACACATGCAAATAGCTTGTGTAACTTTCCTCTACACATCCAATTAGCATGTGTAACTTCCATTTACACATCCAATTAGCATGTGTAACTCGAAGTTACACATTCATACAATTAGATGAATATGAGTTTCTCTTACAAAGTTGTATTGAAATGCCTTGATCTGTAGGTTATACTCATAAAAATGTGTTTGTACTTAAATTATTCATATTATATAAGCATGATATTGAGAGTAGGAATATATGATCTTGGATGGCACCAAAAGTATGTAGCTGACATGATATTGATGTAGTGGTTATGCTGGTGATTGTTATATGATAAGTTTTATATTAATTAGCTTTCATTTCTGGTTATGACACTGATCTTACAGTGGTGATGGTGGTTACAGGAGTATTGATTGTGCCGGTGGTAATGGTGATAGAAGATCTAGTGAAAGTAGATTGGAGTGAAATCAATTGTTGAAAACGAAGAACGCAGATCAACATTGAGTGATCCGCCTATAAAATTTTAAATTAAGAGTGTTTTTTTTTTGTCTACATTGATTGATTATCTTGTCTACATTCAACATTATGCTTAAATTTGTATTTATTATTAATGATCTTGTTCAATCAAATGCAATTTTGTTCTAGATATTTGTTATCTTTGTCTGTAACTATAATTTTGTTACTTTTTATGTGTCGATGTACATCATGTGTAACTTTCGTCTACACATCCACTTAGCATGTGTAACTCGCAGTTACACATAGATATAGTTTGTTCCAGTTTTGAGTCTGTTTTTTCTTTCAATTAGCATGTACGACTTTCGTTTACACATCCAATTAGCATGTGTAACTTGCATTTACACGTCCATATAGCTTATGTACTTGATTCGGAGATTTTCCAAGTATAAGTTTGTTTAATTAGCATGCGTAACTTACAGCTACACATCCGATCATCAAGTGTGACCTTCATATAGCTTGTGTATTTTATTCAGGGTTTTTCCACCACTAAGTTTATTTTTTCCAATTAGCATGTGTAACTTTCGTCTACACATCCAATTAGCATGTGTAACTTGTGTCTACACACCCAGTAAGCAGGTGTTACTTGCATCTACACATCCAATTAGCATGTGTATCTCGCAGTTACACATAAATACAGCTTGTTCCATTCTGAGTCTGTTTTTTCTTATTCATTACAACTCTAATTTTTAAGTCTTTCACAAAAATAACAATCAGAATATTCTCAAGTAAAAATTACATGAACAAAAATTTGAATTTGGGTCACGAATCCAATTACTCGTTCTTGCTATTAAAGAAAAAACAAATTAATGCAACAAAAAAAAAATGAGCAAAAAAGACTTGTGATGCCTGTATAACAAAAGCGAAGATCAGCTGCATCTTTAAACCCTGGTAGATTTATTGGAAGTTTCCATGTTCCAAACCAAAACAAACCAATATTGGAAGTTTCCATGTCCCATGTTCCATGCAACTCACAACAGCCATGACAACCTGAAAAATACAAACATACAATAAAAATATCAAAAATCAAACGAACGCAATTCACTCGGGGGCGTTGCCCCCTCGTGAAAAATATATCTTATGCAACAAGCTAAACATAAAATGAGCAACATACTCAACATGAGAAATATATCATATGCCGAAAGCAATAGATACAATGTGTCTTAAAGATACAAATGCTACAATTGTTTACAAATACACATGCAACAGAATATATATGTGTAACTTCAAGTTACACATGCTAAAAATACAACATGATGTATATGTGTAACCTCAAGTTACACATACTGTAAAAAAAAAAAAAAAAAAACATTTCTACATCATCAATTTGAAGTTGTTCTTCTGAAACAACATTGTTTCTTCATCCTCCTCTCAGTATCAAACAAAAAACTCATAGCAAATTCACAAAAAAACAAAAAACAACAGAAAAATACAAATTCCATGCTAAAAATACGATAGGATATATATGTGTAACCTCAAGTTACACATACTGTAAAACAAAAAACAACATGTTTACATCATCAATTTGAAGTTGGTCTTCTGAAACAACATTGTTTTTTCATCCTCTTCTCAGTATCAAACAAAAAACTCACAACAAATTCACAAATAACAAAAAACAATAGAAATATACAAATTCCATGCTAAAAATACAACATGATATATATGTGTAACCTCAAGTTACACATACTGTAACAAAAAACAGCGCATGTCTACATCAATTTGAAGGTGTTCTTCTGAAATAAAATTATTTCTTCATCTTCCTCTCAGTATCAACAAAATATAAACAACAAATTCACAATAAATTCTCGGATCAGACATGCAAGAACAACAAATAATCGAAAAAAAAATTGAAAAAAGTTTTGAAATCAAACCAAAATAAGATTCGTACCTAGATTTGTTGTTTTCCTTCTTCTGAAACAATGTTATTTTTCTTCTTGTTCTCAGTATCAACCAAATAATGTTCTCAGTATCAACCAAATCAAAAAAATAAAATAACGAAATAAGAAAGATCCAAATCATAAAAATCAAAATCAATAGAATTCAAGACTAGATCGAAAACACACCTATGTTGATTTCTCTATTCCAACCTGTCTTCTTCCTCTTCTCAGACTCAACAAAATCCAAGCAAAACAAAAAACGATAATCAGTAGAAAATCGAATTAAAAAAATAGATATGAAAAACTAGTGGATCAAACCTATTTTATACAAACAGAAAATAAAAATTGATACAAACCTATCTGTTGTTCTTCAATGCAGTGTCTTCCTCTCGTCAGATCTGAAAACAACTGAATCAATTCAACGATTTTCTGAGAATAACGTGTTTTTCTTCCTCTCGTATTCAATACATCGAATCAAAAATCATCGCACCTGTTTGTTGTTCTTCAATGCAGCGATTTTGTGAAGAAATAATTCAAATTCGGAAGATTTGATATCATGAAGAGAAAATCGCCGGAGAGCAGAGAGATGAGAGAGTAAAAAAAACCTGATTTGATTTTCTATTTTTGTTCCTGTATAAATCTACTATAAATAGTGGAGGTTATTTTTGGTATTTTCATATTTATTAAAAAAATTGATGACGCCAGCAATCCGGAAAATTTCAAAACCTGGCCCCAAAAATAAAAGTTCTGGGCCTAGAAATATTAAAAAGTGAAAGTATGGAGTTAATAGGGGAGGATCCATTTTGTGGGGCTTCTATATATTAACCCATATAGTAGGGGGTTCTAGTATTTTTCACTTTTGTTTTCCGTGGGCAGTGTGCGGAAAAGAATCAAAGAGGTTGCCGATGAAAACAAGTGCTGGCATGTCTTTATCCCAGTTGAGAAGCATTTCTGCTCCGTGACTTCCGTCCACAACACCCGTGCCATGTCTAGTATGATTGAATAGTCTTATGCAATGGTTGGTTCAAGAAGTTTTTCTAAACGAGTTCCCATGTTTTTACGGAAATTAGATATTGTTCCTAGTTACCACTTACTACTCAATTTAAGCCTATATTTTTTATCTATTAAATATTTTTTGATAAGTCTATATTATTTATTGTTGCCGTCAAATTATTAAAAACAGCTAAAAAGAGGGATTTTTGAAGAACAAATACAAATAACATAAAGGAAATAAAGTGGTTCCATATTTTACAGCTACATCCAAAATACAAATTAAGTACATGGGTTAAAGGGTGGATCACGGATCCGGAATTCATGCGATACTCGGGATAAAATTGTCCCCATCTCATGGTTTGTTCATATGGAAACATAGATGTTCGGTAGTGTTTGAAAAGGTCAATCCAAATCCGACTAACCTTATAGAACAAATAAAGAATTTCTTGCAACATATTCCCAAGAAAAATGTTCACATGGCAAATACGCCTTAGAGGAGAACAATTTCCAAATCCAAATGGTCAGACTTAAATTCGGATTGGATAGTCTTTATTGATGATACTTTTAAGAAAGAAGACTCCTTCGTGGGCTATGCATTTATCCTTTACTCGGTGGATCAAGAAACTTTCATGCACATCTCAGCGAGATCCGAGTGGGCATGGCGTTTCACGCGGAAATCAAAAGCTTTGTTAATGGCATCTAAGTGGTTAGGTGAAACATCTTGTCATGCGTTTACATGGTTACAAATTGCAAAGCATTTGGCAGATTCAATTAACAAGGTAAGGAATGAAAATTCTTGGGCTGTGGAAAACACCATGCAGGAACCTCATGATTTTGGAAAAACTATCCCAAGCTTAGGTTAAGTATATAAGCAGAAAACATAACTCAGTTGCGGATCACATAGCTAAAAAAGCGCGAATAAAGAATCTCCAACATATGTCATCCAATCTACAACAAAGAGTTATGAAATCAAGTATTCTATCCAGTTTTTTTTGATAAAAATGAACTTGTAAACTTATTGTATTATATTTTATAGTTAATGATATTTAACCTTTCTATCAAAGAAAATATACCAGTTATATTAAAGTAGTAATGATTGTAGTATCTTCCGTTTTAAGAAAATAAAGTTTATACTTATCCAAGAAGGTATAAGTACTAATAGTGTATCATAAAGATAAAATGAAATAATTTCATTACAAAGAGGTAATCAACGTTACAGAAGAATAAACGACAGTACTTATAGTTTCATCAACCGACATTAAGTAATGTTAATGATAAAGCACACGTACAGAATAATTGTGTCTGATTAATAGAAAATTAACACAACACATGACAGTCACGTGAGTGATGGAGGGAAAGAGATATTTGAGTACTCTTATCATGCACTGCAGTATATAGACTTAACATGCACCAAATGAGCCCATGCCAATACCCCTTCCCCCCATAAAGTGAATGGATGTTAACCAACATGAATCTTGGACCTAAGCATGGTGAATTTGGAGCATGAAGACTTTGTGAACACATCTGTAATTCAATAGTAACCACATAAAAGACATATAAGGCCTTTGACTAAAACAACTCCCTAATGAAATGATAGTTAAGATAAACATGTTTTATATTTGAATGCAGAACTGGATTGGAAAACAGGGAGATGGATCCAGTGTTTTCATAACCCATCTTAGGAATAACAGGCAGAGAGAGATGAAGATTCTTGAGGATAAAGTAAATCCAGACATTTTCGGCAGCACCATCTGCTAGAGTCATGTTGATGCAGGAGCATTTTAGGATTTCTATATTAGTTAGCCTTGTTTATTAGTTTTTATTTATCAGCTCATATAGAGGGCATTTTGGTCAGTCTAGATAGTTTTACGTTTCTTTCCTAGGGTTTCTTTGTATTATAAATAGTAGTTATCATGACCTTTAGAAGGGGATTTTATTATTGATTTTAAGAAAATAATCGTTAGATTATCAATGAGTAATTTGGATTCTAGCCCTAGACTCAATTTATCAACGTCGTGTTGATTTCCTATCGTTCTATTCTTCTATTTTCTGTCTTTTAGTAGTTTATGCCTGTATTTTACTAGCCGGTCTGCATCAATTGGTACCAGAGCCAAAATCAATCTTACAAAGTTCATTATTTGGTGCTAGAAACAAACCCTACAAACCATAGCCGGCTATAATGGCAGGAAGAATTAGAAGTCGTGGTGGAAGAGGTAATCAAACTTATTCAGCATAACTTAAAGAGATTAGAGTTATAG
Organism: Papaver armeniacum; assembly: GCA_023531295.1. Lineage (NCBI taxonomy): Eukaryota > Viridiplantae > Streptophyta > Magnoliopsida > Ranunculales > Papaveraceae > Papaver > Papaver armeniacum. The sequence continues at coordinate 456,017 of JAJJWW010012088.1, forward strand.
TTGACAACATGTTGCTATGGTTGGATAAGATAGAGCAACGAAGACGTACGGAAGCCCTAATGGAGAACCCAGAAGGCAACCGTGGACCTATTGAATTGTCGGAAGGCAGTCAAGAGGATTATCTTGTTACCAATTACACATCTATTGAATTATCGGGAGATATTCAAGAGGATTGTGATCATGAAAGCGACTCTTCAGATCTACCGGGAGGAGATTCTGAAGATGGCACACATGAGGTGTTCAATGAAACTTTGTTTCATGGACACGTCGATCATGAAGCAATTTTATTCTCAGTCAATGCGAACGGCGAATATCAAGCCTTCATGGATTGGAGTTCACCACCAATTTATGATACTTATTCGGAAGCTGAAGATGAGATTTTCTTTCAACCAGATCATATTGATCCTCTTACGGGAGAAAACACAAGCATCGTAAGTATTCCCGTAAACCTATATCATTCTGTTTATAAGAAGCAAGATTCGTATATTGTCGACAATCTTAATTTAATATCAGATTCGTATAAGCAAAGGGAAAACGTTTGTCGTAAAGAATCTAGTGGTGAAAATTATGTAAGTAAAATTCGTGGGAGAATTTTCTTTAACACCAGGAGAAACGTTATGATGGAGGATTTATCAAACTGTGTAAGTCAATCACTATGTTACAAAGGTCGTATTCATGAAACTCCGGTTTTGTATATGGCGGAAAGTATTACTTCGAGTTCAGACTTGTATAAGAAGAATTTTTGTTGTCACAATGAGATACATGGAGACTGCTTAGCGCTAGTAAATTTGACTACGAAAACACAAGGAGGTTTTACACATAGAATCGACATCATGAGTACGAAGAGATACATCTCTCTACTGTCCCGTGTGAAGTCTTTACTGTGTTTCGGTGTATGTGTCTCGTTGAAGGAGTATCTTCATTTTAGCACAAAAGAATTATTGGGCAACAAAGTGAATTATTAGGAGAAGGTTCTGAGAGAACTGGCATTAAAATTTGTACATTCTTTTGAGAATTGTGAGCCTAACTCTTTCTTTAATAGTGTTCTTGAGGAATTGATCTCCTGGACAATGTCAACTTATTGGTACATATGCTATTATGTAAGCTTAGCTGTCAAGGTGCTTATTTTGGTTCGGTCAACATGTGACTGTATACTTTCGATTGAATGAAATTCGGTTGTCAGGGTATTTTCTTCTAACAAGAAAGCATACTTATGTCGAAGAAAGAGAGGAGTGACTAGATGTTTTGTTATACCGAATACCGTCATTTCAATCATAAGGCACTTTGTTAGACTGTACTATATCGACAGGGATGTTTATGGTATGAGTTATTTAACCTTAAGGTATGTAAAACTTTTAAAAGACCTTGAAGTTGCAACAAGAAAGATTGTTGTTATCGAAGATCTTGTGCCAATATTCAAGACCTCAACCAAGAAAAGGAAGTATCCATTGTTCTCTGACATGTGCTATTATAGCAAAACTTATTCTGAGTTTGTTGTATATCATGTGGTTATGTCGTCTTTAATAGAGAAGCACATTGAGATTATGCTCAATGAGCTGGTGAAGGAATGGGAAAGTGATAAATTTTCTACAAGGTGGTGTTCAAGGCTTTTCCATTATTGCGACCATTATTTTATTATTCGGAGATCGCTTCCAGCAGTCAAAGAATTTAGGTTCTCTTATTTCCATGAGTTGGTCTATAGGGGAATCAACGGAGCAATAAAAAATTTCGTAGTTTTACCGGTTGACTAGAAGCAAGAAGAAACTAGTGTTTATTATGCTAGGGAGATTTCTAACTGGATTCATGAAGACACATGTCCTGTTTACACGATTAAGGTTGGTGAATCTATTGAAGAAACATTAGTGAAGATAGTTAAGCTGGCGAATATTAGTCATATAGACTGTCCATTGTCATTTGAATTCTTTACGGCGTTTTCTTCTTGTCTGTTGCACAAGAGTGCATATGATAACCATCACAAGAACATGTTGGCAAGGCTGAAAATAGGGAGTACGATAATTAAATTAATCTACTGGCAGCAGTGGTTATCGGTAGCCCCTATTTTCTTTATGATTATGGCCATTCTTTGCCCGGAAAATCTGGTCGTAACTAACATGGCTGACACCGTCACCACCACTGATCACGTGGCTTTTGTTTTTGATCGAGGAAAGTCGAAACAAAAGATGGTTGTCACCGGATTGAAAATAGAAGACGGTTCTGAATATAAAGACGGGATGGTGGAATTAATGCTTCTTACTGATAGACTAGGTCATTTGTCCATTTTAAAGTCAATTATCTACAAAAGTAAGGTGGAGTATATAAATATAACTACTGATAAACCAAGGCATAAGAAACTGCAAGGAGGACGAGCTACGGTATTCATTAATAATTTAATCAATTTTGTTTTTGACCGTGGGAAAATAAGGGAGACGTCCATTGGTGCTTTAAACACTTTAGTTAATCAAACACCGCCCGGAACTGCATATGGTTTTCATCCACAACAAATTGTTGATAGTGAGCCACTTCCTTGGAATACACATATCAGTAATGACAACAAGGCTTGTGCTGGTCATATAAGGAGTATGCATCAAGAGGTGGGAGCTACTAATGGGAAGTACGCAAGAATAGTGAATGCTACTCGATGGCATGACAAGTTACAAGAAAATCCAAGAAGAAATCCATTGCTTTCTTCCCGTGGTTTAGCGACTAGATCGTGCCAGAGATTAATATATGACGAATATCAAGACTGGGCAACGGAGTTACAGCTTTTTAATGTCATAACTCAGTCCTTTATCAAAACTAAAGGTTTGGGATTTGTGTTTGATCGTGGTGAAAGCTATTATTTGCGAAAGGAGGAGCTGGGTGTGGTCAGTACTCTCCTACATGCCTAGCTAAGAGGTTGGAAAGTCAGTTGGATGTTTTACATGTGAGCTGGAATAAGATGAGATGGATTAGTCTTGTGATACACGCTAAAAGTTGTAAAGACGTTCTCGTCGGAGACGAACTTTCTTTCAACCTGGGGTGGTTGATGCAGGAGCATTTTAGGATTTCTATATTAGTTAGCCTTGTTTATTATTTTTTATTTATCAGCTCATATAGAGGTCGTTTTGGTCAGTCTAGATAGTTTTACGTTTCTTTCCTAGGGTTTCTTTGTAGTATAAATAGTAGTTATCATGACCTTTAGAAGGGGACTTTATTATTGATTTTAAGAAAATAATCGTTAGATTATCAATGAGTAATTCTTCTTCTAGCCCTAGACTCAATTTATCAACGTCGTGTTGATTTCTTATCATTATATTCTTCTATTTAGTGTCTTTTAGTAGTTTATGATGTATTTTACTAGCCGGTCTACATCACATATACTTAGCATAGATACAAGATCTTTCCATTGTTTTTTTTTTCTTAGAAGACCAAGATAATATATTAGGTCCAAGAAAGATACGGTAACCTCTTGTTGATCTCATGTCATCCACACAACTAACCCAGTCAGCATCTGAGAAACCCCAACAAAAATGAACTTCCCTTTGTGAAAGTGATACCAAAACCAAGAGTCCCTTTTACATATCTCAATGTCCTTTTAGATGCAACCATATGAGTACTTCTAGGATACTTAATATGTTGACACACCAAATTAACAACATAAGCTATTTCAGGTCTTGTCCAAGTGAGGTAATGCACTGCACCCACTAATTACCTATACTCAGTTGGATATTTAGGGAGAATACCATCATCCTTTATAAGTTTTGTTGAGGCTACATTAGGAGTAGAACAGGATTTAGCACCCTCCATATGTATCTTAGTTAGCAAGTCAACAACATACTTGTTCTGAGAAAGAAAATAATGAATCTGAATTTCTCCAAACCTCAAGACCTAAGAAGTGAAATGATCCCAAATCTTTTACAGGAAACTTAAGTTGTAACTGAGAAATGACATTCCAAAAAAGCCGGAGATAACCATGTGAGCATACTATCATCCATATATACTAAAGCCATTGTGAGTGGAGAACCTTCCTTGTGGACAAATATGGAAGAATCAACAACTGAATTAGTGAACTTCAAGGGGATGAGAGCAACACTTAACTTCTCACACTAATCCCTAAGAGCTTTTTTTCAGGCCATAAATGGCCTTATTTAAAAGACAGACATGATCAGGCTTGTCAGGATCTACAAATCCAGGAGGTTGGGACATATAAATAGTTTCTTCAACTCTCCGTGTAGATAGGCATTGTTGACATCCAGTTGATGTATGTCATAGTTAAACTGCACGACCATTGAAAACACAATTTTAATAGTATTTGGCTTGGCAACAGGACTGAAAGTCTCATCAAAATCCATCCCTTGTTGATAATAACCTTTAGCAACCAATTTTGATTTATATCTATCTATGATATCATTTGCATTATGTTTAGTTTTAAACACCCATTTACACCCAACAATATTTTGCCCTGCACCAGATGATACAAGAGACCAAGTTCCAGCATCCTTTAATGTATTGAATTCAGCAACATAAACCAATCTCCATACCTCCCCTTCTTAGCCGTAGAGATACAAGTAGGTATCTTAGACAAATAAGCAAAAGGTATGGGGTGCTTAGTAATAAAGTATGATTTTGAAGTATAAATGTCATTATTATTTTTATTAGTCATGTCATGATCATTCTTAGAAGTATGAATTGGAGTAGAAAAAGATGAAGATTGTTAGAGCATTGCTCGGTTAAACTCGCTAAACGTTGGTATGCCAAGTTTGGTTGTCATATTTTGAGTTTGAAAACTCAAGGTTGCTTGATTATATTACTAGAGTCAAATTTGTTATGTAGACTAGGAAGTCTATAAATTTCGATACAAACTCGTGTTACACTGGGGAACCTGAAGACGTATCAACATCAACGGACACATAACCAACCCCCTTTAACATCTCTCATGATGTATTTTACGTTGTTGATATCTGGATCTACATGAGGTGTGTAATGCATTGCTAGGAACATGCCGGATCACTATCTCAATGGCTAAACAGATACCATCTCATCATTCTGTTCGAGGTTAGTAATACAAGACTTGGATTGTTTTCATTTCTATATACGTCGCCTTCAAATAATTTATATTGAAAACATAATATGCGAAGTTATATATATGAAACTCAAGTATTAGGCACTTTGGTATATTGGATTACGAAGTATAACATTTATCTTCCGAACTTCGTAATTGCGACAAAGACACTATCTTTGTAACTTGTTACTATATTGTGTAATGAACTTAGGATTGATTCCATGCCTAGAAAACTATGTTTAACTACATGAGTTTAAGAAAATAAACTTGTAAAACTTGTTTCTTAGTTGAAAGGAATCAATGGGATTCATGGTCCAATTCTTATTGTGGATATCTAACAGAACCGATCCTTATTTGGAATCTCTAGCATGATCGGTCCCTGTTTGGGGATCTCTGGTAGAACCGGTCCCCAATAGAAATTTTGTATTTCCTGTTTTTCATATACACTTGAGGGTTTGTGTGGATATCAGAATGTGAGTTGCTATTTAGAAAACTTCAATATGTTGGCATAATGGGGTAATTTGAACATATGCTAAAATCTTATCTTTCATTATTCAAAGATATTCCTTGATACTCAAGGTGAGATCCAAACACTGAATATTTGAGAATCTTTTCATTAGGATTTTCAAATTTATATGTTTTATTTTTCCAGTAAGTAAAAAATATCTCTGGAAGATATATAAGTAAAGTATACTTGTATGCTAGCTAATATTAAGTTTTCATCCATGAGGGATTTCGTTTTATTAGTTGGAATTAAAAAAAAATCAAAAATTGGTGTTTATTGCATATCTTTTGATATTTTCGGTTATGGAAATTTCTTGGTGTCCAATCTACCTTGGTCTATAAATAGTGAAGTTTGTTCTTCTTACAAACTTATCTTGACACAAGCACTTCACTTTGTAATCACTGTTATAGGAGACTAATAATATTACTTGTAATACTATCTTGGAGAGGAGAGTAATCTAATTAGGTGAAATATCTTACATCCGCTAGTTTAAAGTCTTATGTGGGACCAAGAAGCATCAGATAATATCTTTGGTGAGAAACTAGAATCGTAGTGGTATTTTTGTTTTCGATTATTGATTTGATTGACAAAGAATGTTGAACCTTGAATGCACCTAGTTTGATTATTCTTGAGATCCTTCTCTTATGACATAAGGTCACTCAAACTAGATCAAGGATTGACATAGTTCATATCTATCATTAGGTTTGACGATAGGATTGTAATCATCCATTGTTAACAGACTCCATTCTGTGCGTAATCGATAACAAGGTAATCAAGTTTGTTTGTACAGGTAAATTGAAGACATTGAATATTTGAAGACATGAAGATTTATTGTTGGTTTATGATATTTGTGATTTACTTCGTGTACAAACTTGATCGGCTAGGATCCGACTTAGCTTTGTTTATCTTTTGATAGTCATCTTATTCATGTAATTAAATTTTGTGTACTTCCTAATTGGTTTGTACGTCTACTTCCTTAAACTCATGTAATTAAACATGTTTTTTAGGTATGAAATCAAACCTATGTTCACTACTGATAGACACATTTTTGTGTCTAAGTTGTCCTCAATTTTCTGTATTGTTGGTACTCGATTTTGTACTTATAATGGTGTTTTATGTGTTTGTAGGTATTTTTGGGAATAAACATTTTTGGGAAAATCAGCTCGAAAAGTTGTTAAAGGCACCCCCGGAGGGCATTTGCTAAGCGGACTCCCACATTGGATAAGGGGAAACCATTTGATAAGGGGTACCTCCCTGCTATCGGCACCTCAGACTTGGCTAAGGGCCACCCTTCTTCATCATTTAAACATTGAAAAATGGCGGGAAAATGTGCAGTTTACTGTGTAGTTTTCTGACGGATTTTTGGAGAAGTTACGATGAGATTCAATCGTTGATTTCGATTGGGATGAGTTTGGTAGGCCCAAAAAATGTTGTTTTGGCTGCTCGAATGGATTTAATTGGGCTGGATAATGTTGTGGAGGCAAAAAAGGGAAAAGACACTCGGGTCCCTCTGAATTTATTCTGTGAGGATTTTCTAGAGATTTTTCCGTGCATGTTGATTGTGTTGACCCTGTTTTATCTAAACATCAAAGGTATGGTTGGTAGAATCGAATAAAAAGGAAGGTTACATTCAAACATGGACGTGTAATATTTTCGTGAGAAAAACTCGAGCTTCTGTTGGGTTAACTTGTGGAAGATACGTGAAGATTTGTTACTGCATGAGTGTGAATCAATCTTGTGTGGGTTTACAGCGTGTTTGGAGCATATCTGTTGAGGATTATCGCGTGCAGGAGAAGAAACAGGAATGAAAATATTTTCGTGGCTGGCAGCATTAATGAGGATGATTCTGGAATTATTACAGGGATATTGAGGCCCTGTCGAGTATATAAAGAGTTTTCGGAGTTCATAGAAGGGGACGGAGAGTTTGGGGAGACTACGGAGCAAAGAATCGAGAGTTTGAAAATCTGATGTTGCTGCCATTAAAGAAGAGCTCGAAGAACATTAGACCCAAAAACACAGTCGTTTATCAACAGTGTTAACGACAAAGAGACGTGGGTCGTATAGCTACAGTGACAGTGACGCTATATTTGTATCGTTCTTTGTAACAGCTCGGTTTGTAACACTTATAACTGTTACAAACCCGGTTTTTATTATATTTCTCTCTTTTTCACCATTTTAAAACACCTTTTTGAGCAATGAAAAAATCATTTGAGTGTGTTTTCACCATGCGGAGCTAGAACCCATCACTGGGACGACGGAGGAAGCTTTTTTGCACCCATGTGGTAATTCTATTTAATTCCTTTATGACTATTTGCACTATTATAATTGATTTATGATTTTTCTTGATTATTTGTGAATTCGTTAGATGTCGCATGCTTAGTCTTAGGTACTTTAGATGTGTCATTCTTGTGAATTACATATAATTCTTTATAAAATCTACCTTGGCAAAGAATTAGAGTCAATGTTTGTTATTTTATGAGCTTTAATTGTCTGGAATTAATAGATGAATCGCATGAATGTGAGAATTGGTGGAATCCCGAGTCCCAGTAACTCACTTCATCTTGTGACATAAATTGTATATTTTCTCTATTTTTATTATTTTTTTCTTTATTAAATCCTAAAATCGATTTCAACAAGTCCGAGTGAACGACAACTCTACTTACACTATAAAATTCGATCAATTTTTGGCGCCGCCGACGCGGACTTGTGTATAGATTTGATTTTAGGTTTTATTTTTATTTTTATCATTTTTGTTCTCTTTTACGCCTTTGGTATTTTTTTGATTCTTTTCAGATTTGGAGCGAAGCTACAAGGAAATAAAAAGTGCTATAAAAGGAAAGCATCGCCAAAGAAGGAAAGAAAAGAGGAGTCCAAGGAGTGAAAAAGATTTTGTACATATTTATTTTATTTAGACTTTATTTCTTTTTATTTTTACAAACTGTAAAGAGGGTTTCATTGTTGTAATTTTTATTTTTATCTTTGGACACTTTTTGGACTTTATTTTTGGACTTTTGGACATTGTTTTTAAAATAACCCTAAGGAAGGGTTAAATTAAATATAAACTGCACGGGGAAGGACGACAGTTACGATACTGTCTCGGCCCCTCGGGTTCGTACACTGACATAGGATTCAGTGGCCCGAGTCGACTTCAACGGTTCATCCCCATCCGGAACGGGAGGTAAGAATTCTAAACACCCGCGAATCCCCTGTCAGCGGGTTTATTGGATGATTTTGTATGCATATATGTTGAGGTCTTGAATACGACTGCTTTAAATTCCTAGTAAAGGGCAAGGACTGGCCATACAAGATAAGGGTTCGGATTTCATCGCCGTTCTCTTCTTGCCCGCCTTAGGAAAACGATACCAAACGCGAACCTAAGCTTAAAATTTTGACTAGAATGAGACCGATAGGGTAACGAGCTTAATAGGAAAGTCATTCGAAAAATATTGGTTACTCTTTTAAGCATACTTCGAATTTCATGATGGTTTCTGTGAGTTGAATGCGTGACTGCGCCGCCTTGTAATGTAGTGAGGCCTTGGGTATCAAAGCTCCACGCAGCTTCCATCGCCTCTATTCAACTTACTTAAACTCGGATTGATTCCAGAGGGGTTTGCTTAAATTTTAACGAATTCCCTTTCGAAGGATTAGAAGCTGGTCTAGAAACAATCTAAGTGGAGCCATCATGCTTTTTGTTTGCTAGAAATCAGTAGGTTTGTTGTGGTCGAGTCATCCTTGTTTGTGTTTGTGTAGAACTCCCTTGCAGTTGGGATGTCAAACTGGTATTACAATAGCCATCACATTAATGAATATGAATATCCAACTGAACAATATGAACATCTTTCTTTTTATGACCATAGTGTGAATAGTGGTTGGGAGCGCCAAACTTTTGAAGGTTATGGCCCATACCATGGTTATCCTAATTACTATCCACACGCCAACCGATCGTACGAGCAAAATTCCTCTCTACTAGAGTCAACACGTAAGTTAGCTAAGTCGACACGTAAGTTCGCAGAAATGAATAACTTAGTTATGGACGAAAGCAATGCAACGAGTGAAATTTCTTTCCTAGATTCAATAAGGAAGTCATGTGAGTTGAGTCACGATACAATAAGGAAGTCATGTGAGTCGAGTCACGATACCATAATGAAGTCATATGAGTCGATTCGAAAGCTTTTGTTAGAGGCCCAAAACGGAACTGCTCGAGATAATCTTAGTGTTTCCAATAGTATCCCTGAAAGTGAGGATAGTTATTTACATAATCAAGATGACGAGGATAAAATTGGTAACACTACTTGTTTAGATGAGGTTCAACCATTTTCATGTTATGATTATGATGAGGATAGTGTTGATGAAGAATTTAAAATATGTAGGCATAGTGATCAGGAATTTGTTACTCCGATTGAAATTTATAATGATAGTACTATTTCTAGTTCAAATCCAAACAATTTTAATAATTATTCACCTATTCAAAAGGATGAGGATTTGACTAGAGATACCCCCGTTTTAGACGAGGTAGTGTTTCCTTTTGATTACGAAGCCAATGATGGTTTAGAGGAACAAGTATATTTTGAGTCTAGCGATTTATAAACAATATACTTAGAAAAAGAAAATGAACTCGTAGAGATGAGTGAGGATGTACCTGACTTAGAAGAATCAATTGACCATTTTCAGGAATCGGATGACCTTGAAATTAGGGAAGTTGTGACTAGTCTTTTTAGAGACACTGAAAACTCTAAGTTTGGGGGTGATTATCATTCTCCATGTGCCTTAACTCTTAGAAAGGTCCCTAACTTGGGATTTGACTTATGTGCCTCAACCATTTTAAAAGATTATCTTCATACACTTTTTCCTGAACCTAGTTGTGTCCATAAAGAAGTTCAGTTGTTAGAAACCCATCTTATGGTTTATGTGGTTAACCCAGGCTATGATACCACGATTGATTTTGTTTTCCCACCAAAAACCTTCCTTCCAATTGTGGGAACGTATAAGTTTCAGATGTGTCAAATATTAAGTTTTAAGACTAAACCTAATTACTTTAGGAGATTAGGGTTGACACATTTGATTAAGAATGACCACTACTGTGGTGAACTATGTGTGTAGTTGCAGGAAATCCTACACTACACCCCTCATAATATTTCATAGATCTAAATCTATTTCATAATCAAAATAAATATTAAAATGCTAAAATTATAAAATGGACACAAGGATTTTTACATGGTTCGATCAATTTGATCTACATCCATGGTTCTCCACTATGATTATTGAGATTACATAAGAATTAGATTTACAATCTCCATTAATGGATATTTTGTAGAGTTCTAGATCTAATTTTAGGGGAAGAAGATGATAAAGGAAATAAATCTCTCCCTAAAAATATCTCTCTCCAAAATTTCTCTCTCTCCTCCCAAAATTATTCCCCCTTTTCTCTCTCCTGCTCTCTTCTTTATATAGTGTTTATATAGTGGATGACAGCTCATGTACAACTAATATTTCCCTTAATTTCGGATTTACCTTGCGACATTTCGCAGGTCTACAAATGTTAGTCTTCGCAAGTCTTCTTGACTCTTCGCAGAATCGTCACACCTTTCTCATATTTAAGCTAATGTCATTTGTTGCGTCATTCTTTAAGTACTCTGCGAAGTCTTCGCGAATTCTTATTAGTCATAATTTCGCTGGCACATAGTTGTTGCGAGATTCTACTCCTACAGTGTGAGTCAAGTCTGATTGACTTAGAGGATCCCCAGTTATTCAGGTTATTGTTATGTTCTTCTAAGTTCTTAGTTAAGTATTTCCAGACTCTAGAACCTGATCTTCAGGATACTGCCTTTGAGGAAATCCAGCCGATGAAAACTTTTTATCTAGACCCTTTTATAGAGCCTGAACCCGAACCACAACTAGATGTAGTTGTCTTAAACAAAACAATATATAAGGGTGTGTTGGATATCTTCCTGGTCTGTGGCAGTTTCCTCTTCTTGTGGTTAGCACTTTTTGATCCAGATGACCCGCAGTTATTCCGACTGTTGCTATATGATTCTTCGAGGTGACTAATCCTTTCCAATGTCTGGCTGAAGACTTTAAACTTAGCACTTCTTGGGAGGTAACCCATGCTCTTCCAACATGGTAATATTTTTCCTTAACTCTTTTCTTCAAGTGGTAACAGTTTCTCATTGTTCATGCTTTTAATTTCATCTTTAGAACATTGAGGACAATGTTAGATTTAAGTTTGGGGGTATGGGCGAAAGTTTTTAGTTGCAATAAATAAACTTCAGAGACTAGAAATTTATGCTTATTAAGGTTGGCACTAACTAATCTAAGTGGATGGGAACATCTTGGTTGTAGGAGTTGAGGAACCAATCTGATTAGATGGAAACATCTAGAAGAGTCTATTCATAAAAGCACGAGCTCGGGTGTTAGAAAAGAAAACATGGTAGTTTCGCCATATCCTCGTGATGGAAACATCGAAAGAATCCTGATCACTTCTTTTTCTTTCTTTTTACCTTTGTGTTGATGGTGGATTTTCGTTTAAGGTTAAATTTGTAAGTAACCAGAAAATCATGCGCTGACATCTTGTAAAAGATAAAGCCGTTTATAAGTGACGGATACTCCTCACTTAATTCACCAAGAATGGAGCATGTAGCAACAATCCCATTACGTGAATACATGAAATTCCTCGAGGTTGGAGCATGTAGCAACAATCCATTCTTGTGAATTTCATATCGGCCTTGTATTTCTGTACTCATTATCGGTGTGGCATGACGGTAGTGTTACTCTTCGAGTAACACGAACCTCAAGCACTATAATGAATCATTATCGATGTGGCATGACGGCGGAGTGTTACTCTTACGAGTAACACGAACCTCCAAACACTATAATGAAACCATGTACGAAATACCCGTACAGTGCCGATTCTCGGTGTGTTATACTAGCCCGAGCCCTCTCGGTGTGTTATACTAGCCCGATTGAGCCCCTCTCGGTGTGTTATACTAGCCCGATTGAGCATCGACACTGACCATATCGGTCGGATATGATACGATCGCGATCATCCAACTCCACAAGCATGATTGGACGACCCAGATCAATTCCATCACCCCCAAGCGGTATGGAATACACACGGCCCGACCCGCATGGTCGACCATTGGCCTTCGCTTGCCAAAAAACCGTCCATACCAAGCATTATGGACGGAAAACCTAAATTAGGGTTTGCGGCATATTACATGTGCCGCAAAGCAGTCTCAACCATCCATCTTCGCAGGTATAGATGGAGGGTGTAGATGTAGACTCAAAGGCCGGAGCATGTCGACACAATCACCATGTGACCGCCTACACACTTGACCAATCGGTCAAAACCAACCATGGTTGGTTACAACACATTCGTCCTTTGAAATAGCATGGTCGCGCGGCTTTGAAAGCCAAAATTAGGGTTCGAGCCATCACGCGCGTCCATCTTCTCCGGCACGAATGGAGGGTCACAGATCAAATCGAGCAGGTCCAGTCATACCAGCATGACCACCGTGGGCCCATCTACCCCCTCATACAATCGGCCAAGGCATATCATGCCCGGCTACTCAAAACGCCCACCCAAACATGCGTGGATACACTTCCCAAATTGCGAATCGATCTCGACCACTCAACTTCACCGGACGAATTGGGTGGCTTAGATCACGTTTCATGAGACGGTAAGACATGGCGTGAACATCAGCCTACCGTCTACACGCCAAACCAACCGGCCAAGACCAGGCCAAGCTAGGCCGTCTTGGAAAACGCGCCGGAAAAGGGTATGGCGCGCGGCTTCTTGCGGTATCAAACTCTTATCGCAAAATCAATCTCGACCACTCCTCTTTGACGGTCAAATCGAGTGGCCCGGATCGCGCTTTCATGAGGGAACGGAATACAGGCACCTACACCATCATGCCGTCAACACGCATGTATGGTCGGTCCTCTCCAAAATCCTTCCGCGCTTGGTTTCGACCAAGGTGGAGAGTGATGCTTGCGCACCTCTTCAAAAACCTAATATTCATTAACGGTCGCGAGATGAGTGTCTCAAGGTTCATCTCATCCGTCCAACTTCACCAGCTTGGTTACACAACCCTGGTCAGGAGTCAATTGGTCAGTAAGGCGTCATTACCCATCGCCTTACCACACCACAATGCAGTACCTGCATGAAATACACACGATACTTCACAAGTATCGACTTTCTGAATAACGCAGTTATTCAATTCAGCATTACATGCTATCCTTCGTGGATCCATGATCCACATTCCAGACATCAATCATGTCACAAACTGGGGGATACTTACTGGGGTATTGGTCTGGCGGTTTACAGCGTGCAACGCGCCATCACAAGAACGTGTTAGGAAGTCATGGACGGTTAGAGATGAAGCTGGAGAAGTGGGCAAGGCTGGTCGTGTGTTACCGACACACAACTCCACTACTCCATCATTCCACTACCTCCACTTCCCACGAGAAACGTGAATGAGGCTCAATGACTTGTATAAATAGGTTCTCCGCCATATTTCCAACAACAAGGAAATAACGGAGAACAACACAAGTCGAGACAAGACAGAAAAACCAAGTGTTAATACAAATCGTATTCAAACACCCGAGCCTGCTTGCATCAACCGCAAGCTTTGCTCATCTTTCGTTACAAGTCATAAGCAAGCCAACATCTTCACAATCTCAACACCTTCTTCGCTTCCCTCCCTAAGATCAACCCCATCTCCTTCACTTTGTGACCGAAACAAGTCTGGAGCGGCCATTTCTTGGTTTAGTAGGACTTGCACGATTGATCTCTCGAATCTACAAGCACTCACCGCGTGAGTGCATTTGTTGAAGGTTTAAATTCATTCCTCATCCACACCCCAAATTACCAAATTCTGCGGGAGTAGTTTTCACCCATCAACAATTGGCGACCACGGTGGGAGATTAATCTCTCGGTCGTAAAATCAATTTCTTTGAAATCCGATTCAATTTCATCAATTTCAAAAAGGGTAGATCTTAGAACCAATTCAATCAGCAATTCATTCCAAGATGGTGGGCCGAGGTCAGGATCGGCAATCAACTACGATGGAGCCGGCATGGATGACACTTAGGTGTTGATGTACCGTCGGTGGAGCTACACGGTCAATACATCTCGTGGAGCTGTCACTTCTATCACCAACACTAGCGGAGCGAGGAGACATCCCAGTAGGTGTAACACCTCCCATCACGAGCCGGAGCGGCCGCAAATCCACGGCATCTCTTCGAGCGTAACGCCTCCGGTGGTTACCAGGCAACAACTTTCACTCCTCCATCGGGACGAGGAGCCGGAGACACAAGAGGAAGGCCGCCGTCTAGTACCATTGCGAGACTTGATGGAGAAACGGGGAAATTCTTGCTAAAACTCAAGCAGATATGGCCGCAACTCGAAAAAGAGGTACTCACTTTCCTTAAAACTTTGGTGAACGATTGCCGCAAGATTCACGACAACCCTTGGAGTCGGCGAGAGATGCATTCAATACACCGGGCGAGTGTTTCCACTCGGACTCACATGAATGAAGAAACTCGTGTTGCTCCCGAGCGCCAAGGGAGAGAGGCCGGTCTTCCAACTTCATTACGCGTGAAGATCTAGAGCGACTTCTCCAAAATCGAGGAAAAGGGGACCGAACGGACGTACACCAACATCAGCCGCCGTACCCTCAAGATGTGCAACGGATTCCTCTACCAAGAGGTTACACCTCTCCCGAGTTCTCCCTCTACAACAGTGCTTGGTAATGCTCGTGAGCACATTTCTCGATTCTTGGAAGCCTTGGGGAACATGAATACAATCATGTTTTACGCCTAAAAGAATTCTCAAAATCACTCACGGGAGGGCATACACAGTACAACAACATTGCGCCTAACAGCATATCCAATTGGAGCGAGATGGTCGGTGCTTTCTACATGAAGTATTTCTTCGTGTATGAACAAATCACGTTTTCGGACACAGGAAGAATTCTCAGCGGAACAATGAACATCCCAACGACTTCGTTAAAAGATTGAGAACCCAAGCCTTTGGACATCACGGCCCGAATGTTACCGAACGGCAATTGGTGGAATCATGCATCAATGGGATGATACCCATATACCGCGCTCTGTTAGAGAATCTGGGCTTTCAAACATTCTCTGAACTCCACGAAGCTGCAAAGCGTTCAGCAACAACTGCACCAGCACTACTAGAAAGAACCAGAGTTGTTCGAAGTGAAGATTTGCGTGAAAGTCGAGGAAGCAGGCGTCTCACAAACAAACAATACAACACTGGCCCTTATGTGAGTGTGGTAAGCGGAGGAGAAAAGAGGAAAGCTTCGATAACGGAACAACAAACCAAGCGAACATCCTCGGCACACAAGACTTCGTCTCGAAAAGGAACAGACAAAACTCCTGCACAAAACGCCAAAGACACGGGTTTTCCTTTTCCCATGAATGAAGTGATAGAGCTCTTGGAAGCGTGGATCCAAGATGATGCCGTAAAACTACCCCCTATCGGGCGTCCTCCGACCGAGGAAGAAATAGCAGATCCCGGATCTTTTGTTGCTACCACGGGTTCGTCCATCATCCAACCAAAGATTGCAACGAGGTTGAAACAAATATTCGGGAAAAGGTAGAGACAGGGGAACTCCGGCTTGGAAACGAAGGTGTTCATAGAGATCCTCTACCTATCGAAGCTGCATGATTTACGGGGACTCATTGTTGCAAGACCGTGCAATCTATGATGGAGCACATGTGTGAAATCTTATATTTCTCCAAGGGGGCGTCAAGACATATTTGCGGCCCTCAACCACGTTGTGTCGGGTAGACGTTTGCATCCGATAGCGATCAGGAGCCCCAGTCTTTCCTAAAAGACATGAGCAATGGAGGCTGGGGACTCCTAACCGTCACTCGTTTGAGAAACGTTGAGTTCGATAACGCGTTTATCGATACGGCTTCGAGTTTAACATCATTACAGTCAAGACCTTGAGAGCGGCAAAGATCTCGAAGCAAGAATCTACCCGTCATCCAAGCGTGGTCGGGGATTCGGCGGGAGAGCTTAGAGATGCATATGGATACATTGATCTTGAAGTCAAATTGGGTGATGCCTCAACGCAAGCAAAATTCTACATAGTCAAAGACCATCCCAACTACGACATGATCCTAGGAAGCTCTTGGATGCGGGACAACAAAGCCATGCGGAGGTCTGTCCTCTAGGTGTCGTGCAGAGAATCTCCAACACGCCTTGGACCCCCGATGACTGTTTCTGCTGCGCATCGACAACTTTCCGACGTGACACAATTTTCGGAGAGAGCTGCCGGCATACCTTTGAAAGTTTCCGGTCTCAAGTAAGTCTCATCACACAACCCTCCTTGCAAATTACCGCCCCTCATTCTGACAAGTCCTGGGGACTGGCTCCAACCGACAAACCAACCCCGGCTAGGAGATGTGAATGGGAAGCCGGCCCTTTCAAAAGTTTTATCAGGAGCATAGAAGCTGTCTTGGTCAAAGACAACAAGGCCAAGGTCCAAGTACGCTCAAACCCATTCGGAATTGGAGACCTAGTGACGAAGGCGACTACATTCAATGTTGGAAACATAACGGTGAAGATGACCACTCTACCCGACTCACCCACCCAAAGAGAAGATGAACCGTGCACAGTAGCGAGATGTTATCCTAGGTGGCTCCGCAAGCTCATCAACGCCGATAACCCTGGAGGGCATAACAATTCACTCACGATGGCTCAAACCTTCTAGAACTTAAGATGCGTGCTACCGCTTTCCAACATTCTCCACACTTTAAAACATTTGTGCTTTTTTTTCAGCGTGTTTCCTTTTTGCGATTTCATGTCATGCTTGTAATTCCTCCAAAAAATGATTGCAATACTTGCATTCATAGTTAGGGTTCCAATTTTCAATCCTCAATTTAATTGAAGTATTATTTCCATCGAGAACCTCTCTACTTCTAAAGACACAAAGCCACGAAACCCTAAGCAAGTATCTCATGGGAAGAAGGAAACGAACGTGTGCACGAAAGGAAAACGATTGCTATACTGCCTGACAAAGCCGGGAAGATCTTGCATCACAGTAAAGTAAATGTTCCATCATGATAATTACTTCTTTTATCACGAAGAATCACGTGTGGAGGAACACCCTTGTTCCTGAGAAGATTCATTTGCAATTTTGGCAAAGGATTATAAAAAAAAAAAACTTTTGTTCAAACCATAAAACGAAAGGAAAACTTGAACTCAGCTGCCACTGAGTACAAGGGAGATATTCAAATGTACGGAACATGCTTGGAAAAGAAAGAAGGAAAATTCTAATCGCCAAGAGAGTCAGCCTCGCCTGCATCACTGTCAGATTCTGCTCCATCACCCGTTGATGCGCCTCCCTTCGAATCTCCTTCAGTTTTACGCATCGGGCATCTCCATGACATCACGCTCCATCCTAACATCATCGGCGGGAGCATCAAAAGGCACATCAACATCGGGAGCCGCGCAGGTTGCTTTCAAACGTTCGAGGCTCGTGCGTATCGGAATCAAGGATTATCACGCCGTCTGAACCGGGTAATCACACTTGCCTTCATTCGAGGAGGTCGTTCATGCTCAACTCTCCGCCTCTTCAACCGCGCTGCAAATCTCTGCGCCTTGCGCTTACTAGTGTCTGCAGCGTTTCCTCGCGCCTCGCCGCTCCTCCATGTCAATTGCAGTTGAAAGTGCACAGATACGTCCTCTGACAATACGAAGGTGGGAGATAGACATCCCTTGTATAGCACGGCCGACTTCGCGAAGTGGAAGATCAATCCTAGCCATTACTTCTCCATGCGCATGGTTTTCGGGCTTGTCAACTTCAAAACTTCTTTACGGGAAGCAACGAGAATGAGCGTCTACCGCTTCCATGATAATCTGCAGAGAAGAAGAGGTTATGAGCACACACAAAACAAAACAAAAAAGAGAGGATCATCAAAACTATCGGTCGGCTAATCGAGAAAATCGGAGCGATTACGAGATACAGGATATAGAATAAACGACCACGTTGAGATGATTCTTTATAATCTCACAAGTCGACAGAATCCCGGAAGGAAGAGAAGTCTCTACTTACCACCTATGAAGGCTACTAATTCGGGATAACAATCAACAAGGCTTATCAAATATACGAGGAAGGACGTGTATAACTAAGGAAGTACACTGAAGGAGCGCCGAGCTCATACATGTACAAGAGGAACCAAAGCGACTCACCGGATCAAGTCCTGCTTCCTTCGTATCCTTAATCAAGACCAACCAGGTTCGAGGAAACGCGCGACAATGTGAAACTATCCAGGTAAATATGTATTCACTCTAGCTTGGTCATTTACGTATGTCACCATCTCATGCCTACCACACAATAGTGTAACCATTATGTGCTAGGCAAGGGACTTAATGTTGATGGTGGATTTTCGTTTAAGGTTAAATTTGTAAGTAACCGAGAAAATCATGCGTGACATCTTGTAAAAGATAAAGCCGTTTATAAGTGACGGATACTCCTCACTTAATTCACCAAGAATGGAGCATGTAGCAACAATCCCATTCTCGTGAATACATGAAATTCCTCCCGAGGTTGGAGCATGTAGCAACAATCCATTCTGTGAATTTCATATCAGCCTTGTATTTCTGTACTCATTATCGGTGTGGCATGACGGCGAGTGTTACTCTTACGAGTAACACGAACCTCAAGCACTATAATGAATCATTATCGATGTGGCATGACAGTGAGTGTTACTCTTCTGAGTAACACGAACCTCCAAACACTATAATGAAACCATGTACGAAATACCCGTACGGTGCTGATTCTCGGTGTGTTATACTAGCCCGAGCCCTCTCGGTGTGTTATACTAGCCCGATTGAGCCCCTCTCGGTGTGTTATACTAGCCCGATTGAGCATCCGACATGACCATATCAGTCCGGATATGATCGATCGCGAGTCATCCAACTCCACAAGCATGATTGGACGACCCCAGATCAATTCCATCACCCCCAGCGGGTATGGAATACACACGGGCCGACCCCGCATGGTCGACCATTGGCCTTCGCTTGCCAAAAAACCGTCCATACCAAGCATTATGGACGGAAAACCCTAAATTAGGGTTTGCGGCATATTACATGTGCTTGTAAAAAGCGGTCTCAACCATCCATCTTCGCAGGTATAGATGGAGGGTGTAGATGTAGACTCAAAAGGCCGGAGCATGTCGACACAATCACCATGTGACCGCCTACACACTTGACCAATCGGTCAAAACCAACCATGGTTGGTTACAACACATTCGTCACTTTGAAATAGCATGGTCGCGCGGCTTTGAAAGCCAAAATTAGGGTTCGAGCCATCACGCGCGTCCATCTTCTCCGGCACGAATGGAGGGTCACAGATCAAATCGAGCAGGTCGGTCATACCAGCATGACCACCGTGGGCCCAACTACCCCCTCATACAATCGGTCAAGGCATATCATGCCCGGCTACTCAAAACGCCCACCCAAACATGCGTGGATACACTTCCCAAATTGCGAATCGATCTCGACCACTCAACTTCACCGGACGGTGGGTGGCTTAGATCACGTTTCATGAGACGGTAAGACATAGGCGTGAACATCGGCCCTACCGTCTACACGCCAAACCAATGGCCAAGACCAGGCCAAGCTAGGCCGTCTTGGAAAACGCGCCAGGAAAAGGGTATGGCGCGCGGCTTCTTGCGGTATCAAACTCTTATCGCAAAATCAATCTCGACCACTCCTCTTTGACGGTCAAATCGAGTGGCCCGGATCGCGCTTTCATGAGGGAACGGAATACGAGGCACCTACACCATCATGCCGTCAACACGCATGTATGGTCGGTCCTCTCAAAATCCTTCCCGCGCTTGGTTTCGACCAAGGCGGAGAGTGATGCTTGCGCACCTCTTCAAAAACCTAATATTCATTAACGGTCGCGAGATGAGTGTCTCAAGGTTCATCTCATCCGTCCAACTTCACCGACTTGGTTACACAACCACAGTCGGGAGTCAATTGGTCGATGGCGTCATTACCCATCGCCTTACCACACCACAATGCGATACTGCATGAAATACACACGATACTTCACAAGTATCGACTTTACGAATAACGTGAGTTATTCAATTGACATTACATGCTATCCTTCGTGGATCCATGATCCACATTCCAGACATCAATCATGTCACAAGGCGGGGATACTTTGGGGTATTGGTGCGGCGGTTTACGGCGTGCAACGCGCCATCACAAGAACGTGTTAGGAAGTCATGGACGGTTAGAGATGAACTGGAGAAGTGGGCAAGACTGGTCGTGTGTTACCGATACACAACTCCACTACTCCATCATTCCACTACCTCCACTTCCCACGAGAAACGTGAATGAGGCTCAATGACTTGTATAAATAGGTTCTCCGCCCTATTTCCAACAACAAGGAAATAACGGAGAACAACACAAGTCGAGACAGACGACAGAAACCAAGTGTTAATACAAATCGTATTCAAACACCCGAGCTTGCTTGCATCAACCGCAAGCCTGCTCACCTTTCTGTTACAAGTCATAAGCAAGCCAACATCTTCACAATCTCAACACCTTCTTCGCTTCCCTCCCTAAGATCAACCCCATCTCCTTCACTTTGTGACCGAAACAAGATCAAACTTGGCCATTTCTTGGTTTAGGCCGGACTTGCACAGATTGATCTCTCGAATCTACAAGCACTCACCGCGCGAGTGCATTTGTTGAAGGTTTAAATTCATTCCTCATCCACACCCCAAATTACCAAATTCTGCAGGAGTAGTTTTCACCCATCAACACTTTGCTAGGGTGAAAAAGAGTGACTGAGATACTAAATTGAAGAATTGTTTAGTTAACAATGACGCTGGTAGTGGTTTAAGTAGTTTTATTTTCCATAGACTAGGTGTTGTTATTCAGAAAGGGGACCTTGTTACTGCCAACCAAAGGCTCTGTAATTTGAATGAAAAATTTTATATATTGAATCAAATGATAAAAAAAAAAAAAAAAAAAAAAAAAAATTGAGACCATACCACCAGACCAATCAGAATAAATACAATAAAGTCGACCACTGGTACCCTTGTATATGCCAGCTGAATTGACCTAGAGTTAGGATTATCGACCATTGGTTCCCTTGTATATGCCAGTTTATTGATATTAGTCCAGACCAGTATCTCAGTGCATTAGGATAGGTTCACCTTAGTCAACATCATTTAAGTTTTTCTCTACATCCATCTTCTTAATCTATCCATGTGATTGGTTGACTCCGGTTTATGATGTCCAGAAACTATCTGAGTAGAGCTCTGTCACTTTATATGAATTTTAGTATGCTTGAGTGCAAACTCGTGTACAACAATTGGAATTTCGCATCGGGGTACTTCCTCCTATAGTCAATAAGTATGCCAACCAAGGAGATTCTTTAGTGCCTTCCAAGGTTCTGCGTAGATAGCTAGGGTCTGGAGTAAAGGTTTTGTGGGTACACCTCTGGTAAACCCTCCCGAGACTATAACTCGGTCACTAGGGCCACCTAGTGAATTTGGATTTTATTTTCTAGAATAAATTTGCTCGAGGACTAGCAAATAATAAGTTTGGGGGTATTTGATAGACACATTTTTGTGTCTAAGTTGTCCTCAATTTTCTGTATTGTTGGTACTCGATTTTGTACTTATTATGGTGTTTTATGTGTTTGTAGGTATTTTTTGGGAATAAACATTTTTTGGAAAATCAGCTCGAAAAGTTGTTAAAGGCACCCCCGGAGGGCATTTGCTAAGCGGACTCCCACATTGGATAAGGGGAAACCATTTGATAAGGGGTACCTCCCTGCTATCGGCACCTCAGACTTGGCTAAGGGCCACCCTTCTTCATCATTTAAACATTGAAAAATGGCGGGAAAATGTGCAGTTTACTGTGTAGTTTTCTGACGGATTTTTGGAGAAGTTACGATGAGATTCAATCGTTGATTTCGATCGGGATGAGTTTGGTAGGCCAAAAAAATGTTGTTTTGGCTGCTCGAATGGATTTAATTGGGCTGGATAATGTTGTGGAGGCAAAACAGGGAAAAGACACTCGGGTTCCTCTGAATTTATTCTGTGAGGATTTTCTAGAGATTTTTTCGTGCATGTTGATTGTGTTGACCCTATTTTATCTAAACATCAAAGGTATGGTTGGTAGAATCGAATAAATAGGAAGGTTACATTCAAACAGGGATGTGTAATATTTTCGTGAGAAAAACTCGAGCTTCTGTTGGGTTAACTTGTGGAAGATACGTGAAGATTTGTTACTGCATGAGTGTGAATCAATCTTGTGTGGGTTTACAGCGTGTTTGGAGCATATCTGTTGAGGATTATCGCGTGCAGTAGAAGAAACAGGAATGAAAATATTTTCGTGGCTGGCAGCATTAATGAGGATGATTCTGGAATTATTACAGGGATCTTGAGGCCCTGTCGAGTATATAAAGAGTGTTCGAAGTTCATAAAAGGGGACGGAGAGTTTGGGGAGACTACAGAGCAAAGAATCGAGAGTTTGAAAATCTGCTGTTGCTGCCATTAAAGAAGAGCTCGAAGAACATTAGACCCAAAAAGACAGTCGTTTATCAACAGTGTTAACGACAAAGAGACGTGGGTCGTATACCTACAGTGACAGTGACGCTATATTTGTATCGTTCTTTGTAACAGCTCGGTTTGTAACACTTATAATTGTTACAAACCCGGTTTTTATTATATTTCTCTCTTTTTCACCATTGTAAAACACCTTTTTGAGCAATGAAAAAATCCTTTGAGTGTGTTTTCACCATGCGGAGCTAGAACCCATCACTGGGACGACGGAGGAAGCTGTTTTGCACCCATGTGGTAATTCTATTTAATTCCTTTATGACTATTTGCACTATTATAATTGATTTATGATTTTTCTTGATTATTTGTGAATTCGTTAGATGTCGCATGCTTAGTCTTAGGTACTTTAGATGCGTCATGCTTGTGAATTACATATAATTCTTTATAAAATCTACCTTGGCAAAGAATTAGAGTCGATGTTTGTTATTTTATGAGCTTTAATTGTCTGGAATTAATAGATGAATTGCATGAATGTGAGAATTGGTGGAATCCCGAGTCCCAGTAACTCACTTCATCTTGTGACATAAATTGTATATTTTCTCTATTTTTATTATTTTTTTCTTTATTAAATCCTAAAATCGATTTCAACAAGTCCGAGTGAACGACAACTCTACTTACACTATAAAATTCGATCAACTACACAATCTAGTAACGAATTACAAAGATTGTTGTTAGAGCATTGTGAAAAGGCGAGGGTACCCAAATATACCTCAAGCTAACCTACCTATAAGTCCTTTCTCCGAAAGTTATTGTCTATGGACTGAGTCGAGACAATGCAACTAAACGATTCACACTTCGTGTGATCGTCTATGGATACGAGATCGAGACAATACAACAACGAAGTATGTTTACTTGATAAGAGGTTCGGACTTAACCAAACACAATAGGATTAATATCAAGTAAAATAGGAATTAACGTTTGTGTAATTTACTTTAATTATAATAAAACAATTATAATGCGGAAAATAAAAGTAAATGATATAGCAAGATTTTGTTAACGAGGAAACCACAAATGCAGAAAAAACCCCGGGACCTTGTCCAGAATTGAATACTCTCAGGATTAAGCCGCTACACAAAATTAAACCAACTTCGTATAGTTGAGACCAAGCAACTAAACCTATAGTTCACCTAGTTCCGTCTGTATTCCCACGCCTCCAACTTATGAATAAGTCACGTACTTGGAACAATTCCTTTGGTTCGTATTCCAAACAATAAAGGAACAACAAATATGTTTGGTAGCAACTCTCTTCAACCAAGTGATGTGAGTTTGACAAAGGCTCTTCTGTTTATCTCAATAAACTCCTTCGTCAGGTTCTTAGATCTATCTTATTCTCAACTACCAAAGGTAATTGTTAAGATTTTACAATCAATACTTTTAATCACAAAGAATTGTATTGATGCCGATCTACACAACTAATCAATCCAATCTACCACAAGGATAAACCGATTATAGTTGGATCCTCTATACCGAAACAAGTATTGTGCACACCAAAGATTATGAACCCCAAATCAGAAATCTTCAATATCTTCTTTGTCTTCAAATCTTCTTAGATATTCAATAAACGCCTGCACACAACAACTTGAATCTCTTGTGATCAATTACGCATAGAATGGAGTTTGTTAACAATGGATTATCACAAGACGTCTTTAGATCTACAAACAGTCTAAAGATCCCTGTCGAAACTTCGATCTAGTTTGAGTGAATCTTATATCAGAAGAGAAGAATCTCAAGCATAAAAAAACTAGGTGCAATCAAAGTTCAACCACCGTTAGTCAATCAAATCAATCGAAAACACAAGATAAACCGCAATTATCTAGTTTCCCACCAACGGTACTAATAGAGCTTCTCAATCCCAAAGAACACTTTAAACTGAGCGGCCGTAAGAGATTTCGCCTAATTAGGTTACTCTCCTCTCTGAATAGGAAGCTTCACCAGTAACAACACAACTGAGGAAGTTTGCTGTCACGATGGATTAGTTTGCTAGAAATGCAAACTTCAAGTATTTATAGAGAAGGAAGTTTGGACACCAAGGAATTTCCAAAATATTCCAAATATATTCCAAATTCGGTTTCCATAATTCCTGGAAATGCTCTATCCAAAATAATGACCGAAAATCTCTTTGGAAAATCTTCAACTAGTAAATGCACATTATTAATTCTCGTTTTCCTAAAATTAAATTAAAAACCTTAAATAAAAGATTCTTAACTTATTTATGTTTCGATCCTGGGATTTTCTTCCTTTAGCTATTAAGGAATAACTTTGAATAATTAAAGATAAGCGTTACTGCACATGTTCAAAGTATGTCGACATCCTTACTCTGTAATTCCTCTTTCATACTTACAATCTTGAAACCGATTTGCCACACTTCCAAACAAGTTTAGAATTAGTTCATCTGACTTTCAAGAACTATGTGATTGATCAAGAACACTCAATCATCAATCATAGGTTTAACGGTTCTACCAAAACAAGTTTCAGTTCTACCTCCATGTGAGTATTGTGCATAGTCACACTAGCTTCCCAAAATTCGGTTGACTAGGTACTAGGATCGGTTCCCCACATATACATGGTATCTAACTTGAATGTGTTGCACATGTCCATAGGATCGGTTCCCCTTTGCCTAATAACATGTTGCACATGTTCATATGATCGGTTCCCCTTTCTACTAAAACATGTTGCACCTCATACAAGGATCGATTCCCCTTTGTGATGTGTTGCACCTCTTACTAGGATCGGTTTCCTTTTACCCAGAGTCGGTCTTACACAAAATCACAAACTCGATCATACCATCTCAGGTGATTACTTAGGATCAGTTTCACTAATAAAAGTCATACCAATACATAAGTTAGGCCTTTGTGAATAGTTTTACCAAGAACACAAACAAGTCATGAGCGGTTATACTAATCACACATATTGGTTGTTCACAAGATATGCAATGAATAACAATACCAATAACTCCTGGCGATTTCCTTTTCGATTCACAAAACAAGTTCATGAATTTACTTCCTTAAAACACATGTAAAACATTGTTTCCTAGAATGAAATCCTCACCTCATACACATACATAATCACAATAGCATTTAAACGATTATTTCGATGTCTTATCTACAAAGTTTAATGGTTAAGCAATAAACCTCGTATTGTATTCCTTAATACTATGTCTATCTACAGTGTTCATGCTTCGTAGTTTTGTTTTCAATATGCACGACTTGAAAGATATGTTAGGGAATGAAACAGTTCAAGTCAAATATCACTAACCTCAAGTGGAAGGATGATGTTGTCGTTGTAGCTTCTTACTTCTTCACTTCTTCAAGTCTTCGCAATACTTGTAATGTCTCATATCCTAATACTTTCAAGCTAACCTATACGAAGTTGACTCTAGTACATAATCAAGCGACTCTTTAAATGAGTTTTGAATCACTAAAATATGACAACCAAACTTGACATACCAACGCTTTGTGGGTTCAACGAGTTATGCTCTAACACATTGCTCGGTTGAACCCACTAGAGTTGGTATGTCAAGTTAGTTGTCAATTTTAGTTTCCAAAATGCATTTTTTATTTAGGATACTAAAGATAGTTTTGGACTAGATTCAGTCTAAAGAGTAGAATCGAAGCTATCCTTGAAGGATGAAGTTTGAAGACTACAAGAAGACATCAACAAGGACTTCATCAACAAAGGTATGTGATAATTGATTTCATTTGGATTCTTGTTCAATTTTTCCTTTCTAATCTATCCAAACAAATGCTCACTCTATGGAATAATTCTTATGATGGTAAATGCAAATTTATGTATATATACTCGAGGTTATTTGAGCCACGACTTTTGTGACAATAACCTTTATCCCTGGAAAGGTTCTCATGTTATAGTGAATGAGCTTACGAATTCAATGAGCCAAGAATCACTCAATTATGAGTTACAATGATGAAGTTATGAGTGATTTATTAAAGTAACAATTATAAGTGTTGTTGTAATTATCACAGTTCGTTAGTAGGAAACAATCCACGAACTGTTTGTAACGGTTCACGGACTTGAGTTCAATTACGTGACTAGAAGCCTTTTTTAGTCAAGTATTTAATGTTTCCTTATCTAGTCAAGATAGCTATTACTCCAAACATATTTGATTATCATATTTAAGTGTTTGTGATTCCTTCCTAAGATAAATTGTGATTTATTCACATAAATACAATATTTGCTAAATAAATTATTTATTTAATTATTTTGGCAAGAGTTGTAAGTTAGGAAAGACTCCCAAAATTAGGAGAGTCTTGAAAAAGGTAAATAGCTCTGCTTAGCTTTCAAGCTACCTTGTTCACTATAAATAAAGGGTTCGTGAGTGCTACACGTTTTTCATCCCTTTAGAAAATTGGCGTAAGCTTCACATGTTGTTTTCCATGTCTTATATTCTTCATGAACAAGAGTGAGATAAAATTCTTTGTATTGGGGATCACAAAGCCAAGTTTATAATAATCTTCGTGATTGTTTTTACAACTTGTAATCTAGGTTTTCACCTCTTGTCTATTCTAAGGTCTTCTTTTATGATATAAGATCATTCAAGAGTTGTTGATCATAAACCCTAGGTTTTGATAGATTTCAGTTCTCGGTCGTATACCAACACTTGTTAGTCGAAATCGGAACTAGAAAGAAAACTTTGATTAAGGTATCTCGTAAAAATCCTTAAGAATTTTTAAACAAGATACCTCCAGATTTATTCTAGTTGTTCTTGTTGTAGAATAATTAGGTTTCTCTTCCATTTTTGAAGAGTATAATAAACCCTAATCTACAAGTTTGTTTTGATATTACTTTTACCTAGCAATTGTTTTTCTCAAAACAAATATAAGATTTCCTAAACCTTGATTCACATCTAAAGGGAAATCAAATCGGTGTTTTGTGAAAACAAAAGATCGAAAAGTATCAACGTTGTTGTTACATCTTCTAAAGAGAACTAACATTCTGCTAGAAGATTTTTGAGAGTGCTTCTGGAGAGAACCTTGTTCTGCAAGAAGATTTTCAAGAATAACTTTTAAAGAGAATTGACGTTCTACTAGGATTTTTACAAATGCTTGAATACAGCTGAAGCATGTATTACATCTAGTCCGAATAGGTAGTAGGAAATTGGTGTAACAACTTATAATCAGTGTGTGTTTATTCTGGGCCAGGTCCCGTGGTTTTTCTGCATTTGCGGTTTCCTCGTTAACAAAATTTTTGGTGTCTGTGTTATTTCTTTTCCGCATTATATTTGTTTATATAATTGAAATATCACAGGTTGTGCATAAGTTCAATCAGTTTGTGAATCCGACCTTTGGGTTGTTGATTAAATTGATTGACACTTGGATATTGGTTTTTGATACCGTCCAAGTTATTTCTTATATTCAATCGGGCTTGCAAGTTCCTATTTGTTTGATTGCAGATTGAATTGAGAAATTGAGATATAACTCTTGGATATATTTTTCTTAATATTGAGTCTGACTGTCTAGTTGATTATCTTGAAAGTATATTGGAGTTAGTCCATATAGATTGCTAAGCGAAATATTGGGTGTGGTTGTTAGACCCCCGTTTTTTCAATTGTGTTGATGTCGCAATTACGAAGTTCAAAACATAAGCATTATACTTCGTAATACAATATACCAATATAAAGCACTTATCAGTTATCACTATTGATGATGATATATTGTTCCTTAACACTTTGATTGCAATATGATGATCAAGTTTATTATATAAAAATTAGTAACGTGCATTTACTAGTTGGAGATTTTTTATTGATAGATTTCGGAAGTATTAGACAAGCATTTATTGGAATTAGGAAAACCGAATTTTGCCATTCATTGCATATCTTGAGAATTTTTTGGTTTTGGAAATTCCTTGATGTCCAAACATCCTTGGTCTATAAATACCTAAGTTTTCATTTCTAGCAAACTATCCTAAGAGCCAGGCAAACTTCATTATTTGTTGTTTCTGGTGGAGTCGTCTATTCGAAGAGGAAAGTATCTTAATTATGTGAAATCTCTTACGACCGCTCGTTTAAAGACTTATGTGGGATCAAGAATCTCTATGAGTTTTGTTGGTGGGAAACTAGATAATTGAAGTGTTATTAGTTTTCAATTGATTTGATTGACTATCGGTTGTTGAAATTTTGATTGCAACTAGTTTGTTTATTCTTGAGAATCTTCTCTTCTGATATAAGATTCACTAAAACTAGATCGAAGTATCAACGGGATATTTAGAATTGTTGTTAGATATAAAGACATATTGTGATAATCCATTGTTAACGGACTCCATTATGTGTGTGATTAATCACAAGAGATTGAAGTGGTGTTGTGCAGGTATATTGAAGATTAAAGAAGATTTGAAGACAAAGAAGATTTCTTATTGGTTTTCGTATCTTGTTGTGTGCACAAACCTTGATCGGTTTGGATCCAACTAGAATCGGATTTCTTCGATTGATTAGTTGCGTGAGATCGGCATCGCTTTATAGTTTCTCTTTGAGATCTATGTTGATTGATTGCGAATCTGGAATTGACTATTTCGATAGTTAAAGTTAGATTGATCTAACCATGCAAAGGAGTTTATTAAATTAAACAGGAAGAGCCTTTGCGTATGACTTGAGATATCTATATCTTGAAAAGAATCTAAGAAGTTGTTACCAAACAGATTTGTTGAACCTTTACTATTTGGAATACGATCCAAATGAATTGTACCAGTGCGTGACTCTTGAAGTCGGAAGCGCAAGGATACTGAGAAAACTAAGTAGATAGGGGTAGTCTACTTGGTCTCAACTATACGAAGTTGGTTAAGATTTTGTATAGAGGCTTAATTCTGAACTAGGTCCCAGGGGTTTTCTGCATTTGCAGTTTCCTCGATAACAAAATCTTGTTGTGTCTTTTACTTTGATTTCTGCATTATAATTGTTATTATAATAAAGTAAAATACACAAACGTTAACTCCGATATACTTGATATTGATCCTTATAGAGTTTAGTTATTACCCAACCTATTATCAAGTATCACACTTTGTTTGTTGTATTGTCTCGATCTCGTATCCATAAACGATCACACAAAGTGTGAATACCGAAGTTGTTGTATTGTCTCGACTTTGTCCATAGACGATCACACTTGGTAAGAGGACTTATTGTTAGAGCATTGCTCGGTCGAACTCGCATGCGTTGCTATCTCAAGCATGTTTGTCAATGTTAGTGACCAAAACTATAAGTCTTGATTTCTAACATATGTAACTAAAGGTCTCGAACTAGGATAGAAAGTGTAGTTGAGCTCAAGAACTACATGGAAATCATCATACAAGACGAAGGACTACTCGAGGAACCGGTGGAACTTCATCGACTAAAAGGTATGTGGAGACTTGAACTTATCTATCACTCAAAAGTCTATTTACTCTATCTCCTACTCTTGAGACAAAAGTCGTTTAGACGTATAGACTTTCATTATACACATTTGCTATTTCGATCCGAGTTTAACTCGCCTATCTATTTCTCGAAATATGTGTTGGTAAGCTTTCGCTTTAACCAAATTCATCTTTACCTAGTAACGAAAGTCATGATATGTTTTAATCACTTTGGAAATTGCTCTGACGAAAAATGGTATGTGAATAACGGCTATATAACGTTCTCTGAGAATGTTTCAATGATTGAAATGAGAGTTTAGATTACATAACCATTGGTAGGATATAAGCATTGTTGTGGAAACACGTATATGTATAAGTCCTTATTCCTTGAACCAAAGTTTGCGAACTTTGTTGATCAACATAAATGGAAGTGGCGCAAGCCAAGTCCGCAAACTCAGTCCGCGAACTGGCGGAAGTTCTCACCCGAGAATTTCTGCTGGAGTTTGTGTACTCCTTCCATGAGCTTAAGTCCGCGAACCCAGTCCGCGAACTTGAGTAGGCTATATCTAAAACCGGTTGTTCTTGAACTAATGTTTATATAAGCTAAGGAATGCTTTTGCAAACCGTGGGTATAAAGTTCATGAACCGATTCGAGTGAATCAAACCGTTTTTACTTCGATTGTGTCTTGTGTAGTTACATAAGATCTAAGCAATTGAACAACTCTCTAACTAGTTCATTTGAGTCATTTGAACTAGTTATGGTGAAGAAAAATATGGTTGATATGAGAGTGATCATATGGCTAACCATTTTGACTATTGTTGAACCAACAAATGTTAATGTTTGGGTACGGTTCATAAACCCAAAATTGAACATTTCATTTGTGTGTAACAAGCTAAGTTTTCGATCCAACAATTGAGAAATATTATCTTGAATCTAAACAGGTTTTCATGTAACGGTGAATATTGAATGCTTTGTTACCAAGCTAACATTGATTGCAAACCCTGATTTGAAAGACTATATAAGGGAGAACTCTAGAAACTGGGAAACCTAATCCCCACACTTTACGTGTGATACTAGTTTGCTAAACTAGAGTCGATTCTCCTTTAACCTTTGGTTTTCTTCTTCTAAAACCAGGTTAATGACTTAAAGACTTCATTGGGATTGTGAAGACAGACCGATACTACTTTTCTTGTAGTTGTGTGATCTGATCTTGCTGTTTCTATCGTACGAGTACAATTGAAAAAATTGGCTTGAGATTTATATCTCCGATAGGCAAGATAGAAAATAAATCACAAACACTTCGTCTCATAGTTTGTGATTCCGAAATATCTTTTTTCGCTGCGTCGATTAAGATTATTGTGAGGTGATCAATAATACTAGGCTGTTCTTCGGGAATATAATTCCGGGTTATTGATTGGTTCCTGTTCACCTTGATTTATCAAAATACGGAACAAAACTCATAGGTTTATTCGTGGGAGACGGATTTATCTATTTTGTATACTTTTCTGTGTGATACAGATTTGTTTATTAAAGTCTTCAACTTTGGGTCGTAGCAACTCTTAGTTGTGGGTGAGATCAGCTAAGGGAATCAAGTACGTAGCATCCTGCTGGGATCAGAGGCGTAGGAGCATAACTATACCTTGTATTAGTGTGAGATTGATTGGGGTTCAACTACAGTCCAGACCGAAGTTAATTTGGAGTAGGCTTGAATCTGTAGCAGCTTAATACAATGTGTGTTCAATCTGGACTAGGTGCCGGGGTTTTTCTGCATTTGCGGTTTCCTCGTTAACAAAATTCTGGTGTCTGTGTTATTTCTATTCCGCATTATATTTGTTTATATAATTGAAATATCTCAGGTTATGCGTTGTTCAATCAATTAGAATATCCGACCTTTTGGGTTGTTGATTTAAATTGCTTGACATTTGGATATTGGTCTTTGGTACCATCCAAGTTATCTCTCTTTGATAAAGACTCGCAGATTTCTATTTGCTTGAGTAAAGATCAAATCGAGATATTGAGATATAAACTCTTTGATATACTTTTTTATCTAGATTGAGTATGACTGTTTAGTTGATTCTCTAGAAAGTATATTGGAGTTTTTCCATACAGATTGCTAATCGAATTGTTGGGTGTGGTTGTTAGACCCCGCTTTTTCAATTGGTATCAGAGCAGGCAAACACGTTTAAAGACCTTATAAGTCTGTGTTTGTAGCGATCTGACTCTATGGACAAAAGTGCTATCTCAATAAATGCACCACCAGATCTAGGGATTTCAGAATTCTCTTCCATGACTGCTTTAATAACATCTGTAGAAGAAATTCTATCTAAACCTCCATCAGGTTTAAAATCCCTTGAAGTGTTTTCAGGGCTTGAAAAGAAGCTTGAGAGCTTATCTCTTGATGTTGAGTTATACCTCCAAAAAGAGCAAGAATCTCTTGACATGCTAAATCAAGTTATGATGAATAATATTTATGTTGAGGTTGATATTGATTTACTAATCAGTGAGAGCAATGCTCCTCCTCTGCGTAATCCAATTAGTTGTAACAAACTAAACGAATTACAAGAGGAGTTTAAATCTCAGTCATCTGAGTGTATCACCTCAAAGCATGAATTGATTAGTTGCTCAATTCCTGATACTTCCTATCAAGATAGTAGTATTGTCTTCTTTTATGAAGAAGCTAGGATGTATCTGTTTATCAAAAGAGTTTCCCTTCGGAGTACTAAAAACTATCTGCAGGAACTATTTTTTATAAGTTGGAAAACAAGAAATCAGAAACACAAATCTTTTTGGGTTCTCTTGAAGTTCTTTGATAGACTTATAAAAACAGTTCCTTGGGTGTTTCTCAACACTACAAGATGTAAGAGTTGTTGTAAAGAAACTCTTTCTTGGTGCCATGGTGAGCAAGACATTGTTCACCTCAACACAACTTGATTGTGTTGAAAGTGCATCCTCACTAAGAAATGCCCTGTTATGTATACGGTGAGGGAAGCACAAGAACTGGGGCATACATATTAAGTTGGGTATGATTTTGAATGTTTGGTAACGCGGTAGAATTCGATTGGATTCTTCTAAAAAGGTATGTCTATAAACTTGAGAAATATTTGTATTTTTATTTGCTTAGAGTACTTATAATGATCCATGTACCTTGCTTATCGTTCATTTCTACCTAACTTGATATGTGTTTAAGGTTCCTTTGTGTTTAGGTTTGAAAATAGTAGTTCGGGATGTTTGGACTTCATGGTAAACATACCAAGTATGCATACCATCATTTCAAATCAAAATCCAGGGGTTTAAGTGATACACATTTTTGTGTCTGATTTGTCCTCGATGTATGTATTGTTAGAACTCGATTTTTGTACTAATATTGTGTTTTTATGTATCTGTAGGTATTTTTGGGAAATAAACGTTTTCGGAAAAATTCGGCTCGAAAAGTTGTTAAAGGCATCCCGGGGGACATTTGCTATACGGACTCTCATTGTGGATAAGGGGCACCCAAATGATAAGGGGTACCCAAAGGATATTTGCACCCAAGCAGCTGACCAGAGGCACCCCTCATGGCATCTACTATTCGCACCCCCTACTCTGGATAGGGTGCATCCTTCTTCTTTTTCAAATCTGAAAATTGGCGGGAATTTCATGTTCATCAATGGCAGAATTAAGGTTTGCATTTTGAGCTTGTTGCAGTGAGACTAAAGGGCTAGAATCAATTGGGTTTACTCCTATTGGCTATAGAAGGATGATTGATGTGTGGGTTTCGATCAAGTTGGGCTGGATATTCGTATTCGAAGAAAACAGGGAAGTCAAAACCCGTGAGTTCTGTAAAGAATTATGGGCAGTTTGAGTGAGACTCGATCACTGATTTTTGTTTCTTTGGTCCTGTTTTGACCAAACATGGATGATGTGGTCGATTATTTTGGTTAGAAGTGGCTGAATTGTCGGGATGAAGAAAACAGAGTTTTAAGAGGACACGGGATTCTCTGTGTTGTGCTTTGGAAGTTATGTGGTTATATATGCCTTCGACGATGTGGACTCAGTCTTGGAAGTGTTTTTTGCGTGTTTTGATTGTGTTATCAGCAATCATGCGCATGGGAAGATAAAACATGGAAGAAAATATTCCCGAGTTATGGTTTGACAGCGAGAAGATTGGAGAGTTATTACGAAGTTATTCTTACTTCTGTCGAGTATAAAAGGGCATGTGGGATCATATACCAGGGGGATGGAGAGTTTGGGGAGTTAGCAGAGACGAGAGAGTCAAGAAAATCAAGTTGCAGAAATTTCTGCTGCTGCTGTTCCAAGAACACGAAGAACATAAGGTTGTGAAAGCCTGTCGTTAATAAACCGTGGTATATTCCCGGTTTTGCAACAGGCTTTCCAGCGACAATTGAACAGTGACTACAATACTTTTTATTTATCGTATACTGTAACAGTGGATTGCAATGCTTCTCGGCTGTTGTAAATTCTTGGCTTATTTGATTTTTCTCCTTTTCATCATTTGTAAACACTTTTTGAGCCATGAATAAATATTTTAAGTGTGTTTTCAACGTGATGAGCTAAACCCCATCCTCCGGGGCGATGGAGGAAGCCATTCTTCCAAAAGTTATGTGGTAAAATTTATTTAAATTTATTTATGCAATTATTTTATGATTATTTGCACCGAATGAAAATGGAGTAAATGATTTTTATTAATTAGTTGTGTTTTCTCTTGATGAAGTATGCTTAGTTTAGGGCTTTTGATACTTCATGCTTGCGATTAACAATTGATGTTTTGAAAATCTAATTTAGGCAATGATTAGAATCACAATTTCTTTTGATTAGAGTTATTTGTCTAGAATTGCATGATAAACATTAACATTAAATCACATGAATTTTGGTGAATGGTGAAATCCTGAACCCCGGTCTCTCTAATGTAGTCAGCTTTAAATTGCTTTATTTTCTTTAGTCTTAAAAATTTAAATCTAAAAGCACAGTCTTCACAAGTCTTAACAAAACTTTTACTACAACATCATTGAAAATAACCATCAATCTTTAGGCTAGATTTTTTAGATTTTTTATTTTTATTTTTAGGTTTTTGTTTGTTTTTATTTTTGTTCCTCTTTACGCTTTTGGGTTTTTGTCTTTTCCTTACAGAATTTGAAATTTGGAGCGAAAGAAAATTTTTCCAAAGCTTTTGGTGAATACTTAAAAACTTGGAGTAAAAGGCAAAGAGAAAGGAGCAAAATAAGAAGATTTTTTTTCTATTTTATAAAAAAAAAAAGAGAGACATTTTTATTTATTTTTTTAGATATTATTTTTTTTAGACTTTCCTTTTCTTTTGCATTTTATTTTTGGACTTTGGACTTTAAACTTTGGGACATTATTTTTTTTTATTTTTAAACCCTACGGAAGGGTAGTATTAAATATTAAATTGTTTGCAGAGAAGGACGGCGATTACGATATCATCTCGGCCCCTCGGGTTCGTACATTGACATCAGAGTCGGTGGCCCGAGTCGACTACAACGGTTCATCCCCCGTCTGGAACGGGAGGTAAGTTTGTCGAAACACTCGCGAATCCCATGTAAGCGAGTTACTGTCTTCCTTCGTGTGAATATATGTCGAGGAACTGAATCCGGCTGCTTTAATTTCCTAGTAAAGGGCAAGGACTGGCCATACAAGATAAGAGTTCAGATTTCATCACCGTTCTCTTCTTGCCCGCCTTAGGAAAACGATACTTAACGCGAACCTAAGCTTTAAATTTTGGAATAGAATGAGACCGATAGGGTAACGAGCTTAATAAGAAAGTCGTTCGAAAAATATTGGTTACTCTTTTAAGCATACTTCGAAGTTCATGATGGTTTCTGTGAGTTGAATGCGTGACTGCGCCGCCTTGTAATGCGGTGAGGCCTTGGGTATCAAAGCTCCACGCAGCTTCCCTCGCCTCTATTCAACTTACTTCAACTCGGATTGATTCCAGAGAGGTTTTCTCAGATTGTAACGAGTTCCTTTTCGAAAGATTAGAAGCTGGTCTAGAAACAATCTAAGTAGAGCCATCATGCTTTTTGTTTGCTAGAAATCATTAGGTTTGTTGTGGTGGAGTCAGCCTTGTTTGTGTTTGCATAGAACTTCCCTTCCTTTTTAGGATTTTTCTTTTACTTTTGTTTTTCTAGTGTATGCCCGAGGTTATTAGAGAGCGGGCTTGGAAAAGAGACAATCTAGGTCGATTGATTAGTGAAAAACCTAGTAATTTTTCTTGTGGAAGCGGTGATCTAGAAGACACTTCTTTTGAGAGCCTTGTTTTTGGAAACTTCAGTTTTGAGAATCTGTCTCTTCGTGAGGAAAGTACCCCTAGTACTTCAGCTGTGCCAGCGATGGCAACTTTGAATGATTACATGTTCCCAACTAGGACCAACCGAGCTTCGTGCATTAAATTGCCAGCCAATACGGCTAATTTCGAGATAAAACCTAGTATTCTTCAGATGATCCCTATATTCTTAGGAAAAGATGATGAGAACCCTTATTTTCATATTAGGGACTTTGAGGAAATTTGTGGGACAGTTAGAATAAAAGACCTTATCGATGAAGTTTTGAAACTTAAGATGTTCCCCTTTTCCTTGAAAGATAAAGCCAAGACTGGCTGAACAACCTACCATCCGAATCCATTGAAACATAGCGGGAACTTATTGCCGCTTTCTATATGAAATTCTACCCTAAGCATAAAGCTGCTGTTTGTTTGAGAAAATTAGTGCTAGTGTGCAACAAGAGGGAGAGTCTCTTTATAGGTTTTTAGAGAGATTCAATGATCTCCTATCCCAATGTCCTCACCATGGATTTGATAAGATAAAACTTGTAGAGATTATTTATGATGGTTTATACTATTCGACCAAAGCCATGGTCGAGTCTATGTGCGCTGGTAAGTTCACTAGTAAAAATGTTGATGATTCTTTTACCTTCTTAGGAGTTGTCGCTGAAAAATCCCAACAGTGAGAGTCTTGTGTTGAACCCCCTAAAAGA
This sequence comes from Papaver armeniacum, assembly GCA_023531295.1. Classification (NCBI taxonomy): domain Eukaryota; kingdom Viridiplantae; phylum Streptophyta; class Magnoliopsida; order Ranunculales; family Papaveraceae; genus Papaver; species Papaver armeniacum. The sequence goes on from JAJJWW010012088.1 coordinate 493,502, forward strand.
CTCTTAGTTAATAGAAGTAGCACCAATATGGTAGATACGAGTTTTTCGTCAGATGCTAAGTTTGCTACTTTGTCTAGAAGGTTAGAAGCTTTGGAAATGGGTCAGTCTAAAAATAGGTCCCTTGTTGAACCTAATAGAGCCTCTCAAGTCTCTAGTTGTGGAATAGAGCCCGATAACTCATTTTGGGAAGGTCAGGTTAGTGAAGAGCAAGCTCATGCTGTCTATAACAATGCTACGTTTGAGAACCGTCAGAAGTTTGACCCATACTCAGAGACCTACAACCATGGTTGGAGAAACCATCCTAATTTTTCTTGGTCTAAGGGCCAGAATCAAGGTCAATCTAGTAATTCTAAGCCTCCCCCCGGTTTTGGTTATACTCAGAACCCTTCAGGTCAAACCCAGTTTCAGAACACTTCTGAGAAAAAGATCTCTACCTTGGAAGAAGCTCTTACTATGTTAGTAAAGAACCATTATATGTTATCAGCTAACCACCTTAGCTTTCAACAAGAAACCAGGCAGAACCATAAGGATAATTCCCAGACTCTTGCTAAATTAGAACTTCAAGTCGGCCAAATAACTAAGTATTTAAGTGAGAGAGAAGAAGGTAAGTTTCCTAGTCAAACTCAACCCAATCCTAGGGGGGGTCCATCAAATATCTTTAGTTGGTGAAGAATCATCAAACCATGTGAACTCGATAAAAACCCTTCGGAGCGGTAAAACAATAGACAATAAGGTAGCCATGCCTAGTGAACATACTGTAGTTCCACCTTCAACTTCCCAAGAGGAACCCGTAACTGAGGAAACTGAAACAATCCCTAAGGAGTCCCAAGAAATTCCTGATAGGACTACCTTTGTGCCTAGAGCCCCATATCCGCAGTTGTTAGCCCCAACGAAGAAGGAGTCGACATTCAACGAGATAATGGAAAAATTTAAACAGGTGAACATCAATATTCCGTTATTAGAAGCAATTAGGCAGATGCCTGCTTATGCCAAGTTCCTTAAAGATCTTTACACGAAAGCGTAAGCTTAATGTCCAAAAGAAAGCCTTTTTAGCTGGTCAAGTAAGTTCCATTCTTCAGAACCAAACACCCCTTAAGTATAAGGACCCTGGATGCCCCACCATATCTTGTGCAATTGATAATCACATGGTAGATAAGGCATTACTTGACTTAGGAGCTAGTGTTAACCCATATCATGTATACACCTAGCTAGGTCTTGGTAAGTTGAAACCGACTAAAATGACACTACAATTAGCTGACAGGTCTGTCAAAGTCCCTCGTGGTATCATAGAGGATGTTCTGATTGAGGTTGATAAGTTTATTTATCCAGTGGATTTTGTTGTTCTAGACACCCAACCCGTTCAGGACCCAAGTGCTCAAATCCCGGTGATTCTAGGTCGCCCATTTTTAGCCACAGCTAACGCTGTCATCAATTGTAGGACCGGGCTTATGAACATATCCTTTGGTAATATGACCACTGAACTAAATGTCTTTAATGTTACTAGACAACCTTCTGAGAATGATGATTTAGAAGAAGTGAATATGATTAGCACTTTAGTTCAGGATAATTGGCATGACACTTTACTGGTAGATTCTTTAGATGAATTTGAGGAAACCATTCTCTTAGACCAGATGTGTGATCAATCTTTAGAAGAAGCCCTGAGTATTTTAAAGACTCTACGGACCCAGAAATCCAGGCAATAGTGTTAGGTCTTTACGAGAATAATGATGACCCTAAGTTTGGGGGTAGAGAACTATAAGAATCTCTTGAGTATTTTAAGGACTCTGAAGATCCGGAAATTCAAGCAATAGTTAGAGGTTTGTATGTGAGTAATGAAAACCCTAAGTTTGGGGGTAGTGATGTTTCTTGTGATTGTCATGTATCCCTAATTAGAGTCCCTAACTTGGGACTCGAGCCATGTGCGTCTGAGATATTACTCGAGTCTATTCAGACTCAGCAACCCGATCCTCCTGATACTGTCCATGAGGTAACCCAGGTATTAGAGACCCATTTGTCGGATGAACCTATTTTTCGAGACACACATATGAAGTTCAATAACGCGCCCCAGATAAATCCAGTTGTCTTGACAGATACCTTAGATGAGAATGTGCTCCTTCTATTCATTTTTCTGAACCAGTGCAGTTGCCTGATATTGGTGTTAGCTCTAATTGGTCTTATGGACCCATAACTATTTCGGCTATTGGTGTATGAGTTTGGAAGGTGAAGATCCTTTTTGAGGTATTTGATGTCTGGCTGAAGATTTTAAACTTAGCACTCCTTGGGAGGTATCCCTTGCTCATGCAACACGGTAATATCTTTCCTTATCTCTTTTGCTTCAAATGGTAACCGTTTCTCCTTGTTCATGTTTTTAATTTCATCTTTAGAACATTGAGGACAATGTTAGATTTAAGTTTGGGGGTATGGGGGAAACTTTTTAGTTGCAATAAATAAAACTCCAGAGCCTAGAAATTTATGTTTATTAAGGATGGCACTAACCAATCTAAGTGGATGGAAGCATCTTGGTTATATGAGTTGAGGAACCAATCTGATTAGATGGAAACATCTAAAGAGTCTATTCATAAAAGCACGGAGCTCAGGTGTTAGAATTAAAAAAAAAAAAAATGGTAGTTTCGCCATATCTCGTTGAATCCTTTTCACCTTCTGTTTTTATTTTCTTATAAGTGATTGGGTGAAATAGAGTGATTGAGATACCAAAAAAAAAAAACAATAAAAAAAAATTGATTGAGACCGGACCATCAGACCAACCAGAATAAATTCAATAAAGTCGACCACTGGAACCCTTGTATATGCCAGTTGTGTTGACCTAGAGTTAGGATTATCACCCGCTAGTTCCCTTGTATATGCCAGCTGTGTTGATATTAGTCAGACCGGTATCTCAGTCCATTAGGATAGGTTCACCTTAGTCAACATCAAAACCATCTACATTTTCTCTACATCCATCTTCTTAATCTTTCCATGTGATTGGTTGACTTCGGTTATGATGTACAGAAACTATCTGAGTAGAGCTCTGTCACTTATATATGAATTTTAGTATGCTTGAGTGCAAACCCATGTACAACAATTGGAATTTCGCATCAGGGTACCTCCTCCTGTAGTCAATAAGTATGCCAACCAAGGAGATTCTTTAGTGCCTTCCAAGGTTCTGCGTAGATAGCTAGGGACTGGAGTAAAGGTTTTGTGGGTACACCACTGGTAAACCCTCCCGAGACTACAACTCGGTCATTAGGGCCACCTAGTGAGTTAGGATTTTATTTTCTAGAATAAATTTGCTCGAGGACTAGCAAATAATAAGTTTGGGGGTATTTTGATAGACACATTTTTGTGTCTGATTTGTCCTCGATGTATGTATTGTTAGAACTCGATTTTTGTACTAATATTGTGTTTTTATGTATCTGTAGGTATTTTTGGGCAATAAACGTTTTCGGAAAAATTCGGCTCGAAAAGTTGTTAAAGGCATCCTAGAGGACATTTGCTATACGGACTCTCATTGTGGATAAGGGGCACCCAAATGATAAGGGGTACCCAAGGATATTTGCACCCAAGCAGCTGACCAGAGGCACCCCTCATGGCATCTACTATTCGCACCCCCTACTATGGATAGGGGCAACCTTCTTCTTTTTCAAATCTGAAAATTGGCGGGAATTTCATGTTCATCAATGGCAGAATTAGGGTTTGCATTTTGAGCTTGTTGCAGTGAGACTAAAGGGCTAGAATCAATTGGGTTTACTCCTATTGGCTATACAAGGATGATTGATGTGTGGGTTTCGATCAAGTTGGGTTGGATATTCGTATTCGAAGAAAACAGGGAAGTCAAAACCCGTGAGTTCTGTGAAGAATTATGGGCAGTTTGAGTGAGACTCGATCACTAATTTTTGTTTCTTTGGTCCTGTTTTGACCAAACAGGGATGATGTGGTCGATTATTTTGGTTAGAAGTGGCTGAATTGTCGGGATGAAGAAAACAGAGTTTTAAGAGGACACAGGATTCTCTGTGTTGTGCTTTGGAAGTTACGTGGTTATATATGCCTTCGACGATGTGGACTCGGTCTTAGAAGTGTTTTCTGCGTGTTTGGAGTGTGTTATCAGCAATCATGCGCATGGGAAGATAAAACAAGGAAGAAAATATTCCCGAGTTATGGTTTGACAGCGAGAAGATTGGAGAGTTATTACGAAGTTATTCTTACTTCTGTCGAGTATAAAAGGGCCTGTGGGATCATATACCAGGGGGGTGGAGAGTTTGGGGAGTTTGCAGAGACGAGAGAGTCAAGAAAATCAAGTTGCAGAAATTTCTGCTGCTGCTATTCCAAGAACACGAAGAACATAAGGTTGTGAAAGCCTGTCGTTAATAAACCGTGGTATATTCCCGGTTTTGCAACAGGCTTTCCAGCGACAATTGAACGTGACTACAACACTTTTTATTATCGTATACTGTAACAGTGGATTGCAACGCTTCTCGGCTGTTGTAAATTCCTGGTTTATTTGATTTTTCTCCTTTTCATCATTTGTAAACACTTTTTGAGCCATGAATAAATATTTTAAGTGTGTTTTCAATGATGAGCTAAACCCCATCCTCCGAGGCGATGGAGGAAGCCACTCTTCCAAAAGTTATGTGGTAAAATTTATTTAAATTTATTTATGCAATTCTTTTATGATTATTTTCACCGAATGAAAATTGAGTAAATGATTTTTATTAATTAGTTCTATTTTCTCTTGATGAAGTATGCTTAGTTTAGGGATTTTGATACTTCATGCTTGCGATTAACAATTGATGTTTTGAAAATCTAATTTAGGCAATGATTAGAATCACAATTTCTTTTGATTGGAGTTATATTGTCTAGAATTGCATGATAAACATTAACATTAAATCACATGAATTTTGGTGAATGGTGAAATCCTAAACCCCGGTCTCTCTAATATAGTCAGCTTTAAATTGCTTTCTTTTCTTTAGTCTTAAAAATTTAAATTTAAAAGCACAGTCTTCACAAGTCTTAACGAACCTTTTACTACAACATCATTGAAAATAACCATCATTAAGTTCGCAGACCCAGTTTGCAAACTGCTCTAAGTCATAAAAATTCGTTTGCAAACCCGTATGCATACTTGCCTGTAGACGTCGATATTCGATAAACTTGTTTTGGCCGTAATTTCTTCGTCCGAACTTGGAATGACCTCATTCTTTTTGCATTCTCTTTATATTAGAATTCTATAAAATCTTGTTTTTGAGTGTTTTGCTCCATTTCGTCACTTGTTCCACTTCTCTTGGGATTGGGCACTTGGATTCTTGGAGTACTACTCTTCTAAGCTAAATTGTAGCTTTTACAAGAATGTTGTTGGTGAATCTCAAACAAGGGAGTTCAAGAATGGGCTGTAGTACGCATTACTATGGAATTCTTGAATGTTCACAATCATTTTTTGTGAACTATGGTGCATGGTCGTTAATGACTTTGTATGATCTTCTTTGTTAATAAAATCTTTTTATACGCCTTTGGTAGCTATTCTTGGTATAAATACGGGCGAAAAATATTTATTCTACCCTCTAAGGACAAATCATCTTATATGTGCATTACGAGTTTGTATTGATGCCTAGGAAACTTCTTATGAGAATTTATTCTTGTTTTTGAGAAGGATTACTAGAGTTTGGAATAGAAACTATTGTGATTACACATAGCTATGTCCAACGTTCTCATCTTCATGTTTTTAGATTTATTAGTTTAAATTCTAAATTTGCTTGGAAGATTTTGCAGTATTAATCTTTATGGTTTTATATATTGCAATTGTTATGGGATATGTGTGTTTGCGTCTGTGAACTGTTATTATCCCATACCTTGTCAAAAGTAAAGTCTTTCGTATGTCGATATGAATTTATTGATAAAAGAATGAACGGACTTTTGACAAATACAAAAGTTAAGCCTATATTGTCAATTATTGATGGAAGATAGGTTAAAATATTTTGTTTACAAGGATTATGTCTATTGTATGTCGTTATGCAAATAGTGATGGAAAATAGAATGAATCCTTGTGTATTCCGCAGTAATTGATCTTCCCTGATCCATATTTTATGTATTATTGTGAGGCTCCGTAATGTGTCTTATGTTGAGCACCAAACGACCAAGTTGATTATTTTTATGATTAGCTTTGTTGTTGTTCCGTAAGATACTTTATGTCGAGCATAATCAACTAAATTAATCATCTTGTTTGGTTATTTTAGTTATGGCTCCGTAAGTTTTCTTATGTTTGAGCACTTTTGACTGGGTTGATTGTTTTCTTATGATTAACTTAGTCATTGCTCCATACATTCTCTTATGTCGAGTATGGCCAATTAAATTGATTACTTTTTTGATTAGTTTGGTTGTGTATTTCGATTAGGTTAATTATGGGTTCTCTTGTGATTAATCTAATTGATTATTTTTGAGTCTCCATAAGTTCACTTATGTTGAGCATATGCGATTAAATTAATCATGGGTTCTCTTGTGGTTAATTTAATTGAGTATTTTGGATTCAAATTCATACTTGTATGTGATTTGTTATGTCCAAAGAAATCCTTCTTTTCTCTTGAAATTAAGGTCGCTCTTGTTGTTCTTTCGGGAATGACATATTATGGGGGAGAGTTCTTAATTGAACTTGTGCTTAATTGCCAAATCTTTGTGGGGAGTGCGGCTGTGGAATATTTGAGGGGTTATCTTGTATCTTTAAACTCCTTGATGAATGCATTTAGCTTTGGCTTTATGATTGCATCTAAATAAGATGATATGTGTTTTCTTTCTTTTAGTCATGAAATGTCTCTTTCGGAAATTTCATTAGGATCCCGTTCTTGTACCTTTGCCAATTTTATTGACAAAAAGGGGGAGAATTAATATGTAGTTCACACTACAAATACATATGGTTTTCGGATCATTATGTAAGGGGGAGTGGTTTCCATGTGAGATGGAGTATTGACTAAGGGGGAGTGATACATATCACCATAGTATTGTTGTTGAAGTTGTGATATAATTGAACTTTGATGTTGTGTAATGATACTATGACACTCTATAACAATGATTGAGAACTCTTGTTTTCTTGTTGTTATAGCTACGGATTTTCAACAACGATGATGCTAAACTTACAACCTTTGGGATCATTGGAGTACTTGGAAGTGGCGAAGATTTCGAGTAGTGTTGAAGATTAGACATGTGTAATAGGAGCTACAAAATTTAATTAATTTATTTTTTGTATTCCATATGTATTAATAGTTTTGCCACTAAAATTGACAAAAGGGGAGATTGTTAGAGCATTGCTCGGTCGAACTCGCATGCGTTGCTATCTCAAGCATGTTTGTCAATGTTTGTGATCAAAACTATAAGTCTTGATTTCTAGCCTATGTAGCTAAAGGTCTCGGACTAGGATAGAAAGTGTAGTTGAGCTCAAGAACTCCATGGCAATCATCATACAAGACGAAGGACTACTTGAGGAACCGGTGGAACTTCATCGACTAAAAGGTATGTGGAGACTTGAACTTATCTATCACTCAAAAGTATATTTACTCTATCTCCTACTCTTGAGACAAAATTCATTTAGACGTATAGACTTTCATTATACACATTTGCTATTTCGAGCCGAGTTTAACTGGCCTATCTATTTTTCGAAATATGTGTTGGTAAGATTTCGCTTTAAACAAATTCATCTTTACCTAGTGAAGAAAGTCATGATATGTTTCAATCACTTTGGAAATTGTTTAAGGTTAAATTTGTAACGAAAAAATGGTGACATCTTGCAAAAGACAAAGCCATTTATAAGTGACGGATACTCCTATAATTCCAAGAATGGAGCATGTAGAATGTTTCAATGATTGAAATGAGAGTTTTCATATCGGCCTTTACATAACCATGGTAGGATATAAGCTATTGTTGTGGAAACACGGTGTGTTATATATGTATAAGTCCTTATTCCTTGAACCAAAGTTTCCGAACTTTGTTGATCAAGATGGAAAATCCGCAAGCATGATTGGATGAAGATCAATTCCATCACCCCCAAGCGGGTATGGCGCAAACCGCCAAATATGAGTCATCCAACTCCACAAGCATGATTGGAGAACTACCAAGCATTATGGGCGGAAAACCCTAAATTAGGGTTTGCGGCATATTACATGTGTCGCAAAGCGGTCTCAACCGTCCATCTTCGCAGTATAGATGGAGGGTGTAGATGTAGACTCAAAGGCCCGGAGCATGTCGACACAATCACCATGTGAGTTCTCACCATGGTCGCGCGGCTTTGAAAGCCAAAAATAGGGTTTGAACCATCAGAATGGAGGGTTTGGGCCCATCTACCTCTCCATGCGGTCGGCCAAGGCATATCAGTTTGTATACTCCTTCCATGAGCTTAAGTCCAAACCCTTCCCATGCTTGGCGAACGGCGCGGATGAGTGTCTCAAACATCATCTGAGTAAGTTATATCTAAAACATCTTTCGTGGATCCACATCCACATTCCAGACATCAATCATGTTGTTCTTGAACTAATGTTTATATAAACTAAGGAATGCATTGTTGTGGAAACACGTATATGTATAAGTCCTTATTCCTTGAACCAAAGTTTGCGAACTTTGTTGCAAGCTGGCGGAAGTTCTCACCGAGTGAGGTATAAAGTTCATGAACCGGTTGTTCTTGAACTAATGTTTATATAAACTAAGGAATGCGAGTGAATCAAACGAGTGAATGTTTTTGCTTCGATTGTGTCTTGTGTAGTTACATAAGATCTAAGCAATTGAACAACTCTCTAACTAGTTCATTTGAGTCATTTGAACTAGTTATGGTGAAGAAGAATATGGTTGATATGAGAGTGATCATATGGCTAACCATTTGGTTGACTATTGTTGAACCAACAAATGTTAATGTTTGGGTACGGTTCATAAACCCAAAATTGAACATTTCATTTGTGTGTAACAAGCTAAGTTTTCGATCCAACGGTTGATAAATATTAGCTTGAATCTAATCAGGTTTTCATCTAACGGTGAATATTGAATGCTTTGTTACCAAGCTAACATTGATTGCAAACCTTGATTTGAAAGACTATATAAGGGAGAACTCTAGCAACTGGTAAACCTAATCCCCACACTTTATATGTGATACTGGTTTGCTAAGCTAGAGTCGATTCTCCTTTAACCTTTGGTTTTCTTCTTCTAAAACCAGGTTAATGACTTAAAGACTTCATTGGGATTGTGAAGCCAGACCGATACTACTTTTCTTGTAGTTGTGTTATCTCGATCTTGTTGTTTCTAATAAATGCGAGTACAATTGAAATAATTGGCTTGAGATTTATATCTCCGATAGGCAAGATAGAAAAAAAATCACAAACACTTCGTCTCATCGTTTGTGATTCCGCAATATCTTTTTTCGCTGCGTCGATTAAGATTATTGTGAGGTGATCAATAATACTAGGTTGTTCTTCGGGAATATAAGTCCCGGTTATTGATTGGTTCATGTTCACTTTGATTTATCAAATGACGGAACAAAAATCATAGGTTTATTCATCGGAGACGGATTTCTCTATTCTCTAGACTTTTCTGTGTGATACAGATTTGTTTATTAAAGTCTTCGACTTTTGGTCGTAGCAACTCTTAGTTGTGGGTGAGATCAGCTAAGGGAATCAAGTACGTAGCATCCTGCTAGGATCAGAGGCATAAGAGCATAACTGTACCTTGGATCAGTGTGAGATTGATTGGGGTTCAACTACAGTCCAGACCGAAGTTAATTTGGAGTAGGCTAGAGTCTGTAGCGGCTGAATACAATGTGTGTTCAATCTGTACTAGGTCCCGGGGTATATCTGCATTTGCGGTTTCCTCTTTAACAAAATTCTGATGTCTGTGTTATTTCTATTCCGCATTATATTTGTTTATATAATTGAAATATCTCAGGTTGTGCGTTGTTCAATCAATTAGAATATCCGACCTTTTGCGTTGTTGATTTAAATTGATTGACACTTGGATATTGGTCTTTGGTACCATCCAAGTTATCTCTCTTTGATAAAGACTCGCAAATTTCTATTTGCTTGAGTAAAGATCAAATCGAGAGATTGAGATATAAACTCTTTGATATACTTTTTATCTAGATTGAGTCTGACTGTTTAGTTGATTCTCTAGAAAGTATATTGGAGTTTGTCTATACAGATTACTAATCGAATTTTTGGGTGTGGTTGTTAGACCCCCGCTTTTTCACTTATAGGTTGAAACAAAAAGATTGTGGTGTATTTGGGTACCCTCGTCTTTTCACTTATTACCCAAAACTTTCGGTAACATCTTCCAGAGCCTTCTGAGGGTGTAAAAACACACAATTGGTTTTCCATTAAAGATGATTGAGTAAAATAAAATAAAACTGGTCACGAGAAGATATTTTGAGAAAATATCCTTAGAATCATTAGTCCGAAAATCTTTTAAAAGATCACATGCTTCATGGAAGCAATTGTGAGAAGCATGATGCAACCCTTTGTTAATCGTATGATTGACAAACAAACTATCTCTCATAGACTAAAGAAGGTACCAAGGATCAGACTTGTTTTGAGTCGCACAAACAGTTTTAGTTCTGAATGTGTACTTATATATATTCAGACGGATGTTATACTAATATGCATATATTAAGACTTTACTTGTTCCCTTTTCGAGGACAACAATTTCAATGAGACTATAGTGAAAAAATACTACTAGAGGTCATTTCGAAAAGTCTGACACATATCAGTTTTGGACATAAATAATGTCACATAGGTAATTATTATACCTTTAACTGTTAAAAGTATATACGATTAGGATACGTGTGGCACTAATCCATATTCCAAGGATACCTTGGAGAGAGAGTTTTTCTTTCTTCATTCGTGTCTTCCACCACGAAAAATTGAAGCCATCAAATCTTGATGGTACATTAACTTAATTAATTATAGGTTTCGTCAAACCAATTTAGATTCAAGTATTATAGGTTGGTTGATACCAATTGAAATGACGAGGGTACCAAGTACACCACAATCTTTTCGATATCAACTTATAAGTCTGATACCTTGTGTGGTTGTCTATGGACAAAGAAGTCGAGGCAATACGACAACAAGATAATCACTCGAAAATAGTTACGGTACAAGACCGATTTAACTATATGATCAATATCAGGTGCCTGGATAAAGTACAAGTGTAATTTACTTTATTATAACTAAATAAATATAATGCAAAAGTAAAGTAAATGACACAACTAGTTTTGTTAACGAGTAAACCACAAATTCAGAAAAACCTCGGGTCCTAGTCCAGTTTTGAATACTCTCATAATTAAGTCGTTATACAAAGACACTACTAACTTCATATAGTTGAGACCAAGTAAACTACCCATAGTTACCTAGTTTCATCAGTATACATGCGCCTACAACCAATCCGGCCAACGCACGTGAATCCTAAGATAGAGTCCAATATCTTAAGTTGATTCAGCCTCTCTGAAGACTTTAAGCACTCAACCCTTTCGAAAGTTTTCCAAACAACGAAGGATTAATCTGTTTGGTAACCACTCTCTTATCTCAGGATTCAATCAGAGATATTTGTGTTGATTTTGACAAAGGATTTTCTGTTTAAAATCAATTAAACACCTTTGTCGGGTTTTATATCTTCCAAGATCTGGATCAAACAAGTTAAGCAGATTAAGTCAAACAGAACTACCAGATTCGGATACTGAAGATTACCACCAAATAATAGCTTGTTGGTCTAAATACGACTAGCAATAAAAAGTTTATCAAAAAATAAAATAGATCTAGTTGGATCTCATCCAATCAAGTATATGCACAAACCAAATCACGAAGATACAAAACCAATAAGAAAAATCTTATTGTCTTCAATCTTCAATAGGCTTCTGTACCTGCACAATAACAAACTTGATTCCTGACTTATGATCGATCACCCACAAAATGGAGTCTGTTAACAGTGGATGATCACAAGTAAATTTTAAACTCTTGATCTAGTTTGAGTGAAGTCAGAAGAGAAGGCTCTCAATAATAATCAAACTAGGTGCAAATCAAGAGCTAACCACCGTTAGTCAATCAAATTAATAATCAAAAACTAAAATAACAATGCAATTTTAGTTTACTACCAACGGTACTAGTAGTCGCTTCTTGATCCCAAAGAAATCTTTAAACTGGCGGACGTAAGAGGTTTTGCCTAATTAGGTTATTCTCCTCTCCAAGATAGTATTACGAGGATATTATTAGTCACACCAGAAACAACATAGATGAAGTTTGTTTGGCTCAGGATAAGTTTGTAAGAAGAACAAACTTCACTATTTATAAACCAGGGTAGTTTGGACACCAAGGAATTTCCATAACCGAAGATATGCAATAAAACACCTAAATTCGGTATTATGAATTCCAACCAATATCCAACTGTATAACTGAAACCTTCATGGAAAACCCAATATTAGACTGCACTTAACTACTACATCTTTCCAAAGATATATTTTGATTGCTGGTAAAACAAAACATATTAATTTCGAAAATCTCAAAAAGATTCTCTACTATTCTGGTTTGGGATCTCACCTTGAGTATCAAGGAATATCTTTGAACAATTAAGAAATAAGATTTCAGCACATGTTCAAATTACTCAATATGTCGACATGTTGACCTTTCCTATTTTGCAAACCCAATTTTCCAAATCACACAAACCCTAAAATGTACGTTACTTAGAGAAATCGGTTTTGCCTATTGGGACTGGTTCTACCATGACTCCTAAATCAAGTTAGGATCGGTTTTACCTTGACTCCCAATATAGGTAGGGATTGGTTCTACCTTAATCCCAACATAATCTAGGATCGGTTCTACCTTGATTCCCTATATAGGTTAGGATCGGTCCAACCTTAAGATCTTCAATGAAAATCGGACCCTCAATCCTTTTGATTTCCTTTCGACTACGAAACAGGTTCATACGTCTACTTCTTTAAACTCATGTAATTAAACATAGTTTTCTAGTAACGAGTTACAAAGATTATGTTGATGCCGGAATTACGAAGTTCAAAAGATAAGCATTATACTTCTTAATTTAATATACCAATATAAAAAACTATCACTATTGATATATTAGTTCCTTGACACTTTGATCGCAATATGATAATCAAGTCTATTATACTATATATATATATATATAACTCTGCATGTAATGTTTTCAATCACAAACAACTTAAAAGCTTACGATATAGAAATGGAAACAAGTCAAGTCATGTATTACTAACCTCAAGTAGAAGGATGATGTTATCGTCGATGTCGATACGTCTTCGGAATCTTCAGGTTTTCAGAGTAATACTTGTATGTCTCAACATTTCCATACTTCTTAGTCTAACCTAACGAAGTTGACTCTAGTAACCTAATCAAGCGACTTATGAGTTTTGATACTAAAATATGACAGCCAACCTTGACATACCAACGCTTGGTGGGTTCAACCGAGCAATACTCTAACATATAGTTTGTTTGTTTGTTTTGACCATGGATAAATTCAAAGCTTCTAAATTGTTTACTCTAAGAATAACTTCTTGATTAAGAAGCACAAAAGAAATTGGTTGAATAAGTTCTTCAAATCCCCTATGTTTCTCTCGTGGTAGCTAGCTTAGCCTTCATTGCACCGCATTCTGGTATAGCATGGTAAAACCAACTAGAGTTTCCATGTTTTCAGTTTTGATATCCACATTGGTATGCTGCAGCTCTTTGCCCATGCGAAGGCTAAGCCACCACCTCTTGTGTTTCTCAATTCTTCACTGTATCATGGATGTCCTCTATACCTAACATGATTTCCTGCAAAGTCAAGAGTGATTAGAACAATATAAAAATACTAGGAGTTAGGATCTTGGGAGTACATATGTTCATCACAATCCCAAACATGCCCGGTGTAATAAAGCACATTATTGAAGATGATGATTTCGGAGATTATGAACCCTCTAATAAGAACATAGGTGATGTTTTATCTTCCAAAAAATAAAGTTTGCATTCGGCTCAATTTGTTTGAACACAAAATCACATATGGCTTTCTAGATAAACTAATATGGTGCTAGCATTGGTATCAAACCAAGAGTGAGATGGCCAGTGAAAATTGTGCAATTGCCAAATTCCCTATGATTTTTCCCATGAAGTATATAGTTTCAATATATGGTAGTACCATTTGTTAAAAATTTATTAAATAATGAATCAATGATTATGAGCATACATAAGATTGAACATAAAATTTTACCAAACATGTCCTTTATGGATGCTTCAAAATATATATATCCTTTACATGGAACATGTTTGTTGTGCGTATTTATAATTTATGTGCCATTAAATAAAGAGGAGGGATCCCCTCACACTTTTATTATCACACTATCTCACACGTAGGGTGTCATTTTTACGAATTAAAACCAAACCGTAACGTATTTGAAGCTAATATTTTGAGGATATGTTCCTCTTACCAAGTTTTACATGCCTACCAAATATGAGCGTATTCCGAGACGTATAACATCATCATCTACTACTTTGAAAATGAGCCGTTGAAAATCTGCGGGTTTCTGGCCGTCGAAATTGAGACCGGTAGATCGTGAGGTTTTATATTTCGGAATGTGCTCATTTTTGGTAGGCATGTATAACTTGGTAAGAGGAACATATCCTCAAAATAATAGTTTCAAATCCGTTACGGTTTGGTTTTAATTCGCAAAATGACGTCCAATATGTGAGATAGTGTGATAATAAAAGTGTGAATGAATCCTTCCTCTTAAATAAATTTGGTGTGAGAACTAAAAAGTAAGTATTGCATGTTGTTGACTTTACCTATTATAAATTGATAATTTTAGTAGCATATTATTTACAGCTAATGAAGAAGCTAAAGATTATCCAGACAAATTGTAACACGAAATGATGGAGGAAATTGAAAATAAGTAGAAAAAAAGGAAATGGGAATTGATGCGACTGTGGGTAGTCCCGGAATGAATTTTTGAGTAATGATAGAATTATGGTAGCCCCATCTTTTCTATCAAATAAATGATGCATTTTACCATGAAATCAGGTTGCCAGTCGGATCTTTATGTAAGAACAGGTCTAGCACCTTATCAATATACTAAGACCGTTATGCTTTAAGAGATTCACCAATTTGCCAAACAACACAAACTCCTGATTTCTCCATTTTGAAATCACTGGATGAAAAGTTTGCATTTTAATGATTTGAATTTTGTTTTACTTTCATACCCCATTTTCCTTGGATGCCCAAAGTCAAAACACTAACTCGAATTCCCTTATTATGACTGTGAGGTGTTATCTATAAAAGCAACCAACTGAATCCAAATGCAAAGCTACAGAATAACACAGATAAAATTCATCAAGAAAATCATAATTTCTGATATGAAATCTGCTTGCAGATGGGGTACCATACATCACAAAAACGAAAAAGGTATGGTAACAATACTGTAGTGGAAGGAATGGAGGGATCACACTACTTTTGGCAGGATGAAAATGATAAAGAAATAAAAAATGATACTACCTCTGTTTCTGCAAAAGTGAAACGAAGGGAGTATTAAGCACGATGGAACCAACTAACTTCAAGCTTTGGACAAATGGACACAACACATCGTCATGGATAAGTAATATTATTTCAAGACAGATCTCAATGACAGATTATACACAAACTAAATGAATGTACATGATAAATTAAGGAGAGAAGAAAAAATTGAACTCCAATGCCTTTGAAGGGAGATCATCTCAGTTCACTGTCATGAATGTTTTCACTTTCCTGGAGCAAAGTTGGTAGCATATGACCAAGCATTGTTGTTCACGGGGTCAGAAAGGTGATCAGCCAGGTTTTCTAGAGGCCCTTTGCCAGTAACAATAGCCTGAACAAAGAAACCGAACATGGAGAACATAGCAAGTCGCCCATTCTTAAGTTCCTTTACCTTTAGCTCGGAAAATGCCTCCGGGTCCTCTGCAAGTCCTAAGGGATCAAAGCTACCACCTGGGTACAGTGGGTCAACAATCTCACCTAATGGACCGCCAGCAACTCTATATCCCTCGACAGCTCCCATAAGGATAACTTGAGTGGCCCAAATCGCCAAGATGCTTTGTGCATGAACTAAGCTGGGGTTTCCCAAGTAGTCAAGTCCACCTTCACTGAAAATCTGAGAACCAGCTTTGAACCAGACCGCTTCTCCAAATTTAACTCCATTTCTGGAGAGCAGTTCAGGGAATACACATCCCAAAGCGCCAAGCATGGCCCACCTGGAATGAATCACTTCTAGTTCCCGGTTCTTGGCGAAGGTCTCTGGGTCCGCAGATAGTCCAGCAGTATCCCAGCCGTAATCACCAGGGAATTCACCGGTTAGGTATGATGGGGACTCACCAGAGAAGGGTCCAAGGTACTTGACACGGTCTGGACCATACCATGGACTTCCTGAAGAAGCAGCAGGCTTCTTTGCTGATGTCTTCCTCATCACAATCATTCCATTGCTACTGGATCTAACATTGGTTGGGAATTTCGATCGTGAGTTCAAAGTTACAGCTGTGCCTGCAAACGATGGAGATGAGAGAGCCATGGAAGCCATTTATATGTTTTGTTAAAGAGAAAATAGAAAGGCTGCTGAAGAAGGTATTTTGGCAGTGGTGTTTGATGAGTTATCTTGATAGCAGTCCATGTCTCCTTTTATAAGCCATTATGGGGCCAGGCATATCTATCAATGTAGATCTTCTGCTATGTTCTTATTGGTCCTCATATTGGAACCACAAAATAAGAAATCCTTCTTCATTTCTCAGCCAAAGAAATCAGGCTGTCATGGATTTCATTACCAATTATTGAACTGATAGGCAGATAGGGACGACTTTATCCAGATACCACAAATAGTAGCATATTTGGAGTAAGATGTGTAATAAGTGAATTATAACATTCTAGCTGACAGTAAATAATTTGCTGCTGCATCAATACACTAACTTAGAGCCAAATTAAACATTTTTCTGTCTGTGAATATTTAATGTGTGGTGGTATATCTTATCACAAAAAATAGATGATACTGAGATTAGAACACTAATGTAACTGAAATAGGAGGATCAGAAGATTTTGAAATTGGCGCCATTGCAAACATGAATAAAACTGAGATTTTAAAAAGTTTCACTCTCTTCTCCTGATATAAAAAAGAAAAAGACAAAAGAGGAGTCTAAACTAAACCCTTTTCTTTCTACAAGTATAGGGGCAAAGATTCACTTGGCATATCGTCTCTTTCAATGTGAATCCACACTACAAAGGCTGGTGCAGTTCAGTTAGCATCCATCGTGCAATCTGAGTCTACATCTGTCTTTCTAGGCTTGGGTAATACTTTTAACGCAGAAAGAACTATATGCTTAAAATGAATAATGGACGCATGTTATTAGCCAGGCAACAGAATTATTGAAGAATGTGAGTTCTGTTTCTTCTCAACGGATTGGTATGGTTTGGGGAGTAAAGACGAGCAAAAAACTTAAGAACACTTTGGAGATGATTGTGGTGCTGAAGTTTGGTTAAGACTCTTAAGATTGCTAATGGACGGTATCTATGATATCCACAATGTTCTTAACGAGTTCTCCTATAAATCCATGCATCATTGTTATATGGACAGGAAAATAGGTAAGGTGATGTTAGATGATATTGTGAAAGACAAGGTTATGTTTCTATCAAACATACTAATACGTCTAGTGGGCTCTCAAGTGGATCAATACAGGGCTGAAGGCAGCTTGCAAACTTAGTGTGGTATAGACAGTTTAGTGTTCTACGAAAAAGAAAGATTGTCTGCAACTAGTGAGCTTGAAAGCAATCCAAGATTTTAACAAATTAGGTTAAAATCATATTCGAACCAAAGAACTGAACAGTGAAATGAGAACTTTGAAACTTACTGATATGAATTTTGTTGTTTCACAGTGAGATCCACTTCTAACTTCAAAGCCGACGAAATTCAACCAACTGAATTGAATTGCGAAGCTACAAAACAACACAAATAAAGTTAATCACAAAAAACCTAACTGCAAAAACAAAACATGCTTTAATATAACATTCGCATCAAAAGGAGATGATGAATTTTCAGCTATTCCAAAAATGAAATATGCTTGAATCAGTAAAAAAAAAAATATAACATTCGCATCAAAAATTAGATGGTACTGAGATTTATAACCCAATTTCAATAGGTGGTTGGGCATATAGAGCATTAATGTATCAGACATGGCGAGAATTAAAAGTTTTGAAATTGGCGCCATTGCAAACATGAAAGAAGTTGAGACTTAAAAACAAGCGAATTAAAAGTAATTGAGGTTTTACTCTCTCTCCTGATATAAAAAAAGAGCAGTCTAAACTAAACCGATTTCTTTCCAAAAGTGTAAGAACATAAATTCAGAGAGTCTCTTTTAATGTGAGGTCGAAGTTGCCAAAAGATAAATGTTACATCAAGGTAAGCTACGAAGCCTGGTGCACTTCAGTCATCATTCGTCATGCAGTCTGACGGTCAGTGTTAATGGTACATTTGTGTTTCTAGATTTGTGTAATAATCTTAATGCAGAAAAGAACCATATGCTTAACATGAATAAAGGATGCATGTTAGCTGGGCAACAAAATTGAATTTGAGTTCTGTTTCTGCTCTACGGATTGGTATGATTTGGGTGCTAAAGACCAGCAAGCAAAACTTAAGAACACTTAGGAGATGATTGAGGTGCTGAACGGAAGCATGTGTTAGACAACGTTGCAAAAGTTTGGTTAAGACTGACTGCCCATGGACGTTATCTATAATATTCACAATGAACAGCAGTAGGGTTAATGTGTAATTAGATGTTAAATTAAATGCTCAGGTACCAGGTTATGTTTCGATCAGAACATACTTATACGTCTAGTGGGAACTAAAGTGGATCAATACAGGGCTGAAGGCAGCTTACTAACTTGAGTGTGGTTTAAACAATTCAGTGTTCTAGAAAAGATTTAAAAAAAAAAAAAGATTGTCTACAACGTGAGCTTGAAAGCAATCCATGATTTCAACAAATTTGGTTTTGGTTGATATATGATAACCAAGAACTGAGTAGTGAAAGTGAAAATTTTGAAACTTACTGATATGAGTTTCACTTTGCAGTATCATAATCACTTCCTGAGATGCCTCTGAAATTTCATCCATCAATTCCTCCCAAGTCAAAACTCTTAACTCCAATTCACGTATTCACACAGTGAGAAAAAACTTATCAACTTCAAAAACCTCCGAAGTTCAAACCAACTGAGTCAAATAGCCGAGCTACAAAACAACACAAATAAATTTAATCACAATAATTAACAATATGAAATCAGTAACAAAAATTAACATTCGCATCAAACAGTGATGTAAAACAAGCAAATGAAAAGCAATTAACAAGACGAGTCTAAACTAAACCCATTTCTTTGTCGAAGAATAGGAGCATAGATTCACTTAATATATAATCTCTTTCAATGTGAGTCCAAAGTTGCCAGAGATAAAGGTTCTATCAACACAAACTACAAAGGCTGGTGCAGTTCAGTTATTACTCATCATGCAGTCTGTGTCAACATCTGTGTATCTATTTTTGGGTAATAAT
This sequence comes from Papaver armeniacum, assembly GCA_023531295.1. Classification (NCBI taxonomy): domain Eukaryota; kingdom Viridiplantae; phylum Streptophyta; class Magnoliopsida; order Ranunculales; family Papaveraceae; genus Papaver; species Papaver armeniacum. The sequence goes on from JAJJWW010012088.1 coordinate 513,064, forward strand.
TCTAATTCAAAAAAGACCATATGCTTAATATGAATAAAGGGTTCGTGTTAGCCTTAGCCAGGCAATAGTTTATTGCAGAATTTGAGTTATGTACTTACATTTCTGCTCAACATATTGGCATCGTTCCGGGTGTTAAAGACAAGCAAGAAAAACTTAAAAGAACACTTCGGAGATGATTGAGGTGCTGAATGGAAGCATGTGTTAGACAATGTTGCAAAAGTTTGGTTAAGACTGCTCATGGATGTTCACAAAGTTGGATGAATTTGCGAGGAACAAGGTTATCGGAACATACAAATAAGCCTAGTTGGGTGCTGAAGTGGATCAATATAGGGCTCAAGTTAGCTTGCTTATTTCTAGGAAAAAGAATGATTGTCTACAACGTGAGCTTCAAAACAATCCATGATTTCAACAAATTTGGGTAATATATAAAAACCAAGAACTGAGCAGTAAAAATGAAAAATTTGAAACTTACTGGTATGAACTTCATTTCACTTACAGGGTACCATAACCACTTCCTGAGATGTCTGTAAAGTTCAATCCTTCAATTCCTCCCAAGTTGAATCTCTTAAACCAAATTCACAAATTAACACAATTAGATTAAACTTTATAAGCATCAAAACCTCTGAATTTCAGCTCAATTAGAATTCCGAAGCTACAAAACAACAAAAATAAATTTAAAAAGCACAAAATCTGCCGCATCAGTAAGCAAAATTAACATAGTTGATGAACTTTTCACATATTTCATTGAATTTTAGGGCGCCGTTACATCATCAACAAACAAGCAGATCGAAATTAAAATAAAAAAAAACTAGAAACTGCTTCAATTGAAAACCCTAATTAATTCCAACTTCCTTTTTACATTAATAACACCCATAAAGAAAACCCTAACCCCCAAATCCATAGAGAGTTCTTCCTTGTCTCTTGAGAGCATAAACAACATCCATAGCAGTAACAGTCTTTCTTCGAGCATGTTCAGTGTAGGTAACAGCATCACGGATAACATTCTCTAAGAAGATCTTAAGCACACCACGAGTCTCTTCATAAATCAAACCACTGATACGTTTAACACCACCTCTCCTTGCTAATCTTCTGATAGCTGGTTTAGTAATACCTTGAATATTATCTCTCAACACCTTCCTGTGTCTCTTCGCTCCTCCCTTTCCCAAACCCTTCCCTCCTTTCCCTCTTCCTGACATTTTCAAGCTCTCTGCTGCTCTGTGAAAACAAATTCAATTTGGAACGAAATGTTTGACTGTGATTTCGATTTGGAGGAAGAGATTGGGATTATATTGCTTTTTTGGTTTGATTATGTCCGTAGGATGGAGTACGGATCCGGGTGAAGACTCCTCTTTGTCTCTAAAGCGTTAGATTAAAGTATGTCGAATGTGATTGGTTAAACTAAAGGTAGTCGGATCGGAAACAGTTTTGAGTAATCAAATTTGTGTTTTCTCTTCCTATTGAAGATGTAAACCGTCAGATTCGAGTTCGATCCGGAACTTGGAATTTTCATGGATTCCTATCGTAGGATTAGAGATGCTGACTTTTGATTGGTTCGGTAGAGGATCGACAACTGCCCTGGCTTGTTTAGGAAACCCACTCAATTTGGAAAAAGCCCAAAACAGGAAATCTCGCTTATTTCCTAACACCAAGAAGTTTCTCCAACGAACTCAGAGACCTTATAAAATAAGCTCGAAGGAAATCAAGATCAATCCACTCATATAACTTACCCCTATGATGCCATTTATCAATAAGAAAACCAATATCTTCCCCATTCCAATAATGCTAAAAATCATATCCTTAGCTATCACTGTCTAATCAAGAACCCTTATCCAATACCAAGAAGCATCTCGAGGAGTTGGCAAGGACCAAAAATCATTATCTTTAATAAGGTTCTTCTTAATCCAATCGGTCCAAATAGAATCCCTTCCAGAAATTAAATCCTAAAAGTGCTTTAGTTGGCAGAAGCATTAGATATCTCAACATCTTTAACTCCAAGACTCCTTCGTTATATGGCAAACAAATAGTGTACCAACTGATGGGACAATGCTTTAAGAATCTTTCAAATATTCGATGATTTTTTTTAACTACTCATTAGGAAGAATGAAACAAGTAAGCCAATAAAACACAATACCAGACAACACATGTTTAGTAAGAGTCAAGCTGCCAACAAAAGATAAGTATTGAGATTTTCAAGATCACTCTTAACTTAATTGTAGACAGTGAAATCTGACAATCATAAAAAGATAGTCTACTGGAAAGCAAAGGTAGACCAAAATACCTTACAGGAAAGTTGTCATGTTGACAATTAAGAATAGGTATGATGGACTACAAATTCTTATCTCCAACAACAGAAGAAAAGAGAGAGGTCTTCTGGTGATTCATCTGAAGCCCAATGCACTCTCTAAACTCTATGATACCCTGTTTTAACACTAGCAGTAGCTTGTGGAATACCTTTAAAGAACATCATCTGCAAAGCAAAGGTGTATCAGATTTGTAATTTTGCATCGAGGATGCAAACCAAAATTGCCCTCGGCGACCTTTTTCTGGAAATTAATACCCAATAGCTCAATCACCATAACAAAGAGATATGGTGAAAGAGGACACCCATGTCTTAACCCTCTACTAGCACCAAAGTAACCATAGGGATAACCATTAATTAATAAGAATAAAGTACTTTGGAGAGGAAATACCCAGTTTAATCCAACCAATGAACATATCAGGAAAACCAATCTTTCTTAAGGTATTAATGAAATCCTTTCAACTTACAGTATCATATGCCTTTCTCAAATCGATTTTCAAAGTGCATTTAGGAGTCCATGTAGGCCTACGATAGTTCCTTACAATTTAATGAGCTAGCATTATATTGTCTTGAATGGATATACCAACAACAAAAGCATACTAACAAGGATAAATTAAGGACTTCGGTAGAAATTTTATTCTCCAAGACATAATTTTTACAATGCACTTATAAACAACACTACAACAGACTATGAGTCTATAATCCACAACACCATTAGGGTTCTTCTTCTTGGCTACTAAAGTTACAAAGGTACTATTAACTTCTTGAAGGATTTTTGAACTCTTGAAAAAAAAATTGGATAACAACTACAAAATCATCACCTATAATAATCCAACAAACCTTAAAGAAGTGGCTTGAAAAGCCATCGGGCCAAGGATCCTTATTAGACCCAATAAAAGAGAGAGCGGTAATAACTTCATCCCTAAAAATAGGTTTGATAACTTCATCACAATCTTCGATACCAATCATTCTAGCAAAAGATAAAGACTCAATCATCTCAACATTAGTTGGCACCACATCTTGTACAATTATACAAGTCAGGAAATAATTCAATACATTCATTAACAATATGTTTATCATCAATCAGCATACTGGCAGCTCTAGAAGTAAGACTAAGGATATTGTTCCTATATCTTCTTTCTTTGATAGAATTTATGAAGAAAAAAAAGGGGTATTATAATCGCCCAGAACTAACCACATAACTCTGGACCTCTGCTTCTTGTATATTCCTCATATCTAACAACTTTAGAGTATTCCTGAACAACTTGTTTCTCCTTCCTTATGAAAATGCCAATGAAACTTTTGATTCACCTTTATAAGTCAGTTCTTATTCTTCCTTAATCAAAAATTTGAATACCCCTCCTTGTACTCTGAACCCAGGTTTTAAGTTATCTATTTTTGATTCTCCTAATGGTTCTGAAGCTGCATTTCGCATAGCTATCCTGACTTTGCATTATCATCATCTGCTGGCAACTTTAATTCAACTAAATCAGAAGTCCAAATTGATTAGTATGGATCTAACATAAAAGAGCCCAACAAATAATCATAATCATTCCTCCCTTTCTCGTTCTCATTATCTCCATCTCTAAAGTGACATGAAGAGTTACATGTGAATTTAAACAAGAAAGAGCAAAACCTTGCACAACAATATCCCCGGAAGAAGCAGAAGCAATATGTCTGTTGCAGGCAGTCAAATGGGCTAAGGAACACATCCTCAAAAATTTCAGCATCAAAGGAGATTGCGGAATTCTTTTGGATTATCTAAATGGGAGACCATCGGATATAATGGAGGAAGTCAAGAAGGAAATCAGCTTTTGTTCTAATTTTCTAGGTTTTCTTTTTGTTCACAGAACTGCAACACAACGTGGCAGACATTTAGCTAAGGAGTCAAAATACTTTAGATGTAACTTAAATTGGGATTATATCCTACCGTCTTGTATTAGCTTGACTTTATTAGTAGATAAATCTTATGCTATGAAAGATCAGGCTCATTCCACATTAGATGGCTCTACTAGTTCTATATTAAGGGTTACTAACTCCCCAAGTCAGTCTTTTAATGAATTTCCTATTTCAAAAAAAAAAAAAAAAGTGGGTCCTACCATGTTTGCAATGTCAAAGAAACGTGTATTTGCCTAGTGAGCTTGAAGCTTTAAGGTCCGATCAATGCTTTATGAGTGGCACATCCAAAGGTTTTGTCCTGCGGTTGGGCATCGTAGGCGTAATTTTCTTATTTGTCACATGAGATGACGTATTTTTTTTCTACATATAATTTTTTTAAGTATTATTTGATATTTTATTATTCATAATTTGGTATGATTTATATATTTGATTTAATAAACTCTAATACTCGCTCAGTCCCAAATCAGTTGCTTAATAAGAGTTTTGCAAAAATATTAATGAGTATTACTAGTTTTTAGTTCCTTCTTGATAATCATAAAATTTCGGGGGAAAACATGGAAGAAATTTGATACATCTTTACTAAAAAAAACTTATTTATGCGATTTAAATGGGACGGAGAGAGTAATACTCTAGTAGTCGATTTTGTTTTTGATTTAGTATTACTTGGATATTACTTTAATATTTGGTTTATGTAGTCTCTGCAACTATTTGACAAGTGCTGGTAATTTATGAAACCAAATTCGCGGATTTAGTAAAGGTAGTATCTCCATCAACCTCAAGAAAGAAAATGTTGAAAAAAAAAAAACTAGGGTAAAAGGGTCTATTTCCCACCATTATGCACCATGTAAGTGTATGTAAAAGTGGTGGTTGGTGGTTTTGAGATATGCCCAATGCATGGGGGTATAAATCTAGTTTGGTTTAATTTATTCACAAAATTGATTATAAGTGGAAAGGATAAATTGGGTTCGGCATCTTGTCGAGCTATCTTTTTTTTTTAAGCTGAAAGAATTTTTTTTATTAAATAGAGTGAGAAACAGATACATAACTGGCATCTATGGCCAGCTGAGAACCGGAGGATTGTTACCCCATTCAAAAGTTGTTTTATCTACTCTAGCAAGTTTAGCATTATGTGCAATTTTATTTCTTTCTTGTCGAGCTATCTTGGTTGTTTGTTTGGAAGCCTTTTATTATGGAATTTCTTACCATGCAGAGCCATCCTTTATGTAGGACGTGATGGTCGACCTCCGTAGCTTAGTCTTATCTGGTTTCTTTATAGTTTGTGGAAAATTAAATTCTTAACATGAGGGTGCCCTACTACCAATATTTTTCTTTCTCTTTTTAGGTTTTTGTTACACTAAAAGTATTGCTTTTCATATTTTTTTCTTATCAGTGATAATAAACATTTTGTATGGGTAACCTAAGGAACATCTAACACAGTATAAGTCATCTAAAATATTTTGTTTCTCATATGTGATTTATGTTTTACTTTTATATTTAAAAACAATAAAATATACGATGTGATACTCTTGGCATTCCAATCATGTAATTGTATTTGAATAATATTTTATTCTAAGTTTTTGTTTGTTGAATTTTCTTACTTGTAGTCACGATTTAGTTGTTATTATTCGACATATATTTGAAGTTTCAATTTTTTTATGAGTGTTTAGTTTCCCAGTCTTTTCTGATTTATATGTGTATAGATAAAAACAATATACAATTGAAAGAAAGAAAAAAAAAACTAATTTTTTTTCAACTTAAGTCTCGTGTGGACGTTAAGGATGCTATGTTCCCATGTTAGAGGCTTTCTAACTGAAATGGGACAAGTTAAAGCAACAGCGTCCCAGAATGGGAATGCTTGATGCATTACACCCCATATCAGTTGAAAACGTAGTATAGAAGCTACTTTCACTACACCAAATCATACATTTTGTTACACAAATATGTGTCACTTCTTATTTAATGTCACACTTATAAGTGTAATAAATATGGTGTTTTTCTTTTGTTACACATTAGTGGTCACACTAATAAGTGTGACTTTAATTAATTTAAGTCACACTAAAATCCGTAACAAAGATGTTACACATATTGGTGTAACATATTTGGCAGGTAATTAACAAAAAAAAATATATATATATATATATTTAAATTTTCGTATATTATGGGACGCTTGAACCTTCCCTTAACCATCCAAGTAACATGTTTCTAAACCCATATTCACACCATCCATATGAGTAGTATAAAAATTTGTATTGCATAAAATTTCAAGATAATTTATTACATTAATTAGAAAATAATACATGCTACAAACAAGTTGTCAGAAAACCAGAAGTGCAATATACATTTTTAAATGAAACTTCTAATTTCATCATAACCAGCTATTCCTTGTGATACATCATTCTGCACTCCTAGACTTTCCCATTTGTATGCTCACGTAAACCCTCCTGGCCACACCATCTTCATCACCTTCCGTTAATTCTTTACTGTGAACGTCCTACACAGAGCAAAATGACTACAGGTGTTGTGAAAAGAAAAGACATAAGTGAACTCAAAGTACCAAATTATGTCTTTTGTCCAGATACGGTTACCCTCGTGCACTAAAAAAAACATGCAAAGAAACACAAACTGACGCATGTAATTAGTTTTAACTTTAAACAACGAAAATCTATCAATATGAATGACTTGAGGATCTCTTGTAGCAGTAATTTCTCTGCTGCCTAAATTTTTTTTTCCATACTCATTCTGGTATGTAATGAAAGACAGTAACATGTTTTTCCTTTAATTCCAATAACGGCATACTAACCTCTCTAATAATAAAGAAATGCACTTCATATGGAGACGATGCCAGCATAACCAAATCGGCATCTTGCAACATATCACCATTATATAGCAAGTGTAAATGCATCAGGTTTAGAAAAAACACAATTCCCAAAAAAATGTACCCATCAAACTGAAATAATCTTTACAACTATGAAGAAAAACCACTTACCAAGCCATAAAGGCACTGCCGGGTATTAGGATCGTAACCAGGAAGTTTTCTGCCGACGAACATAAGACATAATTTTGTGTTTCCCTTCACCGGGAACATTAGCATCAGAAAGGATAATTTACAAAAGGAAATAAATTACAAGAAAATAATCTGATCATGACTGATTTGTGTTAGGAAGTAATTCTAATAATAACAAGAAAAAAATAAAGAAAAAGTAGACGCTTAAAAGAGATAGATGATCGGCAAAGTAGAAAACACACGAGACATACCTTAATTAATCTTCACCTAGGATCATTCTTTAGTCTGAGATGAAAAAAAAATGCATAAATTCAGTTCCAGGGGTGATAACATCTAAATCACAGACTTGTAAATTTTCCTTGGGAGGAAGCTTTCTTCCCTCCTCCGCAGCAGTCTTCTTCTTCTGCCTGCTCGGTTACTACAAAAAGATAGTTCATGAATACCATATATGTAAAGCAATAACCATAAACATATTTTACATATATAATATAATAAATTATAAGAGCATGTTTTTAGTTCTATCACTTTGTGATTTTAGTTGGCTACGATGTGAACTGATAACACAATCAAAGTATAACGTTTCCCGTCGAGATAATTATAGTGATGATATTTTGAGAATATGAACTGCATCGAGGTAATAATAAAATCCACACTCATCTTTTTTTCTTTGTTATGTTTTTAGCCCATATGGCTATCCAGGAAGCATACGAGGAAACTCAAAGTGCGAACTTTTATATTGGAAATCTAGGTTCATTGTGCTTATCCGTTTAAGTTCTCTAAGCATAGAGACTGAACGACCAGTTGTCAACCCATTTATCCAAAAAGAAATACGCATTCTCGCTCTGAACATAAGTCATATTATGTTATTATCTATTACTTACATGCTTAGAAATGATTGGGGTAACCGGTAACATAATCAAAATACATCTTGTGCATTTCTAGCAGCTTTGAAACGTCTAAACCATTGCCGATTCATCTGTGCCTTTGGAGCCGCACCATCTGCACAATTGTTTCCAGTGTGGACATATGAGGCAATCATTACTATGTACTAATTTATATTCCCTACAAAAATATTAATGTTGATTACAAAAACTAGATCTGAAAATTCTCACCAATAGCCACGTGTATAAGCTTCCATGGACAAACCATCACAAAAAGTCTATCTATATAATCAAAGAAATATCACGTCGAATGTGGTAGGAGTTGGATCTAAAAATAAAAAAAAGGGATAAATGAGTAAAAATTCAGCTAAGTTATATTCAATCTATAGGAACTTAATTAATTGAAGAAAACATTAAAATTTTCATTCGCGGTCTTCAAGATGGAAACATGGATGAATAATACCATTCATATCAGGGTAAAGATTATTGTATTCAACTTTATTAAGATTAGCTTACATGGATCAACTGTTATGAAATTCCTTCAATTTCAACAGATTCTTTCGATTACATCTTGTATATCATTGGATCTAACTCTGCTAACCATCCGTATAATATTGGAATCCTAGTTACATCAAAATCCTCGATTTAGTATGAAAACAAAACTAATTCTATGCACATCAATAACCCTAGAAAAATTGTATCCCCAATCTAAATCTTATGGTTTTTTTCCAGAAAAACTTATTTGCTTGACCCTTTCTCAAATCTCAAAAGAGATACGCGACAACATATAAAGTGAGTGAGACTGATTAGACTTACATGGAGATAGAGAAACCTTGGAGTTGCGGAGGCCGGAGAGGGAAGTTGATTTCTTTTCTCCACACGTATAGTTAAGCCAAGGAAGAAAAGAAAAGTGGGGGAGAACGTGGGACATGGGAGGCTTTTAGGTTTTTTATCTATAAAATAATTAGATATTAATGAAAATATATATATAAAAAAAAAAAAATTGGATCCACTTGAAAGTCACACTTAAAAGTGTAACTAATTATTCAAAAAATTAAATTCTGAATTAATGTCACACTTAAGTGGTTTCTTACACTAATATGTGTAACATACTTTGTTACAGCTATTAGTGTGACAATTCAGTGTTACAAATTAGTGAATTTGGTGTAGTGTTTCTTTTCCATGTTTCCTGTTTTGCGTACTTCTCTTTATAGTTTTATTCTTAGCTTAGGTATTCTAATTCTATTTAACTTCTTAATTTAGTTCCTAGTCAGTTATCTTAAGCTTATATAAACATGCAGAGTATATTTAGACTAGATATACTTTTTACGTCTGAAGATATTGAATTATAATCTTCTTAACCTTCGTTCACTTTCTGTATAAGTTTTAGTCTTCTTATTCGAAACTCTGTTTCTCCTCTCATCTCTGCAATCTCTGTATTGCCTCCATGTTATAGTTCTACATTAGTTGGTATCAGTGTCTACTACTCTTAGATTTTCATCTAGGATTTGATCCTTAATTTCGCTTCCGCAATTCAAAAACACATAAACCCTACCTTTTTCTTTTCCGAAAATTTTCAATGGCTGAAGACTTGAAAATTACAGTTACCAAGCTAACTTCTGATCTTGACACCTTCCAGATTGAGGTTAATAATAAATTTGATCTCTTGAATTCAAACATGCTCAAAATCATGGAATTTTTACGTATTAAACCTTTAGAGACTATCCCCCTTTTCACCAGAGAAGTCTTAGAGTCAGCTGGTAAGAAGTAAGAACAAAGATGCTCGTTCACCAAAGAAACATGGTTTTGTTTGCATTGCTGGCATTCCAGAGCATAAATTGGAAACTGTAAGGAAGAAGAAAAAACATGAAACTTTTCTTCTTAATTCAATAAAGGAAACTTCAATTTTCAACTAGACAGTGATGATGATGATTCTGTTGAAGACGAACAACATAAGAGATAGATCGAAGATGGACGCCTTAAAATAGGTCAAACCCCTTATAGTTATTTACTAGAGTATAAATTGAAGGATGACATTCCTAACTTTAATGGGAGTTTCATAATTGAAGAATTGATGGATTGGTTCTATGAAGTTGAAGATTTCTTTCAGTTTATGGAAGTACATGATGAATCCAAGGTCAAGCTTGTTGCTTATAAGATTAAAGGTAGAGTTGTTGCTTGGTGTAAAAAGATTTGTGAGGATATAATGAAGTATTATGGACCACCAGTATGTACATGGGGACGTATGCGCAAATTAATTAGAGATAATTTTTTATATGAAGATTACAAAATACAACTCTTTGTTAAGTTACAAAACTGTCAGCAAGGATCTAAGTCTGTAGAAGAGTATGTGTCTGAGTTTTATAATTTAGTTGCACGTACTCAACACATGAAACAAATGAGCATTTGGTGTCTAGGTTCATTGTAAAAGGATAAATAAATGGACCAGACTGATTCACGTATGCGCAAATTAATTAGAGATAATTTTTATATGACAAAATACAATATGTGTTTACCATAGTGGAAGTTGTTCAGAAAGCTATCAAAATTGAAAGACGTCTTCTACATTCTTCTAAACTTCCTCAACATCGTCAATCTCGTTATATAAACATCTACAAGACGCAACAACATTTTGTTGGTAACTACCAAGATAATTATTATTATTCTTCTCCGAGTTATAATTATTAAGAGGAGAGTATACATCAAACTCAACGTTCACAATAACCACCAATTAATTTTACATACTCTCAGACTCCTTTACCAGTAAATTTCACCCATTCCTCCATCTCCTATTGAGATTCAACCTATTCAACAACAACAATCTAAACCTACATGTATCTGGTTTTCCAAAAAAAATCAACAACAATTTCCACCTCCATCGAAACCAGCAAATGCATATTCCAAATTTAGTGAAGAGAGTGCAATAAATGTAATCAAACTGGTCATTCTTCTGCTAATTGTCGTCGATTTAATAGTTTTATTAGAGATACTCCAGCTCACGATGAATCATAGGCTACTGAAGCATTGGATGATGAAGAATGTAACGAAGTTGACTGTAATGACTTACGTGAAGAATATGGTGACCATCTTGTGGGTATGATTCGTCCACTCATGCAGACTCAGCCTTGTCATTCTCAAAAGCATAACATCTTTAAAACTAAGTGTTTTATTGGAATAAAGGTTTGCGATATCATAATTGATAGTGGTGATGTAGATAACTACATAGCCTCAATTGTTGTGGAAAAATTAGGTCTTTCTGTTATACCACATCCAAATCTTTATTTTGTAGGATGGTTCAATAGTTCTTCTACTCAGCGTATCACACATCAATGTGTAGTGACATTTTTTTTTTTTTGGGTTTGAAGACTCAGTCTTATGTGATGTGATTATATGAATGCGACACACCTTCTCCTTGGAAGACCTTGGCAGTATGACATGCGTGCAATTCACAATTATTTTGAAAACACCTACACATTTTATAAGGATGGCAAAAAAGAAATTTTGCATCCTTCTAATTCTTCTTCAATCTTCAAAAACACAGTGATGACAAGATCAGTGCTTTGGTGGCTATTATCTCTAGTTATTTTACTCAAACTTATACCTTGAGTTGCCATGAAGACGACAAACCAATGGAGACGATCCCTACTCAGGCACAACACAAGTATTTATTTCCTGAAGAATTGTGAATTTACCTCCTTTTAAGGGATATTCAACATAGAATTGATCTCATACTTGTAGCTTATTAAGTCCTTCTGACATGAAAATTTATAGGGACAAGTAGATGATTTATTGTCTAAAGGGATGACTAGGCCTAGCAACAGTCCTTGTACTTGTTCTGCATTTTTGGTACCTAAGAAAAACAATGGTTGGAGAATATGCATGGATTGCAGAGCTTTGATTGGTATCACCATCCCTTATAGATTTCTTATTCCATGTATTGATGATATGGTAGATTTGTTAGCTGGCTCGACAATTTTAACCAAAACAACGATTATATGAATAGCTTGTTATGCCATTTGTATTATCAAATGCTCTTAGGACCTTTATGAGACTCACGAATCAGGTCCCACAACCCTTTCTTAGTCAGTTTGTAATAGTGTATTTTGACTAGTATAATCAAAATCGCTCTCCAATGCCGATTACTCGCCGAGTAATCGCTATAGGCTATATGACCGAGGTGGTTTCCGATTCCAAGCCATTTTTGATTTTTTAGCGATTAAGGCGAATGATTTTGCCGATTCGAATCGATTTTTTACCAAAACGAGTTAACGATTTTTCCGAGTTAGCCTTGCATGCACTAAAATCAGAAAACAAAATTGTCGTAACCCCTCAAATGGGAGTTATCAAATAGAAAAACCTCTAAATACATAATAAATACGTTCAATATAATAATATTACATACTTAATTACATGATAGTGTTAAGATTTTAATTCCATTTAGGTGGAAACCGTGACTTATGAGCAGCAAAATATAAGTCTCTAATAAATAAGTATTAGACCGTGTTTTGGCGATTTCCAAGTCCAAACTTATAGCTCCTCACTCCAAGCTCCCCAACCGAGTATGACCGAGGAACGATTTCGACTACTTTGATTTTGATGATATTTTGATTTTTACTCACAATACTATCTAAGGAACATCTCAATCATTTATCTAAGGTGTTACATGATGACTCATTATTTCTGAATTTGAAGGAATGCACTTTTATGTCAAATGAAGTCACTTTCTTAGAATATGTGATATTTTCTAAAGGTATACATGTGGATCCTTCTAAAGTAAAATCTATTTTGGATTGGCATGTTCCCACTTGTATTAAAGAGGAGAGAAGTTTTCATAGTTTAGCTTCTTTTTATATGCGTTTTGTGAAAAATTTCAGCATCATTGCGACACCTCTTACAGATTGTTTAAAAAAACAAAAGTTCATTTAGACAGAAGAAGCTGATAAGAGTTTTAATACTATTAAAGAGAAATTATGCTCAGCTCATATACTTGTTATGCCTGACTCCTCTAAACCTTTTCAAATTGATTGTGATGCTTCTATTATTGGAATTGAAGCAGCGTTATCACAAGAAGGACATCCAGTTGCTTATCACAACGAGAAGAATTTTGATACGCAAAGAATATGGTCTGCATATGATTTAGAATTACTTCCTCTGGTGCAAGCACTTTAAACAGTGGCATACTTATTTGGTTCATCATGAATTTGTCATCAATTCCGATAACTATGAATTGAAGTTTCTATAGACTTTTGCAAAGGTTAATCGTATGCATGATCGTTGGTTATCAAAATTAATAAGTACACTTTCTCTATCAAACACAAAAGTAAAAAAAAAAAAAAAAAATCACATTGCACATGCTCTAAGTAGAAGATAATACATTTTTTTTCTTCAAATATTCGCAATGAAAACTTTGTTTTTATTACATTAAAGATATTTAAGCTGAAGATGTAGATTTCAAGTCACTTTGGGATCAATGTAGTTCTTTAGCTCATGGAGTTGATGATTTTCTCATTCAAGATAGCTTCTTATTTAAGCGTAATCGTCTTTACATCCCTAATAGCTCTTTACATATTCATTTAGTACGTGAATTGCATGAAAGTGGACTTGGTGTATATTTAGGTAGAGATAAAACCATTGCACTTGTTAAAGAAAGATATTATTGGCCTACTATAAAGCGCGATGTACAAAAATTTGTCATGAAGTGTATGGATTGTCAACAATCTAAGGGTTCGATTCAGAATACTGACCTGTATACTTCATTACCAGTTCCTGATGCTCCTTGGTTTGATATTATTAATCGCTTTCAAGGTTTTCCAATCGAAATTGGGGTTTTTAATTTTTATGTTTTAGGTTTTTATGAAATTAATTAAATCACCGCCACCAGCCTCTTCCACCTGCTTCGGTTACTGTTGAGTCACCACCACCACCCTACTCACTCAAATTTAATTACCACCACCGCCATCCTCCTTTCCTAAGTGCGTCGTCCACCACCACCATCAACACCGCCGTATTTTTGATGTTTGATATTTAGATTACAGGTATTTTTGTACTTATTAATCCTTTCGACTATTTTTTTTTTTTTTTTTTTATCAATTCTGTATTTTGGTTATCAGTTGAAGAGCTGATTTTGGGTATGAGTTGAATTTCAATTGAAACCAAGAAACTCAAATCCTCTAATTTTTAGTTAGGGGTTTAATGTTTAATCGTTATTTATCCATATATAATTTGTTTGTTTAAATGCTCATAGAAAGTAATGTTCAGTTTTCCCGTGGTTCATTTTGAATCCTCTTGCAATCTTACTTTGATTGACAATTGATGTCTGATTTCCAGTTGTGCTTTATAGCTATTGAAGCAAGAGTAGGTGGTGATGGAATTTACAGAGGGTTGAGAAGGTCAGGTGAGGGTTGGTGACATAAATATTTGAGTACCTCATAGACCTTTAAATGTTGGATTCAAGTTTTATGGTCAATGTGCACAGGCCCTGTAGGGTTTGTGTGTTTGTTGGATTCCGTAGGGTTTAAATGCTGCTGAATAATTCTTCCGAGGAGAAGATGTTGCTTTAGAGACCAGTTCATCATTTAATGGAGGTAATCATAAACATTTAGTGATTATTTCATGATTCTGTTAGTATAAGTAAGATGACCCGAAAAGCTTGGTTCAATGATGCCTATTTTAAGGTCATTTGAGTATTCAATTTGTAGCGTTTGCGAAACAAAAATCAGTTTTTCTGATTGATGAAGTTTCAAGTTTTCTTTAGCAGAGAGTAGATGGGGTTTAGGGGGTCTTATACAACTGAAGTTGAATTAGAGGTTAATTTGCAAAGCAAGTGCTCTTATTGCAAGTTTTCCAACAAATAAGAAAGTATGGAACTGATGATTCTCAGGTGCTAGCTTCTGTTTTGTACTTGCGGTGATCTTACATACATATATTATGTAAGTTCAGTCTTACAAAGTAGAACATAGGTGAAGATACACATGGCTTGGTAGCTACCAAAGTTAAGCCTTAATTTTACCCAAGTTGAGCCCTATGGTGATCTATTACTTAACATGGGTGATCTATGTAAAAAGAGATGCATATTTTTAAAGGTGCTTCTTTACAAGTATCCACTTATACTTTAATTGACAGTTCAATGTCATTTTGCAGGTTGCGGAATTATCTTTCAAGTCCCACCCTACCAAGTTGAATGAGAAAATAGTTTGAAGGTAACTATCATTTTAGAATTTTAAGAAATATGGTTTTCATGGATACATATTACAATGAAAATATTGGTCAAAGAAATCAAAAGTGAAAAAAAGATGGGGGTTACAATAGCTTTTAGAAATTGTATTTAGTGATCATCATTTATGTCTTCCGCAGAATGTACTGGATGGACTACAAAAGGGAAACTTCAATTGAAGGATATTGATGGGACAAAGAAGATCTTGACCCCTGAAGCGTATGTGGATATTTATACAACCAAATATCAAAACTGGGGAGATAGAACCCTGAGAAGTGGATCTCATCAAATTGGTAACACGTAAGTTTAGTAAAAAGCCATTATTAATGAGGTTAAACAACATCTATTTTTTATGAATAGTGTGCCAGACAAATTGATTCATTCGCGAATAAATTTGATTAGGGTGACTGAGGTCCTGTAGAAATTCATTCAAGTATTAATCATTCTCAGCAAAAATATGAATGATTCTCACCATTTTTTTTTAATCACAAATACACACAACTCAGGTTTAATTGACGGAAAACATGGAAACTACTGGAACTCGCTCTGTTAGTGAGAGAAAACCATGACCGGGGCAGAGCTTAGTATAAACTTTATTCTTGGATTAATTACCTCGTATAGCTAGAGGAAATGATTATGTTATGGTGGTGGTTGATAGATATTCAAAGATGGCTCATTATATTGACTGTAAGAAGTCTATCGATGCTTCCAATGTTGCGTCTTTATTCTTCAAAGAAGTGGTCCGTTCACATGGCATTCCTGAGTCTATTACTTTTGATAATGATACCAAATTCTCGAGTTATTTCTAGGATACATTGTCTTTGCAAGTTCAACACTACTTCTCATCCTTAAACAGATGGACAAACTAAAGTGGTCAATCATTCTTTGGGAAATTTAATTAAAGTTAAATGTGTTGATAACAACAAATACTGGGGTACTTTACTACCTCATAAGGAGTTTGCATTTAACACTTCGGTAAATAGATCTACTGGTAAGACTTTATTTGGAATTATTTATTCCAAGATGCTTAATCATGCTTTAGACTTAGTAATACTTCCTTAGTTACATAATTCAAATGTCAAGGCTGATAATTTGATAGAACAAGTTTCTCAACTTCATCATGGAATGAAATCAAAACTTTAGTATTCTAATACCAAGTACAAGGATGTTGCAGATAAGCATAAACAATACGAGTCTTTTCAGGAAGGAGAGCTGGTCATGATTTATCTGCACAAAGAAAGATTTCTAGTTGGAACTTAACAAGACCATAATGAAGAAGTACGACCCTTTTAAGGTTTTAAAGAAGATCAATGACAATGCTTATGTGATTGATATACCTAAAGATTGGAATATACCCAATGTATTCAATGTCCAAGAGATTCACATTGTTCATGGTGATGATGCACTGCTTAGTTCAACTAACTCAAAGACGAGTTATTTTCGACAAGACAGACGTTGAAGTATTCTCAGTATTCTTTTGAAAACTTTTCATGAGGCTGCTGCGTGTTTAGTTCTGATTGAGACGAGTATTTCTTATGATGGAGTGTGTACGCTGCAATTGGTACGTAAAAAAGAGAGGAATAAGGAAATATTTCCTTAAAATGGCAGTGAAGAATATATCGAGTTATGGCGAGATTATATGGAGTTATGAGGGTTTATTCTCGGTCCAGTTGAGTATTTAAGGGCTTATGGAGTCACAAAATGAAGGGGGAGAGTTTGGGGGTCGAACACAGGCTCAGAATCGATTTGCAGACAATCACCATTGCTACAGAGAAGAAGAAGAGGAAGAACACAGAACATCATACATAGACAGTCGCAGAAACCGTTGCCTATAATTTCAAAATCCATATCTTTGTAAAAATTTCGGTAACAATTATATCCAATTTGCAACAGTCTGTTAGTGTTTCTCTGTAATAGTGGGTTTTGTAACAATTATAATTGTTACAAGCACACTGCTTTATACCTTTTCTCCTTGCAAACACCTTTTTGAGCAATGAAAAATTCATTTGAGTCTGTTTTCACCATGCTGAGCTAGAACCCAACTTTGGGACAACAGAGGAAGCTGAATTTCGCCATTGGGGTAACTTAATTAATTGTTTATTTACTATTTGCATTGATTTTTAATGAATTATGATTTCTATTAACTACTTGTGACTTTGTTTGATGGAGCATGCTTAGTTCTAGGTAATTTTGATGCGCCATGCTTATGACCTACGTGTAAAATTTTATGAAATCTACTTTGGAAAATAATAGAGTTGTTGTTTCCTTTGTTTTGAGCTATAAATGTCTACAATTAATTTCTGAACCCCATGAACATGAAAAACAGTGGAATCCTGAGTCCCAGACTCTCTTCATCCTGTCACCATATTTGTATATATTTTTCCTTATTTTCGTTATTTAGTTTTATAACAAATTCTCAATAAGTCTGAGTGAACGAATCATCTGACTACAACATCATTGAAAAATACCATTAGTTTTTGGCGCCACCGTCGCAGACTTGTTTTTAGATTTGTTTTTAGGTTTTTATTTTTATTTTTATTATTTTTGTTCTTTTTTATGCGTTTTGGTATTTCTGTTTGCTTTCAGACTTGGAGCTGAGCTAAAGAAAAAAAAAGTGTTGAAAAGTAAAGCGAAGCCAAAGAAGGAAAGAAAAAAGAAATCCAAAGGAGTAAAGAAGAATATTTTTGTATATAGTTAATTTATTTTTATTAGATATTTTTTTTTATTTTTTTTTAGAAACTGTAATTAGGGCTATATTTTTGTAATCTTTTATTTTTGAACATTCTTTTTGGACTTTATTTTTGGGACATTGGACAACATTATTTTTAAAACCCGAAGGAGGGGTTAATTTAAATAAAACTGCGGCAGGGAAGGACGACCGTTACAATATTGTCTCGGCCCCTCGGGTTCGTACATGACATAGGAGTCGTGGCCCGAGTCGACTTCAATGGTCCATCCCCCGTCTGGAACGGGAGGTAAGTTTTTCTGAAACACCCGCGAATCCCCTGTCAGTGGGTTTATTTTGTGTTGAGAATGTCAAACTGGTATAACAATAGCCAATACAATGATTATCCAACTGAACAATATGGACATTACCCTTTTTATGACCATAGTGTGAATAGTGGTTGGGAACGCCAACCTTTTGAAGGTTATGGGTATGGGTCATACCATGGTGAGCCCAATTACTATCCACACATGCATCAGTCATACGAGCAAGAAGATTATAATACTAGTTCTTCGTCTCTAGAGGATACAATCAAACTATTGAAAAGTAGTCCTTTTTATGATCCTTATGTTCTTATTCCTTCTCTAGAAGAGTCCCTCATGGATTTAGCTGAGTCGACACGTAAGTTAGCTGAGGTGAATAACGTAGTTATGGACGAAAGGACCGCAACAATGACTGAATCTTCTTAAGAAGACATCCTCAATAGATTAACTCAAAACTTAGATCCAACACTAAGGGAACTTTCTTTAGAAGATACCCTCGAGAGGATAGCTGAGTCGACACGTAGACTTGAGTTAGAGGCACAAGAAAGAATTGCTCGAAATAATCTTAATTTCCAATATAGTGTTTCCAATAATACCCTTGAAAAGGAGAATAGTTATTTGCATAATCAAGATGACGAGGTTAGAATTGGTAACACTACTTGTTTAGATGAGGTTCAACCATTTTCATGTTATTATAATGATTATGATGAGGATAGTGTTGATGAAGAATTTGACATTAGTAATCAGGAATTTTTTACTCCAAATGAACTATATGATGATAGTGTTATTTCTGGTTCAAATCCTAATAATTCTAATAATTATTCACCTATTCAAGAGGACGGGGATTTGACTAGAGATAACACATCTTTAGATGATAGAGTTTTACTTTTTGATTACGAAGCCAATAACGGTTTAGAGGAACGAGTTTATTCTGAGAATATTGTTTTAGAGTCTAGCGATTTAGAAACATTAGTCTTAGACAAAGAAGATAGACTCGTAGATATGAGTGAGGATGAACCTGACTTAGAAGAATTAATTGACCATTTCCAGGAATCTGATGACCTAGAAACTAGGGAAGTTGTGACTAGTCTTTCTAGATACACTGAAAACTCTAAGTTTGGGGGTGATTATCATTCTCCATGTGCTTTAACTCTTAGAAAGGTCCCTCACTTGGGACTTGACATATGTGCCTCAACCATTTTACAAGATTATCTTCACACACGTTTTCCTGAACCTCTTGATGTCCAGAATGAATCTCAGTTGTTAGAAACCCATCCTCTGGTTGATGTGGTTGACCTAGGCTATGATACCAATATTGACTTTGTTTTCCCACCAAAAATATTCCTTCCAATTGTGGGAACTTATGAGTTTCAGATGTGTCGGTTATTGAGTTTTGAGACTAAACCTAATTACTTTAAGAGATTAGGGTCGGCACATTTGTTTAAGGAAGACCACTACTTTCATTGTGGTCAGCTGTGTAAGTCAAATTTGATTGACTTAGAGGATCCCCAGTTATTTAGGTTACTATTATGTGCTTCTAAATTCTTAGTTGAGTATTTCCAGACTCTAGAACCTGGACATTCGGATCTAACTTATGAGGAATTGCAACCCATGAAAATATTTTATCTAGACCCTGTTATAGAACCTGAACCTGAACCACAGCTAGATGTAGTTGTCTTAAACAGGAAACTAGACAAGGTTGTGATTTATTTGTTATTTTTCTTGGCATGTTGCGGATTTCTTTTACTTGTGATAGCTCTATTTGGTTTTGGTGATCCATAGTTATTCCGGCTATTACTTTATGATTCTATAAGGTGACTAATCCTTTCTTAGTCTGGCTGAAGACTTTAAACTTAGCACTTCTTGGGAGGTAACCCATGCTCATGCAACATGGTAATATCCTTCCTTAACTCTTTTCTTCAAGTGGTAACAATTTCTCCTTGTTCATGCTTTTAATTTCATCTTTAGAACATTGAGGACAATGTTAGATTTAAGTTTGGGGGTGGGGAAGAAACTTTTTGATTAGCTTTTAGTTGCAATAAATAAACTCCAGAGCCTAGAAATTTATGCTTATTAAGGTTGGCACTAACCAATCTAAGTGGATGGGAACATCTTGGTTGTAGGAGTGAGGAACCAATCTGATTAGATGGAAACATCTATAGAGTCTATTCATAAAAGCACAGAGCTCAGGTGTTAGAAATTAAAAAAAAAACATGGTAGTTTCTCCATATCTCGTTGAATCATTTTCACCTTTTGTTTTTATTTTTCTTTTCTTATAAGTGATTTGGTGAGGCACACGATTCAAGTTGTTACCATTGCTAGGGTGAAATAGAGTGATTGAGATACCCAAATAAAAATAAAAATAAATAAATAAAATAATATTGAGACCATATCATCAGACCAACCGGAATAAATTCAATAAAGTCGACCACTGGTTCCCTTGTATATGCCAGTTGTGTTGACTTAGAGTTAGGATTATCACCCATTTGGTTCCCTTGTATTTTTTATTTGTGTTGATATTAGTCAGACCGGTATCTCAGTCCATTAGGATAGGTTCATCCTAGTAGTGGCCTTCAGATAGATATGGGAAACACCGTTCACCTTAGTCAAACCATCTATGTTTTTGTCTCTACATCCATCTTCTTCATCTATCCATGTGATTGGTTGTAAAACCCCTTGCCCTAAATAGGCGTTAATATGTAGCCACTCTAGTGTTTAGGCGTAATTACCCCTGTCCTGGACATCCGACCACATAATTACGGTAGGATTTCTAGTCCTAAACATATAGTTAGGAATTAGGGTTTGCACTTATGTTTTCTTTCGGAAAAAAAAAAAAAAAAAAAAAAAAAAAAGTAAGAGTGGCGGAAGCAGAAAGAAGCCGAGTAGAAGCCAGTATCATTCCCGCCATTAGAGACAAAAGGATTGGCTTTGTTCCTTGGCTTTAATATAGGTGGATTTTCTTACCCTTATACTCTTTATAGTTAGCCTATCACATCTGGAATTCTTATAATCTTACTCTATGAAAAGCTCTTGTTAATTTATTAGACCTGTGCAATTACTTGTAACGTGTTTTGTCTGTACTATGATGTGTCTTAATATTCTTTTTGTCCGATTCATATATGGTTCTCTTTAGTCGCATCAAGAAATAGGGTAGTCCATTGAAAGGTTTGGTGGAGGATTCAATATCTTTTCTTCTGTTTAGGAATATATAGTGACGTATAACACACGGCAAGGCTTTGTACACCTTATAGCAAGGATTGATATTGGATTTGGATTGAGTGTGAACACCGGTTGTTGATGATGTATGGTATAGTCCAGAAAGTAGTAAAATCTGGTCGAAGGGTTCATTTCTGATGCGCACTCATGCTTAGCTAGGCACCCATAGCTTCCTCCAGTAAGTCCTATATGATATAATGAACAATTAGTTAATTTTTGTGAACTTGTGTATAGGTCCAGTACCACCTATTGGCACTAACTAGTTCGTGTTACTATCGACAGCATAAGTAGTTCCAATTGATATGATATGCATAATTCTATGATAGGTAGGGTATATGTGGGTGACACCATGAATTCCATGAGTAAGTTTCGCATACTGTTGCTGACCCCGATTAATTTGGGTGTGATCCTATCCTAAGCATTGGTTGAACTTCCATCTGATTATTATAGATGTGGTTATAGTTTTCGGTCCCTAAACTTTAGAATACGGGGACGTCTATAGTTAAAAATGTTGGCAACAATTTGGTTTTACAAGGGAGTGGAAACTTGGCACGTTTTACGCTGTAAGTAATATAGCGGTCTACATTTTTGGCTGAAGGGATGTGTTGCGGCGTTTCTTTTTGTGTGCTAGCCAACACGTGTTGACCGATATATTGTGAAAATACAAATGACATAGAGGTTGTTTTTAGAAAATGGATTGATGTGTTGTTTGTTAACGGTCGCCCGTAGTTGGCTCGACTCCCATAAATTATTAGGTGATGACCGAGGAGTCGCCTAGAAGATATGGCTCTATTATCTTATATTGGGATCGACAACATTTAACTCTCCGGCGCACGGTAGGAGAATTATTTGGACTATATTCAAGGGCTGGTACTATATCTTGTACGGATAGATTGGGAAAGCCGATAAACTCATAATTTAGTCTAAAGGGTGGGTGGTTTATTTTGATTTACTTTTTGTTGTTCAATAATTTGTTTTCGCGTATCCACCTAAGAAAATTATTTCACTCTTGATAATATTTTCTTTCTAATCTATTTTTCTGATTCGGTGGATTAACTATTCAGGTTATAAGCGTGCGAAAATCTACTTTTAGCTGGGGTCTGACCCAACTTATTTTTTTCAGGAAACTGTGACCTTGGAGCAACCAAGCTTGTAGATTGCAAATCTCATTCCAAAGAGCTATTTTTTCATTACTATTTTAAGGTGCTTAGATAAATGCTTTATCAATTTTAAGATCAGACTCTTATTCCATTTTAATAAATTCTTAACTTTTATCTTGAAGGTTTGAGTTTGTGGGAGACCTTTGAGGGCTCGCGTGTCGAGGATAAATTTTGTTTTAAAGATTTCATGAAACCTTACAACTTTTATCAGTTTTATTAAATAAAATTCATTTATTTATGGATTGTTATCAATGTGCTCCATACAATAGCCCGATCTCCATTTGTTGGCTTGAAGGTTTGAGTTTGTAAAGTGGTCCATGAGTATGCCACACTTTGAATTTTAGGTCCGCAAAATGAATCATATAGGAGAACAACGAGTAGACCTAGAATTTTTAAAGTGTTAAGTTTTGGATCCGAAGTGGGGATGTTACATGGCTTGAAGGAGATTAATTTAGGAAGAAAAATTTGTCAATATCCATTGGAATCCAATTGTGAATGAGTTGACTCTTTGTTTAATGGACAAAGATTATGATGTCCAGGTAAACTATCCGAGTAGAGCTCTATGACTTATATATGAATTTTAGTATGATTGAGTGCAAACTCGTGTACAACAATTGGAATTTCACATCGTAAATCTTTGGTACTTCCTCCCGTCTTCTGTAGTCAATAAGTATGCCAACCAAGGAGATTCTTTAGTGCCTTCCAAGGTTCTGTGTATATAGCTAGGGTTTGGAGTAAAGGTTTTGTGGGTACACCTGTGGTAAACCATCCCGAGATTAACTCGGTCACTAGGGCCACCTAGTGAGTTAGGTTTTTATTTTTCTAGATCAGATTTGCTCGAGACTAGCAAATAATAAGTTTGGTGGTATTTGATAGACACATTATTGTGTCTAAGTTGTCCTCAATTTTCTGTATTGTTGGTACTCGATTTTGTACTTATTATGATGTTTTGTGTGTTTGTAGGTATTTTTGGGAAATAAACATTTTTGGAAAAATCGGCTCGAAAAACTACTCGGAGAACCACCAGAGGACATTTGCTATTCGGACTCCCACTTTGGATAAGGGGCAACCTAATTGCTAAGGGGCAACCCAGTGCTATTCGCACCCCACAACTGGATAGGGGGACAACCATCTTCTTCGTGAAGAAAAATTGAGTTCAAATTTTCAGTTACTGCGTAATTCTCAGGGATGATTTCGGATGAGATTCTATGCAACTTCTTCGTGGATTTTGTTTAGATTGGGCATGTTTCATCCAAACAGGGCTGGATATTCATTCAGATTCGAAAAAATAGCAAGAATAGGGAAGTGAGAGTTATCGAGATATTTGGTTGATACGTATTGCAGGCGAGCAGATTTTCTTATTTACTCAACAAGATTTGACTCTATCAATCCAAGATAAAAAAGGAAATCCAGCTAAGAAGGCACCTATGAGAAGGCACCTATTCTTTTGAGAAGAAAGAGAAGATCACAATTAACTCGACAAGACAGAGGTTGAAGTATTCTCTGTTGGGGTATTCTTTTGGGAAACTTTTCATGAGGCTGTGTCTCTGCGTGTTTAGTCGATTGCAAAATTAAGTCAAATTGAGTCAAATGGAACTCAAATAAAGTATTTCTTGTGATGGATCCAAGTGTGCTTCACCTTACAAAATCGATAAGCAATTAGCCAATTTTCCAACATTTTTGGTACTTCCAAAATGTAGTTCACAACTCTATCGTAACTCTTTGCGAAAAAATTTGAACAAAATAAAAGCACTATTCTCTCGATCGTAAAAAGAGAAGAATAAGGAAATATTTCCTTAAAATGGCAATGAAGAATATATCGAGTTATGGTATTCATACCCAAAACATCTTGTGTTATATATTTATGAGATTATATGGAGTGATGTTTGGAAGACCATCAACTATATTGGAGGCGGGAATTATGAGAAACCAACCCGCAAAAAGGGTTTATTCTCAAGGAATTCACGACATCATAAATACAGAGGTATATGAATTGAACAGTGAGAAAATCAAGAGGACTTATAAATACCAAATAAATTGATAATCTATTTTTTAAAATTCAAAGACATGAACCATCCATAATTATTTGGAAACCACTAATGTGACATTAAGTTACGCTATTAATACCAACATGGCAACATTCCATGGATTTTACACTAAACTTAGAACACTCTCTCAAGAAAATATAAGCTATGGCAATTCGGGTGGATAATAAACCTCAAGTGATTAGTGCAGTATATAAGAGAAAGAGAGTGAAATAAATAGGAAATGTAATGGGTGTCCAGTCCTAAACATATGATAGATGTGTATAGTGGATTAGTCTGCATACACCCAACTTCTTAATGGACACACGACCATATGGAGTCATTTAGGTTGGATTTCATGAATAAACTTGCTAACATCCCTCCAATAGAAACTACCGTAGGAACCAACATTCCCACTTAAAAGTGAAATAAAAATGAGTGCATGTGTCAACAATCTAAAATTTAAAAGGTTCGACCCAATCAATCAATTATAAATTGTCAAAATTATTGTCAGTCTCAACATGCAAGTAAACATCCCAAAGTTTATAAAATTAAGGAGATATGAAAAAGAAATATATGTATTTCTTCGATATATTAGTCACTCTTGTCAGTACAGCAAACATGGGAAAGATAATACAGTAAATTTCTATTCATCAACACCCCATTTTTACTTGGGAATTTTGTCAAACATGTTATGGGAATGACTCTGTTTTCAAACACAAGGCCATAAAAACAGAAAAATCAAATCTACCAACAAAAATAAAAAGAAGGAAATGTTTCTCAGTAGATGAGACAAACTAGACGTCAATTAACACAGGACCAAATATAAAATTTGTCCAAAATCTCAAAACTATAAATCCCCGAATATGCAAGAATCAGTGCTTTTGAGTATTTATGCACATCAAAATTCAAACAATCCGTAGATCAATGAAAAACAACTAAAAAGGGGACATCCAATCAGTGAGCTAAAAAATTTTTGGAATAAAACCTACTTGTTAGGAATCACATATCGACTCCATAACTCCAAACACTCAATGGACATTAACATGAAGAAGCAAATGAAAACTTAAGGTGATTTAAGCTTCATAAAACCCATTCCAATTCCAAGAAGCAAATCTTGAGACTACACCACACTAGAGACCAAGAGGTAAACCTAGAGCAAATAAGGAATAAACCTAATTAAAATATCGGATGGCTTACAACAAGAGAACACTTCTAGTTTAGAGTTGTTCTGAGAGAATTTCAAGAACCATTCTCAGAGGTCTCCCATAACCTGAAATCAACTAATAATCGAAAAAATGGTTAAAACCCAATGAAGAGAATCAACCAAATCAACAAAAAGAAAAGAAAAAAATATTAAAACTCAAATTCTGTACCCGTGATGTTTGTAAATCAATCCCTAATAACCCACCAAATCGATAAATCAACCTGAAATCAACCAATAATCGAAAAATCGTTAAAACCCAATAAAGAGAATCAACCAAATAAACAAATAAAGTTATAAGAAAAGAAAAAAAGAGAACTTGAATTGAAACCTAACTGTGCCTGATGTTGTTTGAAAAATCAAACCCTAACTTCACAAAATTCAGAGATGTGGAAGGTTTATCGAGTTTCCATTAGATTTTCAGAAGAATAAATTCATGGTGGACTCTGGTTCGGGGTGGTGTTCAGAGAGAATGTGTTTTTTCGGATAGGGTTTGGGTGAAATGAACGAAGTGAAGTGAAGTGAAGAGAGAGAAAGATAACGAGATATATATGGCGAGATTTGAATGTGGTTGAGGGTCGTTGAATCGGTAGTTCTATGGTGGCAAAATAGTAAATAAATTTTATAATTCAGAGACTGCTAATTAAGCTCTCGGAATTTTTCCGTGTTTTTACCGAACCAGAGACAGCTATCTTTGGTCAACGTACCGGTTACCGTCACTGAGGGTCTCTGATGTGGGTCCTAAAAACCCCATTTTCCACTAGTGGTGTACGATGCAATTGCTACGTAAAAAAGAGAAGAATAAGGAAATATTTCCTTAAAATGGCAGTGAAGAATATATCGAGTTATGGCGAGATTATATGGAGTTATGAGGGTTTATTCTCGGTCCAGTTGAGTATTTAAGGGCTTATAGAGTCACAGAATGAAGGGGAAGAGTTTGGGGGTCGAACACAGGCTCAGAATCGATTTGCAAACAATCACCATTGCTGCAGAGAAGAAGAAGAGGAAGAACACATAACATCATACATAGACAGTCGCATAAACCGTTGCATATAATTTCAAAATCCATATCTTTGTAACAATTTCTGTAACAATTATTTCCGATTTGCTACAGTCTGTTAGTGTTTCCATGTAACAGTGGGTTTTGTAACAATTATAATTGTTACAAGCATACTGCTTTATAGCTTTTCTCCTTGCAAACACCTTTTTGAGCAATGAAAAATTCATTTGAGTGTGTTTTGACCATGCGGAGCTAGAACCCAACTTTGGGACAACGGAGGAAGTTGGATTTCGCCATTGGGGTAACTTAATTAATTGTTTATTTACTATTTGCATTGATTTTTAATGAATTATGATTTCTATTAACTACTTGTGACTTTGTTTGATGGAGCATGCTTAGTTCTAGGTAATTTTGATGCGCCATGCTTATGACCTACGTGTAATATTTTATGAAATCTACTTTGGCAAATAATAGAGTTGTTGTTTCCTTTGTTTTGAGCTATAAATGTCTACAATTAATTTCTGAACCCCATGAACATGAAAAACAGTGGAATCCTAAGTCTCAGACTCTCTTCATCCTGTCACCATATTTGTATATATTTTTCCTTATTTTCGTTATTTAGTTTTAAAACAAATTCTCAACAATTATGAGTGAACGAATCATCTTACTACAACATCATTGAAAAATACCATCGGGGGGGGGGATCGATGTAGTCCATCTCATATCAGTTGAAAACATAGGATAGAATCTACCTTTCTTTTCACCGTTTCCTGTTTTACATACTTCTCTTTATAGTTTTATTCTTAGTTTGTGTATTTTATTTCTAGTTAACTTCTTTATTTAGTTTTTATTCGGTTATCTTAAGTGTTAGAGCATTGATCGGTCGAACTCGCATGCGTTGCTATCTCAAGCATGTTTGTCAATGTTAGTGATCAAAACTATAAGTCTTGATTTCTAGTCTACTATAGCTAAGGTCTCGGACTAGGATAGAAAGTGTAGTTGAGCTCAAGAACTCCATGGCAATCATCATACAAGACGAAGGACTACTCAAGGAACCGGTGGAACTTCATCGACTAAAAGGTATGTGGAGACTTGAACTTATCTATCACTCAAAAGTCTATTTATCTCCTATCTTGAGACAAAAGTCGTTTTGCTATATAGACTAAGATTATACACATTTGGTATTTCGAGTCGAGTTTATCTCGCCTATCTATTTCTCGAAATATGTGTTGGTAAGCTTTCGTTTTAGCCGAATTCATCTTTACCTAGTGACGAAAGTCATGTTATCTTTCATTCACTTTGAAAATTGCTCTGACAAAAAATGGTTTGTGAATAACAACTATATAACATCATCTGAAAATGTTTCAATGATTGAAATGAGAGTTTAGATTACATAATATGGTAGGATATAAGCATTGTTGTGGAAACACATATATGCATAAGTCCTTATTCCTTGAACCAAAGTTTGCGAACTTTGTTGATCAAGAGAACCGGAATAGTGGCGTGAGTCAAGTCCGCGAACTGGCGGAAGTTCTCGACCCGAGAATTTCTGCTGGAGTTTGTGAACTCCTTCCGTGAACTTAAGTCCGCGAACTTGAGTTGGTTATATCTAAAAACGATTGTTCTTGAACTCATGTTTAAATAAACTAAGGAATGCTTTTGCAAACCGTGGATATAAAGTTCATGAACCGATTTGAGTGAATCGAATCGTTTTTGCTTCGATTGTGTCTTGTGTAGTTACATAAAGATCTAAGCAATTGAACAACTCTCTAACTAGTTCATTTGAGTCATTTGGACTAGTTATGGTGAAGAAGAATATGGTTGATATGAAATTGCTCATATGGCTAACCTTTGGTTAACTATTGTTAAACCAACAAATGTACATGTTTGGGTACGATTACACAACCCTAGAAACGTGCATTTCATGTGTGTATAACAAGCTAAGTTTTCAATCTAACGGTTGAGAAATATTAGCTTGAATCTAATCAGGTTTTCATCTAACGGTGAATATTGAATGCTTTGTTACCAAGCTAACATTGATTGCAAACCCTGATTTGAAAGAATATATAAGGGAGAACTCTAGCAACTGGGAAACCTAATCCCCACACCTTACGTGTGATACTAGTTGTATAAGCTAGAGTCGATTCTCCTTTAACCTTGGGTTTTCTTCTCTAAACCAGGTTAACGACTTAAAGACTTCATTGAGATTGTGAAGCCAGACCGATACTACTTTATCGTAGTTGTGTGATATGATCTTGTTGTTTCTATAAATGCGAGTACAATTGTAATAATTGGCTTGAGATTTCTATCTCCGATAGGCAAGATAAAAAGAAGTCACAAACATCTTCGTCTCATCGTTTGTGATTCCGCAATACCTTTTTCGCTGCGTCGATTAAGATTATTATGAGGTGATCGATAATACTAGTCTTTTATTTGGGAATATAAGTCCGGGTTATCGATTGGTTCATGTCCGCCTTGATTTATCAAAAGACGGAACAAAACTCGTAGGTATATTCGTGGGAGACAGATTTATCTATTACCGTAGACTTTTCTTTGTGATACATATTTGTTTATTAAAGTCTTCGACTTTGGGTCGTAGCAACTCTTAGTTGTGGGTGAGATCATCTAAGGGAATCAAGTACGTAGCATCCTGCTGGGATCAGAGACGTAGGAGCATAAGCTGTACCTTGGATCCTTTGTGAGATTGGTTGGGGTTCAACTACGGTCCGAGCGAAGTTAATTTGGAGTAGGCTAGTGTCGTAGCGGCTTAATACGGTGTGTGTTCAATCTGGACTAGGTCCGGGGTTTTTCTCGCATTTGCGGTTTCCTCGTTAACAAAATTCTGGTGTCTGTGTTATTTCTATTTCCGCATTATATTTGTTTATATAATTGAAATATCACAGGTTGTGCGTTGTTCAATCCATTAGAATATCCGACCTTTTGGTTGGTGATTTAAATTGATCGAGACTTGGATATTGGTCTTTGGTACCATCCAAGTTATATCTCTAGTATTTGATAAAGACTCGCAGATTTCTATTTGCTTGAGTATATATCAAATCGAGAGATTGAGATATAAACTCTTTGATATACTTTTTGTCTAGATTGAGTCTGACTGTCTAGTTGATTCTCTAGAAAGTATATTGGAGTTTGTCCATACAGATTGCTAAGCGAAATATTGGGTTTGGTTGTTGTACCCCCGCTTTTTCAATTGGTATAAGAGCCGGCAAACACGTTCAAGACCTTACAAGTCTGTGTTTGTAGCGATCTGACTCTATGGACAGAGGTGTTATCTCAATAAACGTACCACCAGACTTCGATAACTCAAACTACCCATGGTGGAAAGTTGCTATGTGTGCTTTTCTTCAAGCTCGTGATTTTCGAACCTGGGTACATGTCACTAATGGCTATGATCCTCCGTTTAATACAGAAGGCGATGTATCTATACCTAAGGATGTTGGTAGTTATAGTCCCGAAGAATCTCTTGCTGCAATGAAAAACTCTGACGGATTAAATGCTATCAGACAGGCCATTACCCCAGACCTTCAGCACTATGTGTCTAATTGCACTAAGTCTAAAGATGCCTGGGATATCTTAGAAACTATGTTTGAAGACGATAGATACGTTTCTAAGAAGCATGTCATCGATAGAGGAAATAACCTCAACACCCTCTCCAAGGATACCCCTCTTGGAAAAGTAAAAATTCTTGATCAAAATTCTGTTCAAACCTTTGCATTCAATGTTGTTTCCGACACAAGTGAGACCTCTAACTTGTCTTGGGCTGATGAATGTTGCTCAAATGGTGATTGGTTCGACAAACCATTAATAATAGAAAGGATCAAAGAATTTGTAAAAAGAAGCATTAGATGTGATAAACATCTTCTTTCAGTTTTTGCTGCTAATGATTCTATGAAAGAAAAATCCTTATGTGTCAACGTTTTGAATACGTCTGATGGATGTAATGAACCCTCAACTCTTGCAGCAGAAACATCCACATACTCAAAGTCTGATTCAGAAATTGGGTCTGACACAGAGATTTTCGAGTTCTTGAATAGAGAGGTTCTTCAAGAAAATCTTTAATTAAAAGCTTCATTGAAGAAACTAGAATCATTAATCCAGGTAAGAAACTAGAATCATTAATCCAGGTGAAAGATCTTGAGATAGACTGTCTTAATGATAAACTCACCAGAACCATTGCTCTAAAGGAAAAAGAGACTAATACTCTCAAGGATGATCTGCAAAGATTATCTGGAAGTTCTGACAAAATCTCAGCAATGTTATTTGGTCAGAGATCCTTTGGAAACACTAATGGTTTAGGATTTAAAAGCAAGAATGCAAGCATTATCAATCACATTGTTTCTATTGATCATGGAAAAATAAAGGTTGATGGTTGCGTTAAACAGAAGGCACTTCAACGAGACAAAGGATCCTTGATTTGTTTGTTTTGTGGAAATGCAAATCATGTTCAAAGCACGTGTTGGAGATTCAAGAGGAACAACAAAAGAATTTCCAGACTATAAAAGAACATGCAAAAAGGTGAATCTGGATAATCAACATGGGTCTCATAAAACCAATGCTTCCAGTGTCAGAAGAGGTAGGAAATCTGTTTATGCAACAAACCGTGGTAAATCACTATGTGATAAACAAGGGGAGCGTTTGGCTCACAACGTCACTGTCTAGTTCCAGAGACGTTCGCATCCTCATTTTTAACTTGAGAAAATGAGGTTTTGCATCTTTGTGGCTCAAGTATTGTATTTATTTTTGTTAAGAAAATATTCTCCTAACAATATAGATATTTGATCATTAAACTACAGAAGATTTGTTCTTCTAGGGTTTGGTCATTCAAGTCTATCTATAAAATTATTTGTAGACTTCCTTTCATTTTTCCCTAAAAGATACAGTTTCATGGCTCCTGTAACTAGAGGCACCACAAGCAGGGATGTAGTCGAAGCAATTAATGTGTATCTGTGTAAAGGAATCTCTTCCTCAAGGGTAAAGAAAGTAAAGACTACAAATAGCGAAGAAGGTTCTTCCTCTAACTGCCTCTTGTCTGTTTATCATCTTGATCATAACTTCAGGGGTTTGGTGAAAGATTTCATCAACAAAAGAAACAATTTAAAATCTCAAATTGTTTCGTCTTTAGAAGATACTTCTGAAGATTTGGAGGAATTGAACGATCCCATAATCAATGAATTTTTTAATAATGAGAAGGAATTCTCAGTAGATGCTCTGAGAAAGCTCTATAATGTCTAGTAAATCTTCTATTTTTCTTGTTTTGTTTAGAAGAATAACTAGAGTTTGGAATAGCCATTATTGTGATTACACATAGCTATGTCCAACGTTTTCATCTTCATGTTTTTAGGTTTATTTGTTTAAATTCTAAAACTGTTTGGAAGATGATTTTTGCAGTATTAATCTTTATGGTTTTATATATTGCAATTGTTATGGGATATGTGTGTTTGCGTCCGTGAACTGTTATTATCCCATACCTTGTCAAAAGTAAAGTCTTTCGTATGTCGATATGAATTTATTGATAAAAGAATGAATGGACTTTTGACAAATACAAAAGTTAAGCCTATATTGTCAATTATTGATGGAAGATAGGTTAAAATATTTTGTTTACAAGGATTATGTCTATTGTATGTCGTTATGCAAATAGTGATGGAAAATAGAATGAATCCTTGTGTATTCCGCAGTAATTGATCTTCCCTGATCCATATTTTATGTATTACTGTGAGGCTCCGTAATGTGTCTTATGTTGAGCACTAAACGACCAAGTTGATTATTTTTATGATTAGCTTTGTTGTTGTTCCGTAAGATACTTTATGTCGAGCATAATCAACTAAATTAATCATCTTGTTTGGTTATTTTAGTTATGGCTCCGTAAGTTTTCTTATGTTTGAGCACTTTTGACTGGGTTGATTGTTTTCTTATGATTAACTTAGTCATTGCTCCATACATTCTCTTATGTCGAGTATGGCCAATTAAATTGATTACTTTTTTGATTAGTTTGGTTGTGTATTTCGATTAGGTTAATTATGGGTTCTCTTGTGATTAATCTAATTGATTATTTTTGAGTCTCCATAAGTTCACTTATGTTGAGCATATGCGATTAAATTAATCATGGGTTCTCTTGTGGTTAATTTAATTGAGTATTTTGGATTCAAATTCATACTTGTATGTGATTTGTTATGTCCAAAGAAATCCTTCTTTTCTCTTGAAATTAAGGTCGCTCTTGTTGTTCTTTCGGGAATGACATATTATGGGGGAGAGTTCTTAATTGAACTTGTGCTTAATTGCCAAATCTTTGTGGGGAGTGCGGTTTGTGGAATATTTGAGGGGTTATCTTGTATCTTTAAACTCCTTGATGAATGCATTTAGCTTTGGCTTTATGATTGCATCTAAATAAGATGATATGTGTTTTCTTTCTTTTGGTCATGAAATGTCTCTTTCGGAAATTTCATTAGGATCCCGTTCTTTTGCCTTTGCCAATTTTATTGACAAAAAGGGGGAGAATTAATATGTAGTTCACACTACAAATACATATGGTTTTCGGATCATTATGTAAGGGGGAGTGGTTTCCATGTGAGATGGAGTATTGACTAAGGGGGAGTGATACATATCACCATAGTATTGTTATTGAAGTTGTGATACAATTGAACTTTGACGATGTGTAATGATACTATGACACTGTATAACAATGATTGAGAACTCTTGTTTTCTAGTTGTTATAGCTACGGATTTTCAACAACGATGATGCTAAACTAACAACCTTTGGGATCATTGGAGTACTTGGAAGTGACGAATATTTCGAGTAATGTTGAAGATTAGACATGTGGAATAGGAGCTACAAAAGTTAATTTATTTATTTTTTGTATTCCATATGTATTTATAGTTTTGTCACTAAAATTGACAAAGGGGGAGATTGTTAGAGCATTGCTCGGTCGAACTCGCATGCGTTGCTATCTCAAGCATGTTTGTCAATGTTAGTGATCAAAACTATAAGTCTTGATTTCTAATCTACTATAGCTAAGGTCTCGGACTAGGATAGAAAGTGTAGTTGAGCTCAAGAACTCCATGGCAATCATCATACAAGACGAAGGACTACTCAAGGAACCGGTGGAACTTCATCGACTAAAAGGTATGTGGAGACTTGAACTTATCTATCACTCAAAAGTCTATTTATCTCCTATCTTGAGATAAAAAGTCGTTTTGCTATATAGACTAAGATTATACACATTTGGTATTTCGAGTCGAGTTTATCTCGCCTATCTATTTCTCGAAATATGTGTTGGTAAGCTTTCGCTTTAGCCGAATTCATCTTTACCTAGTGACGAAAGTCATGTTATGTTTCAATCACTTTGAAAATTGCTCTGACGAAAAATGGTTTGTGAATAACAACTATATAACGTCCTCTGAGAATGTTTCAATGATTGAAATGAGAGTTTAGATTACATAACCATGGTAGGATATAGGCATTATTGTGGAAACACATATATGTATAAGTCCTTATTCCTTGAACCAAAGTTTGCAAACTTTGTTGATCAAGAGAACCGGAATGGTGGCGTGAGTCAAGTCCGCGAACTGGCAGAAATTCTCGACCCGAGAATTTCTGCTGGAGTTTGTGAACTCCTTCCGTGAACTTAAGTCCGCGAACTTGAGTTGGTTATATCTAAAAACGATTGTTCTTGAACTCATGTTTAAATAAACTAAGGAATGCTTTTGCAAACCGTGGCTATAAAGTTCATGAACCGATTTGAGTGAATCAAATCGTTTTTGCTTCGATTGTGTCTTGTGTAGTTACATAAAGATCTAAGCAATTGAACAACTCTCTAACTAGTTCATTTGAGTCATTTGGACATAGTTATGGTGAAGAAGAATATGGTTGATATGAAATTTCTCATATGGCTAACCTTTGGTTAACTATTGTTAAACCAACAAATGTACATGTTTGGGTACGGTTACACAACCCTAGAAACGTGCATTTCATGTGTGTATAACAAGCTAAGTTTTCGATCTAACGGTTGAGAAATATTAGCTTGAATCTAATCAGGTTTTCATCTAACGGTGAATATTGAATGCTTTGTTACCAAGCTAACATTGATTGCAAACCCTGATTTGAAAGAATATATAAGGGAGAACTCTAGCAACTGGGAAACCTAATCCCCACACCTTACGTGTGATACTAGTTGTATAAGCTAGAGTCGATTCTCCTTTAACCTTGGGTTTTCTTCTCTAAACCAGGTTAACGACTTAAAGACTTCATTGAGATTGTGAAGCTAGACCGATACTACTTTATCGTAGTTGTGTGATCTGATCTTGCTGTTTCTATCATACGAGTACAATTGTAATAATTGGCTTGAGATTTCTATCTCCGATAGGCAAGATAAAAAGAAGTCACAAACATCTTCGTCTCATCGTTTGTGATTCCGCAATACCTTTTTCGCTGCGTCGATTAAGATTATTATGAGGTGATCGATAATACTAGTCTGTTCTTCGGGAATATAAGTCCGGGTTATCGATTGGTTCTTGTTCGCCTTGATTTATCAAAAGACGGAACAAAACTCGTATGTATATTCGTGGGAGACAGATTTATCTATTACCGTAGACTTTTCTGTGTGATACTGATTTGTTTATTAAAGTCTTCGACTTTGGGTCGTAGCAACTCTTAGTTGTGGGTGAGATCAGCTAAGGGAATCAAGTCGTAGCATCCCTAATTGGGATCGTTTAGAGACGTAGGAGCATAAGCGTACCTTGGATCGGTGTGAGATTGGTTGGGGTTCAACTACAGTCCAGACCGAAGTTAATTTGGAGTAGGCTAGTGTTTGTAGCGGCTTAATACAGTGTGTGTTCAATATGGACTAGGTTCCGGGATTTTTCTGCATTGCGGTTCCCTCGTTAACAAAATACTAGTGTCTGTGTTATTTCTATTTCCGCATTATATTTGTTTATATAATTGAAATATCACAGGTTGTGCGTTGTTCAATCAATTAGAATATCCGACCTTTTGGTTGTTGATTTAAATTTATTGAGACTTGGATATTGATCTTTGGTACCATCCAAATTATCTCTCTAGTATTTGATAAAGACTCGCAGATTTCTATTTGCTTGAGTATATATCAAATCGAGAGATTGAGCTATAAACTCTTTGATATACTTTTTGTCTAGATTAAGTCTGATATTCTAGTTGATTCTCTAGAAAGTATATTGGAGTTTGTCCATACAGATTTCTAAGCGAAATATTGGGTGTGGTTGTTGTACCCCCGCTTTTTCATTAAGCATATATAAACATGTAGAGTATGTGTTTAGAGTGGATATACTTTTTAAGTCTAAAGATATTGAATTATAATCTTCTTAACCTTCGTTCAGTTTTTGTTCAAGTTTTAGTATTTTTATTCGAAACTCTGTTTCTCCTCTCATCTCTGCAATCTTCGTATTGCATTCATCTTATAGTTCTACATTACTAATCATATGCTTCCAGTCCTACTGACTGCATATGTTGGGGACTTTTATGTTGGTAGATTTTATCTTATCACCATTTCTGCACTTAGGCTGAGTTTAGTGGATAGGGAGAGCGTACGTGGGTAGTTCAATATTGGTGACACGTAAGCACCGGGGAAGGCCTGATTCTAGTGGTGAGGGAGGGAAATTTAGCATAAGCGATGATTTCATCCTCGTTTTTAGGATTTAAAATTTCTTAATATATTAAAGTGGTCTTGTATGTATTAATATTCAACTGAAATAGATATTTGGGCGAGGATTATATCCTCGTTTTAAGGATTTTATGATTTTAAATAAATAAAGTGGTCCCACCTTACGTTTAATTATTGATTTTAAATTGGAAAAGATACAAAAGCGAGGATCTAACTCTCGTTTTTGTTACTTTGTTTTCTGGCGAGGATAGGCCTGTCTAAATCCCCTTTAACGTTCCCTGCTTTCGAGCAGAGAAAAACAAGACTTTAGAATACACCACGACTTTTTGTCTATTTCGTCCCACTCTTCTACTCCACTAGACTCAACCTTATTGGTATTTTAGTAAACCTTGCACTTTCCCTTTACTTGAACTTCTTTCCTAATTGAATTATACTACAATAATGACTAATACATTTTGATATTATTGATTTGTGCCAGGGGTTTCTGTCTTTAACTCTATTTATATAGTGGCTAATTTAAGGCCTACCAAATTTTATTCCGACCCAAATAAGGGGAATGAGGGGTATCTAAAAAGGGTGCAATAACTAAATTAGCCTCACAATTAAAACCTAAAAACTTAAACCAAATCTATTTCAATTTCACTTTTTTAGGCACTTTTCTACCAACATATTCCTCTTGATTAGGTTTTTGATTAATATATACATTCAAAATTGAAATATCCTAGAATGGTTATTTGGATTTAACCAGAATCGGTCAATATAAATGTTCACATTAGCCGATTCTGGACAATCAACTGATATGCACATACACATCGACCAATTTTGGTTTGATGTTGTTCGTTGTTGAATAAATATAATCGGTCAATAGGATCATTTTATATCGACAAATTCTGCTTTTAAAAAGATAATTCATGTTGGTGTTTAGGGTACAATCAGTCGATGCGAGACCGATTCCTGATTAAGAAACTGTCAATTTATTTTGTTGGTTTTCAGCCTATAATCGGTCGCTATGAACATTCATATATGTTTATTTATTTTTAATAATTTGTTCTGGATGGTTTTTAGGTTATAATCATCCTATATATAAACCAATATCCTCTGATTATAGAGTTTCAATTACTTCAATCGACATATGTGAATGTATTGAGACTTCTGATTGCTGGTTAGGTTACTTAAGAACATGTCCTACGGTTTTGTTAATAATATGGCCCGTCTGAACAAAAACACTTTTGATGAAATAATTGTTCTTGATGAAGAGGATGTCAAGGAAGAAATATGCGTAACTAACCAAATTTGTTTGCTCAAGGTAAAAATCTTGAAAAATAGAGAGTCATGATTCGAAATCAAAAGAAGTTTGTCTCTGAAAGCAGGATAACCAAAGAGTCGCATTGTCAGTCGTAAAGTGATTGTTCTAACTCATGAACATAATCAACCCACTATGAAGAGAATCAAGGACACTGAAGAAACTTTCATGATGGTGATCTCAAAAGGAAGACATTATTGAGAACTGACTCTCTTTGCTTATACTTTATAGTTAACTCCTTGTAGGAATTTTAGTCTTATTATTTTAAGGAGGAACATTAGCTTTTGGAGAAGCATTTTTATGTGTTTTACATTAGCTATTTCAAGTACTATCATCTTGCAATGACTAAAGTTTATTTGTTTGAATTTTATATTGGAGATGATTGCAATACTTAATCTTTATTATTTATATGTATCGCTTATTTTGTGCTTTGCTATCATATTTTTGGTGATTAGGACGGATATATATCATATGTTCTCATAGGTTAAACTCTTAACTCTTTATGTGTATAACTAAAAGAGGGGTAAATTATTTTGAGAATTGGAATATTGATCTTCCCATGATTACACTTTGTCAATATATTGCAGGGACTCCGTAAGATGTTCTTTCCTTGTCGCATTTCCTCCCCGAAACCATAATTGGTAGGGAATTAGATCGACAACTTTAATCTCTGCATCCATACATGGCTAGAGAAGATATAATTCTTATGTTGAGTCATGTCGCTAAAATTTCCTCTTTGTTCATAAGTGGTCTAGAGAATAGTTTTTGTCGATAATTATTTTTCTCACGAAAATAATGTATCTTGGTGCCTTTAACATTAAGATCATTCTTTTTAACTTTTTTGTTTGTAACCGGCGAGAAGAGAGAAAATTTTTGGGATACAATTTACTTTGTTCGTATCTGACGAGTAAATTTGTTAATGTCCAAGAAATTCCTTCTCTTGTTGTTAAAGTAAGTTTATTCATGTTGTTCTTTAGGGAATGGCATCAAATATGGGAGAGTTCAATTTGAATTTGCGCTTAACAAATATATCTTTGTGGGGAGTGCGACTGTGTAATTGTAAGAGATGACCGTGTTGTCAATGTTAGATGAACAAAACTATATTTTGATTTCTAGTCTACTAAAGTCAAGTCTCAGACGAGGTATAAAAGTTGGTAGTTGAGTATCATACATCACTGAATAACCCTCGAACAATGAAGATCGACGAAGACATTTGGAGAACTTCATCAACAAAGGTATATGAAAACGGAACCATTCTATTTACTCGCATTCATTATCATTCTATCTATATGAGACCATGTCATATGACTTCTATTAAATTTAATATTGCAAAGAAGAAATTTCAAGTCAATCTTGTCTTGTTAAACATCTTGAAATATATATGATATATGTTCATTGGTCCTTAGCAATCTTTGTTCGAAACAATTTATTGTTCAAGAAAGAATTTTGTGTCATATGAATCATTTGAAAATTGCCCAAGCAATGATATTTATATCTATGGAAATTGGGAATGTTCCAACATCAAATGAGAGTTTATCAGCACTACTGTTGTGGCATTTTGAGGATAATGTTGCTTTATGCTAGTGCGCAATCCATCTAGGAGATGCCCAATCACTACACCATTTTTAGGGATTCGCAACGGATCCTGGCCGTTGCTGACCGGGCTCGCAACGGCAAAGTAACGTTTCAAAACACGGTGTTGCATTTTTTTCGCGACGGCATAAGCTCCGTTGCGACTCTTGGTCAGCAACGGAGATTCGCAACATATTGTGCCGTTGCGACGATGTTTATTCGCAACCAAGGTCTGCCGTTGCTAAGCTATTTCTAATTACAGGAATATGATGGACGCATTTATGTGTCTATTTTGATCTCATTTATCTATTTTGTTAGTGCTCGATTTTGTATTTATTATGGCTTTTTGTGTCATTGTAGGTGTTTTTGGAGAAATAAGCTTTTGCGGCGAAATTGGCTCGAAAAGTGGTTTTTACGCTCGTGGGAGAAAATTACTATTCGGACCCCTAATTTGGATAAGGGGCACCCAGAGATGATAAGGGGTAACCCTAGGGCATCCCACAGAGCATTTGTTAAAGGCACCAGCGTGTTGGATATGGGCTATCACCTTCTTCTCCACGTTCAAATGTATTTTTGGCGGGAATCAAAACCAGTAAACTGTGAAACTTGCTGGTTTGGTTTTTAAGGATATTTAATCGAAGTATTACATGCAATTAGATTTGTATAAACCTGTTAGTACAAGACAAGGCTGGTAGTATGTTCGTTTTCGTATAAACCTGTTGTTTGCACGAGTTTGGGTAAAACAGAGGTGGAGGGTTTACTTCGGTGTCTCTGTAGGTTGTTGGGAGAGTTATGGCCGGATTCATCTTGTGTTGTGGATTGATATAAGCCTGTTTCGATAAAACAGGGCCGACAGACGTTCCAGGTTCATAAAAAAAAGGAAGTATTCGCGTAATTTCTATGCAGGGAAGAGTTTAGTGAATCTCGGGTATTTGATCTAAAAGTGGAAGTACGTGAAGATAAAGAGAGAATATCTTCTCTGACGGATTTGTTGCTATCTTTAGAAGAGTTTCCATTCAACAGGGGAGTTTGAAGCCAAGCAGAGACGCGTGAAGAGAGTTTCATAAGGAAATAAAGTCCGAGACTTTATAGGGAAGAAAAGGAGAATTTTCTCGAGATATTTTCGAAGCTGTGGGTGTATAAAAGGGTTTGGAGAGTACGAGATAAAGGGTCGAGACTTTGGGGGTTGAAACGGAGGCAGAGAGGAGAAGTAATCAGAGCTGCAGAAATTGTTGCTGCTGCTGCAAGAACCCTAGAACACGAAGAACATTGACGCACATGGAACGATCAGAAAGCCTCATTTGTTTAATATTGAGAACCGTAATATCGTTTATAAGGCAGACTTATTTCTCTGTAATTGATTCGCACCTATTGTAACAGCTGTTTGTAACGCCACTGAAGCGTTGCGAACTGTCTGCTTTATTAGTTTACTCTTGTTTTTCACCTATTTGAGCTATGAACAATTATTTTGAGCACGTGAATAATATGAGGAGCTAAACCCCAACCTTTGGGACAATGGAGGAAGCCATTCTTTACGCATGTGGTAATTCTAATTAATTCTTTTATGACTTTTGCACTATTCTAAATTGATTTATGATTTTTCTTGATTATTTGTGATTTTGTCTGATGGTGTATGCTTAGTCTAAGAACTTTTGATGCATCATGCTTATGATTTACATCTAATACTTTATAAAATCTATTTTTGGCAAAGAAAGAGTCAATATCTTATAAGCTATAATTGTCTAGAATTAGTAGTTGAACCACATGAATATAAGAATTGGTGAAATCCTGAGTCTCAGTCTCTCGATATTTTGTGACAATCTTGTGTAAATATTTTCTTTATTTTTAGTATTTTCTTAAATCGAGTCTTTACAAGTCTGAGTGAACGACAACCTTACTACCACTTTACTACAACTTTTAAAAACCACATCAATTTTTGAGACTTGTAAAGACTCGATTGAAATCACAACCATTCAATAAGTATAACCCATCAATTGAAATCACAACCATTCAATAAAAACCATAAAACAATTAACAATCCGTGCAAAAAGTCATAAAAGAATTAATTAGAATTACCACATGCGTAAAGAATGGCTTCCTCCATTGTCCCAGTGTTGGGGTTTAGCTCCTCATATTATTCACGTGCTCAAAATAATTGTTCATAGCTCAAATAGGTGAAAAACAAGAGTAAACTAATAAAGCAGACGATTCATAACGCTTCAGGTGGCGTTACAAACAAATTTATAACAATAGGTGCGAATCATTACGGAAGAAATAAGTCTCCCTTATAAACGATATTACGGTTCTGCTGTTAAACAGCGATAGCTTTCTGCGACTGTTCCCTGTGCGTCAATGTTCTTCGTGTTCTAGGGTTCTTGCAGCAGCAGCAACAATTTCTGCAGCTCTGATTACTTCTCCTCTCTGCCTCCGTTTCAACCCCCAAAGTCTCGACCCTTTATCTCGTACTCTCCAAACCCTTTTATACACCCACAGCTTCGAAAATATCTCGAGAAAATTCTCCTTTTCTTCCCTATAAAGTCTCGGACTTTATTTCCTTATGAAACTCTCTTCACGCGTCTCTGCTTGGCTTCAAACTCCCCTGTTGAATGGAACTCTTCTAAAGATAGCAACAAATCATGAGAGAAGATATTCTCTCTTTATCTTCACGTACTTCCACTCTTAGATCAAATACCCGAGATTCACTAAACTCTTCCCGCATAGAAAACGCGAATACTTCCTTTTATGAACACAGGAACGTACGCCACCTCCTGTTTTATCGAAACAGGCTTATATCAATCCACAACACAAGATGAATCCGGCCATAACTCTCCCAACAACCTACAGAGACACCGAAGTAAACCCTCCACCTCTGTTTTACCCAAACTCGTGCAAACAACAGGTTTATACGAAAACGAACATACTACCAGCCTTGTCTTGTACTAACAGGTTTATACAAATCTAATTGCATGTAATACTTCGATTAAATCTCTTAAAAACCAAACCAAACAAGTTTCACGGTTCATCGGTTTTGATTCCCGCCAAAAATACATTTGAACGTGGAGAAGAAGGTGATAGCCCATATCCAACACGCTGGTGCCTTTAACAGCTGTCTGTGGGATGCCCTAGGGTTACCCCTTATCATCTGGGTGCCCCTTATCCAAATTAGGGGTCCGAATAGTAATTTTCTCCCACGAGCGTAAAAACCACTTTTCGAGCCAATTTCGCCGCAAAAGCTTATTTCTCCAAAAACACCTACAATGACACAAAAAGCCATAATAAATACAAAATCGAGCACTAACAAAATAGATAAATGAGATCAAAATAGACACATAAATGCGTCCATCAAATACCCCCAAACTTATTATTTGCTCGTCCTCGAGAAAATCAAATCTACAAAATAAAATCCTAACTGTTTGTCGAGCATCGTCGATTGCATTTAGCGTATGCAATAAGCCTTTAAACCCCTAGGTGGCCCTAGTGGCCGAGTTATAGTCTCGGGAGGGTTTACCAGAGGTGTACCCACAAAACCTTTATAATCCAGACCCTAGCTATCTACGCAGAACCTTGGAAGGCACTAAAGAATCTCCTTGGTTGGCATACTTATTGACTACAGGAGGAAGTACCCTGATGCGAAATTCCAATTGCTGTACACGAGTTTGCACTCAAGCATACTAAAATTCATATATAAGTCACAGAGCTCTACTCAGATAGTCGCACTATGGACATCAATATCCGGAGTCAAAACTAGTCACATGGATAGATCAAGAAGATGGATATAGAAAAACATAGATGGTTTTAATGTTTACTAAGTGATCAATGTTTCCCATATCTGTCTGAAGGCCTCCGCCAAAACGAACCTATCCTAATGGACTGAGATACTAGTCTGACTAATATCAACACACTGGCATATACAAGGGAACTAGTGGTCGATAATCCTAACTCTAGGTCAACACAACTGGCATATACAAGGGTTCCAGTGGTCGACTTTATTGAATTTATTCCGGTGGGTCAGATGGTCTGGTCTCAAATTTTTTTTTTTTCTTTCTTTTTTTTTTTTTTTTTTTTTTTGAAATTTTTTTTTTCTCTTTTTCAAATTTTTTTTTTTTTTTTTTTGTGTCTCAATCACTCTAATTCACCCTAGCATCGGTAACAACTTGATTCGTGGGCCCCACCTGATCACTTAGAGAAACATAGTTTAAAAACAAAATAAAAATAAAAACGAAGTGAAAAGGACTCAACGAGATATGGTGAAACTATCATGTTATTTCTAACACCCGAGCTCTGTGCTTTTATGAATAGACTCTTTAGATGTTGCCATCTAATCAGATTGGTTCCTCAACTCCTACAACCAAAATGCTTCCATCCACTTAGATTGGTTAGTGCCATCCTTAATAAGCATAAATTTCTAGGCTCTGGAGTTTAACAATGCAACTAAAATGTTTCTCCCAGAATACCCCTACCCGGAACTAAAATGTTATTGGTTCTGGTCTAATTTACTGGTTTTGGTTATAGTTTAGCAACAGATCAAAGACGTTGCT
This sequence comes from Papaver armeniacum, assembly GCA_023531295.1. Classification (NCBI taxonomy): domain Eukaryota; kingdom Viridiplantae; phylum Streptophyta; class Magnoliopsida; order Ranunculales; family Papaveraceae; genus Papaver; species Papaver armeniacum. The sequence continues at coordinate 557,015 of JAJJWW010012088.1, forward strand.
AATATTTTGCAACATAAAAAAAAAGGTCAAGTCTTCATTGACCTGGTCAAAATCCATATCCCCCCCTGCGGTTACCCAGTTCCCCATATTCATCATTTCCACAAATATACATTCATTCATTCAACATACATTCATTCATTCATTCAACATATAAAACTGTATCATATTATGAAAAATGGATTCTTCAATTGATGTTAACAAAAAGTATGAGTATTTGATACAAATGTATTCTAAGTATCACAACAAACATCTAAAAACTAACTAAGTTTGAGTAAACCAACCATACCAAAATCACAAAAACAACAGTAACCCTAGAAATTGAAAGAAGAAGGAAGAAGATGAATACCCATATATAGATTCTCCACCTCTGCCAGTCCCAGTAGGATCTCCTCCTTGTACAATAAAATCCTAATTCATACACACAAGTTGAAGGTGTACAAAGTGAATGGAAATTCACAGGTCGGTGAATAATTTATGAGGACCCAGACAGCACAAGACATAAGCTTTTGCTGATTTAGAAAGTGCTAGGTATTTTAGAATTTTCGGGAAGATTAAACTTGAACCGTGGGGCAAGAGGTGATATCTCCTCCTGATGCCTGCAATATTGAAATTGAACTGTCAAAGTTAGGAAGACACCAGAACTCATCATATTCAAAAGCTGAGATGATATATAGGCTCATAGGCACATGCTAACTCATAGACACATAGACCATCAACTGAAAAATACCATGGAGAAGATCAACTTAAACTTCTATATGCAACAGATTTTTAAAATATTACACACAAACCATCTTGCTAGGTCCAATCAACATGGGTTTCATTGACATTGTAGGAAGAATACTAGAACGAAAATACAGTGTTCATGAGGACAGTACATGGCATTACATAAGAAACAAAGTTATAACCTAGTAAGTGCACTGTAACCTGGGAAGAAAATAGTAAGACCCTGATCTATCCTGGAGATAGAAAAGAACAATTCCCTCTGATACGCCACAATTGGTATCAGACTAGAAACCTTATATGCATCAAGTTGGGAGATCAAATAGTAAACTGCAGAACCCAGTACAAAAAACAAAACCTTAGCGGCAATATCTTTACCTTTTCCAGCGCTTGATTGAACGTTGTCTTCCACAATAAAGGGTGGGCTTGGCATCTCCTACATTCTCACTTTCTATGAAGGAGTGAATATCACAACACAGAGTTGAAAAGAGACATACGTAAATGTTTAACTTTATCTCAGCGTTATAACAAAAAAATAAAAAATACAGAGGGAGAAAAGCTTACATCTAGGAGGGAATATCACCAGCAAGTTTGATAAATCTAATTTAATCGAACACCTTAAATACATATTCCCTGGCAACCTTTTCTAAGATTTCACCTTTGTCAATCACTTTCTGAGCATTCCTCTGGCAAATTTGGAGCTCGGGATAAGAATGGTCGTGATGGACCAGCAACAGAAGGATTTATAACCAAATGCTGACTGAATATCTCCTGACCTGATGCCAATCTAACACCTTTGCAGTCTACATTTTCTTACATAGTTCAAGGGATTTCATTTACATGCACCTAAACGATGTCCATTAATATTAGACAATAACAAAGAGAGATATGTTAATACCACTAACATCACAAACCATGTATAACTCAAACCCCACTATGCATATGTAGTGCGAGATTGAACTCAAACCCCACTTTGCATATCTAGTGCGAGATTGAACTCAAACCCCACTTTGCATATCTAGTGCGAGATTGAAATCATTAACATAAAAAAAAAAAGACAAGCTTAGCAAATCAGAATTGATCAAAAATCTTAAAAGTAAGAAAATGAGGAAGAAAAGGTTAATCAATTAATTAGTTTCTAGGATGCTAATGATTGAATTTAGAAGGATTATGTTTCCGTACTTTGTAGAAACAATTGTGTGAGTTGAAGAGTGACCTAACATGGAACCAGTTAGCCAAGAGCTAGAGATACTCATTCATACAAGATATACAAACTGTGATAGATGTACCTCGAGGAGGACAAGACCATACACTTCCTTTTTAAACTCATGCCGATGTTCTTGTAACCAGTGACAAGCCTCTTATATTTTGTCAGCTCCAGAATTTTTCAATGCTTGCAGAAGCTTATTATTCGTTATAACCTTAAGGTTGCAAGTAAAACACCAGAGTTTGAATGCGAGAAATCATAAATATATCAAGGTGTTCATCAGGTGCAAACAACAAGAAAATTGGGATCGTAACTTTCAGGACCTTGTAAAGTGGTTATTTCCGATGGCATACCTCTGCTCCAATTAACTTCAAGTTCTCCTATCACAGGGACCCTTGGTACTGCAAGAGTAAAGTTTGAGGATAAGGCTATGAGACCGTGAACATGAGTCATGAAATAAAATGATGCATTGGAAATAATCACAAATAATTTAAGATTTGCAATGGAGAAAGTAGGAGTCGGAAGAATTTTAATGCATTTTAAATAATGATTTACCTCATCGGATTTCATCAGTTGTCCAGAGCTGTTGTTAACCAACACAAACATTGAAAAACAAATTTCATTAAAACTTCACATATCAAAACATGCACTACCAATTAGATAATCTCACATTTAGCTATGAGATAAGACTAAATCTTGAGTACAGATAATCCTGTATCTATAACTCCAGTTGGGGATATACTTTTTATTTTATATTCTAATAATTCACACATACCACACCAACGGAAACATGAAAAACAACAAATTCATGCAAACCCATTCCCCTTGAACATAAAAAAGAACTAATTGATAACTTATAACTAGACCAAGATTCCATCCACACAACGTCAATCATTTAGAGAATCAATAAAGTACACAGTAATACCTTTATAGATTCAATATTATCAGGAATAAAATTCACTTGCGTTTGGCCGTGAGATGATATTGCTTGGCGTTTAGTTTGAGAACCCATTTAAGCTTCTTCTCTGGACCTTTTCATAAACACAACAACTTATCTAAAAATAAATAAATTAAAAACGCAAATTGAAAATACAAACCCTGAACTACAAGAGATAGAGAGATCTAATAGACTAATACTTGAACACGAGATTTATCCTTAGAATCATCAATATCTTCACTTGATAGAGATGCCTGAAATCCTAAAACCGAAAGAGAGAGAAAAAATTGAAAAACAAAAATTGAAAAAAACAGATTCACAAATGAAACCCTAGAAATCAAAATCTCTAAACCCTAGAAATCAAAATCAAAATCTCTAAACTGATACGAAAGAATGACGCGAACGATTATACCTGGCTATTGATTTCAGTGGTTTTAAAGATGTTCTTCACGCAGAGATGGAGATTAGATGAAAGTTCAGAGATGGAGAGGAGATGAAAAAGTGTGGCGGAGAAAAAAGAAAAATGTGATGGAGTTCTTCTCGATAAGGCATGTATAGGTTAACTTGGGATGAACGGGTGGAAAAAATAATATGTAGGCTTGACCGAAGTTTGACTTGGGTGTATTCACTAGTCCTAGTGTTCCCGACCACACGCGTACTTCGCATGCTTGAAGACAGCGCAGTTGCTATTCGCAACCTACCATTTGCCGTTTCGAAATTAGCAACGACAACCTGCCGTTGCGAAAAATATGCAACCAAGATTATAAACGAAAAATTAGCAACGGCGCTACTGCCGTTGCTAATCTGAGTTGCAAATCCCTTAAAATGGTGTAGTGAATCAATATAGATTTAGAACAAATGTAAGTAGAATATAAAATACTAAGATACTCGATAAATATATTACATATATATAATATACGGAGAGTTCGGCTGAGTGAAGTCCTAGCACATATATATACCTAGATAGGGATAAGTACAAATTTCCCATGGCCATCGATAGAGTTTATACGCATAGAATATGTATTGATATGGGTCCGAGATAAATTCACAAGTTTTGCTCTTGGAAAAACCCCACCATTAACCAGAAAATCTGAAGAAATTTTTTGTTGTTGTGACTACCTAGTCTATTGCTAATGGAATTTTGGGTTTTACATATAGTTATTAATAGAAACTAGGTATAAGGCCCCGACTCGACCTCTCCTTATGGTCTTCAGTGTACATATTTTATTTTTTTATTATAATATATTTAATTAAAAAGATTACATTGTAAAACGACTACAACTTATAGATTAGGGGTCAATTGGCTTGGAGTCCAGCTCCCAAGTTATAGGGATTTGAATCCCGCGCTCATCGTTTAATAATAAATAATATAAAAGAAATGCGACTACAATTTAGTTGATTATATAACAGATTAGTTACCAAACTTAATCATTATGACAACAACTCATGAACTCGGAGATATCGGGAATTAATGAGTTGACTATTTTCTTGAAGCTATTATAACATTTGATAGGAACAATAAACTATGCAAGATTGCTAATAGGGGTACCAAATTGCTTGGGTGTACCACATTACATATAGGACAAAACAACCGTTTGCCTTTGGGTTGGTACACCCTCAAGCAAATTGGCACCCCCATTAGCAGCCTTGAAACTATGTACTACGCTTTCTTCCTTTCCCTCGCTCTTGGAAAGTCTAACAAACCCATAATAATGCAAGAACATAAACGAGCATGGCATTGTGAGAGGAAACGAAAAGAGGGAAGAAATTACTGTTTATAGACTTTTGAAATTAGGGAACATTATCTATATACCCCTACTATGAGACCCATAGCAAATATACCCTTTTGAACTTTACAAATACCCCTAAGCATAATACATTACTAAAAAACCCTCTTTTGTGTAATGTATATACAAAACCATTACCATTAACCACTATTCAACAACAACAAAAAAAAAAAGAAAAAAAAAAGAATAATAATAAGAAAACCTCTACTGTGCACCATGGTAGGTCTGTAAAAGATTATTTTCCTACGTCTTAAACTGCAAGTGCACAGTGCCTTTGGAGGCAGTGGCAAGCACAGGTCGAACCAAGGAGAAATGGAATGTGTGTTATGATCTAAAGGCTTCTTAACTGATTTCAGGGAAGGTGGCACAAATATATGGGTTTGTTTATAGTCTTTACGACTGAGTTGAAGGTTACACAACTAAAAGCAAAAAGAAATATGAGTATTGAAATTTGCAGGCACTAGGATTATCAAATCCACCTCTAATTCAGGTTATGAGCTTCAACTAATTTGAGAGTTCTTGTTCCTATTACAGGTAAGGGAAGTGTGTCAGGTTACCACATACCTAAGGGGTTTCACCAGATGATTGTTCAATTATCAGCTAAAGGTACTAACTCAGGGCACTAGTTGTCTAATTAAGCACAACTAATCAAAGGGTTAGCAGTATTGGTTGAAGCTTGAGTGAAACACACTCTCACAAGATGTTATCCTAACTACAATGGATACATGGCATCCATTGTGAGAGCAAAGCAATAGTGTGCTGGAATTGAACTTATCTTATAATTTAATCATACAAGAACAACTCAAATAAAGTTGAATAGCAGAACAATGAACTAGGGTTTCATTTTTAATCATAGCAATTAAATTTAGAACATTACAAACATCATGAAAAACAGATTAAAATTGAAACTAAATTATGAACCCTAAAACATGCTCTGATTTTTCTCTCACATACCAAACATCAATTTATATCTCTCACAATCACTCAAAATCGATTACACAAGAACCCAAACCTGATTTCTCTGCCTTGTCTCGTCTCTGACCTCTGAATCGACCATGCAAGTTGTTGGTGAAACCCTAGTTCTAGTTATCTCTGATTTAGCTTCTAGAGTTATGGGAGAAGCTAAGAAAGAGATATCTAGACCTAGAGAGGTGGAGAGGGTGGCTGCAGGCGCGGTTGGCGAGGTGGTAAGGAGATGATGGAGGTGGTGAGGAGGGCTCTGCACTGGCATGGAAAGAGAAGAAGAAGGACGGGGATGGGTTCTGTGGAGTGTGTGGGAGAGGAAGAAAGAGAAGATGGAAGAAGAAATGGGTTTGCTCGAATGGGGGTATAGGTGTAGGAATTTTGTTGAGAAGCAGGTGTAGCAAAGATCGATGGGAAGGTTAGAGCGAGCGTAGGATGCCTAGGATGAAGATCTTAACGGCTCAGGGCGATGTGCGGTTTTTGGTGTTGAGCGGGAGCAGCAATCTTCGATGAGAAGGATGGAGCGAGCGTTGGATGAAGATGGATGAAATCTTCACGGCTCAGAATGAATCGGGTTCGGATCCGGGTCATGGCTAGCTCAAGCCCATGTCTTGTAAGTTGGGTTGCAACTGATGCGCGCGCGGGCTTTGGCTTTATGCTCCATAGACGCTTGCCTCCAATTTTCTGCTCTTTTGGCTCCTCCATTTCTACGAACTTTATTCACTACCTAAAAACACAAAATTAATTAGTACAAATATTTATTCTTGAAAACAAAGAAAATATAGAATGCGGGATAATATCTCGATTTCGAGTACAAAAGATGAGTTAAATGCCAATAAATAGATGTAAAAATATGCAATATTTGGCACTCATCAAATACCCCCAAACCTGAATTTTACTTGTCCTCAAGTGAAACAGAAATTAAGAAATCCTAACTATACCACTTCGTATTTGGTCTCTCGAATGCATTTAGCGTATGCACTAAGCCTTTAAACCCCTAGGTGTCCCTAGTGGACGAGTTGTAGTCTCGTGAGGGTTTACCAGAGGTGTACCCACAAAACCTTCTCCAACTTCGAGTGTAAAAGAGTCTCAAGCATCCAAGGAGCTATGAGGACATAGAGTTTCGCATGCTAGTAACAAGAAGTTAGAACTACCAAAGAACGCATTCTCATCCTTAAGTCTTTGAGCGAGAAGTAACCATACCATATGAAAGAATTCGGATTCGATTGTGATCATAAGCCTCGACTTCTGCCTCACCAATAGGGTTTTATGATAATTGCACTCAAAAAGACCGTTTTTAGTCTCTCATGTGTGCGGCAGGAATAAAGAGAGAAATCCCGCACACGTTGTAGGTAAGAAGGATAACCTTCCGAAATAATTTCTTGGAGATTCCATGAAGTGTGGACAAAAAGAATCTTTTTCTGATGATCTCTAAGAAAGGAAATCAACCATTAGAAAGGGTGGGAGTACTCACTTACCTTCTCACCCGATCGGCAATTAATATCACTCTCTCAGCATTCATAGAAACGTCTTCAATCTTCGGTCTTCGGTCTTCAAATGTTGATGATGAACTTCTGAACTTCACATTTTTTTTTTTTTACAAGAACATACATGACATGAAAATAACAATAAAACAGTAAAACTCAATTTTTCACAAACTTCATTAATTCTCATCTTCTTTTTCTTCGTTGCACGTGAACCTTGGACTTATTTCAACTTTTCTTCAAATATTCTTGATGCTTGCTCCGCTTGCCGACGATGATGTGTTTCTATGAATCATGATGTTGATGAGAGGGAGAGGGTGATGCTAACTGCAAATCGGTATTTAGAAGAAGTTTTCATCTTTAAACGTCACCCTCATGATTGACGGAATTAGCACTCAAGAGATCAAAAATAGTCCGAAAGTGGTGCGAAGTTGGGTAGCTCACCATTCCTACCCGAATTGACGTACGGTGACACACACTCTAACAGCTTTTCTAGAAAGTCACAAAGAGTGAAGGTCGGTACCTCTCTTGATGTAAAATGGGTAGTCTCCACTATGGGTGATCACAATTCTACTACCGAATATCTAAACAGCACCTAATTCGCCCTCCGGTATGGTTAAATCCAACTTTCACGCTCTAATCAACTAAGAAACCCGATTGTGTTCTCCAAAGACTTCCAAGTTCTGTTATTTCTACGACTCTCTATGTAAACATAGCTAGAAGCATGCTAGTGACTCTAAAATCTCTAAAAGTTGGAGGTTTTTATGCAAGTATTTACAAAGAGTTTTTTTTTTTTTTTTTTTTTTTACAAAGACTAAAAACTCTACATGCAAATGCACCCCCAAACCTAAATCAAACATTGTCCTCAATGTATCAACAGAGATGGTAAAATTTTAAACAAATCACATACCAAGAGAACTATCTTTGAGTAGAGAAAAGGGAAGAGATTACAGGATGTACAATGATGTTGCTAAACCAAAGGAGGATGAATGCTTTGAAAGCAAACAACCGAGAGCGCAATACAAAAAGGTTGGTTAGCACAAATAAGAACTATGAAAAAGAAAAAGAAAAGGGAAAGAGAATGGATTGTCGGTCCATATGTATGTACACAAGTGAACTAGATCGGTCCACGTAGATGGGGTCTTCCAAGTCGACGGTCTCAACTTCGGTGGAAGATGCTCCGTAAATGGTTTCAATCTCGACCATTGACCTTGAAAAATGTTCTTGGTTCTGGGTTTTCAACTTCTACGGCTCCATGGGGAAAGACGGTACGTACCAAGAATGGTCCTGACCATCGAGAACGTAGCTTTCCTGGAAACAAGTGCAAACGAGTGTTGTACAATAAAACTTTCTGACCTGGTGTGAAGGACTTGCGCAGAATGCGCTTGTCGTGAAACACTTTCATTCTTTGTTTGTACGTTTTGGCACTATCATATGCATCATTTCTCAACTCTTCTAACTCATTGAGTTGAAGTTTCCTATGGGTTCCAGCCTTATCAAGATCAAAATTCAACTTCTTCACAGCCCAATAAGCACGGTGTTCTAACTCAACAGGTAGATGACATGCTTTTCCGTACACAAGTCTGTAAGGAGACATCCCAATGGGAGTCTTGTATGCAGTTCTATAGGCCCATAAAGCATCATTTAAGCGCAAAGACCAATCTTTCCTAGAAGGATTGACGGTCTTCTCAAGGATATGCTTAATTTCCCTATTAGAAACTTCTACTTGGCCCTTTGGTTTGAGGATGGTAAGGTGTTGCGACCTTATGAGTGATTCCATACTTGTGCACTAGTGATTCAAAGGGTCTATTGCAGAAATGACTACCTCCATCACTGATTATTGCCCTAGGGGTTCCAAAACGGGAGAAAATGTTTTCCTTAAGAAAAGAAAGAACAACTTTATGGTCGTTGGTTTTGGATGCAATGGCCTCTACCCACTTAGAGACATAATCAATAGCAACAAGAATGTATAACTTACCTTCAGAGTTAGGAAATGGACCCATGAAATCAATACCCCAAACATCAAACAGCTCAACAATCAAAATGGGTTGTAAGGGCATCATGTTTCTCTTAGTGATACTTCCTAATTCTCGGCATCGGTCACAAGCAAACACAAAAGCATGGCTATCCTTAAACATTGTTGGCCAATAGAAACCGCTTTGCAAGATCTTTGCAAGCAGTTTTCTTGGCACTAAAGTGGCCTCCACATGCATGGTCATGACAGAAAGAGATGACGTCCCTTTGTTCAGAATTGGGGACACATCTCCTAATGATTTGGTCTTGGCAGTACTTAAACAAATATGGGTCATCTCAAAGGAAGTGTTTAACTTCAGCTAAGAACTTAGAACGGTCTTGTTTAGACCAATGCAAGGGCATTCTACCTGTAGCAAGGTAGTTCACAATATCAAAGCAAACCAAGGCATTTCGGACACAAGCATCAATTGCTCATCAGGGAATGATTCCCTAATTAGCACAATTCATCGCAGATTCGACATTCAACCTAGACAAGTGATCGGCAACAACATTTTTCGACCCTTTCTTATCTCGAATTTCGAGGTTAAACTCTTGTAACAAGAGTATCCATCGAATTAGACGAGCCTTAGCATCTTTCTTAGACAAAAGATATCTCAATGCGGCATGGTCGAGAATAAATGATGACTTTAGACCCTATCAAATAAGATCTAAACTTATCTAATGCAAACACAACAATGACTAGCAACTCTTTCTCGGTTGTGGAATAATTCGATTGAGCATCATTAAGTGTTTTACTAGCATAGTAGATCACATAAGGGAGTTTGTCTACTCACTGGCCCAAACAGCTCCTACAGCATAGTCAGACGCATCACACATAATCTCAAATGGTAATGTCCAATCAGGAGGTCTGACTATAGGGGCAGATGTAAGGAGAGCCTTCAGTTGCTCCCATGCTTCCTTACAAGCATCATCAAAGACAAATGCAACATCTTTTGCAAGAAGATTGCACAAAGGTCGTGAAATTTTACTAAAGTCTTTGATGAATCGGCGGTAAAAACCCGCATGGCCTAGAAATGATCTGATGTCCCTCACGGAACGAGGTTGAGGCAAGTGTTGAATGAGATCTACCTTGGCTTTGTCTACTTCTATGTCTTTTTTCCGAGATGATATACCCTAGAACAATGCCTGAGTTAACCATGAAATGACATTTTTCCCAATTCAAAACCAAATTCTTTTCCTTACACCTAATCAGCACACAAGTGAGGTGATGCAAACACTCATCAAAAGAAGAACCAAACACCGAAAAATCATCCATAAAAATCTCAAGAAACTTATCTACCATGTCGGAAAATATGCTCATCATGCAACGTTGAAAAGTAGCGCGTGCATTGCACAGACCCAAAAGGCATACGACGATAAGCAAAAGTTCCATAAGGACATGTAAATGTGGTCTTTTGTTGGTCTTCGGGTGCTATGTGGATTTGGTTGTGAGAATAGCCATCTAAGAAGCAGTAGTGACTATGTTTTTCTAACCTTTCCAGCATTTGGTCAATGAAGGGAAGGGTAAAATGGTCTTTCTTGGTTACTGTGTTCAGTTTTCTATAATCAATGCAGACTCGCCACCCTGTGGTTACACGGGTGGGGACAAGTTCATTCATCTCATTTTGAACTACAGTGATGCCAGACTTTTTGGGTACTACCTGAATGGGACTGACCCACTGGCTATCAGGAATTGGGTAAATGATACCCGCATCAAGCAGTTTCAGAATCTCACCTTTGACAACATCTCTCATGTTGGGGTTAAGTCTCCTTTGCATTTCCCTAGATGGTTTAGTGTTCTCTTCAAGGTTTATGTGATGCATGCAAATTGTGGGACTTATACCCTTAAGATCGGAGATGGTCCAACCTAAAGCTCATTTATGTTCTTGAAGTACTTCTAAAAGTCGACTTTCTTGTTCTGTGTCTAAACATAATGCAATAATCACAGGTAAAGTGTCAGAAGGACCTAAGAAAGCATACTTCAAAGTATCAGGTAATGGTTTCAAATCAAGCTTAGGTGGTGTGTCAAGAGGTGGGGCAGATTTGGTATCGTAGAGTGGAAGGGGTTCCACCGCATTCTCGCCATTTAGCAATATCCATGGGTGGCATGAGACTCTAGCAAAGAGTGGACTTCACTAATGTACTCTTTGAACTGAAGAGATCTAAGTCAAAATTGTCTAAACATGCTTGTACAGGATCCACAGGTAAGATGTCAGACAATGAGTCTTGAATCAGACTCTCAATCATGTTAACCTCGTGCAATTCATCATCATCACACTCTATGGGTTGTTGGTTCACACGAAAGACATTCGTTCTACAGTCATGTTGCCAAAAGACAAATTCAATATCCCGCTACGACAATTTATGATAGCGTTTGACGTTGCCAAGAAGGGACGTCCTAAGATAACGGGAATATGATTTTCGGGATTTTGCACGGGTTGAGTGTCTAACACAATGAAGTCCACGGGAAATAAAATTTATCAACCTTAATTAGCACATCTTCAACGATTCCCGAGGGATTTTCACGAGATCTGTCCGCTAATTGTAGCGTAATAGGGTGGGTTGCAATTCCCCAAGACCTAACCGCACATACAGAGAATATGGCGGTAGATTCACACTAGCTCCTAAGTCCAATAAAGCTTTTCGATTGTATGATCACCTATAGTACAAGAGATAGTTGGGCTACCCGGGTATTTGAACTTAGGTGGGGTTTTATTTTGAATAATTGAACTTACTTGCTCGATGATAAAGGCACGCTTATGCACATGAAGCTTTCGCTTTTTGTGCAAAGGTCCTTCAAAAATTTAGCATAGGCGGGTATTTGCTCGATTGCTTCGAGAAATGGAATGTTTATGTTAACTCTTTGAACATTTCCAAAATCTCGTTGTATTGGTACCCCCTTTTGTTGCACCAACCGTTGTGGAAATGGAGCAACAGGTACATGACTTGGCAAAGGAACATCTATATCGGTAGGACTCTTGGTTTTATCAATGGGCTCAGATTCTTTCTCTACAGTAGATGTTTTCGGTGGTGTTGTGTGTACTGGGGAGTCTGATGTAGACTCGCTTGACGGTGGTACACCTACATTTTTCTCAACAATTCTACCACTACGGAGAGTGGTGACAGCATTCGCTTGACCATGTGAAGTTTCATTGCAGGTAGAGGAGCCCGCTTGAAACACATTCTTTGGATTTTGTTGGGGTTGACTAGGAAGTTTTCCTTTTTCTCTCTCATTCAATGCATCATGATTTGACCTATCTTAAGATCTAGGTTTGTGAGACGTTGGTCGGTGGTTTTCTCAAGTCTTGAAAGATTTTGGGTTAACATAACGACACGTCTTCAAAGCTAGGCTTTTTCTCTGTGGTCCGAGTGGGTGATTGTATTTGGGGGTTTCTAGGATATGAGTATCCTTGGTTGTTATTTGTTGGTCCCCCTTGTTGGGGTCCCTTGGACCATGAGAAGTTAGGGTGATTCCTCCACCCTGGGTTGTAGGTTTGAGAATAAGGGTTGTTCTCTTGCCTATGGTATAATGCATTGGCTTGCTCGGTTTTGGACTCTTGAAATGCATGTAAATCTGGACAGTTGTCCACTAAGTGGTCAGAACTATGGCATGCGGCACAAGTGGCCATATCAATTTGGTCACGGAGAGTAGGGGCATTAGGTTTTACATTCTTTTGCAATTCAAGCATTTCTATTCTCCGGGCCAAAGATGCCATTTTTGCATTTCCCTCAAAGTCAGACTCGATTCTATGAACATTGTTTGCGGGGGTAGTCCGTTTCGGTTCTCGGATGGACTCCCACTGTTGAGTCTTTTCAGCGACTTCGATTAAGAAAGTCCAAGCCTCATCGGCACTCTTGTCAATAAATGCACCATTGCACATTGACTCGACAGTGGTACGGGTTCTAACATCTAGACCCTCATACAATATTGGACGAGTCTCCATTTTTCAAAACCATGGTGAGGACATTGGAGCAATAATTCATTGAATCTCTCCAAGTACTTTGCTAGAGTTTCGTCTTCTAATTGCACAAAACCATTTAGACTTTGGCGAATTGTCGCCGTCTTATGGTTTGGGAAAAACTTTTTGAAAAACTCTTTTGTGAGGTCATCCCATGTTCTAATGGATTGTGGTTGTAGGGCATGAAGCCAAGACTTGGCTTTGTCTTTCAGAGAAAAAGGAAACAATCTCAATTTGAGGGACTCCTCTGTCATTTGGTTAAAACGCAGAGTCCCACAAATATCCTCAAAATCTCTCACGTGATGGTAGGGGTTTCGGATTGACCCCTCTAAACACGGGTAGCATGTGAATGGTGCTTGCTTTCGGTTCAAACCGACAAGCATCGGTGAGAATGATGCAAGAGGGTGGCTTGCCCTATTTGGGTACATGTAGTCCTTGAGACTACGGGGTTGGTTTTGTTCATCACCCATAGTTTCTGTTTCGGATGGGTTTGGGCTTGGGCTTTCTGTTGAAGAACTGGGTATGCTTACGATTTCGTCCGGGCGGATTCTAACTAGTCGATTTGTTTGGTTTCTAAAAGACACAATCATAGCCTAGCTAGTGCATCTAGCATGTTAGCATACAATCAATTTCAACACTGAAAAGCAAAAACTCAAAAATGACCCACTAATACAAGACTCAAGCCCAAAAGATGGCTTTTTGATGTTGGAAGGCCCAGCTGTGTGGGTTCAGTTTGTTTGCACGGTGGGGGTTGGGTGAAAATGTTAGCCTGGGTTGTTTGCAAAGTCTAGTGGGTGTGGGCTCAGTTTTGTGCACAGCCCAGCAGCTCAGCTTATGTGGGTTGAAGGTTGGCAGAATGCAAAGCCCAGTGTTGGGGTTCAGTTTGTGCACTGGCTAGCTATTGCAGATGCACAACACAAGAAAAGCATAAATTGGGTAAGGTTTCGAGACGACTATAGGCACGGCCACGATGCTTGGTTATGTGCCTGATTGTGCGAGATCGAGTTTAAACTCAAGCACAGAAAAACAAAATTGGGTAAGAAGCCCTGAGCAGCCTATGCACAGATTAACAAAAGCAAACCTTATGAGACAGCACAGGACAGATTGGCAAAGAAATTTTGTGAGGTGCACAGGGTATGGGATGCGATCACTCAATGGTGAAGCATGTGCTAGGGTGTGTATTTTGAAAATCAACAAGCTAATGCTAATCACAAATCATGCTACTCAACAATTCAATCACATATCACAAGATCACACACAGATTGCAGCAAATGATTCTAACACGGTTAATGTCAATCGAGTCGGTTGACCTCAGTTGTTAGAGATCAAGTACAAAGAATGCATATATTGGAAGAGTATAAAAACTTCACAAAGCATGCACATGCTATTAATCGGCAAATGGAGAGTGCTTGCATTTTACATATACCACAGAGTGTCAATAAGCATTTTACAAAGCTATCATTTTACAACATGCTCAAGGTGTCAAGATGTCGGCGGGCGAGAACAATACACTTGGGTAAAAATGCACAGGGGTTGTTGGAGTCAATGGGGTAGTTGATATCAACCAGCCCAGATTGATTGAAGCAGATTTGGGTATCTCGGTTATAGCTCAAGCTCACAGCTTCAACTAGCAGGTTAAGATGGCTCAACACTATTAAAGATTATAGTTCATGCAAAGTTAATCAATACTTGGCTCAACAGGGTTGTGGTAAGCTCAGGGTTGTTGCTCAAAAGGCTATACAAACATAGCATCGATTTTTCACACTTGTCAACGAGACCGTAAGGATTGCAAGATGCGGGGCTTATGGTGTTAATGTGGCTATCAAGCTTCACTCACACTCAACAGACTTGGGGCTGGAGTTGAGCACAGGTTTCAATTTTCACGAGGCTATATCATGCATTCATTAACGGGCATGATATATCAACATTCATTAAGCAAGGTTAGAAGACAATACCACCAAGATAACATCGGGTTTAGGCAAATCCACAAGTTGGCTTTGCTGCTCCTTTATCTTTCCTTGTCTTAGCTTTACAACAACAAGTAAGGTACCTGTGAGCTCAAAGGAAGGTTTTAGTACACAGTTTTGCACAGGAAGAGCAAGAGTATAAGGATCAATGGATTAGAGCTGCAGAATAGTGATGAATGCAAAAGCAGCTTTTTCAAGCAAGCAATGGATAACAAGATAGCAAACTAAACACCCTAGACTTCAACTAGACACAGGACAATGCAAGTAAACAATGATGAAGAATAGAGCACCAGATGGAGTGAGATAAGGTGCACTGAGATGAACCAAGATGCAAGATTTATGAAGAGTCGGATTATACTAAGCTACGAGTGCAACAAGCTATTCACGGTGGGCTATGAGGTATAACAAACTAACAAGATTCAAGATCGATGATGCAAGCTATGCTAGTGAGATGAATATTGCAGTTACAGAAATAACTAAGTTACACTAACAACATATGGTAAACAAGGGAGGTTTTAACACAAATATACAAGGATAAATGAAATCAGTGAAGTAAGCTAATGAACAACATGGCACACTACCAGTTCCCCGGAAGCGGCGCCAAAAACTTGGTAGGTCTGTAAAAGATTATTTTCCTACGTCTTAAACTGCAAGTGCACAGTGCCTTTGGAGGCAGTGGCAAGCACAGGTCGAACCACAGAGAAATGGAGTGTGTGTTATGATCTAAAGGCTTCTTAGCGATTTCGGGGAAGGTGGCACAAATATATGGGTTTGTTTATAGTCTTTACGATCGAGTTAAAGGTTACACAACTAAAAGCAAAAAGAAATATGAGTATTAAAATTTGCAGGCACTAGGATTATCAAATCCACCTCTAATTCAAAGTTATGAGATTCAACTAATTTGAGAGTTATTGTTCCTATTACAGTAAGGGAAGTGTGTCAGGTTACCACATACCTAAGGGGTTTCACCAGATGATTGTTCAATTATCAGCTAAAGGTACTAACTCAGGGCACTAGTTGTCTAATTAAGCACAACTAATCAAAGGGTTAGCAGTATTGGTTGAAGCTTGAGCTGAAACACACTCTCACAGTGTTATCCTAACTACAATGGATACATGGCATCCATTGTGAGAGCAAAGCAATAGTGTGCTGGAATTGAACTTATCTTATAATTTAATCATACAAGAACAACTCAAATAAAGTTGAATAGCAGAACAATGAACTAGGGTTTCATTTTTAATCCTAGCAATTAAATTTAGAACATTACAAACATCATGAAAAACAGATTAAAATTGAAACTAAATTATGAACCCTAAAACATGCTCTGGTTTTTCTCTCACATACCAAACATCAATTTATATCTCTCACAATCACTCAAAATCGATTACACAAGAACCCAAACCTGATTTCTCTGCCTTGTCTCGTCTCTGACCTCTGAATCGACCATGCAAGTTGTTGGTGAAACCCTAGTTCTAGTTATCTCTGATTTAGCTTCTAGAGTTATGGGAGAAGCTAAGAAAGAGATATCTAGACCTAGAGAGGTGGAGAGGGTGGTGAGCTGGGCGCGGTTGGCGGTGGTAAGGAGATGATGGAGGTGGTGAGGAGGGCTCTGCACTGGCATGGAAAGAGAAGAAGAAGGACGGGGGATGGGTTCTCTGTGGAGTGTGTGGGAGAGGAAGAAAGAGAAGATGGAAGAAGAAATGGGTTTGCTCGAATGGGGGTATAGGTGTAGGGAATTTTGTTGAGAAGCAGGTGTAGCAAAGATCGATGGGAAGGTTAGAGCGAGCGTAGGATGCCTAGGATGAAGATCTTAACGGCTCAGGGCGATGTGCGGTTTTTGGTGTTGAGCGGGAGCAGCAATCTTCGATGAGAAGGATGGAGCGAGCGTTGGATGAAGATGGATGAAATCTTCACGGCTCGAGAATGAATCGGGTTCTGATCCGGGGTCGTGGCTAGCTCAAGCCCATGTCTTGTAAGTTGGGTTGCAAGTAAATGCAACGCGCGCGGGCTTTGGCTTTATGCTCCATAGACGCTTGCCTCAATTTTCGCTCTTTTGGCTCCTCCATTTCTCCGAACTTTATTCACTACCTAAAAACACAAAATTAATTAGTACAAATATTTATTCTTGAAAACAAAGGAAATACAGAATCTGGGATAATATCTGATTTCTGAGTACAAAAGATGAGTTAAATGCCAATAAATAGATGTAGAAATATGCAATATTTGGCACTCATCACACCATCACCACTGTCCACCACCGCCAACAACCACCACCACCGACCACCACCACCACTGTCCACCACCACCAACCGCCGCCACCATCGCCGCCGCCGCCACACCACTGTCCACCACTACCGCCGCCAACCACCACCACCAACCACCACCACCGAAAACCAGCGCCAATGTACACCACCGACAACCACCACCACTACCCACCACCACTGTACACCACCGACAACCACCACCACTACCCACCACCGCCACCAACCACCACCACTTTCATCCACCGCCACCAATCACCACCAGCAACCACCAATTCCACCACCACCATCTAGAGGCAACTTGCTGAAAGTTGTCTCCAAATCTGAAGGCAACTTGCTGAAGTTGTCTCCAAATCTGGAGGCAACTTGTTGAAGTTGTCTTCAATAATGGAGGCAACTAGCTCAAGTTGTCTCCACATATGGAAGCAACTACCACAAGTTGTCTCCACATTATGAAAAGTATATACAAAAAATGAACCCGGCGTGAGTCGAACACGCATCATCTGACATGGAGTCAGTCGTGCTACCGTTGCACCACGGAGTTTGTTAATGCAAATGACATACAAAATCACATCCAAATAGATATACTACAACTACGATGTATAAAACTACACGAGATGTTTATGGTACGTAACATATACATATCAAAATCACATACCGGCATCTCCCACTTCATATCTCTTTACTTGCATTAGCATATTTTCAATTACAAACCCGGAAGCGAGACTCACATATTCGCCACACCATCGGTGCTCAACCAACAATTCAAACCACCACCGAGACAACACCATATCCTCCATCCACACTCTTTTGTAACTCTACCTGCAAGCTTCATGAGCATCAACAAGCACAACCATCATCAACAACTCAAAGACAACAAACTACTCTAAGATATATGTATAAGATAATTTCGGATGAATGAATGGACCCAAAAAACATAACCAAGTTGCCTCCAAACTGGAATCAACTAGCTCAAGTTGCCTCCAATATGGAATCAACTAGATCAAGTTGCCTCAAAGCAAAAAGGGGAAGCAACTAGCTCAAGTTGTCTCCAATAAGTCCGAAGCAATGACTCATACCTTAGTTTGTAGAAAATAACTAACTTGGTCAAGTTGTCTCCAATAGTTTGAGCGCATCCAACACAAGTCCACCGCAACATCCACTACCACCACCATTGGTGCAAACAAATCAAATGGAAGATCAACAAACCCGCAATATCATCTTCTTTGCTGAAGCTTCTTAACATCAACATCACCAATGCATGGCCATCAACTACACCCCTAATCGCAATGAATCGCACTATAACCTCAACAAAACCAAGAATAACAAGCATTCCATCATTTATTAATTAGCTCACTACTCCAATTCCACTCACTGACAAGAAGATTACCAACCAGTCTCCGCAATTGTAACTCAACAACTCACCTCACCTCCATGAACTACAATTACTTGATGCTAAAACTTTTCTGTAAAATCACAAATCTAATCATTAGAGCATTCAATGGCAAAGCAAAATAGAAATTACACCGCAATAAACAATCAAAAAAACCATCATCTAACTTTAACCATCAATATCATCTCAACCTCGAGTGAATTAGGGTTTGTTGGAAGAAATTCATACGGATCAAGGTAAGTGTGAACATGTTTCGGGACATAGGACTTTGTTATCGACACTTTGATATAAAAAAATCCATAAAATGTATATAGAAATGAATCGGGAAATTGATAATTGGTGTGTTTCTTTGTGCTTTCTCTTTGTGTTTTTGCTATTCTTCGTAAGAACGATGAATCAATCCATTCTGACATCGGAATACCACCAAACAGAGCATATTATATGCAACACGAGATCGAAACTTGGCAGTGGATATCGGAAACTTCGTAAGAACGATGAATCCATCCATTTCGAGATAAGATTCCTTGAATATTCCTAAAACCTTAAACAAACTCTTACAAACCACATCCAACCAAAATGAATCCATCCCATCATGCTACATTGTATGCAAACCAGCTCAGAGATCGAAACCACTCAGTCGGAAACCATTAGATCAACAAAATTCCCGGAAACCTTAAACAAATAACATATTATAGCATTCCATCATTTTATTCCAATTTCACTAAACAAACCATATTCGGCAATTCCAACCCACGATACATAACACCGATGAATCCATCCATTTCAGATAAGATTCCTTGAAAGCAACTTTCTCAAGTTGTCTCAAAAAAGGAAGCAACTAGCTCAAGTTGTCTCCAATAAGCGAAGAATCCAACTTGGTCAAGTTGTCTCCAATAGTTTGAGCGCATCAACACAAGTCCTTTGCATCCACATCCACTACCACCACCATTGGTGCAAACAAATCAAATTGGAAGATCAACAAACCTGCAATATCATCTTCTCGGCCTCTTAACATCAACATCACCTATGCATGGCCATCAACTACACCTCCTAAGCTGCAACTGCACTATAACCTCAACAAAACCATGTAAATGTGGAAGGGTGGTTAGAATCCAAGTAATAACAAGCATTCCATCATTTATTAATTAGCTCACTACTCCAATTCCACTCAAGTTTGTGGTTACGAGGCATAATTGTAACTCAACAACACCTCTACCTCGGCTCCATGAACTACAATTTCGACATTGCAAACAATCAAATTGGAAGGCCCAATGCACGGCAAAACCATCATCTAACTTTAACCATCAATATCATCTCAACCCATTAATTTCGACATTCAATGAGCCCTTGCAAAACCATCATCTAACTTTAACACATCAATACCAGCGCAATGTTAACTCATAATATACATCTATCCGTGCAGCTCAATTCTTGAAATTCAGGACACCAACACCTCCATCTTAAGAATTCATAACCATTATTTCCCCAGCTTCACCTCAACTGCAACCACTGCATAGTTGCACCAGCTCCAACATCACTCCATAGTCCAATTTGCAATTTCAGTTTTCAACACACAAACCTGCACATCATATCCGACAGCACTGTCCACCTTCAATAACCTAAATCAAACCAACGCCATCTGAATCTTCAGACTCAACTACTATCTCAGCAAACTGACCACGAATCACAACCATTTTGCATCTTGTCACACAATTGCAAGACACTGATTCACACATACACTTTAGTTCGACTGATTTCTTCATCATCTTCTTCTCTAATTCCATACGAACCCATATTCTCGACCTCTTACAGCGAACCCATATACTTGATTTCCAACTGAATCAAAATCAAGAAAAAGTAATTAAATTAAGATTCGTAACAAAAATTTCATGAATAAATCTATAGTTGTTAAATTCCAATTAATCAAACATGAACCAAATCAAAATCTATAATTTCCAGAAACAGTAATCCAATACCTAAAATTCTATCTCAACCTTTTGAATCTTCAACTGATGTAGAAATTACAGTTAAAACGAGAAGAAAAAAGAAGAATAAGAGCTCCTGAATCGATTATGCTTATGAAGTTTGATTTCCAGATGGTTATGAAAGTTTGATTTTGAGATCTGATTAAAATCGAAAACCTAAATCTCGATCTCCACTACCACTTTAGAACCGAACGGAGATTAAATCTCAATTTGTATCATGATGGATCGAAATTACCTGAAAATGAAACCTAAAATCAGATCTCCCGATCTCCTGAAACTTAATCTCATATTGTAAATCAGTGACAAACCGAGAACAAGAAGAAGAAGAATATGATGATGATGATGCTAAAACTGTTGATAATGATTATAGACGGTGGCGATGGTGATTGTGGCGTCGTAGATGTGGTGATGGTGGTACTGGTTGCGGAGGCGGGTTTAAGCCAGAGGAGGAGACTGTGGTGGTATATTTCTTCTGTTGGTTTCATCGAAGAAATGAAGAAGAATAGATAAAAGATGTAAGAGGTTAAAACAGGAAGTCAACAAATTGTGATTTTGTTTTGGACTTGTTTTTTACCCCTCGAGGGTGTTTGTGCAAAGCCCATGGATAGTAGGGGTAATAATAACATTCCCACTTGAAATTACTACAATTAAGCAACTGCGCCACCAAAAGTCTAAAATAATTTAAAAAAAAAAAAAATATGTCTTGAGAAGCATTTCCCCGGAAAGTCTGCCATGGTCAATGGACAGTAACCAAGAAAAAAGCTAGCTCCTCGACCTCAATTGAAAAGATGATAGAGTGAGCGAGACCTATCAAGAAACGATCTAAAGCCTTCGCCCTTCGGTCATTACTCTGTTTTATCTTCTGTCCTCCCGTTTTTCAGAAATTCCACAGCGAAATGCCCTCTTCTTCTTGTATCTGGTAATCATTAAATGCCATGTTGGAAGTAGAGTTAAAACTGAAGATATCAGTAGTGATATCACTTATAATTAGGTTCTGCTCGAACTGAAATTCGTGCACTGGAAATATGTTCTGATCCATGGCTAGATTCATGTTTGGACTCATGGGACTGTCAACTGCATTGCTAGTTTCTTCCAAGATCTGACCAGCCCCCATAATTTCATCAAGTTGCACTTTGTTCCGGATAGGACTTTGTTCATCTATCATCCCATCAAACAACACATGATTATTAGGATTCCTCACCTGCGGAACATTTGGATCAGAGGATGAAACTAAGTTATCAATCGAGTTCTCCACATGCTCATCTGCTTTCTCAAAACGAGATATGTCCTCTATAGGTGGTGGGGTTGCAGTTGGATTTTCGCAGGAAATTTGAATTGCATTTGCATTAGATGAAATAGAAGCTTGACTCGATTGAGGGTATAACATAGAGGAAGCTGGTGGTGCCCTCTCTTCATTAATCTGAAAATTTGATGAGATGCCGATACCTTGAGAAGAATAGCTTCCATGTGCGCTAGAGGCCAGGTGATCGTTTCTCGAGTTCTCCACATGCTCATCTGCTTTCTCAAAACGAGATATGTCCTCTATAGGTGGTGGGGTTGCAGTTGGATTTTGGCAGGAAATTTGAATTCCATTTGCATTAGATGGAATAGAAGCTTGACTCGATTGAGGGTATAACATAGAGAAAGCTGGTGGTGCCCTCTCTTCATTAATCTGAAAATTTGATGAGATGCCGAGACCTTGAGAAGAATAGCTTCCATGTGCGCTAGAGGCCAGGTGATCATTTCTCGAAGTCCTGCCAAGAAATCCACTACAATAATTGCCGGAAGGGCATGGACGTTTATGCTCACGGTTACTGTCTACCACGGTTTTCAGATCATCCGAGGACTTCCTCTTCCTGAAAAAATCTAAGTGACTGGTTTCTCTCACCGATGGCTGAGCCGTGATTCTTTCATTTGCTCTGTCTAATCCCGCTACTCCCCCAAGATTAGACAGATTCATATCGCTGGGCTCCGACTGTTGTACTTCCATGTTTGACTCAACTTCAACCCCTTGAACATCATGGTCACTGCTGTCATCACTGATGGTGATGTGGGATCCACTGCCACCAGAAGAAGATATCGGAGAGAAATTCCAAGGGTGGAGGTTCCTGTATAACGTCTCCTCCTGATTAATTATAGCCTCCCAAGTTTCAATCTGTTGGAACGTCATCTTATCGTGCAAGCGCCTAGACATTTTAACAAGCCTTCGGATCCTGGCAAAATTAGGTGACATATGTTTTATTACAGCCGTTAATACAATAAGCTTCCATTTCTTGTTCAGATCATGAGGCTTCTTGTATGGTGGGGGTTCTTGATCTCTTGGGAAGCCCAATTCAGACAACCATTCCTCGTTTCCGGAGGGCCACCATGGTGGTCTTACACCCCTCTCGATGGGGAACTTCCTCTGAGCTGGGTTACAGCCCTGTATTAGAGTAGACAAGATAGATCTCAATGTGATGTCCTGCAGTTCGTGCAAATTAGAACAAGGGGGGAAAGCCCCAAGGCCTCTATTCGTATCAGGAATTGCATGATCTACCTTGTACTGCTGGATGACAACGGGAGCATTTCGGCTGAATCTCACTTTCTCTTTCCACCACCCACGAAGATTATCCGATGCCCCGGTCTCCGACTTACCATTCTCAAGGATGATCCCATAGACGAAACCTTGGGCTTTGCAAACTTCCATCATGTGCAGCATGCCGCTCAGAATTTCTTCTTGTGTCGTTTGAAACTTTTTCCTTCTCCTTCGAACACGCTTTATTGTTCGAGTTTGATCGCTTTTTATATTAGGAACTCTAACCTTTGTTATGTTTTCCTTTTGCATGCGTTTTAAGAGCGACAAGTAAACACGCATCCTTCTTTCGACTTCCCCAGCATCTATTTCTTCTTCACTACCTGAATCTTCCTCTGCACTTGCCAGTGGTTCCACTTGTGGAACAGATGATAGAAAATCAAGATTTTTATTCGAACCGCTCGTGAATTCAAATATTCCCACCATTTCGAAATCAGGTTATATATATCTTTTAAGTTTACTCTTTCGATCTCTAAAGTCCCAAAGCTTCGATCGGGAAGTGCCTTCAAGAGGAGATCAAATCATGAATTTCCCTGAAAAAAAGCAAAGACTCATCAGAACTAGAAGTGACTTGCGTAAGAAAACGGTGCATGCAATCGTCATTCAGTTCTACTTGATTACTAGAGAGTAGAGACATGAACAAACAAGAAAATCTAACAAAACATATATTCAGATGAGAAACAAAAAAAAAACAATTTAGTACACAGAGCATATAAATGGAAAGAATAAAACGAAATCATATGATACAATGAAATCAAATGGGTTTAAATAAAATTTTCAAACCATTTATTGATCCATCATAGATTTTAACCATTTATGTTAGTATGTTACCAAAAAAAAATTAGTAGTAGTAAAATTCCCGAAATATACGTATTCCAAATTAACCTTCTTTTCAAAACTAGATAATTTTCAGAGCTTGTGTAGCAGCACCCCTGCAAAAGTTGACCTAGAACTAGAAATGAAGCTTTAACCGTGAGTATGTAACTCCAAAGAAATTAAAAAAAGATAATCTAAAACATATGAACTAAGCAGAGATTATTACAACATCTACAAAAATGAGTCAGTGTGAGTGAGCAAGCGGGAAAATGTATTAACATCACCATCAATCCATCATCACACCCACATTAATCAAAGATTTTAATGTGAACTGCATATTAAACGGGAACAAAGAATAAAAAACTACAATCACAAATCAGAAAAATTATAAAACGGGTATCACATCTATTCTGATTTATTTCCCAATTTCATACCCATGAATAAACAGATATATACTTCAAGAGATCGAGGGGTCTTGGGAAAATCACTTTTACTCGACAACTAGACTACAAAACATGTCGAGAATTACTATACCAACACAATCTAAGACATAAAAAATAAAAAAGTAAATAACCAACGTCAGATGTCAAATGTTGTTTCTGACTGATATATACTCTCAAAGAAGCCAAGGCTAGGCTAGTGATAGATGAAATTAAAAACCAGAGAAATAAAAATAATGATAATTATTCCACGGAAGAAAAATGTAATCAGATTTGCAAGTACAACTAATTACAATCAACATTTCATTTCAACCATTAAAACCCTAATCGGGTTTTTTTTTTGACGACAGATAGCATTTCTTCTAATATTTACGGCCAACTATAAGACGTACGACGGGAGAATAAAAACTGGCAAGGAAGAGAAAAACTGAATATATAGACAAAAGTTGGGAAGAAGGGGTTGGGTTACCAGGTACGTAATCCTTTTTGTTACTGCCACTAATTTTTCTTCATCGATCCCTGCAACCAAAAAAAAAAATAGAAAAAACAAATGAATATTCTATATAGGGAAGAATCTTTTAAACAAATGAATATTCTTACTCTTTAACTAGGACTTAGGTGACAGATTTTTCTGAGTAATCAAGCCATAATCTAAGAAGAGGCTAAGCTACAGATATCTGAAGAAAAAGGAAGAAGAAGAAATGAAAATAAGAAATTTTACATTTTTAGGGACACTCAGAGAAGGATCGCGTCTTTTTGTGGTTGGAACAGTCTAACCTCTTCATTCTCAATTTATAGGCAACTATTAGGAGAAAATCATAAAACAAATTTGGACAAAAATTTAAACGCACTTTTCTTTTAATGCTCATTCTAGAATGAAATCTTTTCTGGATTCCATTGATTGACATACCAAAAACCTGCATAAATTATCATTTAATGAATTTGTTTAACATTTTTGAAAATTCACATCGTGGTAACTATTTTCTTACTTTTTTTTTATTTGGCCAATTTTTTTCATATATTGTTGAGCCTTTTTTTTTAATTATTTGTCCTAATTTTGGTTATAAAATAAGTTTATAGTACGTGGGGAAGCATTTTTCTTCCTAAAACCATTGGTTAGATTTTAGTGTTATTTAGTTTAGGTACAATCAAAAGTATTATTTTGTTATTTTTATGTGACAAGTTGCGGAAAAACTGCAAATTACGAGTGCGTATTTATACACCCGGAAAGTTAAGACTGCGTTATTTATATCATTTGATAGATCGGTTAATTACAGTTTGTTGAATTATGATTAGTACGACAAACTTGGATTCTTAGTTTCTGTATTGTATTTACGATCAGTTTTTCAACTTTGACTTTTTTTATATATTATTAAATATTAGTCGTTAGAGGTTTTTTTCGGATGATACCGCCTTGTGAACGTTTGTTGTGAAAACAAAAATATTTAACAAACTAATCATAGGTGAAACAATTCTTAAAAAAATTTTTTACTTAACGAATCAAAAATGTAATAATAGTACGAATGGGTGAATAAGCAAGCTTGTTACAGTGATCAAATAGAATATTGTATCAACTTAGTTAGTTAGTAGTTGAAATTATCTATATATGAATTGACATAGCATTAGAAAAGAACTCGTTGTTATCTGAAAAATATAATGTTCTTTAATCATTGAGTGTTCAACGTGGGATTTACGGATATTGTATAATGTCATGACTTTACACATAGTAAAAAAAAATGGCAACTTAAAAGCCTAATAAAGAAGATAAAGTTTTTTTCTTCAAAAACTGGCTTTAGAAAAAGATCGTTTAAATCTATATATTCGATATATTCTGGAAAACTACCAGTTGTAACAACTTGGTTTATTGAGATTGGAATTTAGAATTTAACATCTAGTTATTGTAAATAATAATTTTTCTTCAATCATTGAGTAATCTAACGGGGCTTTCGGGATATTGTATATACGATATATTTTATATTTTAAACCTAAAAACGGTTATTTAAAGCCCTAATAATGAAAGCGCGGTTTTTGTAAGTCTGACTTAGAATAAAAAAAATTAAACCTTCAATATTTGGAATAGTATGAAAAACATCTGGTTGTGATTACCTTATCAATTGACTCGCTAAGAATAAAGTATTTATTTAAATCAGCATTGAATCTAAAAAGAGTCAGGATAGTTGTTACAAAAATACATAATATTCGTTAATCATGGAGCAATTTAACATGTTTTTTTTTTGGATGTTGTGTATATGATCTAATTTTTTCCCAAAATCTAAATATTTGAAACCCTAGTAATTAACGAATTTTCAAGGTATGGCTTAGGAAAAAGTTCTTATAAAACCCTAAAAACAACCAGTTGTGACTACCTAGTCATTGTTATTGGGATTTTGGATTTTGCATATAGTTATTATTAGAAATAACATAATATTCTTTTAAAATTGCGTAATTTAATGAAGCATTTTGTATGTTGTATATATGCTCTGATTTTCGCCCAAAACATGCATGGAAAGGCTTATTTAAAATAAATGAAGACAAAGTTTTCTCAAATCAATCTTCCAATTTATTTATTTTAAAAATATTATATGCTTTGATACTATGAAAATTAACCAGTTGTGATTGCTTGATCCATTGATCTTGGAAGAAACTAAAAGATGTGTTACTTGAAGCATCAAAAATTACTCAATATAATTAAAGTTACTTATTTAAAAAATTAATCAAATTAAGATGTTTTAAAATAAAAACAAATTACATGGAAAAGTACATTAGGTTCGAGAAATCAAAATCGTGCAAGACGAGCCTAAACCCAAGAAATTGACGTTTATGCGTTGCTTCAGTCACAAAGAGGAGAACATGGGTTGATCTTGGGAGGAGGAGGAGGAGGGGGTGAGAAAGTTGAGAAATCACAACGTAATGTATTTGCAATGTAAAGGCTAGACTTGTGAACGTAAGCCCCTTTCGTCTTTCGAATAGATGAAGCCATCTAAACATAGTTGTAGTCAACATACTGAATTCTTGTAAGTTGTGTGGAAGGTTTGAAGGAATAGAGAAATCGAGGTCCTAGTGGTAAAGTTGTGTCTGCAATGTTGAAGTTCAACAGTTTCGTACCACCATTACTCCCTCACTCTCCTAACTACTCTTAATCGTTCATTCTACTTGTTACTTTATCGTCATAGGTGCATCGTTGCACCGCATGTTGCTATAAACCGCCACACCGATACCCAATATACCTCATGTGACATATTTGATGTCTCGTGAAAAATAGTAAAGCTATGGACTACTACTATTTTGGCTAAGTCATAGTCATGACCTGCTGACTCTACTAGACGCTCATTTTCTGTATAGATTCACCAGATTAAGTATGGTAAAAGTATTGTTAAGTTTGAATAACTTTTACTTAAGTAACTCAAATAGCATATTGTATTGATATGACTTGATATTGAGCTCTGATGATGTCAGCCACAAACATTTGAGTATGTTGATACTCATAAATTATCAATAATGGTGTACCGCATGATCTTAAATGAGAGTCTTACTTGTTGCAGTATATGTGACTTAGAGCATCAAGGAGATGGCTTAGACTTGAAACATCGGTGAGTGAGATGAAAATACTGGTGTTACACCAACAGTGGGAAGACTGGCTAGTTTCCACCATCAGGCTAGTGCTAGCACCATCGACATTCTGATGAAAGTATGTTATATACTAATGGGAAATCCATCTAGGAGATGTCCAATCAATGTAGATTTGCTACGAGTAAGTACAATACAAATCTTTTGAGATACTCAGTAAATATATAAAATATATATATATATAATATGAAGAGTTCAGCCAGGTAATATATATATACAGGGATAAGCAAAAATTTCAAATGGATATCGATAAAGTTTATACGCATATAATATGTATTTTTGATACGATTAGAGATAAATTCACAAGTTTTTCTCCTGCAAAAAAACCCACAGGTAGTAACACCAATTTATCGGAAAATAAACTGTGACTACCTAGTCTATTTATACGCATATAATATGTATTATAATTTTGGATTTTACATAAAGCCATTAATAGAAATACGTAATACTTTTTAAATATTGAGTAATTTAATAAGGCTTTTTGGGAATTGTATATACTTTATGATTTACGTGAAAACGCCTATTTAAAATCCTAACAATAAAGATGATGTTTTATAAAGCCTGACGTGCTATTTATTTATTTTGAAAACCTTAAATGTTTTGAATACTATGGAAAGTTCTGATTACCTAGTTAACTGATCTTATGAGAGGCTTAAAGACGTGTTATTTGAAGCATAAAGAATTACTCATTGATTGGAGATACTTATTTAACAAATTAATCTAAAATTTAATCAGCGCTTGAATCAATGAACAAGCGACATGTTATCTAAAATTGGGGATAATTTAATCTTTCTACTTTGTTAAATAGGAAACCCTATAAAATGACATTGGATTAAAAAAAAAAAAAAACACTCGGCTTGCGACTTAGGATCAACATCTAGTTGTTATAAAATATAGAACATTCTTTAATCATGAGTTGTTTAACAAATGGTTTTTTGATATGGTAACTTTTACACGAAATCTAAAATTATATTAAAGCTTTGGTAATGAAGGAAAAGCTTTTCTAAACATTAGCCTAGGAAAAAAAAAAACATTTAAAAACCTTTTGAAACGATCTGGAAAGTAACTAGATGTGACTACTTGGTCTATTTAAATGGAGATTTAGGATTTAATTAGTTGTTATTAGAAATGTATAATATTTTTTAGTCACTGGGCAATTTAATTTGGGCTTTTTGGATGTTGTATATGCGCTCCTACTTTTATCTGAAACTTGAAAAGGACTATTTAAAACCCTAGCAATGAGAATGAAGTTTTCTCAAGCCTATCTTAATTAGAGTTTGTTTTTTAAAAGATCTTAAATATTTGATAGACTTACACGGTCCTTGATCTTAGGAGAAAGCTTGAAGACATGTTATTTAAAGCAACATAAATTATTCATTGATTCAAGTCCGTTGTTTAATAAATTCAAAATACAAACACGGTATGAATCAACAAACAAGATGGTGTGTTACCTAAAATTTAAATAATCAAATAATTTACTCTATGGAATTCGTTAATAAGAATATATACTTTTAATTTAACATTTGTTAGAGCGCTGCTCGGTCGAACTCGCAAGCGTTGCTATATCAAGCTTGTTTGTCAATGTTAGTGATCAAAACTATAAGTCTTGATTTCTAGCCTACTTATAGTGATGTGTCGGACTAGGATAAATTGTATAGTTGAGCATTAGACTTCACAGCATTCATCAATTGAAGACGAAGAACTACTAAGGAGATCTTGGTGGAACTTCATCAACAAAAGGTATGTGGAGACTAAAACTCATCTATCACTTGGAAAGTCTATTTCTACTCTATCTCCTATATTGAGACAAAAGTCGTATTACTATATAGTATTCAATTATGCACATTTGAGATTTTGAGCTGAGTTTAACTCGCTTACATATTTCTCGAAATATGTGTTGGTAAGCTTTCGCTTCAACCAAGTTCATCTTATATTCTTGACGAAGGTCAAAAGATGATCATGTAAAAATTGCCGAGTAACATCTTACATGGTTTGTATGATACAATCATTTGGTATAGACTTGTCATTATGATTATTTCAATAACTTGAAAATTGCTTTGATGCTAATAGTGTGTGAAAACAGCTATTGTCATCCTCTAAGAAAGTTTCAATGATTGAAATAGAGTTTAGAACTATTCGATTATGAACACAGTAGGCATTCTTGCATGTATGTGATCCATGACCGGAACTATAGTATGCATACCCATATGCGTACTTGTAGTTGTGAAATTCCGTGTACCAAGTACACATACCGGTACGCGTACTTGCGTAAGGTATAGGTCCGGGAATGTCTGCTGGGTTTTGGAAGTGTACTAAGGTATGCGTACACGTTCGCATACTAGCGAACCCAAACTCAACCGACTACTTATGTATGCGTACCCGTATGCATACTTGAGTGGTTAAAGTTCTAGAATCGGTTGGCTCGTGAACTAATACATTTATATATTAAGGAATGCATTCTTTGCAAACCGTGGCTATAATGTTCATGAATTGATTCGAGTGAATCAAACCGTTTTTGCTTCAATTCTGTTCTTGTATACTTCTTTGAGAATATAGCAATTGAACAACTCTATAACTAGTTTCATTTGAGTCATTTGAACTAGTTGTGGTTAAGATGAATAAGGTTGATATGAGAGTGTTCATATAGCTAACCTCGGTTAACTACTGTTGAGCCAACATGGTGTACACGTTTAGGTATGGTTACTCAAACCTAAATGAGGGTACATTTCATTTGTGTATAACAATCTAAGTTCAATCTAACGGTTGAAAGATATTATCTTGTGTCTAATCAGGTTTTCATCTAACGGTGAATATTGAATACTTTGTTACCAAGTGTTGATGGTGGTTTTTAGACAAAGGGTAAAATCGTAAAACCCTGAATAACCTAATGTCACCGGCGACACATTTATTAGAACATTCAATGCATGTAGTCAGTAATTAATAGGGGTATTTTTTCAAATTAGGGTTACAACGAACAAAACCCTAATTCACCTCTGTGCCAATGGCAAATCATGCCAGCCACACCAAACGCGCCAAAGCATGCCAACCATGCTAACCGCACCTCCGTGCCAATGGCAAATCATGCCAGCCACACCTAGCCCAAGCTAGCCGCGCCATGCCAAACGCGCTCTGCCTTGGCCCTAGCTATGCTAGTCACACCAAACGCGCCAAAGCATGCCAACCATGCTAGCCGCACCTCCGTGCCAATGGCAAATCATGCCAGCCACACTTAGCCCGAGCTAGCCGCGCCATGCCAAACGCACTCTGCCTTGGCCCTAGCTACGCTAGTCACGCCACGCCAAGCCAAACATCCTTGCCTTGGCCCTAGCCGCACCTATGTGCCAACCAGAGAGCCAAAAATGTCTCTAGACAACCAGAGAGCCAAAAATGTTGCAACATGAAGATCACTTTGCTTTCATTTAGGTTCCGGCTCGTCCGGAAACCATTGAGATATCCACCACAGTAAAAGCACCTTTCATCCTCTTCCGGACAGAATCCTTCGACTTCGCAGTGGAGTCTTTTCGAGCGAAATCTCCCAACTTAGCGGCAAGGTCACCCCGCATCTTCTCCTCACCTTCGACATAACTGGATATTAAGATTCCGGTTCCGGAAGATTGACAAGAGAGCCACACTCTCCAAGGAGAAAGTTATTCACCCCATCTACATATGATCGTATGGGTGTCCGAACACCATCTGGAGATGAAATTAAGCAACCAAGCCCGAGATATCCTTCATAATCTGGAGATTTACTGAAGCTCTGACAGCATCAATAATCTGCGCTCGAGTCAAGGTGGTATTTATGTGCTCCTTACTCACCATGAACTCAACCCATCTATCAAAAGAACGCAATGGGCTTTGACCCATCCTGAAATCAATGTTGGAAGAAGAATATACCCCTTTATGAAGACAGAACCGTATGGTGTTCTCTGGGCGAACTGAACGTGTTTTATTTTCATCTTCACCACTGGTTAACAAAATTGGCACGAAACCTGGGTGATTCTTCCGAGCAGGGGCGAGGGGTTTGCAAAGAATTCATCATCCGTGTTTGGTTTGGAACTATGAACATCCTTCGAAGCGAAATTTTGTTCAGGTAACATCTTGTCGGATTTCTTCATAATAATTTGGTAACAAGATATCTGCACAAAACAAACGGAGAAAGACGAAATTATCTCCCTGACACATAACCGCACCCAACAAAAGGAAAACCTAAAAAAAAAAAAAAAAAAAAAAAAGAGGGTGTATTCTCTACGGGTTCAAAACTGCACGCGCAGTATTTTCTTCAGGTCCGAAATTCATATATGCAATATTTCCTATGGGTTCGAAGTCATATGAAGCACATATACAGTATTCTTCTTGGGATTCATATATAAAGTATTCTCTACGGGTTCAAAACTGCACACGCAGTATTTTCTTCAGGGTTCAAAATTATATACGCAGTATTTTATACGGGCTCAAGTGCGTCTGCAGTATCCTTCTTCGGGTTCAAAATTATATACGTAGTATTTATACGGGCTCAAGTGCGTCTGCGGTATCCTTCTTCGGGTTCAAAACTATATACGCAGTATTTTCTACGGGCTCGAATGCGTCCATGGTATCCTTCTTCGGGTTCAAAATTATATATGGAGCATTTTTCTACGGGTTCGAATCATATATGCAGTATTTCCCTTGGGTGCATATATACAATATTTGCTACAAGAAGCACGCCAAGAAATCATATGCGCAATATCATCGCAAGGATTATAAAAGAAAAACGCTTACTCTTAGGGTTTGCACCTACATGAAAAGGGAAACAAGAGAAGTAATGGAAGACATACCTGGAAGCCGATTTTCTTTGGGACTCTGCCGCTAGTATGAAAAGATGAAAGAACAAAGTGCAAGATGAGAAAGGGATTTTATATATGGGCATGAAGATTCTGAAATAAGGAAGGATTTCCCTTTACCAAAAATCGTGCGGGCCCACAAGGGCGCCTAACTTCCCAACGTCGCCCAAGTTGCACCGGTCCCACCAGTTGCGCCAACTCCCCAGTACCGCCCAAGCCACACCGGTCTCACCAATTGCGCCAACTTCCCAATGACCGCCCAAGTCGCGCCAGCTAGCACACTCAGCTTCCCCACCTTGCGCCGGTCCCACCAAATAGCACGCTCAGTTTCCCAACTCGCGCCAACTTCTCAATGCCGCCCAGCATCCTGTCTCTCAATTATGTTGACTCCCCAATCGTGCCAACCTCCCGATTTGTGCAAAACTGCCAGAAGCAAGGATTCTGAATCCTATTTATAAAAGGTCAGACAAGCCTCCTCAATTTTCTTTACGATTTACTGTTGATAGTTTGTCACCATCTTATGCTTACCTTGCAACAAAGCTCCTGTTCCGATCTAAACAGGGGACTTAATGTTGATGGTGGTTTTTAGACAAAGGGTAAAATCGTAAAACCCCGAATAACCTAATGTCACCGGCGACACATTTATTAGAACATTCAATGCATGTAGTCAGTAATTAATAGGGGGTATTTTTTCAAATTAGGGTTACAACGAACAAAACCCTAATTCACCTCAGTCCCAGTGGTAAATCATGCCAGCCACACCAAACGCGCCAAAGCATACCAACCATGCTAGTCGCACCTCCGTGCCAATGGCAAACCATGCCAGCCACACCTAGCCCAAGCTAGCCGCGCCATGACAAACGCACTCTGCCTTGGCCCTAGCTATGCTAGTCACACCAAACGCGCCAAAGCATGCCAACCATGCTAGCCGCACCTCCGTGCCAATGGCAAATCATGCCATCCACACTTATTCCGAGCTAGCCGCGCTATGCCAAACGCACTCTGCCTTGGCCCTAGCTACGCTAGTCACGCCACGCCAAGCCAAACATCCTTGCCTTGGCCCTAGCCGTACCTCTGTGCCAATGGCAAATCATGCCAGCCACACCAAACGCGCCAAAGCATGCCAACCATGCTAGCCGCACCTCCGTGCCAATGGCAAACCATGCCGATACACACCAGCCCAAGCTAGCCGTGCCATGCCAAACGCACTCTGCCTTGTCCCTAGCTATGCTAGTCACACCAAACGCGCCAAAGCATGCCAACCATGCTAGCCGCACCTCCGTGCCAATGGCAAATCATGCCATCCACACTTAGCCCGAGCTAGCCGCGCCATGCCAAACGCACTCTGCGCTCTGCCCTAGCTACGCTAGTCACGCCACGCCAAGTCAAACATCCTTGCCTTGGCCCTAGCCGCACCTCTCCGTGCCAATGGAAAATCATGCCCGACCACACAAACGCGCCAAAGCATGCCAACCATGCTAGCCGCACCTCCGTGCCAATGGCAAATCATGCCAACCACACTTAGCCGAGCTAGCGCGCCATGCCAAACGCACTGCTGCCTTGGCCCTAGCTACGCTAGTCATGCCACGCCAAGCCAAGCACCCTTACCTTGGCCCTAGCCACGCCATGCCAAAATGGCGCCCGCGCATAGGCTTGCAAACCGTGCAACCTAGGCCAAATTGGCCACGCATGTCATTGGCACATGCCAACACGCTCGCTGGTAGCTTTTCCTACCAGGCCGTGACCCAAATTGGCCACGCATGCCATTGGCACATGCCAACACGCTTCGCTGGTAGCTTTTCCTACTGGCCGTGACCCAAATTGGCCACGCATGCCATTGGCACATGCCAACACGCATCGCTGGTAGCTTTTCCTACCAGGTCGTGACCTAAATTGGCCACGCATGCCATTGGCACATGCCAACACGCATCCATGGTAGCTTTTTCTTACTGTGCCATGGCCCTAATGGCCGAGCATGCCATTGGCACATGCCAACACGCATCGCTGGTAGCTTTTCCTACCAGGCCGTGACCCAAATTGGCCACGCATGCCATTGGCACATGCCAACACGCATCGCCGGTAGCTTTTCTTACTGTGCCGTGACCCAAATTGGCCACGCATGCCATTGGCACATGCCAACACGCATCGTTGGTAGCTTTTCTTTGAGGCCATGGCCCTAATGGCCGAGCATGCCATTGGCACATGCCAACACGCATCGCTGGTAGCTTTTCCTACCAGGCCGTGACCCAAATTGGCCATGCATGCCATTGGCACATGCCAACACGCATCACTGGTAGCTTTTCTTATCAGGCCATGGCCCTAATGGCCGAGCATGCCATTGGCACATGCCAACACGCATCGCTGGTAGCTTTTCTTACCAGGTCGTGGCCTTAATGGCCGAGCATGCCATTGGCACACGCCAACACTCTTGTTGGTAGCTTTCGTTACCTAGTCGTGGCCCTAATGGCCGTGCGTGCCATTGACACATGCCAAAATCCACGTTGGTAGCCTAACTTGCAAACCGTGCAACCTACCACCAAGGAATTCCGCACATGCCACACATGCCACTAGCAGCTCTGGCATTGCAACTTGCACTCAAGGTGCAACCCGCAACAAAGGCATTCCGCACATGCCACACGCGCCACTAGCAGCGCCACTTGCACTCAAGGTGCAACCAACACTCGAGACATCAACACAAAGCGGGATGCTTTCTAGGTTTTTGGTTTAGCGATCACAAAGATGCGGCGTACACTACGCTCACATTAAGAAAGCGTGAATAGGAATAAAGCGGTCAAATAAATGAGGAAATAATGGTGAAAACGTTTTCACCCATAAACACCATGCGGTTACCACCTCCTCCCATTATTTCACCCTTTACTCTCTTCCTTCATGAGGCTAGGGTACGTTTCAATCTCGACTTGTATAAATAGGTCTTACCTATTTCCACCAGACAACAAGTCTCGGTCAGGAGAAAAACATAACACTCTCAGAAAAGGCAACTTTGCAAGCTTCTGAAGCTTTCACTTTCTGATACAAATCGAGACACTACTCTCGCAGAATTATTCTGGTCTCAACACCTTTCTTTGCTTCCCTCCCCAAATCAACCCTTCTCCTCCACTTTGTGACCAAAGCAAGTCTGGAACGGCCATTTCTTGGTTTAGGCCGGACTTGTACAGATTGATCTCTCGAATCTAGAAAGTGCTCACGTGCAGCACATTTGTTTAGGGTTTTAAACCAGTTTCTCACTCACCTACCGAATTTACCAAAATCGGCGGAAACGATTTTTACCCATAAACACCAAGGTAACTTAGATTGCAAACCCTGATTTGAAATTAAATAAGGGTAGAATTCTAGCAACTGGGGAAACCTAATCCTCACACCTCTTGTGTGATACAAGTTGCGATTAGAGTCAATTCTCCTTTAACCTTAGGTTTTTCACGAAACCCTGTAGGTTAACGACTTAAAGACTTCATTGGGATTGTGAAGTCAGACCCAACTATTTTCTATGTAGTTGTGTGTTCTGATCTTACTTTTTCTATCATGATTGAGTATTATCTTTGCTAAGATTTGCTTGAGATTTATCTCCGATATGTAAGATTAAAAGTAGTCACAAACATCTTCGTCTCATCGTTTGTGATTCCACAATATCTTGTTTCGCCACCATACGATTAAGATTATTGTGAGATGATTGATAATACTAGGCTATTCTTCGGGAATATAAGTCCGGTTTATGAATTGGTTCTTGTGCACCTTGATTTATCAAAAGACGGAACAAAACTCGTAGGTATTTCTGTGGGAGACAGATTTATCTATTCCAATAAACTTTTCTGTGTGAGACAAATTTGTTTATCAATTCGTCGACTTTGGGTCATAGCAACTCTTGGTTGTGGGTGAGATTAGCTAAGGGAATCAAGTGCGTAGAATCCTGCTGGGGTTCAGAGACGTAAGGAGCGCAACTGTACCTTGATGTGTGAGATTAATTAGGGCTCAACTACATTTCAGTACGAAGTTCATTGGTAGTAGGTGATAGACACATTTTTGTGTCTAATTTGATCTCAATACTATATATTGTTGGCACTCGATTTGTACTTATTATGGTGTTTTATGTGTGTGTAGGTATTTTTGGGGAATAAACATTTTTGGAAAATTCGGCTCGAAAAAGTACCCCGGAGGACACGTGTTATTCGGACTCTCAATGTAGGATAAGGGGCATCTCAATTACTAAGGGGCACCCACAGGGATATTCTATGACCCGGATGTTGGATAAGGGCTGACTTCTTCTTCACCATTTGAAAAACAGCGTTTGGCGGGAAAACTTAGTTCTCACCTGCAGAATTTTCGTTCGAGATTTGAAGGCATTTTAGAGAGACTCAATGGCTAAGATTGTTGGGGGAGACTCGATTACGGATAACAGGCGTGGAAGGGTTGTTGGAATTGATCGAAATTGGTTGAACATTAAGATTGAAGTAAACAGAGCGACACGGGTTTCGGTTATTCTTCCCGAGTCATTTGAGTATGTAACATAGGTTTGCGTATGCCTACAGCGTGTGTAACCACTTCTTGGATGTTGGTGAGCATGTTTGGAGTGTTTAAACACGAGAAAACTGTTGTCGAGAAGATATATTAGGGAAAGAAAATATTCTTAGAATATCTTTCTTTACTGCCGAGTTATGAAGATTATTTGGAGTAATGGCGAGGATTTTCTTAGCCATGTTGAGTATAAATAGGCTCTGGGGGTTTCACTGAAGATGGAGGAGAGTTTGGGGCGAGTTTGGAACATCACAGAGCATTAAAAATCGAGTGCAGGGAACTGCCATTTATGTTGCTGCTGAAGAACACGAAGAACATAAGACTTTTTGAGGGACGATCGTTCATGCTACAAAGAGAAACGATGGCAAGCGTGGGTCGCAGAGCTACAACAACAAAGAATAGTTCATCATTATCGTTCTCTATAGCGGTGTTTGCAACAATTATAAACGTTGCAAACACCCGGTTTTAATTATTTTCTCCCATTTTTCATCATTTGTAAACACTTTGAGCAATGAAATCAACTTTTGAGCGTGTTTCCAACATGATGAGCTAAATCCATCCTGCAGGGCGACGGAGGAAGCCATTCTTTCAAGAATTATGTGGTAATATTTACTTTATTAATTTATGCAATATTTTTATACGATTAATTGCATTGATAAAAAAATGAATTAAATGATTTTTATTAATCAAATGTGTTTTCTCTTGATGATGCATGCTTAGTTTTAGACTCTTGATCGTTATGCTTGCGACTAACATTTGATATTTTGGAAATCGATTTTGGCAATACTTTAGAATCAAATAAATTGTTTAAATTGCATGATATAAATTAATTTAAAACCACATAAGTATTGATGAATGGTGAAATCCTAGCTCCATCCTCTCCATAATTTTCACAACATCTTGTATTTTGAGTTTGTTATATTTTTGCTTTAAAAATTAAGTCTAAAAATCTGCTTTCACAAGTCTCAACGAACCTTTCACTACAACATCATTGAAAATAATTATCAATTTTTTGGCGCGCACTTGACGGACTTGTCTTTAGGCTAGAGTTTATAGATTTTTTTTTTTCTTTTTTAGGTTTTTATTTGTTTTTGTTCTTCTTTACGTTTTTGGGTTTTTGTCTTTTCCTTACAGAATTTGGAATTTAGAGCGAAAGAAAATTTTGCCAAAGCTTTTGATGAATACTTAAAGACTTGGAGTAAAAGGCAAAGCGAAAGGACCGAAAGAAGAAGATTTTTTTTTATTTTATAAAAAAAAAAAATATAAAAAAAAAAAAAGACATTTTTTTTTTTTTAGACTTTCCTTTTCTTTTGCACTTTATTTTTGGACTTTGGACTTTAAACTTTGGGACATTATTTTCTTTTTTTCATTTTTAAACCCTACAGAAGGGTAGTATTAAATATTAAATTGTTTTACGAGAGAAGGACGACGATTACGATATCGTCTCGGCCCCTTCCGGGTTCGTACACCGACATCGAAGTCGGTGGCCGGAGTCGACTACAACGGTTCATCTCCGCCCGGGACGGAGGTAAGTTTGTAGAAACACTCGCGAATCCCATGTAAGCGAGTTACTGTCTTCCTTCGTGTGAATATATGTCGAGGAACTGAATCCGGCTGCTTTAATTTCCTAGTAAAGGGCAAGGACTGGCCATACAAGATAAGGGTTCAGATTTCATCACCGTTCTCTTCTTGCCCGCCTTAGGAAAAGAGCTT
The DNA here is from genome assembly GCA_023531295.1 of Papaver armeniacum. Taxonomy (NCBI): domain Eukaryota; kingdom Viridiplantae; phylum Streptophyta; class Magnoliopsida; order Ranunculales; family Papaveraceae; genus Papaver; species Papaver armeniacum. The sequence continues at coordinate 596,209 of JAJJWW010012088.1, forward strand.
AAAAATATTGGTTACTTTAAAACTTGGAATAGAACGAGACCGATAGGGTAAAGAGCTTAATAGGAAAGTCGTTCGAAAAATATTGGTTACTTTTTTAAGCATACTTCGAAGTTCATGATGGTTTATGTGAGTTGAATGCGTGGATATGCGCGCCTTGTAATGCGGTGAGGCCTTGAGTATCAAAGCTCCACGCAGCTTTCCTCGCCTCTATTCAACTTACTTCAACTCGGATTGATTCCAGAGAGGTTTGCTTTCAGTTGTAACGAGTTCCTTTTCGAAAGATTAGAAGTTGGTCTAGAAACAATCTAAGTGGAGCCATCATGCTTTTTGTTTGCTAGAAATCAGTAGGTTTGCTATGGTGGAGTCAGCCTTGTTTGTGTTTGCATAGAACTTCCTTTCCTTTTAGGATTTTTCTTTTCTTTTGTTTTTTTTTAGTGTATGCCCGAGGTTATTAGAGAGCGGGCTTGGAAAAGAGACAATCTAGGTCGATTGATTAGTGAAAAACCTAGTAATTCTTCTTGTGGAAGCGGGGAGCTCGAAGACTCTTCTTTTGAGGGCCCCGTTTTTGGAAACTTCAGTTTTGAGAATCTGTCTCTTCGTAAGGAAAGTACCCCTAGTACTTCAGCTGTGCCAGCAATGACAACTTTGAAAGATTACATGTTCCCAACTAGGACCAACCGAGCTTCGTGCATTAAATTGCCTGCCAATACGGCCAATTTCGAGATAAAACCTAGTATTCTTCAGATGATCCCTATATTCTTAGGAAAAGATGATGAGAACCCTTATTTTCATATTAGGGACTTTGAGGAAATTTGTGGGACAGTTAGAATAAAAGACCCTTCTTGATGAAGTTTTGAAACTTAAGATGTTCCCCTTTGAAAGATAAAGCCAAGACTGGCTAAACAACCTACCATCCGAATCCATTGAAACATGGAAGGAACTTATTGTTGCTTTCTATATGAAATTCTACCCTAAGCATAAAGCTGCAGTACATTTGTTAGACAGAGAGAATTAGTTTCGGTGTGCAACAAGAGGGAGAGTCTCTTTATAGGTTTTTAGAGAGATTCAATGATCTCATATCCCAGTGTCCTCACCATGGATTTGATAAGATGAAACTCGTAGAGATTATTTATGATGGTTTAGACTATTCGACCAAAGCCATTGTCGAGTCTATGTGCGCTGGTGAGTTTACTAGTAAAAGTGTTGAGGATGCCTTTACCTTCTTAGGAGTTGTTGCTGAAAAAATCCCAACGGTGAGAGTCTTGTGTTGACCCCTAAAAGACTCTTGGTTAATAGAAGTAGCACTAATATGGTAGATACGAGTTTTGCGTCAGATGCTAAGTTTCTTTGCTTTGTCTAGAAGGTTAGAAACTTTGGAAATGGGTCAGTCTAAAAATAGGTCCCTTGTTGAACCTAATAGAGCCTCTCAAGTCTCTAGTTGTGGAATAGAGCCGATAACTCATTTTGGGAAGGTCGGGTTAGTGAAGAGCAAGCTCATCTTTGTCTATAACAATGCTAGGTTTGAGAACCAGTCGGAAGTTCGACCCCTACTCGAGAGACCTACAACCCTGGTTGGAGAAACCATCCTATTTTTCTTGGTCTAAGGGCGAGAATCAAGGTCAGTCTAGTAATTCTCGGCTTCCCCGGGTTTTGGTTATACTCGGAACCCTTGGTCAAACCCAGTTTCAGAACACTTCTGAGAAAAAGATCTCTACCTTAGAAGAAGCTCTTACTATGTTAGTAAAGAACCATGATATGTTATCAACTAACCACCTTAGATTTCAACAAGAAACCAGGCATAATCATAAGGATAATTCCCATACTCTTGCTAAATTAGAACTTCAAGTCGGCCAAATAGCTAAGTATTTAAGTGAGAGAGAAGGAGGTAAGTTTCCTAGTCAAACTCAACCCAAATCTAGGGGGTCCATCAAATATCTTTAGTTGGTGAGGAATCATCAAACCATGTGAACTCGATAAAAACCCTTAGGAGCGGTAAGTTGTATTTAAGACAACAAGGTTGCCATGCACGATAGTGAACATCTTCAGTAGTTCACCTAAAGAATAACCTAACCTCACTGCTTAATCAAGTTCAACTAGGAGCAAAGCGGGAGACTAATAAAGTCTCTAAAGAGACCAATGAGGGTCATATTGAGCCGGCTTTGTTCCTAGAGCCCCATATCCGAGTTGTTAGCCCCAAAAAGAAGGAGTCGACATTCAACGAGATAATGGAAACATTTAAACAGTGAACATCAATATTCCATTATTAGAAGCAATTAGGCGGATGCTACCTTGCAAATTCAATTGATATATTAGTAAATAAATCTAATTATGCAAAGTTCCTTAAAGATCTCTTTGTACACGAAAGCGTAAAGCTTAATGTCCAAAGAAAGCCTTTTAGCTGGTCAAGTAAGTTCCATTCTTCTGAACCAAACACCCCTAAGTATAAGGACCCACTGCACAAATCTTTCATCGTGACATAAAGTCACGGTGAGAAGGACTTGGTTGGATCAATGGACAACATTTACCAACTTCTTTAGTTATAGGAAGTAAAGTAGAATCAAGTGGCCCATCAATTCAGGTTCTATTATTAGAAGATTCTTCAAAACATTTGAGCCGAGTTCCACTTCCTTTGCCCCAATGACTCCAAAACACCTATAAAACTCAAAAAGCCATAATTTAAAGCATAAACTCTACTTTGTATTCTATCTGGGGGGTCCATCAAATATCTTTAGTTGGTGAGGATGCTAGAGCCCCATATCTCCAGCTTGTTAGCCCCAAAAAAGCATGAGTCGACATTCAACGAGATAATGAACATCAATATTCCATTATTAGAAGCAATTAAATGGATGCCCTTATGCAAAGTTCCTTAAAAGATCTTTGTACACGAAAGCCCACCATTTCTTGTGCGATTGGTAATAACATGGTCGATAAAGCTTTACTTGACTTAGGAGCTAGTGTTAACTTACTCCCATATCATGTATACACCTAGCTAGGTCTTGGTAAGTTGAAACCAACTAAAATGACACTAAAATTAGCTGATAGGTCTGTAAAAGTCCCTCGTGGTGTCATAGAGGATGTTCGATTGAGGTTGATAAGTTTATTTATCCGGTGGATTTCGTTGTTCTAGACACCCAACTTTGTTCAAGACCCAAATGCTCAAATCCCAATGATTCTAGGTCGCCCATTTTTAGCCACATTCTAATTTTGTCATCAACTGTAATTTGGGCTTATGAACATATCCTTTGGTAATATGACCACTTGAACTAAATGTCTTTAATGTTACTAGACAACCTTCCGAGAATGATGATGTAGAAGAAGTGAATATTATTAGCACTTTAGTTCATTTAGGGGATAATTGGCATGACACTCTCTTGGGAGATTCTTTAGATGAATTTGAGGAAACCATTCTTTTAGACCGGATGTGTGATCAATATTTAGAAGAATCCCTTGAGTATTTTAAAGACTCTACGGACCCGAGAAATCCGGGCAATAGTGTTAGGTCTTTTGAGAATAATGATGACCCTAAGTTTGGGGGTGGAGAACTAGAAGAATCTCTTGAGTATTTTAAGGACTCAAGATCAGGAAATTCAAGCAATAGTTAGAGGTTTGTCTGTGAGTAATGAAAACCCTAAGTTTAGGGGTAGTGATAGTTCTTGTGATTGTCATGTATCCCTAATTAGAGTCCCTAACTTGGGACTTGAGCCATGTGCGTCTGAGATATTACTCGAGTCTATTCAGACGCAGCAACCCGATCCTCGATACTTGTCCGGGAGGTAACGGAGGCACTAGAGACCGTTTTTCGGATGAATCTATTTATCGAGACACACATATGAAGCTCAATCATGCGACCCAAATAAACCCAATTGTCTTGACATAAACCTTAGATGAGAATGTGCTCCTTCTATTCATTTTTCTGAACCAGTGCAGTTGTCTCATATTGGTGTTAGCTCTATTTGGTCTTATGGACCCACAACTATTTCGGCTATTGGTGTATGACTTTGGAAAGTGAAGATCCTTTTGAGGTATTTGATGTCCTGGTTGAAGACTTTAAACTTAGCACTCCTTGGGAGGTATCCCTTGCTCATGCAACACGGTAATATTTTTCCTCATTTCCTTCTAGTGGTAACGGTTTTTTCCTTGTTCATGTTTTTAATTTCATCCGTAGAACATTGAGGACAATGTTAGATTTAAGTTTGGGGGTATGGGAGAAACTTTTTAGTTGCAATAAATAAAACTCCAGAGCCTAGAAATTTATGTTTATTAAGGATAGCACTAACCAATCTAAGTGGATGGAAGCATCTTGGTTATAGGAGTTGAGGAACCAATCCGATTAGATGGAAACATCTAAAGAGTCTATTCATAAAAGCACAGAGCTCATGTGTTAGAATTAAAAAAAAAAAAACATGGTAGTTTCGCCATATCTCGTTGAATCCTTTTCACCTTCTGTTTTTATTTTCTTATAAGTGATTGGGTGAAATAGAGTGATTGAGATACCAAAAAAAAAAAAAAAAATTGAGACCAGACCATCAGACCAACCGGAATAAATTCAATAAAGTCGACCACTGGAGCCCTTGTATATGCTAGTTGTGTTGACCTAGAGTCTGGTTCCCTTGTATATGCCAGCTGTGTTGATATTAGTCAGACCGGTATCTTAGTCCATTGGGATAGGTTCACCTTAGTCAACATCAAAACCATCTATATTTTCTCTACATCCATCTTCTTAATCTTTCCATGTGATTGGTTGACTCCGGTTATGATGTACAGAAACTATCTGAGTAGAGCTCTATCACTTATATATGAATTTTAGTATGCTTGAGTGCAAACTCGTGTACATCAATTAGAATTTCGCATCAGGGTACTTCCTCTTGTAGTCAATAAGTATGCCAACCAAGGAGATTCTTTAGTGCCTTCCAAGGTTCTGCGTAGATAGCTAGGGTCTGGAGTAGAGGTTTTGTGGGTACACCTCTGGTAAACCCTCCAGAGACATCACTCCGCCGCTAGGGCCACCTAGCGGTTTAACCGCTTCTTTGCACGTGCTAAGTGTAGTCATTTTATTTTCGAGAATAAATTTGCTCGAGGACTAGCAAATAATAAGTTTGGGGTATTTGATAGACATATTTTTGTGTCTAATTTGATCTCAATACTATATATTGTTGGCACTCGATTTTGTACTTATTATGGTGTTTTATGTGTGTGTAGGTATTTTTGGGGAATAAACATTTTTGGAAAATTTGGCTCGAAAAAAGTACCCCGGAGGACACGTGTTATTCGGACTCTCAATGTAGGATAAGGGGCACCTCAATTACTAAGGGGCACCCACAGGATATTCGGCACCCCAGATGTTGGATAAGGGCTGACTTCTTCTTCACCATTTGAAAAATAGCATTTGGCGGGAAAACTTAGTTCTCACCTGCAGAATTTTCGTTCGAGATTTGAAGGCATTTTAGAGAGACTCAATGGCTAAGATTGTTAGGGGAGACTCGATTACGGATAACAGGCGTGGAAGGGTTGTTGGAATTGATCGAAATTGTTTGAACATTAAGATTGAAGTAAACAGAGCGACACGGGTTTCGGTTATTCTTCCCGAGTCATTTGAGTATGTAACATAGGTTTGCGTATCCCTACAGCGCGTGTAACCACTTCTTAGATGTTGGTCGAGCATGTTTGGAGTGTTTAAACACGAGAAAACAGGCGTCGAGAAGATATATTAGGGAAAGAAAATATTCTTAAAATATCTTTCTTTACTGTCGAGTTATGAAGATTATTTGGAGTAATGGCGAGGATTTTCTTAGCCATGTTGAGTATAAATAGGCTCTGGGGGTTTCACTGAAGAGGGAGGAGAGTTTGGGGCGAGTTTGGAACATCACAGAGCAGAAATAATCGAGTGTAGGGAACTGCCATTTCTGTTGCTGCTGAAGAACATGAAGAACATGAAGAACATAAGACGCACAGGGGACAGTCGTTCATGCTACAGTAGAAACGACTGCCAAGCGTGGGTCGCAGAGCTACAACAACAGTTCATTATCTTTCTCTGTAACAGTGTTTGCAACAATTATAAATGTTGCAAACACCCGGTTTTAATTATTTTCTCCCATTTTTCATCATTTGTAAACACTTTGAGCAATAAAATCAAGTTTTGAGCGTGTTTCCAACATGATGAGCTAAACCCATCCTCTGGGGCGACGGAGGAAGCCATTCTTTCAAGAATTATGTGGTAATATTTACTTTATTAATTTATACAATATTTTTATATGATTAATTGCATTGATAAAAAAAATGAATTAAATGATTTTTATTAATCAAATGTGTTTTTCTCTTGATGATGCATGCTTAGTTTTAGACTCTTGATGCGTTATGCTTTACGACTAACATTTGATATTTTGGAAATCGATTTTGGAAATACTTTAGAATCAAATCAATTGTTTAAATTGCATGATATAAATTAATTTAAAACCACATAAGTATTGATGAATGGTGAAATCCTAGCTCCATCCTCTCCATAATTTTCACAACATCTTGTATTTTGAGTTTGTTATATTTTTGCTTTAAAAATTAAGTCTTAAAATCTGCTTTCACAAGTCTAAACGAACCTTTCACTACAACATCATTGAAAATAAGTATCAGTAGGCTAGTGTATGTAGCGGATTAATACAGTGAGGTGTTCAAAGCTGGACTAGGTCCCGGGTTTTCACGCATTTGCGGTTTTCCTCGTTAACAAAATTTCGGTGTCTGTATTATTTCTTTTTTGCATTATATTTTGTTATATAATAGAAATATCACAGGTTGTGCGTCGAATCGATCAATTGGTAAATCCAACCTTTGGTTGTTGATTGAAATTGATTGATCCTTGAACATTGGTCTTTGGTACCGTTCAAGTTATTTCTCTTATATTCAATCGGGCTCATGATTCTTATTTGCTGATTGCAGATTGAATTGAGAGATAGTGATATAAAACTCTTTGATATACTTTTCTCTAGATTGAGTCTGACTGTCTAGTTGATTCTCTTGAAAGTATATTGGAGTTTGTCTATTCAGATTGCCGAACAAAATATTGGGCTTGGTTATTAGACCCCCACTTTTTCAACATTGGATAAAAACAAAACTCGGCTTGTGATTTAGGATTAACATATAAAAATATAAAATATTCGTAAACATTAATTAGTTTAACAAGGGCTTCTTGGATATTATAATGTGCTTTGATTTTTATGCAAAAAAATTTAACGATTTGAAAACAATGATATTCATTCGCATGATGAGTACTAATATTAAGAAGCGGAGGAGAAGTCATTCTTCTGAGCATCCGTGTCTTGTGATCCCGCCACTTTGAGCTTAATTCACAAGATTCTCGGGGTACAACAAAGTAAAAAGTGTGCAACAACAACTGAATTTGAGTGCAACAATGTATTATATATATAAAAGAAGACATGGCAAAAATTGAGACCACACGGGTCGATTCTGAAGATGACAATGAAGTTGAAGATGTTAAAGCATCGCTCTGTTAAACTCGCAGGTTTTGTTATCTCAAACTTGTTGTTAGTGTTAGACGCACAAAACTATATCTTGAGTATCAAATATTACGGAATAACTCTCGAAGATTGAAGCCCGAAGAACAAACAAAGACATTTGCGAGAACTTTATCAACAAAGAGGTATGTGAAGACTGGCGTATCCTATTTACTACTCTATCTTATGAGGCATTTTATGTGATTTTGGTAGATTTAATATTGTAAATAATAGATTTTGAGTTCAAGCTTTTCTTGGTTAAACTCTCGAAATATGCAATGGTTTTTCATAGATCTTAGCATCTTAGTTAGAGAGATTTACTGTTCACAACTATTTTTGTTCGAGTTGATTATTTGGAAATTTCCCAAGCAAACAATTCAGATTGTCTATGCTTATTGAGATGTTCAAATTTAAGAATGAGAGATTTTCGTAATTTGCTTGGATCAAGGTATGTACATGTACCCGGTTTGCATACCTAGTCGATATGAATTCCACAAACTGTATAGGTTTGCAAACTCGGTTTGCATACCCTTTACATCTGATACCCATACGATTTGACTTCATGCACTTCCAGATATTTGCAAACCTAGTTTGCATACCCTTTAAGTCTTACTTTGTGAAGTGCCTAGAGGTTTGCAACCTGATTTTCGGATAGCAAAAGCTCATGAATTGTCTTGTTTGTGTTAGAGAATTGCTCGGCCGAACTCACAAGTTTTGTTATCTCAAGCTTGTTGTCAATGTTAGATACAAGAAACTATATATTGATTTCTAGTGTACTAAATTCAGTTGTCGGACTAGGATTAAATATGGTAGTTGAGTATCAGATATCACTAAATAACCTTGAAGTTGACGACTGAAGAACAAACAAATAAATCAAAGAGGACTTCTTAAACAAAGGTATGTCAATACCGATTTCATGCGAAACTCTTGTTTAGTTTTATCTTTCTAATCTATCGAGAGAAGTGCTCACTATATGGAACAATTTCTATGACGGTAATATACATATATGTATATACACTCGAGGATATTTGAGCCCAAGATTTTAATGAGAATCACCTTTATCCCTCGAAAGGTATTTATGTTATAGTGAATGAAAATGCGAATCCAGCGAGCCAAAAATCACTCAATTCTGACTTATAACAAAGAAGTTATTAGTCATTATCAAAGAAACACTTATTTTGTGTTGTGAAGGCAGTTTGTAGATAGGAAACAATCCACAAACTTTTTGGGACGGTCACGGACTAAACTGCAAAAATGTGAATGAATTCTTTTTGTTAGTCGAGTTTTTGATGTTTCCTCCTCAAGACAAGATGGCTAATCTTCCAACACAATTGGTTACCATATTAAAGTGTGTGTTTTTTTTTTGTACTGCTTCCTAAGTTAAATTATGATTTATCTTAGACAAATACAAAAATATAACTTATGTTATGTAATTATTTATTTAGTAATTTATGCTAAAGTTGTAACTTAGGAAAAACTCTCCAAATAAGGATAAATAACTAACGAACTTCAAGAGATCACTCACTATAAATAAAGGATCCATGTAAGCTACACAAACCATTTCTTTGGAAAACTTGTGTGCGCTTCATAAGGGTATCTTCCACTTCTTATGTTTTTCAAGAAGAATAGTGAGATAATAAGACATTGTATGGGGATCGCAAATCACAAGTAGTAATAATCTTCTTTGAAAGTTACGCAACTTGTATGAAGGTTAATTTAATAATACTTGTCTATTCTAAGATCCATGTCTTCTGATATAAGGCCAATCAAGGATTGTTGATCATAAACCCTAGTTTGATATATTTCAATCTAAAATCGTATACTGACACTAGTTGGTCGAAATCTGGGTTATAAAGAAAACTTCGTATAAGATGTCTCATAAATTCCTTAAGAATTTTTACAAGATATCTCTATATTTATTCTAGTTGTTCTTATGGTAGAATAAATTAGGTATGTCTACAAGTTTTTAAGAGTATAAACCCTAATTTACAACTTTGATTTGATGTTCAATTTTTACCTAGTAGTTGTTCGAAACAAACACAAAATTCCAAAAACCTTGATTTACATTTAAAGGGAAATCAAATAGGTGTTTTGTGTTGTAAATGACGTCGACTAGGGAATCAAGTGCGTGGAATCTTGCAAGGTTCAAGAGATGTGAGGAGAATGAATGCGGTTGAATTGATTGAAGGGTTAATTCGATCTCAACTACATTCCAGTCCCAAGCATGATAATAGGCTAGTGTCTTGATAGAGTGCCAAATAGTGCATATTTATACACCTTTTTATTGGCATTTTACTCATCTTTTGCGCTTAGAAATCGGATATTATCAGATTACGCATTTTCTTTGTTTTCAAGAATAAATATTTGTTTTAATTAATTTTTGTATTTTAGGTACTAAATAAAGTCAGGAGAAAGTGCGGGCCAAAGAGCAAAATTGGAGTCGAGCACCCAAGGAGCTTGAAGCCGCGCGCGCAGCAGGTTGCAACCCAACAAGTAGCAACTCATCTACAAGACATGGGCTTGAGCTAGACCGAGCCCATGACCGGATCGAGCGCGTCTCTTCCAAGCCGTCGAGATTTGATCTTCTACATCCTACGGTCGCTGCTCCCACTAGCATCGATGTTCGATACTCGCTCAACACGAGATCACACCAAAACCGCTTACCATCCTCGTAGTTCGGATCTCCATCGGCTCCATCATCGCTCATTTGAGGCCTTCCCATCGTCCGTCGCTGTACACTGCTCAACCTTTGATCGACCTATACCCTATACCCTCTCGACTCACCTCATTTCTCCTCTCCTTCTTCTCTTTCTTCCCTTCACCCGACGTAAACCTCTGCAACACCTTCATCTTCTTCCCAGGCCAAAGTTGCGGAGGCGACCATCTCCATCACCTCCCGACACTAGCCACACCACCACTACACTCAACAACTCCTAAATATCTTTCCCTCTCTGTCATAGCTTCTCACCCTAGGAGCTAAGATCGAGAAAGAGAGAATTAGGGTTATTTCACGATTGGGAGAAAACCAAAGCAAGGAAAGCCCCCGAGAGGCAGTGGAGCGCGGAGCGGAATAACGATTCGGTAGCGCGTGGGTGAGAGGTTTAATGTAATTTTAATTTGATTTTTGAAATTAGGGTTAGGGTTTTATGTTGCATGTATAAATTGAAGTGGTGCATGTGTATGTAGAAAGGTATGCCTGGACTAGCCCGATGCTTCAATTAGGGTTAATTTGTAGTTGTTTTCATCTTAATTATGTTTTAAATTGATTTTCTAGGGTTGAGATGAAACCCATGGTCATTGCTAATTTTAGTTCATGTGTTGATAAATGTTCTTGATTGAGCTTGATTGTTTAGGATAAACTTAATTTGACACTTGACATATTACTTTCTGAGTGTCTATCAAGTATTCATTGTAGTCGAGCATTTCATGATTGAATGTGTAGCAATTCATACTTGGTGTTTATTATTGATCTTTAGACTAATAAAATTGCCTGAGAAGACAATTAGTACTATGGAAAAATACTCTAATTGCAATTAGGATATCCATTTTAGGATGAGTTTGATCACCTCGAGTAATGAAACTGATTTGTGATTAGTTGTACTTTGACAAGACAACCAATACTAGGAATTAGTTAATTGCCTTAGTTGATAGTAAAGTTTGTCAGAAAACCACTGGATGAATGGCAGCCTTGCCATTACAAGGGCGAGCGTTATTGAAGGTGTTGAATTAGCTTTCAGTTAGGTGGTGAAGTCGACACCCTAGTGCTTTACAACCTTCTTTGCCTTAGTTTAGTGTCACATTTCCATCTCGATCGCCACGACAAAACCAATTATTTGAGTTACATACCCTCTGTTGTCACAATACTTCATAGAACTCGAGTTAGGCAAAGCCATAGATCACACATAAGGGCACCACAAGTCTACGTGGTTCTGACCCGTACGTGCCCGGTCTGCAACAGGACACGCCGTGCACTTGCGGTATCACCGTAGGCTTCATTTTATACATCTTTTCGGGCCTACCAAGTTTTTGGCGCCGTTGCCGGGGACTTGGCGCGTGCCCTGTGTTCATTGGCTCGCTTCACTGAGTTTCATACTACCCTGTACATATCCATTTTACATTGTCTTTGATTAGTATAATTTGTTAACTTGTTTTGCACCTGTTTTAGTCTTTCATCTTGCTGTAACTTGCATCTTGCTGTTTTAGTCTTTCATCTTGTAGCTTAATTTCTCATCTTGTAACATCTGTCTTAATCTCTCATTCTTTGTTTAAGCTGTTTTTCTCCTTCACTTTGTACATATTGTAACTTAGCATTTTGTTACTCTTTTTATCTCTCGTACATCCCGCAACTATCTCTGTACATCCCTGCATATCAGTCCCTGTAATCTTGTAACCCTTTCAGTCCAAGTAACTCCCAGTTGCATATTCTACGTGCTCTAACTTGTATATTCAGGAACTGAAAATCGTGTTGAGTCCAGTGTACCTGCAACATCTGCTAAGCAAGACTAGGAAGAGGAGGGCCATGGGAGGCGTGAAGAACCAAGGTCTTCTTTGAAATTTCTTTGTGTTTTAAACTTGAGCATAACCAACGGTATTGTATTATCAAATTTTGATGCTCATGTCTTGCATGAAATGCCATGTACTAATGTGATCTGAGCATAAACTTGAGCATGAGCCATTAAGAGTTGTATTGCCACAGGCATATCACAACTTCTTGAGTGAGTTTGTACTTGTGTGTTCTGTTAAGATTGTGCATACTCAACCCGATCAAGATTGTGCATCTGTTAAGATTGTGTTACTGTTAAGATTGTGCTCACATAATTTGTTAAGATTGTGCATACTCAACCCATCCAAACTCGTTGCATCCGGGAAGCTGAAAATCGCATTTGAGCTGCCCTGTTCATCTGTGATTTGCACTTAGAATTGTCTTGTGCTTAAACTACCAAAGTGTGATGTGCACGACCACGAGACTAAACATGACTGCAAACTATCGAGACCTAGCCAACTATGCATGAGCCGCTAGCTCTCGAAGTTGCAGTGGCGTGAGCCAACTCCACCTAACCCACATCTGTTGGGCTGTGCATATAATGAACCCAACCTGGGCTGCCAAACCAAACTGTCAACTGGGCTCAATCCACTTCTGGGCTACACACTTTGCAACCAATCTGGGCCATTTAACTGTTGGGCTGAACACCTTCACTGGGCTAACTCAACCTAGGCTTTGCACAACCACTTGGGCTGCAACCACACAACCTTCAGCCCACATAAGCTAGACATCTGGGCTGTGCAGTTCACAAATAACCTGGGCTGTACTCATCTGGGCCAAACCATCTAGGCTAGAACCTATTCTGTTGGGCTGTTTCGCTATCATAGCTGGGTTGCACATAACCCAACTAATCACAATAAAACCAAATCTAATCCCAATAAACCAAACCTGGGCTTCCCACATAAACCAAAGCTCCCAACAAAACCAAATGAATCCCATTGAAACCAAAGCCCACATAAACCAAACTAAATTTTGAATTCAATTTGAGTACTAAAGCATGACGAGATTTTTAGTACGCATACGGGGATACAAACAAATCCCTTAAAGAGCTTGCTTACGGGCACGCTTCACGGTATGAACCCCCACGAGACCATAGTGATTTTAGGGACTATTATGAGCCTTCTCGGGGCCACGACCTTCAATATTCATACCTAATCATTATAACCACATGTATCGGTCATCACGGTGGAGAGATGAACAATTTTATACTCCCCCAACTCCTTGCTTGCAATCAATAATGGAAACGCTCATGGAGCAAAATGCTAGACTTGAATTGAATGCAATGCATGATCATCCATATAGCAATATATCACGAATTTCCCTTCTCTAGTGAACCACATGCACAACCATACAATGAATATCCATATGAGGAGCATACCCACTAGTGAAGACTCTCCTTCAATAGAAAAACTCACTATGATTCTTCAAAAGAAACTTGATTGAGTTACAAAATGAAGATTGGAAGGAAACTTATGATAGGATGTTTGTTCTTCACGATAATTTTGAAAATAGTGTTTCTAGTCCTACTCATGCAACTAACACTTTGAATATGAACCTAATCTAGAGGTAGATGAGTACACTAAAATGCTACAATTTTGAATGGAGAAATGGATTTTTGCTATGATGATGATGATGAATATGATATGTTAGAAGAGCATGTATATACAGAAAATATGATAAAATCTTTTGGTTCAGAGACGTTAGGCGTCTCTTCTGTGAACCCTATGAATGATGCTTCTTTTGATATTCATGCATGTGATGTTGATGTGGAACCTGTGCAATTATCCTGTGAAAATGAACATGATTTACCCTCTTCTGACTTTAGGAAAGTGTGTGATGGTACAAATGATTTTAAAAATGAAAACAACTTAGATGTACCTAACCTCTCTCTGAGTCACAAATTGAAACTCCTTCACCCAACCTAGGTGTAGTTTGTCACAAAATTGCAAAACCAACTTTTGAAAATGCCCTAACTTAGGCCTAGAGCTTTGTGCTTCCCAAGTCCTCTTGGACTATTTTGCATCAAAGTATAACACTCTTAAGGAGCCACGGTTGGAATGTGTATACTTTGCTGTAGTTAGCAAAACTCATTTTGAGTTAGACCTTTTGCATGATGTACCTTTAAAATTGCAAGATTTTGTTCTCACAAACACACCCGTTCACAAATTTAGGTTTGGAAACTCCTTCACATCTGCCGATCTTACTTGCACTCTCTTGTTATATCGTGTAAAGGTCATGATGTTTGTATATATTTTCTATTGGGTTGATCCTCAACTCTTTAGATTGTTAGTTTATGGTGAATTTTTGTATATAATCGGTAGGATTTGTTAAATTTTCTTTTCTTGATTCGGTTGAGTCTTCTCGCACATATATTATGCTAATCCGATATGATCTCGGTTTGAGAATATTGGATTCTAGCCTCTGACGAATGAAGCTCAACATTCTCATCAACATATCCAGGTAATCTCTTCCCTTTTCTATTTTGACATAGTTCTCATGGTACGTATTTGTTCAAATTTTCCTATCGTTTGACACATTGAGGACAATGTTTAATTTAGGTTTGGGGGTACATTTGCATTTGCATTTAGAGTTTTTAGTCTTTTTAACCTTTTATTTTCAAAAAAAAAAAAAAAAAAAAAAAAAAAAAAAAAAATTTTTGCAAATAAAAACCTCCAACTTTTAGAGATTTTAGAGTCACTAGCATGCTTTTAGCTATGTTTACATAGAGAATCGTAGGAAATAACAAAAGTTAGAAGTCTTAGGAGAACACAATCGGGTTCCTTAGTTGATTAGAGCGTTAAAGTTGGATTTAACCATACTGGGAGGAGCGAATTAGGTGTTGTTTAGATATTCGGTAGTAGAATTGTGATCAACCATAGTGGAGACTACCCATTTACATCAAGCGAAGTACAAACCTTCACTCTTTGTGACTTTAGAAAGCTTTTAGAGTGTGTGTCGCCGTAATCGTCGATCCGGAGTAGGAATGGTGAGCTACCCAACTTCGCACCACTTTCGGCACTACTTTTGATCTCTTGAGTGCTAATTCCGTCAATCATGAGGGTGACGTCTAAAGATGAAAACTCCTTCTAAATACCGATTTGTAGTTAGCATCATTCTCTCTCTCAATCAATGCAAGACCCATAGAAACACATCATCGTCGAAAGAGACGAGAATCGGAACATGGAAAGAAAAGTTGAGATAGTCAGGTTTATATGCAACAAAACAAAAAAAGAAAATAGGATGAGAATTAATGAAGTTTGCTTAAAAAAAAAAAAAAAAAAAAAAAAATTTCAAGTTTTTTGTAAAGTTGAAGTTCGTCATGTGTTGAAGACCAGAAGACCCGAAGATTGAAGGCGTTTCTATGGTTTCTTGAGAGAGTGATATTAATTGCCGATCGGGTGAGAAGTGAGTGAGTACTCCCACTCCTTACTAATGGTTGATTTCCTTTCTTAGAGATCATTAGAAAAAGATTCTTTTGTCCACATACGAGAGTCTCAGTTTCATTTGGAAGGTTATCCTTCTTACCTACAACGTGTGCGGGATTTCTCTCTTATTTCCTGCTGCACACATGAGAGACTAAAAAAGCGATCTTTTTGAGTGCAATTATCATAAAACCTTATTAGTGAGGCGGAAGTCGAGGCTTATGATCACAATCGAATCAAGATTCTTTCATATGGTATGGTTACTTCTCGCTCGGCACTTAAGGATGAGAATGCGTTCTTCGATAGTTCTAACCACATTACTAGCATGCGAAACTCTATGTCCTCATAGCTTCTTGGAGGCTTGAGACTCTTTACACTCTACGAAGTTGGAGAAGGTTTTGTGGGTACACCTCTTGTAACCCTCACGAGACTACAACTCGTCACTAGGGACACCTAGGGGTTTAAAGGCTTAGTGCATATGCTAAATGCATTCGAGAGACTGCGACAGGGGTATAGTTAGGATTTCTTATTTTCTGTTTCACTTGAGGACAAGTAAAATTCGGAGTTTGGGGTATTTGATGAGTGCCAAATAGTGCATATTTATACACCTTTTATTGGCATTTTACTCATCTTTGCGCTTAGAAATCGAGATATTATCCAGATTACGCATTTTCTTTGTTTTCAAGAATAAATATTTGTTTTAATTAATTTTGTATTTTTAGGTACTAAATAAAGTCAGGAGAAAGTGCGGGCCCAAAGAGCAAAAGGGTGGAGTCGAGCACCCAAGGAGCAAAGCCGAAGCCCGCGCGCAACAGTTGCAGCCAACAAGTAGCAACTCATCTACAAGACATGGGCTTGAGCTAGACCCGACCCATGACCCGGATCCGAGCGCGTCTCTTCCAAGCCGTCGAGATTTCGATCTTCTACATCCTACGGTCGCTGCTCCCACTAGCATCGATGTTCGATACTCGCTCAACACCGAGATCACACCAAAACCGCTTACCATCCTCGGCGTTCGGATCTCCTTGGCTCCATCCCTACGCTGCCGAGGCCTTCCCATCGTCCGGTCATTTGTGCACCTCGCTCAACTTTGTATCGACCTATACCCTATACCCTCTCGACTCACCTCATTTCTCCTCTCCTTCTTCTCTTTCTTCCCTTCACCAGCGGAAACCTCTGCGCAACACCTTCATCTTCTTCCCCGACCAAAGTTGCAGGCTTGACCATCTCCATCACCTCGACACTAGCCACACCACCACACACTCCAACAACTCCTAAATATCTTTCCTCTCTGTCATAGCTTCTCACCCTAGGAGCTAAGATCGAGAAAGAGAGAATTAGGGTTATTTCACGATTGGGAGAAAACCAAAGCAGAGAAGCCCAGGAGGCGATGGAGCGGAGCGGACAACGATTCGGAGCGACGTGGGTGAGAGGTTTAATGTAATTTTAATTTCGATTTTGAAATTAGGGTTAGGGTTTTATGTTGCATGTATAAATTGAAGTGGTACGTATGTAGAAGGTATGCTGGACTGTGATTGCTTCAATTAGGGTTAATTTGTAGTTGTTTTCATCTTAATTATGTTTTTTAAATTGATTTTCTAGGGTTGAGATGAAACCCATGATGCATTGCTAATTTTAGTTCATGTGTTGATAAATGTTCTTGATTGAGCTTGATTGTTTAGGATAAACTTAATTTGACACTTGACATATTACTTTCCACGGTGTCTATCAAGTATTCATTGTAGTCGAGCATTTCTATGATTGAATGTGTAGCAATTCATACTTAGGTGTTTATTATTGATCTTTAGACTAATTGTGCCTTTGAGAAGACAATTAGTACTATGGAAAAAATACTCTAATTGCAATTAGGATATCCATTTTAGGATGAGTTTGATCACTGAGTAATGGCGATTTGTGATTAGTTGTACTTTGACAAGACAACCAATACTAGGAATTAGTTAATTGCCTTAGTTGATAGTAAGATGTCCATAGAAACCCTGGATGAATGGCAGCCTTGCCATTACAAGGGACGAGCGTTATTGAAGGTGGAATTGAATTAGCTCAGATTAGGTGGTGAAGTCGACACCCTAGTGCTTTACAACCTTCTTTGCCTTAGTTTAGTGTCACATTTCCATCTCGATCGCTTGACAAAACCAATTATTTGAGTTACATACCCTCTTTGTTGTCACAATACTTCATAGAACTCGATTAGGCAAAGCCATAGATCACACATAAGGGCACCACAAGTCTCTGTGGTTCGACCCGTACGTGCCCAGTGCTACAACCAGACACCGTGCACTTGCGGTATCACCGTAGGCTTCATTTTATACATCTTTTCGGGCCTACCATGTCTATAGCGGTTTAATACAACCTGGTGTTCAAGCTGGACAAGATTACAAGGTTCTTCTGCAGGTGCAGTTTTCCTCGTTAACGAAATTTCTTTGTGTCTTACTATACTTTTTACTTTCGTATTATATTTGTGTTTGATATAATTAAAGTAAAAGAAAGTGATTCGATAATCAACCTAGACAGTTTTCAACTCATCTGTATAAAATATACTCCCTCCATTCCATTTTAGATGAGTGTTTGGGTTATTTTTGTGTTCCAAATTACTTGATAGTTTTCATATTTTCCCACAAAACTACCATCAATACCCTCACATTTTTCTTGGAACCATAAGTTTAATTTAAACACACTAATAGCAATTAATGTTTGAAGACTTTTCTCAAGGGCATAAATAGAATTTTTTATATCTCTCTCCATTTCTTAATCTGCGTGAAAACTCCAAAAACATCATCTAAAGTGGAACGGAGGGAGTATAAGACTTTTCTTATGAATTCGCATCTTGAAATATAGATTACAAGACTTTTTCTTGTTGTAATTTGGTTTGATACTATTCTGGTACATACTAGGTTGATATTAGATATTTATTTTTGAGATCGTCCAAGAGTTCTTTTGTACAATCGGGTTCTGAGATATTTGATCTAAATTATTGATTGTACAAGAAATACAAACTGTACATACAATCATATACAAGGATCTTTTAAGGAGGTCTACTTGTTGATAGTATTAGGTTTTTGTCTTATAGGTCAAAACGAAAATTTGGTGGTGTACTTGGTACCCTTTCCTTTTTAGTATGACTTTGTTCTCCTTTACTACAACTTTCATAGACACTTTTAGCATAACTTTATTCACAAAATCGCTTTCGACATGCGGATCATTGTTTATTCCTGAGTGTTATTGAACATTGGGTTGCTTGTAAGTTGAAAAGGCTTACTTAGTCGCTATGGACTATCATTATGCATGGTTCCATAACTATCCAGGCCATGGTGCATATTTTTATGTGTAATTCCAAGGCGAACTTTTCACGTGCTTAATTACATGAATTCTTAACTAGGAATTTTGTCCAAAATTAGAAAGTGTTTTGCTTGAATCTCAAGCTAACTTATCTTGATCCAAATTTTATTTTTAGCCTTGTAAATCTATAAATAAATAGGCTCTTGCAACAAAATTTCTTAATCCATGCTACTCTTGTGTCCTAGTTACAAAGCTAGAGTCGTAATGTATAACTAGGTTTACTTACGAATCTGTTTTAGGTTACGACTTTGAATACTTCACTTGGTAATTCGTGAAGCATGGCCATACTATCTTTTATATGGATCGTGTTCTACTGGTTATTGAAGTTCACAAACTTAGGATCGAAAACAAGATATTTATAAATCACAAAGTTCTCTTCGTCTCAGACTTTGTGATTCCTCAAGATTGATACTTAAACTCTTATTTGGTTTGATTGGATTGTTCTTGAGAGGTGGTTAGTGATCTAGGATTTTCTTTAATAAAGGTGTAAGTGTTTCGTATCTGTGAGATTTTATGGACTTTGTCTCTTTTGCAAAACCTAGATTGAAACATATAAAAAGGAAATAAAATAGATTCGTTTCTTAAAATGAGATAGATATCAAAAGTATTCATAGAGGTTGAAGCAAGTCTTAGGCTATAAAGGACGTCAACTAAGGGAATCAAGTGCGTAGAATCTTGCGAGGTTCAAGAGATGTAAGGAGC
The DNA here is from genome assembly GCA_023531295.1 of Papaver armeniacum. Taxonomy (NCBI): domain Eukaryota; kingdom Viridiplantae; phylum Streptophyta; class Magnoliopsida; order Ranunculales; family Papaveraceae; genus Papaver; species Papaver armeniacum. The sequence goes on from JAJJWW010012088.1 coordinate 615,735, forward strand.
ACGACTGTAGCTAAATTGCTTATAGGGTTAATTAGTCTCAACTGTATTTCAGTCCGAAGTATGATAGTAGGATAATTCTATAGCGGCTTAATAAAGTACGATGTTCATAGTTGAACGAGGTCCCGAGCTTGTTAACAAAATTTATTGTGTGTATGCTTTTTGCTTTTCCACATTAAAAAATAATCTTTTAATTGTTAAAAGTAATACATATATAAGTTCATACTACTATCAAACAAAATTTTTGGTGGTGTACTTGGTATCCTTCCATTTTTCAGAAGCGTAAATTCTTCGTTAATTCTTCCCTTTTGTGCTTTATAGTTTATATCCCTATAAGAATTTATTCTTATAGTTTAAGGAGAAAAAACTTGTATTTGAAGTAGTCCATTTATGTTTTTCTTTTACACTACTACATGGTGTTTATCATCTATAAATTATTTAAGTTTATTTAGTTAAAGTTTTATTTGACGATGTTTGCAATACTTATTAGATACAAGTTTGCGGCCTACTGGACTTGTTCTGGGACAAAAGGCCTTCATATATCGCATTTTTTGCAATACTTGATATTTATTGATTATTCTTTGTGTATTGCTTATTTTTTCATGAGATAGTGTTGATTAGTACAAAGTAATATGCAATATAACTCTATCAAATATTAATATAAATTCAAACTAGATATATGTAAATTCACACTTATTAAATTCGTCCACACCTGCCATAATTAGTCCTAGAGCAAACTACTTAATTAAGTTAAACTCATGTAACTCACTGTCGTAGAAGTCACGGGCGTACCTAACATGTGCAAAAATCCTTTAAACTCATATATGACTATAGTGGACGAGTTATAGCCTTGGTGAGGGTTTACAAAAGATACACCCAAAAATTCGCTATTTGTTATTTATCATCTCCTTCTCGAATGCTAAACTACAAAGAACAAGCTTAGTAAATATAATGGATCCAACAAGCAATTCAATCATATCATCAATATAAGGAATCATGAATTTGTACTAAATTATAATTTTATTAGAGAAGTTGGTTTGGCGAATGGGAAAAGGCTATACTTGTTGTATAGATGGAGTCTCTATCAGAATGGGAAGAATATGAGTGTTTTGGGAAAGTGGTGATTGTGAATGGGTAAAATTGGGTGCTTGATGTTGTTGATGGTAAGGAGAATAAGAACCATAATCTTGATAAAAGGGGTTAGAAGAATATGAAGGTAGGTTTTCTTGGTACGTAAGAACTTGAATAAACATTAGAGGATTTGTAATTACCTTAAAAACGAGTTGGGCGACATTGTGGAGCTCTGAAAGAACGATGAATACAACGTTCAACCTTAATATCTTATTGAATAACTTCAACCATAGTAAAAACTGATTGAGTCATCCCATGTTGAATCAATCAATTCAACTCTAAATGAACCTATCAACTAATTTTTATTCCGTTTCATGTAGTTGATACATGCTACTAAATTGTAGAAATCAGACACGTAATCCTCAACTGATCTTGCTCCTTACTGATCAATTTTCTCATTCGTTCCCAAGTTTGAACTGGGGGTTTTCCATACTCGTCGCAGTCCTCGTAAAGATTCTACCACCAGGCGACATCTCCTTCTTTAAGTTTGTAAGCGACAAGCTTTACTTTGGAGTAGTCTGGTACTTCCATGAACAAAAAAAAAATACTTCTATTTTGTAGTTACAATCTAATAAGTCTTTGATTTCCCATTGAGGTTAGGGATATCAAAAGGAATTTGTCCAGATTTTAAACATATATCCTCAATATGTCTGTTGTCTTGTTCATCTTTGAGGGAATAATCCTCATCACTGTCAAGTTGAAAAAACGAAGCCTTCTTGTTTCCACAACCAAAAAAGCTTTCATGTTGTTTTTTATTTTCAATTGAAGTGATATATCTTATGGAATATGATTGTTAAAATATAAGTAATTTTGTTTATGATACTTACCCTCGATATTATTATTCAATGGTGACTCCTTGTGCTCACATTGTTGTCATTTTTCTCATGATTTTTTTGTAGGAGAATCTTCTTTAACAATTTTGAGATGCAAACAAGATTTGCATCAAAATATTTTTGCGTATTTATTACCTACAACTGTAATGCTTTGTGATTTTCAGTTTGTTTAGTTACTGCCTCAGATAATTTGGCAAATTTGGAATCCATACTAGTTTCGTCTTTCATAATCTAGGATGGAATAAATGTGCTACAAAAAGAAGAAAAGCTTTGTTTGTTTTTTTTGTTTTGTTGTGTTTTTGAATAAAAGATTGATGATCTTTTTCCGAAGATATACCAAAAATCAGATTCTAGATGAGGATCTAAAATTGGAGTCTCTGATACCAACTAATATAAAACGATAAAGAAAAAATGCAATACATATATTGATGCGAAAATGAAGAATGTAGTAAGGCTTCACAAAGTAAAAGAAAGATAAAACGTATGAATTCAAGTATTATATTCTTCAGTTAAAAAAAATGTCATTCTCAAAACACAATCTGCATTTATATAGGCTTAAACTTACAGATTCAAAAGCTAGAAAGAGTAGAGACTAATTTAGGAAATAAAATACCATTTAAACATAGAACTGACATACTTTGGGAAATAAAAGACTATCTAAACATATAACTGACAGACTTTAGGAAGAATTCAGATCAGAAAAAAAGGCAAAGAAGAACTAGTCTTCAATATCTTCGATCTGTAAATGATGTACTACATCACGTTGTCTTGTAATAAAACATGAGTAAGAAAAGCAAGTGGATCATCTAACCATCCTTTAGCTGATTTATTACGACGAGCAAACTTAACAATAATACCTATGCAATTATTTGCTCATATGTTTATGGGTTTCAATTCCAAATACTCTAACACCTTGCTTGGTTCAAAGAATTTAATTCTTGGGAATTCGACTATGGGGTAATCCATTTCCAGGAATTGAAAAACGAGGAATGATATTCCGAATCTAAATATTAATATTTAATTGAGGTAGTTGAAGTACATGGCGATCCAAATATATCAAATTTTTTTAATCCCATGTGCTTTGAAATTTTAATACGTAAACCAAACCAATTTTAATAACAAATATCCACATAACCACCACTTAGATTCAGTTTAACTGGTATGCAATTTGCTATATGTTTGATTTTTATGAAAATCATTAAAAGTCGACAAAAATGTTTTCAAACGTGGTTGGAACACAAATTCTGTTTTTATTCTCTTCCCTTGTTTTAAATCATATTCCATCGATTTGGTGGTGTAATAAAAAAGACGAGTTTTGAGGACCCAACCCCAAAAGTGTGTTTGGTTCGAGGGACTTTGATCCATTCCTCCGAGATCCAATTTGAGGGCTCCCATAAAACCGAACCATATGCGCTGTAAAGATTTTAAAGAAAATAAAATTTTCAAGCCTCTACACTGCAAAGAGATATCATAACCACGACCATCATTCGATTTAGCTAAGCTTTCAAAGACTTTGATGTATAACACCACTAAATTGAAAAACAAAAGAGTTCAAGCATAAAAGTAACCAAGTTCTACCAGGGTCGGCCCCATAGGGGAATCAGGGAAAGCCCAATTGGGGGCAGCAAGGCCTAGGGGAAACGACAACCCAGTTTTAGATTAGGGATATCCTTAAAACTAAAATATGTCTAAGGACTTATTGATGAGACTAAATAAATATTTGGGGCAAAATTTCAATTAATATAAATATTTAGGGATTTATTTACGAATTTCCTTTAACTCATTAATTCTTTCCAGTTTTTGACCGCGATTATTTTTTCCTTCTGCCTTTTAGAGCCTAAAACTAAAGAAGAAATGTTCTAGTTAAATACTTGAATTTCTTGTATTTTTTGAGTCTTGAATCATTGGTTGAAAAATATAACTCGATAATTTCTTTTCATTTCCCCCTTTTTGTAATTCTCACACACATAAAATTATAGGTAGAGAATAGTAAGGGTTTATATTTTGGTTAGAAAATGTTGGGTTTTTTGATCGGTTTATGTTACCATGATGAATTCAAAAATTGTATAGAGCTTATTGAGGGTCTTCAATTCGTTCGTTCAGGTGTTTCTCTTTTTTGAACCGTTGAAAATTTGAAAGTTTGGAATTTAGAGTTTTGAAGTAAAATAAAAATCACTTACTATTTAAGTCATAAAAAGAAAAAATTACGAGGCATGTTATAAACGGAAGTTTATTAGGTAGATGCCCACTTTAACGGGACCCATTACTTGGGCACCAAGTATGTAAACTCTATAAATAGAGTCCCAAACCTTTGTAAACACACAATGATGAATAGAATTTCTCCCTTCTTCTTCCCCTCTACTTTGTGTCTCCTTCCCTCTTTCTCTATTACACAAGACGTTATCACGCACGTCGCTCTACCAATTAGGCGATTATTTTTTTTATTATCATTATTCTCATTAGAACTAATTAGCTTTGATCTTATGATTTTTTTTTCATATGGGTTTCTACTTACGTACTCAATTGATTTGATTTTGTTATAATCTAATCAAAAGTACATTAGTACATATTTTTCTCAATTTTTTTTATCATCTATTGTCTATCAAATATTGATAGTATAATGGACGCCTTGAAAAGGATTACAAACTGGATACTCTGGTGACATCGAATTGCTTTATTATTCACGATCATGTTTTCCTAGTTTTCTTGCATGTATACGGTCCCTTATTCACAGCCGCCGCAATCATGGTTAGTTGAGTTTTAGGGTTTTATCTTTTCTTTACGTCTTATATGACTCATAAGGGAAATCATGCACTACTGCACTTAACATTCTGTCTTATATTGTCTTATATGTTCCATGCACTACTGTTGGTCATGCTTTACCACTATTCACGTCTTTACTCCAAGTACATGTTTGACGTTCTTAATATTGGCTAGTATTTGCTTTTGTGAGCACACTATATAACGGAACATTCTCTTTACAAGCGTGTAAGTGTGTTGTTGATTCTTTTAGTACTACACATATTATATCCTCTTGTTTTTATTTTCTTTTGTGTCCGTTATTTTTTTAATAGAGACAGAAAAATAAAATCCATCGAAAGATGGTCCACAATTTCTATTCCTTTCATGAAACTGTAATCACCAAAAACTGGTGTTGTCGCAGATTTTATTATCTTTACGATAATTAATCACGTGCATGGTTGAAAAACCTACGGCCAATTAACTTTGGTATCCTTGTCCTATAGACAATGATCATGTGATTTAATTATATATGGTTTCTATATATCTACAAGAAACCATCTTCGACATAAAATGGATTTTCCATATGCGAATGCCTATTACGACATTTCTTTTTCTTTTTGTCGATGCAATTTTGGTGTATCGTATATACCAACCGGTATTGGTTTTCTCCATCAATTCTGAGGAAGGAGATGTTAAAATTGGCATTCTAAGAAATTTTAGCCACTATTATTTCTCGTAGTTTGACGACAATCGTTCAAACAAACCATTACCAATTATGGTTTTATTTTTCTACTAATAAACCATTGATTTCCATTTCTTACGGGAAAACCATGGATTCCTCAATAACGAAAATGATCTCTTTATTTTCTTAAAAAGAATCGGATAAGCCAATTGGTTTGGTTTTTCCCTATCGGTCCTAAAAGGATATATAAAGTATCGTTATTATGATATTCACAATTGCAAACACCTAGAGGAATTGTTGTATTCTTAAGGGATATTGATTTTTTTTTCTCACGGTAAATCTCCAAAATTTTAAAACAATTCCACTTGTAGTTGGAATTGGACGCTAAAGATCAAAGGGTGCGCACCCGGTTTGTTAGCCTATCTCATTAGTCTTTGTAATGACTATATCGATCTTAAAATTAATCTATTTTGATCAAATAAAGTGTCCATAGTTTTATTCTTAGGTGAATGGATATCTCGTCGGCCTTATAGGTCATTGACTCATTGGAGATTTGGTTGCATATTTTATATTCTTTTTGTTATATCTAATAAAACCCATGGTTCAGTTAAATTTGTATATCAAAAAGACTACAATTTTAATTTTATTTTTAGGACGATTTTTTATGGCTTTTAAAGTCATTATCAACAGTCCAACTGGTATTGTTAAAATCCAGATGTTATTACGAGTATATGTCCTCGATTTAATTGGATAATACTCTGCGAACTTGTTTTCGTATATGAGATGATTATATTTCCGCCATAATCGTGGGGAGACTATACATTACTGTGACGTTTCTCTCCCATTTTGATCAAATCGAAAAAGGCTGTCTACTAGGCATGAAAATATCTCATGTAACTTTTATATAAGCTTATGTCGTTTGAAAAAGAAAATTCAATCACATATAGCAAGAAAGTAGTATTTTTATATAGGCTACAAATATGCTCCAATAGAGTCTATGATAATACGATTCACATTCTCAAAATTCATATCTCCTCATTTTGAATAATAGGAGATTATAACGCCCGTGGGCGCTGGTACCAGTAAATTTTGAATTTTTCAAAGTATGCATACAATGGAGTGTGATATCGTGATAAGCTAATATGATTGTCGAATATTCATTTATGGTAGCTACTAAAATAATAAAGACGGTGGTTGTTAACCCCTCTGCAGAGGAATATAGACATATGTGATTGGTTGGCATACAATCCAATTAGGTTGGATTGATTTCTCGATTGATGCAATTTCGGATCCAAACTTAACCCCTTAAACATGCCAAGCATATTAATTACAGGTTGGTGTAGTGATATTGCGTCTTCGTATGAGAAATATTTTCGTTGTAAAAACTATTTGAGGGTTTTATTTTTTTCTCAAACCCTAGGATTGGTTTAATAATTGTTTTCTTTATATGATTCATTTAGCGTGGTAGTCTTTGAATGACTCGTATGTATCCGAGACCATATTCGTATTTGTAATTCTTGTAGGATTCAAATTATATTCGCGCACCACACGACTCAATTATCGTGTTTAACAATCCTTTAAGTGTTTTTAGAAATTTGGTACAAAACCAAAAATCCGGATTAATCAGTTGAAGATATCAACTTTATAGGTCTCTTGAAGGGTCCTTAAAAACACGAAAATCCACGTTTTAGCAGCATAAAATCTATTCTCTTTCCTTTCTTAAATCTGCAGTCAGAATTATGCTAGCATAAACTCGTCTTTAAGATATACTAGAGTTATTATTTTGATGCTTATTTTTTGAAAAACTCATGTAGTTGAGTTAACATCGATAAATATGTCAAAATTTGTATTCTTTTCCCTTGGTTTAAGGTTTTGTCCCATGTGGTTTTCCTGACAAGGTTTTAACAAGGCAACATCTCGTTGACGTTTAATTTTCTTTCAAAATTTTTGATATTTATGCTCTTTTTCCTTCGTCCAATTTTTTTCCCATTGGGTTTTATTGGCAAGGTTTTAGTGAGGCAATTTAATTCAACATGATGGTCATCCAAGGGGGAGTTGTATCACTTTTGGTTGTTTAGTGGATTCCCACATTTGATTAAACAAAATCAACTTAATCATCTCCTAAGAATTTGGATTTCCTTTTCACAAATACGATTTTTGTTCACGTATGATAAGGTATTCATATCTTGGCACTTTGTTGAAGAAACTATATCAACTATTTCTGCAAATCATCTCCAAGAAATTAGTAAACCAAGAAGCAAGTCCTCAATGTATTTAAAGAAGCGTGGAGATTCGAGAACACTACCATTAGAAGACTAACACAAAAGAAGACTTCATCAACTGGGAAATTTCTCACGAAAGCATTACTATCTCCAAAGATTCAAGAAATTCGTTTATGGAAATTGGTTCGACTCGAAGATTTGCAAGCCAAGATTTAACTGAAGTACTTATCAGGGGAGTACCAAATTAGAAGGTATTTTACTGGACTATCACGTTGTACTCCTTTTCCTTCGTTAAGGTTTTGTCCCACTGGGTTTTCCTTGTCAAGGTTTTAACGAGGCAACATATGCATGTCCAACTCTGTTCTAAGTTTTCTCATAATTGTACTCTTTTCCCTTCGATCAGGTTTTGTCCCTTTGGATTTTCCTGACAAGGATTTAATGAGGCAATATTGCTTAGATACAGTGGTCATCTAGGGGAGTGTTATAAACGGAAGTTTATTAGGTAGATGCCCACTTCAGCGGGACCCATTACTTGGGCACCAAGTATGTAAACTCTATAAATAGAGTCCCAAACCTTTGTAAACACACAATGATGAATAAAATTTCTCCCTTCTTCTTCCCCTCTACTTTGTGTCTCGTTCCCTTTCTCTATTACACAAGAGGGCATACAATTTTCTTTTTGCTCCGAGGGCAAAAAAATCTCAGGAACGGCCCTCTGGTTCTCCAAAGTAACCACACCAAACTACAGTCAGGGCAGAAATAAACAAGCCCAAAATGAAACAATCGGCGCCAAATGAAACACAATTCCGAAACATCACCACCATCTAAATCCTTTACAATAATCAACGGCCAATATTATGCATCATATCGATCCGTATGAAACCTAGTGAACCAATCAAATCCCAAACCACAAAAGTCTGTGGGGGAAATAAAGTACGGCGCCAAATGAAACACAATTTATTTAATCTGAACCATCTCAACCATCTATATCCTATACATTAATCAACGGCCAACCTATCAATCCGTATGAAGCATAACGCACCAATCAAATCCAACCAACACCTCTATATAAATCCCAAAACTCTCATTCATTCTCTCCACAACACATCATCTCACCTATAATCTCTCTCTAAAGTCTATCCCTATCCCCCTTTAATTTTCCGATCTAACTTTCAGTTTTCCGGTCAGATGGCACCGAAAGCAGAGAAGAAGCCGGCCGAGAAGAAACCAGCAGAGAAGAAGCCAGCCGAGAAGGCACCAGCTGAAAAAGCACCAGCAGAGAAGAAACCCAGAGCTGAGAAGAAACTCCCAGCCAAAGATGCTTCATCAACAGATAAGAAGAAGAAGAGATCAAAGAAATCAATTGAAACCTACAAGATCTATATCTTCAAAGTTCTGAAACAAGTTCATCCTGATATCGGTATTTCAAGCAAAGCTATGGGTATTATGAACAGTTTCATCAACGATATCTTTGAGAAGCTTGCTGCTGAATCATCCAGATTGGCGAGGTACAACAAGAAGCCGACTATCACTTCAAGGGAGATTCAGACTGCTGTTCGTCTTGTTCTTCCAGGAGAGTTGGCTAAGCATGCTGTTTCTGAGGGTACCAAAGCTGTTACCAAGTTCACAAGTTCTTAGGGTTTCGTAAGGGTATTTGGGGGTTCTATGTTTTTATGTTCTGGGTATGAAATTAGGGTTTCGTCCTTGTAAGTATTTTAATGGTGTTTCGTTTTGTAATTTGGGTCTTGGTAGTGATGAATGAATGGATCTAATCTTTTAGTTATGCCATCTTTGTTTAATTTGATGAATCTCGAATTTAGTTTTTGTTCGAATTTCTAAATTTCTATTTTAATATATTTAGTTTGTGGGTTCTTGAAATTGGATGATGAGAAAATTAGGGTTTGTAGTTCCTCAAGCCTGTTGGTCTATCCTGATGTTTGAGCAGAAAATTATGGGTTCAATGGAGTTGTTCTGTGCATTCAATTTGGTCACCTCTGACTCCAATCCTTGGAATAGCTCAGAACTTTTTTCTTCTGTTTAATCTTAGCAGTTGTATGTATGTATATGATCTTGATGAATTGATCTGTTCAGTATGAATTGATTTGGATATGATTTCCTTTGTTGTTCTGTGCCTTCAATTTGGTCATCTGACCCCAATCTTTGAAATTGCTCAGAACTATAATCTCTTAGTAGGTTTTCTATCTGTTTAAATCTCAGCAGTTCCATGTATGTACACACTTCGTGAAATCAAACTTACGTGTTTGCCTAAGTTGAAAGCAGGAAGTAGACCACCACCATGGGTGATTCTTGGATCTGCAGTCTGGGAATGGTTATCAGTACTAGTCCTTTGGTGTTCACACCAAGAGTCTCTTATTATGTGTTGAGCTTCACATTGTCTCTGCAGCTTCGGTAGACTTGCAATATTGAAATCTTCCATCATTCGAGAAGGGTCTGAGCTGTGAATTATGAATGTAATAAAGCTTAAACTTGCCTGTGGCAATAGGTGAAGCAGGAACAGGTGAAGCATTAACCAGATTGGTGGCAGGAGTTGGAATGGCTTCGGTTCAATGGAAAAAACTTCAATTTGATAACGCATTTCACTTGACATGCCAGAGAGGAGCAAATACAAATTGCAGGATCAATGCAAGGCAACTTGGTCCAACTGCGTCAGTAAATGCGAGATTCATCCCACAGTTAGTCGCAAATCATCTTCAAAGAAAGCTCTTGTTGTTGCAAATCTTCTTCAAAGCTCTTGTTGTTTTTGACATGCCAGGAACAACTTAGTGAAAAACAACAAGAAATTTTAAGATGCAGATCTTAAGGACCAGATTATTGGTGAGCCTCCTCTGAATGCTAATGATGATGTCAGGAAATGGAGATATGGGGATTCTTTTGCAGTGGCAAATGCATACACAGCTTTGGAGGATGGGGGTCTATTGAGATTTCCAGATAAACAATTATGGAATTCTAAAGTGCCACTGAAGGTATCCTTTCTAGTTTGAGATTTATAAAGGGGCACCAACTCTAGATTTCTTGTTCAGGGCTGGTTTGGTGCAAGATGCAAATTGCTTGTTCCGTAATCAGTGTGCAGAGACAAATGACCACCTTTTTCTTCATTGCAACACTGTTACTAGCATTTGGTCTTACTTTCTTGGTAGTTTTGGAATTAATTGGGCATTAGCTGGTGATGTGAAGATGAATTTGTGGGAATGGGGAGTAAAGAACTCTACTAGATGGAAGAAAATTTGGAGTTTATTGCCTTTCGCAATATGGTGGACTATTTGGAAGGAGCGCAACAATCGACTTTACAATAATCACTCTAGGAACAATAACCAGTTGATAACAGCAGTTAAATGCTTGTTGTATAACTGGGCCTTAAACTCAGACATTTTCTATGGCTTTCTGCTATCTACTCTGATTTGTAATTGGGATGCAGTGATTCACTGATCCTTCTTTAAGTTTCTTGTCACTGTTTTAGTGATTTGAGCTTCTTTTTAAAAAATTTGCCCTTTTAAGTCGATTTTTTTTAAAGATGCAGAAACCAGGATTCGACCCTCTCTGGCATGTCAAGTGATGTGCATTATCAGAGAAGACCCATGACTTCAAATGTTGGTGAAGCTAGATACAAAATGGTCCCAAATTTGAATTGAGAAACTGCAAGAGAGCACAGCATGTGATCAATACTTTCAGCTTGGTATTACAAAAGGAGCAAAAAGGCCTTGCTACTTTTAACGCAACTTTGGGCCGAGTGGAATTGCGGAGAAGGTTAACTGATGTAGAAGTAAATGATGCGGTCGCTCTTTCTCATCTTATCGATGGGATCATGCTACAGGTATCATTTTCCCTCATGCTAAAGTTTGGAACCCTTTAGTTCCCTCAAAAGTTGCCTTCTTTCATGCACTGTGCTGTAATACGTTTGGTTTGAATTTTTTCATGGGTGAATTAAGTCGAGATTGGGTTGCCATCGAAAACAGCTTAGATATTTTTTAAGGTAACTGGATTGATGGGTTCACCGATAATGGCAAGATCATGTGGTAATTGCATTTTGGCCTGCCAACCACGCAAAAAATTTGTACCTTGGGGGTATATGTTTTACCCATATGCTTTTGTATCAGAGGTTCTGATCCCAGTTTGCAAAGTAGTGTCCTCTTTTTCCAATAGAGTCGGTGAGTCTCCCAGAAACTGCAACAGATCATTGAATCCTTGTGTTTCCTGATCTAATGGTTGTTGTCTAAGTTGTACGGTACCATCATCTTCCGTTGTCAATTATCTCCCCCACTCTCGCCATTTTATTTGCAGCAGCACTGAAGGCCAACGGGTGGTATTTTATTTGGCTTACACAGGTTTAGTCCCATATCGCATAATTATTAACTTCCCTTTGGTTTATATACCGCAAGATTAATGTCACTGACACCGAATTAAGCGTACAGGATCTGTAGTTTAACTTCGTAGTTCGCTCTTTGTGGGTATGTTTAGCGATCAGTGTTCGTGCGCCTTTTTGTTTTGCACTTCCTCTGAAGATCGATGCCTTAAAAGCTCAAGTGATGCTGTTTTCTTGTTTTTTTTGTTTTTTTTTTTTTTTTGGCAAAAGCATAGGTGAAGCTGGTTTGTACTCAGTAAAATAGGTAATCTTTTACGCACCTTATGTAGATTTCACAGTTATATAATTTTACTATCATATTATGAGGAAATCCTATTTATATGATGATTCTGGTACTTTCTTATTTGATGAAAAATTTGGGTATGGATTTTATGTGAGAATCTTTGGTATAAAAATTTGGGTTGTATGTGATTGTTGGTTGCATAGAATATGCCATGAAAGTGTTCGATGAAATGTCGATTAGAATTATTTGATCATGTACATATAGAAAAAATGCACTAGTTCAGACTGTTTAAAAAGTAGGTTGTAAATTTTGCACTTATATACGAAGTGTTAAATCTAAATTTTGTTCATAAACATATGTAGGTGTTATAAATTTTGTTCATAAACATATATTTAAGAGTGTTTTAAATTTAAACCGAACAGGCTAGAGAAGTGCAGAAAAAACAAGTTAGAAGACATGAATGGATTGAGGAATCTGTTGAAAGGCAAGGGCATCGAGATTGCGAAAGAAGCATTTGATCGAACATTTTTAGTTGGGAAACTTCTTTGCTTTCTTCATGTTACTAACACCTACATCTGCAGTCCTGCTCTTGTAAGCAATTGATCCCAATTTTCTACTCTGTGGCACAGTAAATTAAGGGACAATTGTGTTTGAATGTTTTTTCTCTTTTCCAGGTGTATGGTCCTAGTATGCTCCCAACTTTTAGTCTAACTGGTGATTTGGTTTTGGGGGAAAAGATATCACCTCGTTTGGGAAAGGTGAATAAGGGAGATATAGTTCTTGTACGCTCACCTGAGAATCCTAAAAAGACGATTAATAAGCGTATTTTGGGCATGGAAGGAGACGATGTAACTTACTTGATCGACCCGCAGAATTCTGAGAAATGTCGAACTATTACGGTAAATAAAAAATAATCTCACTTAGGTGTCTGTTTTTTCCTTTGTTGTTATTACGTGGGGTTTCGATTGATTTTCTCAAAGAACGGGATAAGGAAAGCAATAATCTGTACAAGAAGTTTCTAATTTTGTGTTGCTTATCTTTCAACTTTCCCCCAAATATAATTCAGTATCGATATGATTTAAGTTCGTCTCAAGGATGTATTTTGATATTCTCTTAACTCATCGTTCAAGTGTTCTTATTTTACTGGTATGAAACAGGTGCCAAAGGGACATATTTGGATCCAGGGAGATAACATATATGACTCTCAAGACTCACGCCAATTCGGTCCTGTTCCGTACGGTCTTATTCAAAGCAAGGTGTTTTGTAGGGTGAGTTTTCTTTTGTTTGTTATATATATAAGCATGTTTACTGCCCAGATTTGAATTGCGGATGTGTTGTTGATCAGATTTAATATACGAAATTTATATGGATATTAGTAGATATTCAACATTGTTTCGGACTTACATTTCCTCCCTGACTGAACCCATTTCGCCCACCTTATTATCCTCACGCCATCCATCATTGTCTCAACTGCTTAACTCTTTCAGTCCTGTTGCCAAATTCTCTCTAAACATTGTAACAGGTTCATCACATCTAATGTCACCATCCTGTCCACCAACAATGCAACCTTGGATTTACTAAAATATAGTTTTTATGTTTTTTTATTTTTATGTATAGTTCAACTGTTTTGATGTCATCTTAACTTGGTTTCGCTACAACGGGAAGTGATATCGGTATTTTGTGGTTCCCAGATGTTTTAGTCAGTAATTTTGACTTGGGAGTGAAAGCTCACTTTCCTTAGCTGCTCTTTTTGTAGATTTGGCCAATCAGCGGCTTTGGATCGCTGGGACAAAAAGTCTAGTAAAGGTGATCTGTTTTTAATGCAATCTCTTCACTTGCTTTTATTAAATGGAACTCCTTATGGGAGATTGAATCACATAGTTTACATCCAATTATGCATCTCCTGTTGTTCTGGCTTTAGTGTAACCTAGCTTAGAAGAAAAAATTTAGTTGAGGGATGTACCAAAATCCCGAATAAATAAATAGATGATGTTCCATATACTCAATTAGTCTCTGATTGAGTTCCATGGACCAGGTCAATTTAGATGCTACTCTGCGATGAATTGAAGCTTAGTGGTGGTTTAGCTGGTTGAATTGTTAATGCATTATCATACAGTCAGCCCCTTGTACACCAAGGGTCTCTTCTTATGTGTGGAGCTTCACATGTCTGCAACTTTAATTGACTTGCAATATTGAAATCTTCCTTCATCTGAGAAATCACCAACTGGGTTCTGAGCTTTGAAATATGAATGTAACAAAGTTTGAACTTGCCTGTGGGTGGAATAGGTGAAGCAGGACAGGTGAAGCATTAACTAGAGCGGTGGCAGGAACTGGAATGGCTTCCGTTTCAATGGAAAAAGTTTCAATTTGATAACGCATTTGACTTGACATGCCAGAGAGGTGCAAATACAAATTGCAGGATCAATGTAAGGCTACTTGGTCTAACTGCGGCAGTAAATGCGAGATTCGTTCCGCAGTTAGTCGCAAATCATCTTCAAAGAAAGCTCTTCTTGTTAGTCGCAAATCATCTTCAAAGCTCTTGTTGTTTTTCACACCAAGTTGTTCCAGCTATTTGCCTGGCTATGATACATTTCGCTTATTTTCTGCCGGTGTTTTTGTTGGTACCTACCCTTCCACAGCTACTGTATTGGGTGATCTCTTGTTTTTTTTTAGTACACCTATATTTCCAATGCCTTCATTGCTGCCTATAATCCTTCTCATGCCCCCACTAGCAATCTCCCTAAAACTGAATGTTAGCTAATTTGTAGGATCAGCAGTTTTGTTTAAGGAGCAGTGCAAGTTATTTGTGTATTGTATGAATCAGTTCATAGAGATGAATGTTAGAGAGATTCTCTCTGGACTGGAATCTGGGAGGTTTTTCAAAGTGTTCATGGAAGGAAATTTGTTTTGTTACATAAGCATATGAAAAATCCTATCTTTAATAAAAATGAAGGCCTTAAAAAAGCAGGTACTGTAGTCACTCAAAAAGAAGTTATCAGGCAACTGCTTCATACAGAATGTCGTACAGAACTTCAATTTCTACAAGGCTATATGCACTTAAAAGGGGATAAGTTACTTGTATCCTGTATACAACTTTAGTTTCTACGATTCTATTCTATCTACCTGGATTTTTACATTGTACACTGATTAAGAATAAAAATTATATACCCACCCTAAGGAATTGGTGCGCACATTTACATAAATTTATACTTCATATACTCTTGTTTTCTCCTGGTCTAATCAATGTCTGCGTGTACATAATCAACAAACACAAAATTCTTCTCGAGTTCATGAAACACATAAGCCAAACCAGCACTTAGAAATGCAAGTACGCCCAGGATAATGCGAAGGTGTATCTCAGATGGGATCCCTGATGTTGAGCAGAAAATTATAGCGGCACCGATGAAAACTTTCTGCAAGGTCTGAAAGCAGTATAAGCTCCTCTACACGACGAGCATATAAGTGTGTGTGCTGCTCAAACCTGTCCAACATCTGCGAGAAAGAAGGACATCACATTTGTGAGCCAAAAAAAATAGAATATCAACTAACAAAGTTTTCTTATTCAGATTTTGTTGTCATCCTTACCTGGCGTTTGGACAAGGTTGTAGAAGGTGGAGGTTGAAGGTTGTTTGTGTTGCCAAACCAATCAGGTTGATTGTTACCATGTCGTCTCAGCCAATTTCTAAAAGCTAAGACAAATCTGTCAGCTTGAGTTGGTGTAAATGTGATCTTTGTATATTCGGCATTAACATCAGAAGAAGACAGAAAGACTTTTTCTTGACCCTGAAGAACAATCATGTCACCATCGTAAACTTTGTTTGAAGTCCAGTGCTCAAACCACCTCGGGGTAACCTGTGATAGCATAATCATAAATATGAGGCCGGGAACAGGCAAAACCATGTTTTGTAAAAGCTCTGAGATGTAATCATGCTCTTGTCAACTAAGTCCACACATTTAGCAACACCAATAAATATGCATTCTTTGGAGATAATTTTTTCCTCAAACAACAATAAATTTAATTCTTCACTGCTTCTCCTAAGACACATCCTCAAATTTCTGAGGCCTGAATCTAAACAGGTGTTCCTACAGGAAACCAAAAAGAGGAACAATGTCCAAAAGCAGAATCATGGATATATATAAACATTCCACTCAGCAAGATCCAAAATTTCAGGTATTGAGCTCCTTTAGCCTGCAACTTATTTAAGCCCTAAAAGAGAACCATATTGAAAAACTGATAGATGGAGGAAGTTTGAAGCATCATATTTTGGTAGGCGTCTGAGTCTCAATGTTTAGCTTTCATTACTAGTAAATATCTTGAACACTCCAGGAATCAGTGACACACAAAAAGGCACTACGTAGTGGTTTCATGACAGGAAAGGCCAATGGATCTTATAGATAATGAGATCGAAAATCAACTTTGAATAGCTCATTCATGTGGTTTTAGTTTAGACTCTTTCTCCAACTATTCTGTTATATCAATGTAACGACGTCATCTCATCATAGGATTCATAGCATGCGTAAATCCATTGTGAATCTGTGACAAAGATTTGATCTGTGAGGGGTATGGAGGTGAGCAAGGCTAGAGCCTCTCTGCTCCTATTCAAATCTCTGCTATATGTAGAAAAAGAAGCTGCCAGTAAAGCTTATTCATTTTCACATTGGAAGAGGCCAAAATGGTTTGGACCAAGGCCAGAGCAAGCAAACAAGGTTTGGTTGACCGGACCAAAGAAGAGCCATAAGGGCAAGTTAAAGTGAAGTCTTCGATAGAGTAATATTGTTTAATACAATTTTAAAAAGGAAACCATTATATCATGCAATATGCAGATCTAAGATGCAAAAACAGTAACGACTATTGACTACCCGGAACTTAAAAACTGAAATATAGTTGATATAACTCAAACAAAATGAAGGTTACCTGCCACCACGCACTCCCTGGCATCGTCAACTGGAAAAAGTTTCGAGCACTACAAACAATTGAACGAGTCTTCCCCGGTGCCATAGGTATATTGAATGAACAAATCCATATTGCCCACTTCTGATCACCAATTATTGGGAGTTTTGTATCAATCTCAATTCTGTGAAAAATAGAAGGAAAGAACACAATAAGAACAAAAAGCTCAAATGATGGTAATCATATATAGGTATCTCAGAATTCATTGAAAAATATATGAAGCTTACTTATTAACATAATAACACGGAGCAATAAATTCCGTACTGATTCGTGGGTTCCCCTCATTGGCTCCAGCGAATCCCCATGCACCGCTAGACTCTAGTTTAAATGGCAAAGGCTTGGCTCTGTCTCTCCTCCCTGTAACCTGTTGAAACAAATGACTGTCCTTAATTAGCTAACCGAACTCAAAAATGCTACCACATTCGTTAGTATGCTGCACATAATAGGCTGAGGAATTACTATAGAAACCAGAATCATACTGACTCTTTGAAGATACATTTTGAGCTACAATGATAGTCATTACACCATTTGCACTATAAAAACCTCCCTTTTAGAGTAGCTGTTAAACTGGAATTAAGATAGGCAGTTGCTATATGAACTTAACTGTTAAACAACAATGATTGTCCTTATATAAGCTAACCTAGCTCGAAAATGCTACCACATTCAGTAGTTAAATACTGCACTAAATAAGCAGTTACCATATAAACTAAGATAACGTGAAGACACATTTTGAGCTACAATGTCATTATATCATTCACACTAAATAAAAACAATCCTCCTAGAGTAGCTGTTGAGGCAGTTGTTGCAGGGTTAAATGAAGTCCTAAGGGCTTCATTCATCCCACAGAATAGTTTGCTTGGCAACCGCTAACATTGTCCTTCTTGTAGTTATTTCAAACTTTGTTCTTGTTTTGACGTTCATTAGAGACAGCTAATTATGGAATTAATGAAACATTAAAGCAACTTTGCTCATTAAAAGATGAGAAAGAACACTTTTAAGAAATGAAAGAATAAGGGACGGGCCCACATACAGGTGTTGAGCAACAAGTCAGTTCTATCCATTAACTAATCTGTCAACTTGAGTCTACAAATTTTATCTCAACATACTAACAAATACATGCCTTATGATGCGCAAAATCAATGTGAGAAGGATCAGAGACATTCTCCATTAACGTATCATAACCATAGTAAAGATCCCGTTGAATCGATACAGTTGAAAACTCAGGGCTATCAAAATCAGCAGGCAACCTAAACACATTTAAGAAAAAGTCTAATTAGTTCACTAGTATGCCCATAATCAGGCCTCAAAACCATTTTAACTGAACATTGCCTACTGAGCTCAAACTAGTCATCACACTTACATTGCAGGTTTAGTTGAAGAAGCTTTGTCCCAACCATTCTCGTCAGGCCAAACAAATAGTAAACCCTGAGACACCAGTGTTGGAAACTTCT
Organism: Papaver armeniacum; assembly: GCA_023531295.1. Lineage (NCBI taxonomy): Eukaryota > Viridiplantae > Streptophyta > Magnoliopsida > Ranunculales > Papaveraceae > Papaver > Papaver armeniacum. The sequence goes on from JAJJWW010012088.1 coordinate 634,348, forward strand.
TAGCACAAGCTCTTGGCGATTTAACAGCACGAGATTCTGGCCCTTCATTTGAAGCTTGTGGTATTCTAACACAAGATCCAGCCTTATCAAAAGACCATCCATGGTATGAACACTGTATATTCCCATCTTCATCTATCCTTCCTTCCTACAACAAAAACACACAAAGCAAAATTAATTGAAGAAATTATGGTATATAATAATCAATGAAATGAGGGTTTCTTATTTTTGGTTAATTACAGAGAGGGGAGCGAGGCGATGAGGGCATTTATCATCAAAAGCAATCCAATCACCAGTTAATTTATCTTTCCATAACACAATTTCACGATTAAGAAGCTGAAATGGAGTTGGACGACTGGGATCTAAGTCTTCAATTAAAGAAACTGGATACCAATGATCTCTCCATGAGAAACTAGATGATGAAGAAGAAGTAGTCTCTTCTTTATCTTCTTCTGCTTCATTTGAAGATGATGATGTTGATGGTGACGAATCTGTTGTAGCAACTCTTAACAAAACAGAAGAAGAATTTTCTCTTCTACTTCTGCTTATGCTCCTAGTTCTTGTCTGGGGTGTGAGGAAGGGCAACAAGTTGAGAGCTTTAATGGAAAAGAGAGGGTTTTGATTGAAATTCAAGGGTTTTGATTGTGGGATTTTAGTAGTTGATAAAATTAATGCCATTTTTTTCTCTATTGGTGGAGAGAAAGAAACTTGGATTCCCGTTTATTTTATTTTAGTTTACTCCAATAATTGGTGAAGTCGGACCCAGGAGGAAGAATGTGTTCTGAGATATGAATTTTGAGTTGCGTACACGCTAATACCAAGTGCGAGACTATTCTACTGGCTGTTTTTACATCGCTTGTGCCGTCTATGTGGGGTTGGCTGAACCAAGAGGCCTAATTTGTTTTTTTTTCTGATCGGTAGATTTTTAGTGCCGGTTAGCTTGGTTTTCGAGCTTAAAGCAATTCATAAGGAATGAACAAACTCAGAGTTTGTTTATTTTGTTCCCACTATGGAATGAACAAACCAATAAAATGAATGTTCAACATCGAGTTGTAACAAAGAGACAAGCGTCTATCATTGTAATGACGCAGCGTCACACCCTACTAATGCTGGCGTCAACAGCAATGACGCCCGCGTTCTCAGCACAGACGCGCGCTTTTACTTGAATCGCCCATTACTTATTTATTCATTTTAATACATATATAGGATATATAAAATAGTATAATAATAGATAATGGGCCCACTAATCATTACAACATAAAAAAATAAGATATAAATAATTCAAAAAAAGAGGGACACCTGAAGAGTTTTATATAAAACCTATTATTATAATAAATTGAATAATATACTTTGTATTGTTAGTGAAAGGATGATGCGGATGAGCGTCGCACTACGAGTGCAAAAATTTTTCCTATAAAACCTATTATTATAATAAATTGAATAATATACTTTGTATTGTTAGTGAAAGGATGACCTTGAGCTGAACGCGCGCGAGCGGCGCGGTTCCACGAACGCGCGTTTAATTATCATTCGCTCGGTGCATTTTCCATAGTGGGAAAACACGTTTGTCCATCCACCTGGTTGAACAAATTTTTTCATCTGGCCATTGCCATAGGAATTGCTCTTACGTCGTTAATATCATCACCAAGTGACTTTATCAATGTATTACGGTGACACTGGCCGAAGAGCCTAAATTCATTATGTATTATACTTTTAAATTCGACTTTCGAGAGTAATTCTGCTCATTACATGTTATTTAAAATTCACCGAGTACGACTAAAACATACAAATTTTAAAGGGAATCCTAATCATCTAAAATGGGTGCACCATCATTTCTCTGCTTTTTCTCAGTATATTGTTTTCTATAGTTTCATATCTGAATCCAGGAGATACATGTTTTTGATTGACTACAACATATGCTGGGGAATAACAATCAAAATTGAATATATCAAACAACTAATTAATATAAGAGGCACTTATCTGATTTTTGTGTCGTCTCCAGTTCAACTGTTGATGTCTTGAACATCCCTGTTAAACACCATAGAAAGAAGAAACTGGTAATGGTAGATTGAAGCACATGTTCAACATGTTGTCCTTAAGACAAGAATGTCCGGCTACACTATAAAAAGATGATGCTATAGCCCTACTGGACATCTGCCTCCAAGATACAACAATCTTAACAAAGCTTGAATAGCACATTCAAACCTTATCATTCTAGAACTTGGCAGCGGAAAACTCACGAAACATTAGCACTAAAACCCTCGTATCAAACATAGAAAACGAAGAAGAAGAAGTTCTAAAACCGGACTGATGCAAGAGAGGTTTTTCTCATAAAAAAACCCTAGTGCAAATCCAAAAACTAAGAGATAAATTTGGAAGGTATTTTTATTATTTGAAAAACCGTTTTATTATTAATTTTTTATTCACATAAAACCTTATTTTTCCAACAATCCCCCACATGAATGAAAATACGATAAAACACAGAAAACAAGAAATATCACGAATAGGCATAAGTGTCCATTATGTCTTGAACCTTTGCTTAGTGAGAGGTTACTGGAACTACTTGTTAGCCAGTGAACGCGATGTCTTGAATTGTCCAACGTTTGGTGTGATTCGCGATAACAACCACGCATGATATCTCAAAGGTTGCTGCCAAGCTCATGCAGTTGTGTCCATTTTGGCCATGGACGTATCTTGTTTCTCATAATGCTTTAGAGAATCATCTCATATTCTCATAGGAAGTGACCCACTTCCTCATTCAAATAGGTGAGTTCCATCAAGAGTGCTCACTGCCCCCACTTCAATCTTAAATTGAAACTGTATAACTCATTAAAACTTATTAAAAGTCATCCTTCACATGCAATCACACTATCACATCTACACCATAGGGAAGGGACGGAGAATAAAATTCTCTGATAGTGTTTACATTTACCCACCACAAATTAGTTGTCTCATTCGAAACCTTGATCTTGGGATCTCCAGTCAGCAAAGTTGAGTATCCTTCATGGCAAGTTTATTTTATGAGTTTAAGTCCCATCCCCCTATATGTATAATTACAAACTATCTCTCTAGATAATCCTTTCGTAAAAGAATCACTAATTTTTCGGTTGACTTAACTTGAAAAGACGAGGGTACCCAAATATACCTCAATCTAAAACTTTTCCACCTATATGTCCTTTCTCCGAAATTGTTTGTCTATGGACAGAGTCGAGACAATACAACTAATCGGTTCACACTTCGTGTGATCGTATATGAATACGAGATCGAGACAATACGACAACAAGATAACTTGTGTGATTGACTATGGATTCAAGATCGAGACAATGCAACAACGAAGTATGTTTACTTGATGAATAGTTCGGACTTAACCAAACACAATAGGATTGCTATCAAGTAAATAGGAATTAACGTTTGTGTAATTTACTTTAAATTATAATAACAACAATTATAAGAACATTTTTGTAACAACAAAAAAATTATCGTTTGATCAACCTTGACTGGTCAAAATTGGTCAATATGGCCAATTTTGACCAGGTCAAGGCTAACCGGCAGTCCATCTTCTACCGGAAATAGGCCGGAATTCTAAATTCAATACCCTGCATACACCTTTCAATACATTCATAACCACACTCAACAACAATTTCTTCAATCATTCATATCACATTCATTCAATTCATCTCAGATTCATATAACAAAGGAACAAAAATTTCTCAAAGTACCTAACTTTTTTTTGTTAAGTATCAAATTTCTAAAGGAATATACGGAAGGTTGTAACGGCATAAGGGAACACATACAAACTTACTAACAGACCACAAAGAAATTTCTAAGTTCCAAAATTCTTCTAAGTATCAAATTTTAGGTTACAAAACTTACAAGTTCATGAAATTTCCTACATAGAAATTTTCAAAGTTCAAAGAAACTTCCTACGTAGAAACTTACAAAAGTTGCGCATTCCCAAGGGACCTAATGATTGCCTTATTCTCCAACCTTTCTAATCTCACAACATAGCATCATTCAATTAACTCGCAAAACCCTACAATGACAAACAATGGTTATAAACTACAAGGGAATGCACTCAAACATAATAACTCAACCTACCTATGAAGATATAATAACTAACCATAACATTTCATTTCAAATATCCCGCTCTACTCGGGAATGCACTCAAACATGACATACAACTAGCTAGTTATAGTACTTATCATCTAAGTTTAAAACACTCCATTTAAGAATAACAAAATTTGCGTAAAAATAGATGTAGATTCACTTTGATTGGTTAAGAATTAGAAGTAGTCCCACCAAAGCCTTCTAGATGGCCGAGAAATACAAGCATTTGTTTGAACTGGAAAAAACCAAACCATTTGCGTGTCTAGTCTCTGGTCAAGAGGCAATCGCACCAGACTCCGGATCAAACAAAGAGATACCTTGCTCCTGTAAATAACACTTTCTCATTAGATTCGCGAAGTCTCGCACCCACCAACTCCCCTTCCAAGAAGAAAAGATTCTCGCACCTCATCTATCTCTCGACGATAAGCAACTTGATCTTAAGATATGACCGTATTTGCGACTCGAAAACTTTGCGTAGGGCCTAGATGTAAAGAACAACCAGTCAACAGTTTGAAAGAGTTTAGATTCGACCACGATGAGATAATCAAATAGTAAAGCGAACACCGAGCAATACATTATTTGGTGATGTTATCTTTGGTCATATTCTGATTTTTTGAGGAGGATCGCAGACACCCAAACAATATAAGATTTTCGGTTTATGAATATGGGTGAAGTGAAATTCTACCTTCTTTACTTTCGATATTTCGTCTATTTTCAAACCATCAACCCCACTCTCATCTGTGAAACAATCACTACTTGTCATTATTCAATATACAATCGAAAGACGGCACATGTCAAAGTTAAGGAAAAAGTAAAAGAAATAACATGGTCGCGATATCGAACACTTGCCTGAACAAGAAGATCGAGTTGAAGAGAAGGAGGCAGAGACGCCAGAACTGATGGATCAACTTAGCCATGCATTGTTGGCTGCAAGATCAGTTATTATTATTCTTTTTAAACCAAACTTTTAACAAATTTAAGATATTTATATACTAGTGTACTGTAATATACTAGTTTATAGACCAAAGCAAAACAAAACAATACAAGAAAGTTTTGGAACAGTCACAAGGGCAAGACAAGCTTGCAGGGAACCTTAGCTCTTACAAGCAGATGGCATCAAAATGAATCTTATGAATAACATGCCGCACCGAATGACACCATCAATCCAGACTGGCAGGAGAGTAAAGACGTGTGCCCAAAGTGTAAAGTTAGAAGACAAAAGAAACCACCATACCCGAATACCAATTTTTGTGCCAACATTTTTCTATTCTATAAACTCCATCATATCGGCCACAGTTTCTGGAGTATAGGATGATGGCTTCTCCTTGAAAGACCTCAAAGTTGGAATGTCTACCAATTTAAACATTCAACAGCTTAATCATCAACCAACGTGTAAGCCCAAGTGCAAGAAATCTTTCAATGATACACAAATAAGACATGCATTATAAAAATATGAGTTTTCACTGCATTAGAAAATGGGTAAAAGAATCGCTTTTCACTATCAACGTTGAATGGATCCAATTGCCAGGAAAGGAAAGGAAAAAGTAAGAAAAAATAGAAAGAAGACCTCAAAACACGATTGAATATCCTTTTGGCAACTAATACGCGGTGCTTCATTATATTTCTCAAACTAAATATTGCTCTTTGTAAGTGCGTTTATTGTCACTGAGGTATCTTCCCCAACTGTTCACCAATGTCAGACAAAGGATTTCATTAAATTAACCATTAGAATCTATGCAATAAACATTAACATGATATATCAGATAAGCAAAAACGACCTAGATTAACACATAACATGTACTACATACAATATCAAAACAAGAGTATGTGATGGATGCTCGCCGTACCATAGAGATTCATTACAGTAGAAGTTTAATAATCGAAATTGAACCTCATTACCTGCAATTCCAAGTAACGAAGAAGAATAACTTCTCGAATACCAAATAACTATGATTCAAAATAACGAAAACCCTTCTGCCAATATAGTAAAGTGAAAGGAGGAGTTCAGTGAGAGAGAATATATTGCGGGCTAGTTCCCCATGAGCCAGGATTGCCATCTTCCCAGCTATTCCTAAGTTGATTTTGCCACAATTCAAAGAAGTCAGCTCATTAAGAACCAAGATAAAGCAGAAAACTGAACAAACTAAACAAGTCAACTGTCTGCGAATACGTTAGAGTTTGTTGAAATAAAATCAATCAGACCTTCCAAGAACCTAGTTCTTCAAAGTTGTTCAGTACTTCAAACCCTAAAGGGAAACTAAGCTCTCTATGCAGAGGTTATTGAGCTCTTCCCATCGAGCTAGTGCATCCAAGCATCGCATTCTCCCCAAGGGCATGTGCTAAGGAACAAAGGGAATCAACAACATCCTTCCTAAGCTCATCACTGTTTCTGCAAATGAAAAGCATATGCAAATGATCAAAATAGCCAAGAGCAATTACGAAAACAAATAGGCGCAAGATATCACGTCAACTGCCTCATTAGAGAGACTTAAAATTTTGCATGAACATCGCATTACTACTATAAGCATAATGGATATTGGTAAGATGATGTCTAATTGTTAAATTCTAGATATACGAAATGTAGACAACAAGTTTCACACGGTACACAATCGCAAAGAGAAGTAGTGTGGTACTGCACACAAAAAGGATCAACCTTGTAAGAGTCTTAATAGCAAGACGCCGTATTTTCATTTGAAGCATCCACTTTAAATGGAAGAGGTAAATGCATGTACTCATCCAAAGTCCCTGCAACACACAAATAATAAGAGTACCAAATTCATAAGATCGGTTCCAAAAGATAGAAAAGCAGTAAATGATTGATACAAACATAATAAGCAACAACTAATCTAAAGAATACAAACCCCCAAACACTTCAAGAGTATGAAGAATATCTAGGACACATGTGTAGTCATTACAACGTTCAAAGATCGGTCGGTACATGAATACAACATGGAAGAATAACGGAAGATATGTCCCTAATTCTTCTATATCACTTCACAAACCGTAGCCACCCCAATTCGCTTTCCTCACTACATTCGAACAAGGGTTTCCCCTCTGTTATGATAAAAATAAGAACAACCTAATAAGAAGCAGTTTTCATCGAAAAAAAATGACAAGGAAATCAAAATTGAATACAAAATCAAAACCCTAGACAAAAACTAATCCGAGAATCGAAATCAATAAAAGAGACAAAAATAAGAATACCTAGAAAAATTAAGATCTAAATCATCCTAAATCAAAATTTCATTTCAGAAACCCTAAATCAACCTACCATTTCTACTGAGTTGAATCAACACTTGATTTAACAGCACCACCATGAATCACCTGGGTTATCAACAAATCCATCATCTTCCCATGATTTCTTCGCCTCAAGAATAAACCCTAACCCTAACTCTCTCCCTGATTCATCACCTCACACAGAGAACCTAAAACTCCTACTGATTCTACTTCGTACATCAACAATTACACATACAGATTCATTCATCAATAATCAACAATCAACGATTTTGTGATGAAACTAGGGTTTCATCTCCTGAGAGGAGAGGAGAGAAAAGAGCAGAGCGAGAAGAGAGAAGAAAAAATGAAAATGAATCCCGATCTGTCGAACTGCTGAGATATCCTCAAAAGCACGCATGTGAATCGCACACGCATGGGAGGAAATATCCTCTAATATAACTCATCGTGGGTGGAAACATAATGCCACGCATGTGAATGGCACACACACATTCTAAAGGTGTTACCACCCTGGTGTGACCAAGCGTGTGGCTGGCACGCCTAAAAAAAATTCGTAACGGCTTCTGCCTGTTACGATTTTTTTGTAACGGCTATTTGTAACGGGAAATTCGTAACGGCCCATAAGCCGTTACAAATTGCTGTTACGAATCCGGGAATTTGGTGTAGTGTAATAGCGGAAAATAAAAGTAAATGACACAGCAAGATTTTGTTAACGAGGAACCGCAAATGTAGAAAAACCCCGGGACCTTGTCCATAATTGAATACTCTCAGGATTAAGCCACTATACAAAATCTAAACCAACTTCGTATAGTTGAGACAAAGCAAATAAACCTATAGTTCACCTAGTTAAATCTCAGTATCCCGCGCCTCCAACTTGTAATAAGTCACGCACTTGGATCAATTCCTTTGGTTCGTATTCCAAACAGTAAAGGAACAACAAATCTGTTCGGTAACAACTCTTTTCAATCAAGTGATATGAGTTCGACAAAAGGCTCTTCCGTTTATCCCAATAAACTCCTTTGTCAAGTCCTTAGATCTATCTTTTCAACAACTACCAAAGTAATTGTTAGATTATGCAATCAATACTTTTAATCACAAAGAATTGTATTGATGTTGATCTACTCAACTAATCAATCAAATCTATCACAAAGATAAACCGATTATAGTTGGATCCTTTCGGTGATCAAGTTTTGTGCACACCAAAGATTATGAACCCAAATCAGAAATCTTCTTCGTCTTCAAATCTTCTTAGATCTTCAATAAACACCTGCACACAATCAACTTGAATCTCTTATGATCCATCACATAAAGAACGAAGTCTGTTAACAATGGATTATCACAAGACGTATTTAGATCTACAAACAGTCTAAAGATCCTCAGTCAAAACTTCGATCTAGTGTGAGTGAGTCTTATATCAGAAGAGAAGATTCTCAAGTATAAACAAACTAGGTGCAATCAAAGTTCAACAACCATTAGTCAATCAAATCAATCGAAAACTAATAAGAAACTGCAATTATCTAGTTTCCCACCAACGATACTCGTAGAGCTTCCCAATCCCAAAGAAGTCTTTAAAACGAGCGGTCGTAAGAGATTTCACCTAATTAGGTTACTTTCCTCTCCGAATAGACGACTCTACCAATAACAACACAACAAGGTATTTTTGCTGGCTCTGAGGATTAGTTTGCTTGAAATGCAAACTTCAATATTTATGGACCAAAGAAGTTTGGACACCAAGGAATTTTCAAAACCGAAAATATTCTCAAGATATGCAATATATTTCCAAATTCGGTTTCCATAATTCCTGGAAATGCTTTTTCCAAATTTGCTCACTTGCATACATGATACAGAGTTGTAACAAAACTTTGACATAAAGAAAGTACCCTAATGATCAAAACCTATATGGCTATAATGAGATCTCCAAAAAATTTGGTTCAATGTGAAATTAAGAATTCAATGAAAATCACCACTACGTAGAACCGAGGTTATACAATTCAAAGAAGCTAGCTTAAATTCACAATGTCAATCTGTTAAAGGTATTACAAACCCAACTTTGATATCTCATGTGAATGTATAAAGAACTGCTAGGGTTCAATAAAAGCATTAAGACAACAATTCCCCCAAATTTATCTTTTCAAATTCATCTTATAAAAGAAAAATATCCAATGAATTAAGATTTTGTATCCCTAATTTTCTTTATCAATTTACAAACAAATTAAAACAAAGATTAACACATGCAATACCCTAATGATGGTAATCTAAAATAAAGAAAACCCTATTCTCCTTTCATGAAATCTAAAATAAAGAAAACCCTATTCTCCTTTGATGAAATCAACCAAGTAATCTCACATACGGGGCATATAATCGATAGAACTAACTAACCTCGATTTCAAACAAAAACCTAACCTACCACTCGGTAAAGAGAGCGAAGAAGAAAGAGGAAGAGATTTAGATGTAGTTGTGATACAATTTATAGCCAATAACCTAGAACTACCTTACCGGATCAATACACGTCACAAATCAAACGGACACTAATTATCCAATGAAATGATAAGCCACTCTAAGCGATTACTACGGGCGGACCACGGGTAGCCCCTTATGAGCTTTCGGATATTGGATAGATCTTCTCATGTTGCATTTTCCAATGATGTGTTAGTCCACGGGATTAAGGATTGGATCCACTAATGACTACCAACGAGAATAGTTACATCGCAATATTTTTCAAGGTTGCATGATTTTTTTTTTTTGAAGCATGGGAAAAACTTAAAAGAAACAGAGACTAAAGCGTATTACATGTGGGTATTTTGTACCCACAAAATCATTAAATAGAATTTGGCTAATAAAGTGTGGGATAGTCTGGTCCCACACAGAAGTTGATAGATTTCCTGCTTGACTTCCATATGCTGCATAGTTTGCCAGACCGTCAGCTGCTTGATTACCTTCTTTGTAGTTGTGTTGAATTTCGCAGTGAGGAATTTGTCGCATTCTTTGTTTTATTTCTGTAAAACATACCACGGAGCTTCAAGTTCTTTTTTAACGAATCGCATCAGGTTTTCTGAATCTGTCTCAAAGATGACTTTTGGCCATTGTCTCTTCATTGTTGTCCTTGAAGCTAGCAAGAATCGCCCACGTTTTGACTATTAGCGCCCCGTAGTGATACCTAGTGGTTGCGCTAGAGCCATCACAGTTTGAGCCGTCGAATCCCTGCAAATAAAACCTGCTCCTGCCATTCCCGGATGTCTTCTAACAGCCCCATTTGTGTTGATCTTTATCCAATCCGTATTTGGTCCGGTCCATCCTGCTAATATCGTTGTTATTTTTTGTAAACACATAAATAACGAAGGTATCATCGTGTCCACAAACAAAGTTCGCAGTGTTAATAAAGCGACATAATGATAGAAATATACATAAAACAATACGAAGTCGGGGAAAAGAAACTCAAGAGCCTTGGGCTCGTCCTCGTTTCGCATCACATGGATTCCTATAATGATTCAAATAATGCATGACATTAAAGTACGAAAGTGGTAAGTGCAGAATGTAAATGAGACGATGATTTACGTGGTTCAGCACTAAGGCCTACATCCACGGGGGTTGGTGTTTCACTATGTATTATAAGAGGTTACAACGATAGTCGGATGACTTTTGGTAGGGAACGAATCTAGGAGGGAAATGGAAGTGGTTAAAACTCATACTTAGTCTTACAATTTCTCCCTCCTCAACTATATCTTTCTCTCTCAAATTGGTGGACCCCCTCTCTTTCCATCAAGATGGGTATTTATAGGGGTTTTGTGTGGGACCCATATTACTGACCCGTCAAAATCTTATCTTCTTGATATTTGGACCGATATCTGTTGCATGGCCGGGATTGCCCGATGCTTCAACGGTCCCCCGATGTAACGATGCTCCATCTCTCTTTGATCCATGGAATGATCGACACGTGCCCTGTACATGCAACATTCAATGCGGGTGGTTGGAGCGAGACGCATGCGTGAGACAGCTGCCCCTGCAGTTGTCACTTCTTGGTCAGTGGCTTCTATCCTCCCCGTCCATCTTGGGATGGGGTAAAGCACCTTTTGGGTCTTCTATGGTGCTTCTCGGGTCCTTATTCATCAGGTAGCCCTAGTCTTGGCATCGTTGGATTTGTTTGGTGATGTCGACGTGGCGAAGGATGATGGAATGGTTCCTTCGATGGGGCCCACGTGTAGTCCTTCTTCCACGTGACTGATAGTGGGATTATGTGTATACATTTCTCTGGTATTTGTTAGGGGTTCTCTTGATGGTGTATCCCCAGGTAAAACTGGGGGTAAAACTTGTTTTGCCCATTCGAACTCTTGTTGTTGTTGTTGCAGTGTAAGTGCTACGATGTTGTCTGGGGTTGTACGATGTTGTTTGAAAACTAAATCATTTCTGGACATCCAAATGTTCCAGAAGAGAAAACAACAAGATGATATATAGCGGGAATGGCTAGTATATGAGTCTACCTCTGATTCAAATCACACATTTTGGTTGCCTCTAATCACTAAAATCTCAAAACCCAAGTTTTTTTTTCACTTCTTTTTCTTCTTCCTCTCAAAAATCCCAACTCTCTCACATAAATTTGATTTCTCTACTAATTTACCACTAATAATTTAATTTTTAATCAATCCTTTAAATCCCTAACTAATCAAATCTAATCATAATCATTAACACTAATTATATAAGGGTAGTTATGCCATTATCAAAAAGGACGGATAAGGGGTGATGTTGTTTTTTATTTAGTGACCCTATTTTAGCATTATTTTGTAAAGCTACAACAGAGCTACTCAAAATCCCAGCCCATTAGCTATTTCTATAACTTGCCGGATTAAAAGTTTACACGTTGCAAACCTTGTGTCTTGGTCAGCGGATTCGACGGTCCGGATGGGCACGAAGTCAAAATTAAAGATTCTGGAGTCTGGACCCTAGTTAGCAATTCGGGATTCGGCAAACGTACGGAACGACAAACGTACAAGTATTATACGGTTTTGTAAAACCCAAATTCGGTCAACGTGATGTGATTCGTCAGTAATTCGGAACGGCATACATACGTGTATAATTCGATTTATAAATGTGAGTTCGAAGCTCACGAAAATTAAATTATCTATTATAATAAATAATTATTATTTATAAGGACATAGACTAATTTTTATGCATATTTGAGAGTTATTTAAAGAAAAAATAAACTTAATATGATGATATTAATAATATATATAATATTAGTCATCCAAGAGGACGTGGTATAGTGGTTTAGATACACCTTCGAATCTCTTGGTCATTTTTGTTTCATAAAAGTTACAACAATGTCTAATATTGGGTTGTGTGTCTCGGGAGGCAATAAAGCCCAAAAAGTGGAGCCTTTAAAAACGTAAAAGCTAAAGAATTTATGGCGAATTAAGCGGACGTATTATTCGGGATACGTAAAGTTCGTGAACGATTCGTAAATAATCCGGGAATGCCATATAATACGCGTCTTGGGTTCGGAGTTGCAAACGTATGCGAATAAGACGGTAAAATTCGTGATACGGAAAAATTCGCCAATGATATCATTCGCGAACTTACTAACTTAAGTGGGACCCTAGTTAGTAATTCTCCGAATCGCGAACGATCCGAACCGACCAGAATCAATGATACTTCGAACTATTTGAACTCCGAACCTAGTTCCCGGATTATATGGACCCCACGAATGATTCGCGAACGTATGTCGAACCGACCAGAATCCGAATGATACTTCCAAACTAGATTCGGAACGCCCAACCTCGCTCTCCCGTAGGTAACTCTCCACCGGTTCGTTGATTAGTTTTTGTCCGATTTTGTATATACTTTATATTTAAATACAATTATTGATTAAAATTTTCTATTGGTAGTTGTTTTTAGGTGTTTTATGTGTTGATTTTTGTTTAAAAGTCTATAAACTCGCTTTGTAATACATTTAGGTGATTAAATTGTTTACTTCTTATTAGATACTCACGCTTAAAATATATTTTTCCATCTTTAAATCATTACAAATAAAATTAGTCTCGTAATAAGGTCATAATACTTATCAATTTATCATATATGTAAGCCGAATTTTAAGTGCCGAACTCACATTTATAAAACGAATATGCACGCACGTATGCCGCCCGAACTCATTGTCCGAACAACGAACCGTTGATCGGGATTCTTGACGAATCCGACCTATCCAGAATCAGTATAGTTAAAATGCGTATGCCGTCCCTTAACTACTAAAATACCCCGAATTGCTAACTAGGGTCCGGACTGTTCGTCCTGTTGCCGGTTTCCTTTTTATATAGATTTCCTACATCTAAATCTCATCCTTCTTTTTCTCATTAAAAACTCATTAAAAAAATTTCTTCCTTCTTCTTCACTGCTCCTCTCTTCGGCTTCAGCTTCCCGCGATTATTCCTAAAAATCGAGGTTCGTTAGTTCTGGAAATTCAATCAATTTGGTCGCCGATGAAATTCCTATCGGTATTTGGTTGATTTCATGAAAGGAGAATAGGGTTTTCTTATTTTAGGTTACCGTCATTAGGTACTGCATGTTTTAACTTCGTTGTAATTTGTTTGTAATCGATAAAGAGAATTAGGGATACAAAATCTTAATTCACTGGGTATTTTGCTTACGTCGTTGTAATTTGTTTGTAATCGACAAAGAGAATTAGGATACAAACTCTTAATTCACTGGGTATGATTCTTTTATAAGATAAATTTTGAAAAGATAAAATTGGGACTGTTGTATTTTTTTCTCGAACCCATACTCACTGTAGCAATTTTTCTCGAATCCATACTCACTGTGAATTTGTGCGATCATTATTGTTAGAATACTTGTATATGATTTTTTTCTCTTCTTGATTGATTGAGATGGATATGTATCCTGTATGCAAGTGAGCAAATTTCAAGTTATTCGAGTTTAATTTTCTTCTTAATTTCTGGTTAGGTTATTACAAGTGATGGCTGCTACTGCAATTACTGGAGAGGTTTACCCAGATGGTAAGCCAAATCCATTTTAGTGTTTGATAATCAGTGTCTTTTCGCTTTTATGTTTATGAAGTCCAGTTATTTATTCTATAATTCAAATTTTTTCAAATCTTGCTAGACATTCGACAGCTTCTCATAAAGCATTCCAAGTACCAAGATGTTGGTTCAATTGCATTTGCTGCGTATCTAATCCGACGAGCAGAGATAACAGAGCGAAACCGTGAGGATTTTTTAAAGGATTTATCTTCGATGAAGGAATTGTATTCTGAACTTGTCATTCTGAGAGATACTTCAAATACGGAAATAAAAACATTATCCGAGAGAGAAATGTCTTTTTGTGAAGAGTTGGCTAAGAAGGTTCCAAACATTAAAGAAATGCCCCGCTATATTGATTTTTTACCTTTAATCAAAAATTGATGATTAATAGTGCTCTTGAGCAAGCAGAAAGGCGCAAGAAGATAGCAACTGCAGATCCAACAATAGCCAATGAACTCAATGTAGGCACATTCACTTTAACATTTTAATTGAATAAGCATATACATACAAAGAAATAAGAACCTCAACGTTGTATGTATACAGTAGTCCAAAGTAGTCAATATCGGTTGTACGGACCGATATTATTTTGATATATCAAGGATTGGGTATGGGCCTGTACAAAACCCAAATATGGCTGAAAAAAAAGAAATATTGATAAAATCGGCGGATACGGCCGATACATGCGATAAAAGAGAGGCCAAAGGGGATGAACGGAGATTATCTACACTATCTTTAGGTTTCTTTTGATGTTTGTTTTTTATATAATTAATTACAATTACCATATTTTCGTGATGCTCTTAAAGCTTATCTAAGATTCTAGACACTTGTTTAAACACTTGTTTAACTTGCATCTACTTTTTGCAACACGTGGAATGGTTTTGATGTTTTCTCCTTTACCAAATTTGGGCAAAAACATTGTGTTCATGTTTTCAATATGTGTTTTGAAACATATTTGTGGTAGTAGTGTGTAGATATAAATTAAGTGTACTCTTTATCTTTTTCTTTTGCTCGGTTACAATTGTACTATTTGATACATTGTTAACAATTTGATTTGATAATATGCACATTTTTGGTTGGTCAAGCGGTCATCTTGTCTTTTGTGTAGGTGCTAATCTTTCTTATAATGTAAGGTACTATAGTGATCTTAAAAATATTTGAGATTCTAAAGCTAATAATGTATTCCTGATATTTTTCTTGTAGTGTAAGGTAATATGGTGATCTTAAAATTACTTGAGATTCTAAAACTAATATCCCTAATAAAAATTGGTATAATCTTTTGTATAGGTGTATTGGACCTAGCCGATACAAGTCTGATATGCGATATTAACTACTTTGTTTGTACTGTCATTAAATCTGAGCTTGGTGTCTTCTATAGGTACTACTGGCGAAAATCGAACCGTTGGAACTTGCTCAAATACTCAATGTAAAGATACAAACATTGCTCTTATATTTTTCTATTTGTATTTCTATGACTCCTTGTATAGACAAATGTTGTTATTTTTCATCAGGTAGGACTAGATCTTGCAGAAGAATTGAAGGACAGCTTACCAACAACATCCAACGATACAGAAGAACCTTCTCAAGTGCTCGAGGTAATTTATTTACTTAGATACTAACTTTGATTTGATTTGTTATTTCTTATTATATTATGACTTTTTGTTTACTCATCTGAAATTAAAGGACATAGAAGCAACCATGGATTTACGAGAACCGTCTCAAATAATTGAGGTAATTCATCTGTTGAGATTCAAATCTTTGTTTTCTTATTCTTAGAAGTAGAGCACAGTGTATGTAATCAAATTGTGAACACTATATGAATGCGAACACTATATGAACAATGCAATCAAACAGAGATAAGCATATAGAACCTGATATTGAACCTTAAGAACGTAGATAAATCGATTCTAGATTAAAACCTGCTACTCTTCTATAATCAATTAATGATATAAGTTTAAGAAAATGTGATGATAAAGTCTCATTTTTGTGGAAGACGTGATAGCCAATTTATACTAGAAAGTAACCGCTAGGAAAAGAAACCTAAAACCAAGGACTGGGGTGTTCTTCTTCAAGAAAATAACAGAGAAGAAGCACATTACCAATATACCAGAGAGTGATAATGATATAGCATGGGAGTGGGGTGAGCACAGAGAAGCTAACATAACCGAAGTTTGAGCTAGAAGATGTCGAACTCGAAATCTAATAGGGGTGTTCAAGTTTCAGTTTTTAATTCGTAACTTAGGCTGAGTTGTAAAAGTCGTTAGGCGGGCGGCAGGCGGATGGATAACGCCTGGCGCCTGGAGAGACTAGCATTTTTGAAGAACATAAAAGACAAAGGAAAGAAGAGGAGGAGAAGAAGTTGGGCTTCAATAAAACCTAGCCTAAGTTTTCAGCGCCCAACACTAAAACGCCTGAAAATTTTCAGCGGCCTAATCAACTCTAACAAAGAGCAATGTTTAAGCTGCTCTTTCCTCCCTAATTTGTTGGCCCAAAGGGAACGTTTCTGGATCAGTGCCATGTTGTGGATATCCACACGCCCCTCACATAGTTCACTGATCACAAATCTGTACATATTCTTGAGTAGCGTGTGTCCATTCCAAGGTTTTTGGTGAATCTTCCATCACTGTAGTCCTGTCGGTGTTTGAGATGGTTCGCCCTCGAACTCTACTTGTATCTTATGACAAAAACTTCTCTTATTATACAAGTCCGAACTCAAAGTAATAGTTTCTGCCACACGTGAACAGAAGTAGCATAACGTGGTGGCGAAATACTTACTAAGTTAGGTAAATAGTCTATCATAATCTCCCTCTCGCTAAACTAGATTAGTGCCCGTGCTATGCACCAAGCCTTTTTTTTCTTTTAACCATTTTTTTTATTTGGTGTGCATGGGCTTTGCCCTTCCCCATGGCGATGTATTCTTTATTTAGTGTCATCCCGCCCTGTCTCGATGCATTAAATAAGTGGAAAATAGATAGGAAATATTTGCGGATATTTTTTCCTTTTATTTTCGCTAAAAATATGTGTGAATTATGTGAGTTCCATTTTCACTTACAGAGACTTCGTCTTCACTTCCACTTATTGAAAATGGTGTTTACATATGATATGAACAACAAGTCTATGGAAATGACTTCCATCGACTGCTGTTATCTTCTTTAGAAACTCTTTTCGATGAATTCAAGGGGTTATGTCGATCTTCCGGTGTTTCCATTTGGGCTTTCACATGTTCTTGTCGCTCTAGCCTGTTCAACAATCGCAACACGTCCTCCACCATGATCCTAAGCTCCTTTGTAACTACTGCATATTCTCTTCCTTCACCACCCCCTCTACTTCTACCTGCCATTTTGCAGAAAACTAGTGTTTGTAGGTGTTTTGTTTTTAGCGCGCCAATTGATCATGTTTTTTTTTTATAAGCCAGTAGAATAACACAAAAAATAGAAATAAGCTGTGTTACAAGGACACGGACATGGTGTCGGTGTGTCGTGTCCAATACGTTACCTTGACACGAGAACTTAAAAAACTAGAAAACGGGGACACGGATAGCGAGCATGAAAAATACTTGCATATATGTATGACTAATAAAAAAAGGCATTAGAAATACAGACTCCATTGATATTTCTACGTATCTCCATCATCTCATAGATTTAGTTGTAGTTGTGGGAGAATATCTCCATTTTTGCTAAAAAAACCTAATAGAGATCGGTGGTTAGTTTCGGGAGTGTCTCTATTTTTATTACTAAAGACAAAACTCCTTATTGAAGCTAAGACAATATGTTTTTACTAAAGACAAAGGTTCTTATACAAGTTAGAATGAAGAAAACATTTTCTTTCCTAATGTAAATATGTAAAAAATCTGTTGCTGAAGTGTTTTTTGATTTTATGAAATATTTTATTCTTGTCTTGGTAATTGAGCTGTGTCCTGTGTGTCGGACACGAGTGTCCGTTCGTCGAGTGTCGACACGTCATATTTTTTATTTATGGAGTGTCCTTGTAACACAGGAAATAAGCATATGGAACTTAAAGTTGAACCTTAAGGACGTTGATAATTTGAGTCCAAACTGAAACCCACTACTCTATAATCAGTTTAAGAAGATATCACAATTAAGTTTGTCTTTTGGAACCTATCTATGCTAGGAAGTGACCTCTACCAAAAGAACAATAAGTGATCTGATTATTCTCATGCTCCCTCCCTTGATGGAGGTTGGAGTTTGAACCTTTTTATGGAGTTTGAACCTTTTTATAGCCTAAAATTCCTAATGAATGAATTTATAAGTAGTTTATGGGCCGGGGTAGCCTACGGACCACCTAAAATTTCTAGATGAACGGGAATTTAAGAGTATTCTAGAGATCGGGGTGGTCCGAGATGAACGAATTTAGGAGTATTCTAGAGATCCGAGTAGTCTTCGGAGCTCTATTAGAAAAAAACCCTAAAACTAAGGGCCAGAACGCCCTCCTATAGAAAGAAACTAGTAAACACTCCTAAATAGAAAACATTCCAATCTAACCATAATATATTCAACTTAAAAATCCTTTTCAAAATTTGAATAAGGATTTGTGGGCTCATATATTCAACCTAAAATCCCTTTTCAAAATTTGAATAAGGATTTGTGGGCTCAAATTTGTTAATCTTTTCTTGTGAATTGACAAAACTCGTGCTATTGTTTGAAGGATATCCACGGTACATTACAACATATCTCTGCCAAGATTGAAGAGCATCGTGTACGTATTAGGTGTTGTTGGAGGTTGCTTGAAAGTGTGGGCAATTTTATCCGTGTCTTGGAATTTCGGTTGGGTACCGTAGACAAGGAAAGAGAGGAGAACATAATCAGAGAACAAGAGAAGGCACCAATGTCAAAAGGAGACGAGATGCACCGGATACTAAAAGTTTGAAGACCAGGATACACCTGGAGAAGGCACCAATGTCAAAAGGAGACGAGATGCACGGGATACTAAAAGATTGAAGACCAGGATACACCTGGAGAAGGCACCAATGTCAAAAGGAGACGAGATGCACGGGAGACTAAAAGATTGAAGACCAGGATAGTTCAAGAAATATGCTGTGTGCCTAACTAAGTTCTTGCTTCGCTCTGCCCAGTTGTGTGCTAAAAAAAAAAAAAAAAAAAAAAAAAATCACTAAGTTCTTGCTTCACTATGCACAGTAGTGTGCTAGAAATATGTTGTGCCTAACTAAGCTCTTGCTGGTGTTAATTCGTGGACAACTTGACTTGTTTTTTCTAGTTGCTTGTTGACGAAAAATCATGATCTAACGTAAGTTTATTATGTTCTGATTTTTGTTAGATTTAGGTATTTACGTTGTGTTACATGCTCAATAATTATGGTTATGTAGTAGTGTTGCTCTTTTGATCTTCTAATTATTCCGCTTGTTAGAGGACTAGAAAGCTGATGAATTGCAATTATGTAATAGATGTGGAAGAATCTAGCACGATCATGGCTCTCCTAATTATATGTTATGAATATTCTAGTGATGTTAACATATCCTGGATTATCTACCAACAATTGGCATATTTGGCAGTCCCATATTTTCATGTACAGCATTGAAATTATCCGTGGCAGCCACTTTAGTGTTAGGTGTCAATATTTATTTTTCTGGCAAGCGAAAGTGAAAATATGGTTCTATTGCCCAACATTAATTTGGAACCGTTTTTTTTTGGGACTACTCAAAAATGGTGGGGACTACTTTGTGATAGGAGTGTCTATCCTATACTTATAAGGGTGTCCTAAAGTGTGGAAATGACTAACCTACCCTTTACCTATATATATAATCACCTCTTCCCATCACCACCACCAATATATATATATATATATATATAACACCTCCTCCCATCACCACCGCTTTGTTCACCACCTACCACCACCGACCACCTCAAATCACCACCACCGCCACCTCTATATATAGCTTAATTTAAATCATTAACAAAACAAAATCAAAAATCAAAATTATAACAAACCCATTACATTTTCATTCGTTTTCCGTTGAAAAAATGAGAAGTAATCATCAAAATGAGTTGAAAATGGAGATTCTGAGAGAAGTTCGGTTAGGAATTATGTGAAAATTTTTGTCAACTAGCCGAACTTAATTTTAATGGAGGTTTTTGTTCTCGGAGAGAAAAATTGATTACGTCGAAAAAAAAAAGGTCCAAGCCGAACTCATAGTTCGGTTACGTAAAAAGTTCGGTTACATCGAAAAAAGTTCGGTTACATTGCAATTTTTTCTCCTAACCGAACTTTTCTCTGAAAAACCTGCATATTGAGTTCGGTTACGTCGCAATTTTTTTTCCTAGACGAACTCCTAGTTCGGTTACGTCGCAGTTTTCTTCTCCTAACCGAACTTTTCTATGAAAGAAAAAACTCCATTAAAGATGAGTTCGGCTACCTGTGTTTTCAGAAATATTAGCCGAACTACACTTGCAGATGAGTTCGGCTACTGTTCTTGATTTCGTAGCCGAACTTTTTTAACCAAACCAAAATTAATTTGTAAATTGTTCATTTTTAGGAATGTTTTGGCCAATTCAAGTACCGTTAACTAAATTTGAAATTTCCATGAGTACCCAAAACATCATACTCTTGTTGTGGCTCTTAAAAAAAAAAAGATCTTAACTTTTTTCTTCCAAAACCCTCATTTTCATTATCACCTTCATCTTCATCTACTCCCTCTCAATAATTCTTCTTTGAGGTGGTCGGTGGTGGTGGTGGTTGCTGGTGATGGTAAAGTGAGAGGGAGTTATATAAGGTGGCGGTTAAACAAAATCACCACCACCACCACCGACCACCTCAAATCACCACCACCGCCATCTACTCCCATCAATAAGCCAATTTAATCCCACTAATCATTAATTAACTCACTAATTATTACACTAATTTAATTACCAAGGGCAAGTTTGGTATTAAAAAAAAACTTAGATAAGGGGTGACTCAATATTACTTCTAATATCCACCCCAAAAAAATGGAGAGTAGTCCCCAACCATTTTTGAGTAGTCCCCAAAAAATGGTTCTTAATTTGTAGGGATATTTTGATTTTGGGTCACATATAAGTGATCAGAGTTGTGTTTAGGTCACGAAAAACATTTAATTGGGCCGAGGGCGAGGAGGACCTAGAGTTGTGTTTAGGTCACGAAAAACATTTAATTGGGACTCGAACGGCGAGGGAGGACCTTTATATGACCATTTTTTTTTGTAAATTGTAACTCATCAATTGACACAGAAGGATTGGATTTAGTGTCTATGGTTGGTCTTTTTCACTTGACACAATTATCCCTTCCTTTTAGTCTAATTATTATACCTTACGTATCCTATTTTTAGGGGTATAATTGGAAAGCAAACTTTAACATATCTAAAAATCGTGCCTTGGAATTTTACAGATTTTATCTCATTGAAAAGGTAATAAAAAAAGCTACGCAATGAGTACAAACAACAATATCAAATTTAGAATTTTTACGAAAAATTCGGAGGTACTTATCATTTTAGGCACAATTTTAGAAAATTAAATGTATATCCATTATGCAAACCACCACAAATGATACATAATACTTTATGTAGCCATATTTTGATTTATACATCAACTAATTTTCTGTCACAACTAATAAAACGATGTATTCCCTCTGTTTCAAGAACAATGATACTTTCATTTTAGACACAATTCTTAAAATTGAATGCATACCATTATGCAAACACCACAAAGGATGCATAACACATCACACAACCATATTTTGGTTTATGGATCGGCTAATTTTCCGTTTCAAAAAGTGATACTTTCATATTCTCGTTTTCGGGAAAAGTGATACTTTTCGCCCGGTTAGGGAAAAGTGATACTTTCGCTCCCGTTTCGGGGAAAAGTGATACTTTTGCTTCGTTCCAAAAGAACGGAGCGAAAGTATCATTTTTCTAAGACGGAGAAAGTAACACTTTTCAAACATGATGAAAGTATCATTTTCCCGAAATGGAATAAAAGTATCACTTTTCCCTAAACATAGCGAAAGTAGTCACAGAGACAAACCCATCTTGATTCTTCTTCGATCGGCCCTCCCACCATGGCAACGGTTGTATAATTAGAATTTGAGTCGGGGAACCGAAATTGCCGTCTTGATGCTAATTATTTATTTTGGGAATTTTGATAAAACGCCCCCACTTCCAATTTACCGTTTAATAAGTTGACCCTAGATTTTTTCAAATTTTCAAAACTTCCCCTCGTCACTTTTTCCATCCAAAGTCAATTTTTTTGTTAAACTAGTCAACACACCCACAAAAATTACGTGTTTATCCCTTTGCCCGGTTAACCCTCGAGAGATTCATTTCTCTTTTTTTCCCTTAGGGTTTGAGTGTTCGGGTAAGAGCAAACAACGAGCGATTGAAATATTTGAAGTGGTGCATGTGTTGAATGCTACCAAAAATTCTGGTCCGAGGGAGAGAAGATAAAGAAGAAGACATGGTGAAACTAGGCGAGATTGAGAAGATATTTTTCTTGAGAGAAATAGATCGAAATTGAGATGATTCAAAGAGTTGGAGTTCTGTTTGAGCTCATGGAAGGGATGGGTTATGAAGAAGAAAAGAGATCGGTAATGGTGATTCCTTTATTGATGGTGAAATTGATGCAGATAGAGATTTTAGGGTTTTGGATTTGTTCTTAATTTCAGAAAGAAGCGGAAATTGATTTGGTGGGTGAGTTCATTGTAAATTCTAGGGTTAGATGCTTGTTAGGATAGGGTTGAAATTCAGGTGGTATGACTGAATTGCTAATGGATTTGTTTCTGAATCTGAGATGGGTTTGATGAGGAATGAGTCTTGATAGGGATGAAGTTGAAGTTGCAGGTGCAGTGGTTGATTTGTTGGTGGTGATACGGTATGTGTTGTGTTGGAGTTGGTGTTGTTGATTGATGATTGAATGGGTTTTGTTAGGATTGGAACCGGAGATAAAATTGGGTTTAATTCGAAGATGAGGAGAGAGAGAAAGGCATGGAGTGCAGCGTGGTAGTTTTTTGAGTTTGAAATCAAGCAATGGAGAACATGGCGTTGGAGTGGAGAAAGCTAAAATTGAGTTGTCTTGGTGGGTTTGAGAAGTGCAGTAGAGATGTATGGAAGGAGATTCAATCTAAGATGCATAAAGGGAGCACAGTACCGAGGCGCAATGGAATGATGGTGCTGTGGTGGTGTTGGTATGGACTGACAAAGATGGCTATGAAGCTGAGATGAGGGGATGGTGTTGAACTGAAGAAAATAGAAGCGAAAGTGTTGATTACTGCAAGCAAGAGCTGTTACTGTGTAGTTGGTTCGGTTATGAGCTATTTTGGTGAATGCGGGTGCGGTTTCCTCGGATGGTTTACGGTTGCTACTATCCGGTGTTTATGGTGAAAAACTATTCTACTAGAAGGATTTGGTAATTTGGGTGTGTGGATGAGGAATGAATCTAAACCTAAACAAATGCCTTGCGCGGTGAGTGCTTAGATTGAGAAATCAACGATAACTATGGCTAAACAAGGAATGGTAGTTTCCGGACTTGATTCGGTCACAAAGTGAAGGAGATGGGGTTGATCTTAGGGAGAGAAGCTAAGAAGGTGTTGAGATTGTGAAGGTGTTGGCTATGTATGACTTAAATGTAAAGGCGAATCGATTGCAGGATGTAAGCTATAAGTTCCGGTGTTTGAATACGATGGTATCAACACTTTCCTCCGTTGTCTTGACTTGTTCTTGTTGGAAATAGGAGGAGAACCTATTTATACAAGTCATTTGAGCCTTATTCACGTCTCTCGTGGGAAGTGGAGAAGTGGAGTGATGGAGAGTGGAGTTGTGTGTTGGTGTTACACGACCGGTCTGCCCACTTCTCCTGTCATCTTTAACGGCCCATGACTTCGACACGTTCTTGTGATGGCGTTGCCACAGACACAGAGCTGCAGAAACGCAATACCCCGCATGTATCCCCAGTTTGTGACATGATTGATGTCTCGAGTGTGGATCGTGGGACACATGAAAAGATAATGCTGTAGGACTAAATAACTAAATTATTTTAGGAAGTCGATACTTGTGAAGTATCGTGTGTATTCTAATGCAGTAACGTATCGAAGTATATTGAGATGTATGAAGCATTCACATTTTTAAGGCTTAGGAGTAACTCACGAATTTAAGCCTTTAAAAAGCATCATGTCCGGCCATCTTCGAGTGATCGTTTGGAGGCTATACATAAGTACGACTTGACCGATCACCTCCCATGTGGAAGGGTGGTGTACGGTGATTGTGGTGACGCCTTGCTGGTCTCTTAACTCCCTAACCGGGACTGCTTGACCAAGTCTGGTAGAGTTGGACGGACGAGATGATCTCGTGACACTCATCTCACACCGTTTATGAAGTTTTAGGTCTTTTGAAGAGGTGCGCGGGCATCACTCTTCATCTTGGTCGAAACCAAGCATGGGAGGTGTTTTGGAAAGGACCGGCCCAGGGCATGCGTGTAGACTTGACATCTTAGGAGTACACGTCCTGGTAACTCACTTTGTCTCACAAAGGTGCGATCTAGGCCACTCAATTTGAATGGGAAAAGAGGAGCGGTTGAGATCGATTTGCAACAGAATCTGGCAAAAAAAGCCACAGCATCATGCCAATTTTGCGGCCGCGTTCAAGACGACCAATCTTGGCCTCGGTCTTGGCAAATTGATTCAGCGTGTGGGTGGTAGTGGTGTTCACGCCCGATTTCGTACCTCTAGAAACGTGATCTAAGCCGCTCAATTTGTCCGGATAGTTGAGTGGTGAGATCGGATCACAATTAGGAGGTGCGACCACGCCTGGTTTGAACGTGCGAATCGAGGTGTCGATCCAAATTTGTATTGGACAATCGGGTGTGGAGATGGTGGGCCCGGTGATCATGTGGATACTTCCCAGGACTGCTTTAGTCTATTCCTCGACCTTCATGGCAAGTGGAAGATGGACGTCGTGATCGATGGGTTTTAGCCAGTGCTTCACATTGTTTTACCTGACCGTATTAGGACAACCAAACATGGTTGGTCCCACCGGGTGTTCATGTATGTAGGCGGGCCACGGTGTTTGTGTTAACATGTTCGGGCCTTTGAATCTATCACCCTCCATCTATGCCTGCGAAGATGGATGGTTGAGATTGATTGCGACACATGTAATGTGCCATAACCTAGTTTAGGTTTTCGTCCATGTTGTTTTGGTGGACAACCGGTAAGCGTTGCTTCCCTCTTGGGGAGGCCGGCCATGCGGGGCCCGATTGAGTCGGTGGTGAATACTCAAACACCGCTAATGGTTATGGATTCGATGCGGGCCATCCAATCATGCCGGTGAAGTTGGATGGTCATGATGCGTTCGAGACGATATGGTGGGTTGATTCAAACATCTTTCAATCGGGCAAGATAACACTGCAGAGTTGTAGCATGTATGGGTATTTCGTACATGTTTTTATTATTAATGCTTGGAGATTGGTGTGTTGCTCTGCGCGAGAACGACACTCGGTCATCATCTTGTTCCGTGTGGTAGGAAATACTAGGCTGGTCATGCATTAATTAATAACTTTGTAAATTCACGGGAGGTATATGGGATTGTTGCTTACATGCTCAACTCGAATGAATTTTGTGTATTTAATTCTGAATCTTGCGGGATTGTTGCCACATGCTCTATTCTAGGTGAATTAGTAAGGTGAAGAAGTATTCATCACTTATTAATGGCTTTATCTTTTGCAAGATGTTAGCGCATAATTTTGGCCTTTCATTTAGACTTAAGTGAAAATCCACCATCAACATTAAGTCCCCCTGCCTAGCACGTAATGGTTACCATTGTGGGGTAGGCATGAGATGGGTGACGATTAAAGACAAAAGCTTATGAGACAAAGTTAGATGTTACCAGGAGAGGCAGGCCATCGTCCTTGGAGCATGTCACGTTCAAGAGGCGTCCGGAGTGTTCCCTAGAATGATGTCGGTCTTTCTGCTTCGATCGACTATTACGCTGTTTCATTCGTGGGGCTACTACACCTGCTTGATCGAACGTGGGCTTGATGTGCCTGTTTTGGTTAATCGTGGGTCCGTTGCGTCTTCTTGATCGAACGTGGGACCGATGTCTTATGCTTGTTTTTTTTTTTTTTAAATTAACCTTGTGTGCTCAAATGTAAATGTGGGTCCTATAGAAAGCGTTAGACGGCTTACGGAAGCGGAGGCCGAGGAGAGCGTTGAAGTGTTGGGCCTTCAGCTTCTTGCAGGAGAGAGAGCTTTGATTGGGGGCGGGCGTATGCCTTCGACCAATGCAGGCGTGATCAAGTGGGACCGCCGGTGCTGGCCCAGGCGTCGACTAGTGTTTCGTGCAAACAGCTACTGCGTCACTGTTTATTGAATACGGACTTGTGACTTTGATGTCTGAGACTTGAAACTTGACAATCTAGGACTTGTGACTTGATCAATACGGACTTGTGACTTGATCAACCTTAGGACTTGAAACTTGAGCAATACCTGACTTGTGACTTGATTAATACTAGGACTTGTGACATGATCAACACAGGACTTGAAACTTGAGCAATGCGGACTTGTGACTTGATCAATGCCGGACTTGTGACTTGATCGACAGGACTTGAAACTTAGTATCCAGGACTTGTGACTTGATCGTCTGGGACTTGTGACTTAATCCAACATAGGACTTGAAACTTCAGCAATGCAGAGACTTGAGACTTGAAACATCTAGGACTTGTGACGTTATCTGGGGTGTTTGGATACCATCCTTGTGTACTCAGCGTGAATGTGTGTTACGTCGTGTGTGACTACACATCTCACGCGTTTATCTGATACCGACTCATGTCTTTTATTGTAAAATGAAGAACTCTGATGAGATGTCTTGGGGATAATCTTTGGGCGAAGTCGGGAGGTGTTGGCGACTTCAAAGATATGCCAAACATTGATGATGAGTTGTTCAACGCGCCGCTTTGTATATGAAAATATCGTTCCACAAGATAGCCCTTCTCCTATCGACTTCCAAGGTTTTTATGCTCCATTGGGCCTCATGAAGGATGGTGAGGCATTATGTTGAGCAATGAGTACATCAAAGATAACTTGACCGGAGCGAGTTATTAGTGCGCTTGATTGTTGAAACGGCTCGAGAGGATGTTAAAGTGGTTTCTGGTGCGAGCGTTGAGGTGGATCTGGAGAGAGTGTTGTGAGAAGGATTAAAATGAGCGTGGGTCCCGTTAGAGGCGTTGGCTGACTCTTAAATAGACCATTGAAAGCCGACTTTGTGAGGAGCGTTGAAGTGTTTCCTCTTGAGTTCGATTTACCCTTGCGAATTCCATGCTTCTTGGCCCGACCATCTCTCTCATGTTGAAGAATTCCTTTTGATGGTGAAGGAACTTCATCTTGAGCCTCAGTCCCCAAGCGTGGTTTACATGGTTTGTTCGTGAGTGGTTGTTGTCGAGCCGGATATGGAATATCTTGGACATTGTTTTATCATTGTGGGAGTCGTGCATGTGGTACTGGAGTTGGAGTTACGGAGCAGCGAGGGATGTTGTATCTCGGTGGTTTTCCTCTTCTTCCTTGGGGAGGCGCTTCTGAAGAATTTGAAGGTTGTATCGCTGTTGGTGAGATATATGCCCCTACAAACATTATGAGGCTCTTCGTTACCGCCGATTTGTTTCTTTCTATCAGGCATATGTTGTTGTAGATGAGCGTTCCAACGGCTCAGGAGGATGACCAAGCGCGGATTCTCCAACATAGCATGATAGACATGTACCAGCATGCGATAAAGTGACTCGCCGGATCTTGTTCGACTACGTACGATAGAGTGACTCGCCGGATCTTGCTCGATATGACGCGTGGACATCGATTATCTTCTTAGGCTTCTCCTTGAGAGTATCGGCTCGGTGGAAGGTGCCGTCATAGAGCGTTGATACGTTGCACCGGCATTATTTTAACCAAATGGCGGTATGGTTTTAGAGAGGAGTTCAACTATCTGCATCATCTTGTTTGTCTCCTTATCGGTTGTAGCCATTCGTACATCCATCCATGAAGGAGAACATCTTGTGTCTTTGGTTGCATCTACTAACATGTCGATGTTAGTAGAGGAGGATCGTTTTTGAGCAGCACAGTCGAAGTCTCTCAAGTCTATGTAGCACCCGATCCCATCCATTTTCCTCGTGCTCACGAACTACTGTTGTTTAACTGACTTGGATCCGGGTATGACATGTAGATGATGGGTGACCAATTTTCATCTAAATCCAAGCATTTCTTCATATCTCAAGCGAATATGTCTTGGTACTCTTTGAGAAGTTCCATGAGCTTCGTGCGTTTATCCGTACACAAGAGTTGAGCTGATGGAGATAGGCTGGAGATTCCTCAACGATTTAAATCTCATCGTTTGTGGAGTTGGTGCCATCTTGCGGCTGTTGTGGAGCATCTAGCACTTGTTCTTGTGGTTCGTTCTTGTTGTAGCATTCCATTGGGTGGAGAGGCGGGTAACGATCTCCCCACCTAATTGATAATGTAGGTGTCGGTATCCGATTTTCCTTTGGTCATGACTGCCACAAAGTTCGTTTCCCTCTTCGTGTGAACGTGGGTCGTGGCTTCACGGGACGGAGAAGAATGCTTCATCGGCAAAAGATGCATCGCAGGTTTAAAGCCCTCAAATGATGCAAAGTATTAGGTCTTTGATAGACACATTTTGTGTCTAAATTGTCTCGATTCTATATATTGATAGTTCTCATTTTTGTACTTATTATGGTGTTTTATGTGTGTAGGTATTTTTGCCGATAAACATTTTTGGAAAAATCGGCTCGAAAAAGTTGGTAAAAGCGCCAGAAGGACACACCTTATTCGGACTCTCACTATGGATAAGGGGTGCAGAAATTACTAAGGGGCACACTCGGGACACCCCCAAGTCAGCTGCTAAAGGCACCCCATCAGAGGTTAAGGGGCGCCTCTTCTTCCTGAATTCAAATAAAGCTTTTTGGCGGGGGAAAAATGGCAGCAGCGACGACATCAAAGTTGATTTTTTTAGGCGAGTTTGTGAGATTCAATGGCTTATTTTCGTTGGGATCGACTGTTAGAGCAAAACGGGGTTGGTGTGTTTGGATCGACCAACTTGGAGGCTGCGTGATCGTGTTGGAGCGAAGCAGGAGAAGGTGAAGTTATCGGGTTTGTTGGCGATTTCGGTAGAGCTGTATCGGAGTTGGCGTGGCTTTGGATTGATATGGTCTGTCACCACTAAACGGGATTGGTAAGGTTTCAGTTCGAAGAAATAGGAGCAAATCTTTTGTTCGATCAAAGCGAGAGGAAGAGCATTATTATCGGGAATTTTCTTAATTATATACATGGGGATTCGTGCGGATAAGAGTAGAAGATCTTTTTATTTGATACCATCATTGGGAGATTTTGGGACGTCAAATGTAATTTGTAAGACGCGTAGTGAAGATTCGAGGAAAAGGAAATATCCGAGACTTCTTTGTGGAATGAAAAGAGGGATTAGTCGAGTTATTTTGCGGTATTGCCTATATATAGGTTGTTTGAGATCACTGAGAGCGTACATACACTTTAGGGAAGTTTAGAACATAGCAGAGCACAAAACCCAAGTTGCGAGAGATACGAGAGGCGAGAGTTGAAGAAAGAACATAGAGCAAACACTTAATAAACGATCGCGAGAATCCGTGGCCTTTTTCTTTCAAACCACTTCTAATCTTACCAAGAATGGATCATGGCAACAATCCCTTCGTGAATTCCTATCAGCCTTGTACTTCGTGATTTACTATCACACGCGGGCATGACGTACTGAGTGTTAGCCTTATAGAGCAACATGAACTTCCACACTATAATGAATTGGGCTATCAGCTATGGTACAGAGACCGAAAAATACTTCATATATAGAGTAAACACGAACTCACACTATAATGAAAACTAATGCACACAAATACCCAAAGACAAAAATGATGCTGTGTTATATTAGCCCGAGTCTTCCTTTTATGTTATAACAGCTCGATTGAGCCTCTCTCGTACAGTATTAGCTTCTCCGACTTCGAGCATCCGTGACTTCTGATCAAATGCTTCCTGATATGACTGATTGCAATATCCAACTCCATACATGATTGATTTCCACTACGTATCAATTCACCACTCCTACATGGCATGGAAGCCAGACTCACGCTTAGCTTGCGAGAGATTCACTGCACACCAACTCTACAAGCAAGAGCTGGATGACTACATCAATTCCATCACCCTAAGCATGGTATGGAAAGCACCGCTACTTAGCTTGCTGACATGATTTCCCATCACAGTCATTCAACTCCATAAGCATGATTACGACCATGGTCGTTCCATCACCCGGCATGGTAAGCGGCACCACGCGGTGGTCTTAGCTTGCCGTGATATGATTCGATCGCAGCGCCATCCAACCTGCTGCCATGATCGATGACCGCTGTGATAATCTCCATCACCCTAAGCATGGTACGGAATACACCGCCGACTCCGTGATGTATTTACCATCGCCCGCCGCAAGAAACTACCAAACATGGCGCATTATGGGCGGAAAATCCCTAAATTAGTCAGCATATTACATATGGTCGTAAAACGCCCAGCCGTCCGCTCTTCGTAGTGCATGATGGAGGCATGATCAGCAGTCTTAGTATGTCGGTCAACACGTGATCGGGCCACACGCCGCATTAACGCTAAAGCCGAACTGGGGTGGTTGGTTATACAAAACCATCCACCAAAAAGAGCGTATCGCGCGCTGAGCGCAAAATTAGGTTCTGCCATCACGCTTACTTCCAGTGACGTAACGCGGGAGGGGTCATGATTAGATCGAGTAAGTGCCTACCATACCAAAGACAGACCACCGCGCCCATCTACTCATGCCGGTCAGGCCAAGGCCTATCATTCCCAAGCAACCAAATGAGACGCTAAAGTCTCTCATAAGACACTTCAACCCTAAATTGATCTTCTGACTGTCAACTCACCTAGATTTAATCGCGGCTGGGACGCGCTTTCATGAGACGGAGATGGGTGCGAGCCACCAGTCGCCACTTACTGGGCGCCAACTGCCAAGACCAGCCACGTTGGCGCCGTCTGGAATGCCGCGCCAAGAGAGCATGGCGCGCTTCCTTATGCACAAACTCCTGATGCAAATCGATCCTGCAACCACCTAACTTTACTCTAACAATTGAGTATCAGACGTGCCTGGGAAAGTGGAAGTAGATGCTCACCGCGTGTTGCTCCACACATGCCCATTTGTCTTCTTCAAATTTTCCTGTGCTTGGTTTCAATAAGCCAGTGAGTGATGCCTCAAGTGTACCTCTTTAAAAACCTAATTTCATCAACGGCCGCAGACGAGTGTCTCAGATTACCTTCATCCGCTGACTTCACTGGGCCTTGGCTATACAACCCCGCCTGAGTTATTTGGTTAGTGAGGAGTCATTACCATCATTTATTATTCAGCTAGCAGTTTGATAAACATACAATGATAATTCACAAGAGCCGACTTCTCCTAATAACGTAGCTTATTCAATTCAAGATTACATGCTATTCTCTCGTGATCCACGATCTACATCGCATCAATCATGTCAAACCGGGATACTTATCAAATAATCATGGCTATAAATGGCATGTAATACCACAATATAGAATGTGTTGTGGGAAGTTGACTAAGCAGAAAGATGAACTGAGAAGTGGGGTGATTTACTGTAGATGCCTGGCACACAACTCCACCACTCACCATCCATTGGACATCAGCTTCCCTGAAATTAGTACAGTTTAATATCAAAGTAGGTTCTCCGCCCTATTTCAATAACAATGTGTTCCATGCAATAACACAAAGCCTGGGGTTTGCTGTAAACGGGCGCATATAATTGGCCATATCAGAACCAGGTTTTGCAGCCATGGGAAGAAGCCAACATCTTCTGCAACTCAACATCTTCTGCTCCTCCCCAAGATCAACCCCATCTCCTTCACTTTGTGACTGGAACAAGTCCTGAATGCTGGCCTCTTGAAGTTTCAGCTGATCAGACAGACACTGATCTTCTGACCCATAAGCACTCACCGCTGAAACATTGTTGTAGGTTTAAATTCATTCCTCATCCACACCCCCAACTACTATCCCAAGAGAGAGTTACCCATCAACAATCGGGCAATACAAAGGATTGATCTATCGCCATAAAATTGAATCTCACCAGTCATCCTTAACAATCAAACACAAAGGTTCAGATATCATGGGAAGGCTGAATGTCAGATATGTTCCTGCAAATCAAGCCATTACAGGATGTTGACGAGACATTTTACCATGACAGGCAGCATAACCTAGTGCAGAAGGATGCATCCACTCGTAAGAAACGCCAACTTAGCCGTGGATCACACTTACCAGGAGAAACAAAGAAAGGAATCAGAGGGACCTGGTGGAAAGATCAAAGAAATCAGTAATGAATGATGAGAATCTCAGAGATTTACCACGAGCATGGTTTGTCCTGTGAGCACTACAAATGTCTCAGATAGCAGGTGAGCTCAGAATATGGAATGTGTATAAGATTTATATCTCAAAACCCTCGGCCCAAGATCAGTTTCGACTCCGTGATCAAACCTTTCTAAATCGAGTAAGAAATGCTTGAGGAAGGAGAGATCAACAAGGAGTGCTATGAGTATGGGAGATCGGAATGCTCAATCAGACACGCTCTTAGCGACATTATTAGTACTTTCCACATCACCTCGCCATGTTAATTCATGAGATGACATCTTAAGCTCCATAACTTTACCTCCCATTCCATACCAAGGCTACTTGAGAGATATTAATGCCAACAACTAGGAAAGCTGGGACTCTGTATAGATGATACTTCTCTTCCAAGTCAAGAAGGCCCCGGAGCCACAGTAGACGTGGGCATGGATTATGCCACTTCAGACACGCCCACCACCGACAATAAGCAATGATCCGAGGCACCGTCACACATCGGTTCCTTCATCATCTCGCTGAATGCACGCCTGGGCGCACTGCCTGTGAGAAGCCTGGCCCGTAGATAGCCAAGTGAGGATTTTCAGAAAGGCCTTGGCCCCATATGGTGAGGCCTCTAGCAAAGTAAGTTTTAACAACAACTTTATGTAAGTATTAAAGATAGTTTAATTCACTCCGGGATCAGCATCCTGATGCGGAGAAAGAAATGCAAGATCAAACGCGTTTGCTCTATCTGTACCTCCCCTTTTTACATAATATCATGCACCCCATATATGTGCAATCATTCACATCAGATGCAAACCATTTAATATAATCTCTTTCAAAGTTTGTCGCAACTATCTCACAATAATCTTAATACCATTCAAGACCGTGTGGGTTTGATGAAAATCTCACTATCACTCAAAAAAAAAAAAAATCTAAAAGGAAAATGTCAGAGTTACAACTTTAGAGAGAAGTCTGAATGAAAGAACCTGCATCCTTCAAAAGAGACTTCATCCTTCTTAATATAACCCATTTACCTTCTGGCCTAGTAATTTTTCAACTCTTCTTCCCCAAGCAGTAACACAAGATAAGGTAATCTATCTTTACTTCTTGATGCTCACCTTTGGTTTGAGCACCTTATGAAGGCCACTTCTACTACACTGGCACAGCGCAGATATCTAATAAGTGTAATACCTCCTGGTCACCAGAGTCAGAGCAGCCATGAACCCATAACTCTCTCAAGGTAACGCCAGAGTAAATTTCTGGCACAACGTCTCTACCTCCTGTGATCGTGGGATGAGGAGCCGAGGGACAGGAGAGGTGACCACCATCCATTACTATCTCCAGTAGGTTTGATGGAGAAGGTGGTTCTTGCTAAGACTCAAACTGATGTGGCCTAACTCAAAGAGTGTATTTCCAAATACACAGACTTGATGACCCGATCAAACAGCGAGCACTGGGACACAAATGCACCCTGCCATGGAGATTCCTACACCGGGACCGATCTCACAAAATGATCCTCCCCAGCCGGGTCAGACGGCATTACACAAACCATGTAACCATTGCGCTGACCAGGCTCAAAGATGAAGTTCCTTCACTTAGCGTACTTCACATAGAAAGATGGCTGAAGAATCATGAATCGTATGGTAACTTGTTCCAGAGCACCATTTAATTGCCTTCCAGGAAATGCCTAATGAGTTCATCCAAGAGCTTCCTGCCTAATGCCTCTCTCCCGGACTGCTCACTATGCAGAACCCGCTTCAACACTCTCTGTGATTCACCAACGTCGCACTGGTCACTTTGGCATCTTCGGCGCCGTTTCAACACTGCTGCTTACAACCAATAATCATGGCCCGCTTTAAGCTGCTTGATACTGGTCACTGTCAGTCGGCGCCTCATTCATCCTTCATGAGAACTAAAGCAGAAAGCAATGAAAAAACTCAAGCCGATAGGAGGAGGGCTATTTCGTGGAATGCATATTTCTCATATAGAGAGAGAGCGCGGGTAACTCATCATCACTGCTCAGATGTATTTGAAGTCACAATACTTCCACTAAAGATTATCTTCAAGAAAGATAGTATCAATCTGAGTCTCTTTCTTCTACCGCAATGAAATAGCATGGAGTTAGAACTTCTATGAAAGCACATGAGTATGTGTACTACACAAGACAACTCACACTGTGAGTACAGATATCACCACACTGCCTAAGTAAAGGTCTGCATGACTTTGCCCTAGAGGCCTTCTAAGACTCCCAGACAGCCCCAAGTCTCAAGTCCATGCATACAACAGGGGCTGCCAATGGAAGCAGGTTGGACGCTCAAGCAATAATGGTGGGACTATTTCACCGGGCAGAGCACAACAAGCCTTACGCTCGACCGGGCTGCGCGCAGTAACCCTTACGAACGAGTTGGCGCAGCACAATTACACCACAGGCACATCCCCACGACGAACGGCAAAGCGAAGCGAGCTCCTCACCGGTATGCCATCGCGGCGGCCTTGCATCGGCTGCAAGAGACCACTGCGCCAGGAACACTTTCCCGGACGC
Source organism: Papaver armeniacum (assembly GCA_023531295.1). Classification (NCBI taxonomy): domain Eukaryota; kingdom Viridiplantae; phylum Streptophyta; class Magnoliopsida; order Ranunculales; family Papaveraceae; genus Papaver; species Papaver armeniacum. The sequence goes on from JAJJWW010012088.1 coordinate 669,650, forward strand.
TTGAACGTGATATGCTCGGTACTAGACACCGGCCCTCTCCTCGTAATTTGTCCTGTAAGCTGACTCAACCAGTTGATTCATGCCAAACATACAATAGTAACAACCATTATGTACAAAAAGCGGTGGACTTAATGTTGACGGTGATTTTCATCTAAGGTTAGATTAAAACTTAAAATCATGCTACTGACATCTTGTAAAAGAGTAAAGCCATTATATAAGTGATATCCCTCTCATTTAATTCACCAAGAATGGACTGGGTGGTAACAATCTTCTTGAATTTACGCCTTGGGGAGCCTGTACTTCCACAGTGCCGTAATAAACAAACAAAAGGCCTTTACAGAGAAGAACAACTCTCCAAGCACCAGGAATTAACTGCATTATCATATGGTATGAGACTGAGTGTTA